>CM041549.1:10211076-10891076 GCA_023238725.1 Scortum barcoo | reverse complement strand
GGGGGCTCGTGTGTTTTTGCAAATCTTTTGTAATTTATTGCCTCGACGCCGGCAGCAGCTTCATCATAACAAGTAATGAGGATGCTTTTGCCATTCAATTTGCACCTAAATCTATTCAGATTGGATGGTCTCGGGTGAAAACACGTGTCTGGATCACAGTGGCCCCTAGTGGCAATCAAGTGTACCTCAGTCAGGCAGAGAGACGTTGTACGAGTACCACTGTATCAGAATCCACGTTGCAGCTGGCCTTGTCTTTGCACTGGCCTGTTTCAGTGGTGTTACGTCTCGCACACCTAAGCAATTAGGCTGGGCTTTTCACAGAGCTGGTTAATTTTGCTCTGCATCCAGTGGAGACAGAGAAGTGAGTAATGAGGCGCGATCAAAGTATGATTCTCCTCTTGATTCCCTCATGTGTCAGTGCTGGTGTTTAAATAAAATGGCGCTTGTACACACCCTCACTTCCTCAGACACACACACACACACTTCAGATCACCTATTAGTGAGCAATGTTTGATCTATATTTAATGGCTAACCGATAGGTTGCGCAGAAAGCTATAACAAGGATCAAATGTCATCGCTTGGAGGTAAATTATGAAATGTGTCTTAACTTAAATCAGTGTGTTTGAATATCGTCCTCAGTTAAATAGACTGTTAAATAGTACCAATGCTGATATCAACACCTTACAACCCCTGAGTTTGTTTTTACTGAGGAAGTGTGGAGGTGAGCACACTGCACAGCGCTGAGGCTCCTACTTCATTATTCAGCTGGCAGATTTAAAATCCCAAACCGTGAACTCTGGACTCCCTCCAGTGAGCCGATGTCTCTTTTGTTCACTCCCCAAATAATAATGTTAAGAGCCGACTAAAAGCCCGTCCCATCTCTTTAGGGCTGAAGTTATATGGAGCAGTGTCCATGTGGAGTGGTTTCATTCATTAATGTGAAGAACATCATTTTCTGAGGGGGAGTTGATAAGTGAGCCTATCATTGTGATCCTGGTATCTGCCGTGGCAGGTAAACTGAGCTTGCTTGGATAGCAGTCTTTGCTAAAATGCAATGTTTAATTCATTGAAATGCTTAAAAATATTAGTTTAATATGAATGATATAATATAAATTCCACAAAGATGTCTGTATTGTTGCCATACTCTTTCCTGTTTCATTTATATATCCGTTATAAATCATGGCTGGGATCGTGTCATATTTTATCACGATAGATGGGGCACATCAGATTGTGCAGGTTGTTATTTAACCAGAGAGAAGCAATGAGTGGGATGTGAAAAGCATACCACTGTGTAGAAACTGAGTTTTTTTCTTGGAGCTGACCTCATGGGAATTACCCACAGAGTCTTATACCATGTAATATATTCATATAGTGTTGAAAGTGAAAGTCCACCCAAAATCCATCCTTTGAGTGTTGGACAATGACCCCTTGTAGGCTTGAAAGGGAGCTGTAAACAGTTTGCACCTCACTTCTTCCCAAACAACAGCAGCTCTGGTCGGCTTGAATTTATGTCACTTACAAAAGGGATTCCTGTGGTGGCATGTTTTTACAGCAGGAACCAAGTATCAAAACAACAACAGGCATTTCTCCTCCTGCAACATAATCGGCCCATAACCGATCCTCTGCTGTCCATACCTGCTCGGGGAGGGGTGAGCAAAACAAGAACAGTGTCTAGGATAAACCCTGACCCAACTACTACTATTCTAGAGGAAGCAGAGCAAATAGGACACAGTAAAATAAAAAAAAAAGGAAAGAAGAAAATCAGATAAATACTCAACTTACACATGACTTGTTTAAAAAGAATATAGCCTCTCAACCAACTCACCATCCTACCTTGTTGCCTATCCTGTTCTGTCCTGACCATCACACGTCAACATTGTCATTAATTGAGTTGAGATTGAGATAATTATCTGTACGTACATTTATTAAAGGTTTAGTTCAGTATTTTGGGAAAGACGCATATTTATTTTGTTTTTGTACTGGTATCTGTACTTTGAATCTGAAGCTGGAGCTGGATAGCCTAGCTCAGCAGAAAAACTGGAAGCAGAAGGAAACATTTAGCCCGACTCTGTCTGAAATGAAAAAAATCTGCCCACCAGCAGCTCTACTCAACAATTGTTATGCTTGTGCTTTATATGTTAAATTAACCAGCTGCTGGCTATAGCGTTATAATTAATGTAGACATGAGATTGGTATCCGTCTTCTCATCTAACTCTTGGAAAGAAAGCAAATAAGTGCATTTCCCAAAATGTGAAACTATTCCTCTAAGTTATTTTTAACCGAGGAGTGGCTCCAGCCAGTTGGCGCTCCCTGAGGAGTCCAGTGTTCCTGTTCAGTAGCTAATGAGTTAGCCCACTCGTTGCAGGCAATCTAAGCCCTCCAGTAGCAGAGCGTCATAGAAGAGCCCAGCAGACAAAGGCTTTTAGTCCACTACAGTAGTAGATGCTCACATTAAACTACTTAAAAGCACAAGGGCTTTGGTAGCAGGAGAGCCTTTGTGCAATGAGCTAAAACACACTTATGCAGATTTTGGAGAATGTGTCAGGAGAGCGTGATACAGGCAGGTGTTTTTGTTTTCAGCACTGGGCAATGGGAGCAGTGGCTGGGGCTTTTGATGGTGAATATTTGTTTTGCATGAGTCCCAAACTGCTCTTCTTCTTACACAGGCAGGAGTATGTTTAATGTCTGAATGTGCATGTAGGCACATTCACTTGTGCACAAAAACAATCACTGACGCACACTGTAGACATAGGGGAAACATAATTGAAAAGGCAGAGACATAAAACACCAAAATATACTCATATTGTGCATGGCAAGAATAAGAAGAGGTGCTTGCTTTAAATTGAAGCCTCTTCAAATAGCTTCCTCTCCATGTTTTCCTCCTCCTCCTCCTCCAGCTCAACACACATTGGCCTCAGCCCTGTATGGTTCCCAGGTGGTTCCATCTTGTTTCATCTAGTAATAATTCTTCAAGGCTTGGACCGAGCCACAGAGTATGTTCGCCATTAATATGGCTGTCAGCAGAAGGAGACATGCCACACCTCCCCATCTCACCTACATTATTTAGAGTGTAAGGTAACCACACTGAGCCCTGGGAACATCTTTGTTCATTAAAAGCGCTCATACATTGGTTATAAATGCTAAGTAACAGTGCTAACATGATTTGCGAATGTGAATAGACCCTTTTACCGAGAGTCACAGTGAGTGCTTTCTTGTATCCGACACCAGGAGGCTTGATGTTGCCAAACGGTCACAGGTGCAGGATGTGAGGCAGCAGTAGGATTTTTGGCTCGTCTCAAAGACGGCTTTGATTTCACTTCCTGAGGCAGGTGCTGGGAGGTTTCCTGTTTCTCTTGGCCAATGAGGGACGTTTCTTGTCTCGACAATCCCTTTCGCTTGGAGATTCCACCTCTGCAGAAACGGGTGAAAGGGAGAGATATGAAAGGGTGACAGGAGAAAAATGAAGGAGAGGAAACGAGAGGGTGAATCTGTCCTTGTAAAACTGCACTTCCATTTCCATTTGCCCGAGCATGCTCCCCAGACGCAACTTGTGAATGTCAAGCCATTAACCAGGCTGTGATATAAGTTAATTAATGACACACAGCTGGCTCGGAAGGGAAAAAAAAAAACAGGGAAGAAAAAAAAAGGTGAACACAGGGAAGAAAAAAGGTGATAATAAGAATCAAAAAGAAAAAAAGAAAACAGAGAGCCGTGTGATGTTATGAAATATCCAACATTCAAGGCTGCTCTGCTGTCAGGAAATAGATGTGAAAGTGAAGACAAAGGTGGACAGACACAGTGAGAATACATAAAATGTAAATAAAGCATATATTGTCAGTTTGGGAAGATAGCTGGAGGGAAACTCGGCTTTAAGCAGATGTCTGAAAAACAGCCTTGCATGAAGAGGGAGAGAAAATCAAGAGAAAGCAGAAGACGGGGCAGATGCAGAAGAGAGAGAAGGGAATATGTTGTCTTTGAGAAAATTAGAGCTTCCGTGAATAACTACACTGAACCATATTCTTTATCATGATGCGTGGGTGAGGTGCCAAAGGATTAGAGAGTGTGTGGCAGAGAGATAGATGAAACGAGAGACGCAGCCTCTGCCGAATCCAGCAGCGGAGAGGAGATTGACAGGAGGGTTCATGTGTGATTCAACCCTTTATCAACACGCAGTCATGCCGCTTAAGCCCAGCAACAGCAGGTGCATTTCATGTTTTTACTTAAAAGGGTTCATATCTGAGAGTGATTAAAAAATATTCTTAATGAAGAAACTGCTACAATCTGGACCCAAGGCAGCACATACTGACTTAAACAAAAACACAAACTGTACTTGAACCACTTCAAAGCATGTCCAATACAAGGTCTGTATAAGTGACCACTTTGCTTTAATTTCTCTCTCCCTCTGTCTCTCATTCTTCCTTGCAGCCATGAAGTCGGATCGTAAGCGTCTGAAGGCGGAGAAAGCAGACCTGGTGAACCAGATGCAGCAGCTTTATGCCACACTGGAGAGCCGCGAGGAGCAGCTCCGCGACTTCATACGCAACTACGAGCAGCACAGAAAAGTACGGCAGCCATGCTCTGACCACATACAGTCACACAGAAGCGCTGCAGGAAAACATTTTTTTTGTTGCCGTCCAAGCACAAACAACGCCAAATACAATGAGTAAATGTAAATGAGTAAGAATTTGTGTGGCTTCTGTGCACTAGTCTTTGTGGATTTAAATGTTTCATGGATCAATGTCCATGTAATAATCTACTCAGGTGTTAAGACAAATGACCACTTTATCACTCTCTCTGCATATATAACCTTTGTGACTGTGAGCATGTTAGTATTGTTAATAATTAGAGTTTTCTTGTGTAATTAAGATGTTAGGTATGTGTTTTACTGTTGTACTATATGCTGTCATTTCAAAGCATATACAATATCGAAGTGTCTGTGGCATTACATATTCCACAGGTTTAAAAAGGCTGTGGTAGCTGTCAGTCAAGCAAAAACATTGTCATATCAGACAAAACAATAATTTCAAAAATCACAGACAAAACAACAGAGGGAGTGATGAATAGATATTACCTATTTACTTTATCAATTTAGACCTGTCTCTTTTTCTGGAAAGGATTATTTCTCTGATAGATTTGAAATTTGGTTCAGTGCCATAATTTCACAGGTTTATTCAACTCGTTCGGCTTACTTTTCAAAGGCGTGCTTGATATGTGAACCAATCCATCAGGATCTCTGTGTCTGCTAGGAGAGCGAGGATGCGGTGAAGGCACTGGCCAAAGAGAAGGATCTGCTGGAGAGAGAGAAGTGGGACCTGCGGCGGCAGACCAAGGAAGCCACGGAGCACACAGGGATGCTGCGCTCCCAGCTCGACCTCAAGGAGAACCGCATCAAGGAGCTGGAGGCTGAACTGGCCATGGTGAGACTGACGGCCATACAGGCAGACAAAAATCCTTTATCCCTACCTTTGCCAGTACAAAATTTGACTCTCTCCAACCAGTGTGTAATGAAGACTTTCGAACTTTAAAGTAAAGTTAACACTAAAAAAGCCAGAATCATCACAGTCAAAACAGTAGTAGTACATACAGATTCAAATAAGAAAGCACAAATTGTATATTTTATTACTGTTTCATTGGTGTACAGTAAGCTGTCTGTCACTATGCACTGTGCTTTGGGTATATTGCATATAATCAAACCCAGAAAGCCTTTGAATGTACAGTATAGCCATTCCTCATGTCTCCAACCAGATGAGTAACTGTGTCAATCAGAGAATGGAGTTCCGGGTGTTTGAGCGGGTTGCGGACTACTCTCCTAGGGTCATGGCGGTAAGATTGGCCCCCAGCTTTAAAACTTGACCTTTCTTGAACCCTCCCGCTCTCTGGAAATCTCTCCTACTTGTGACCTAATTGTCGTTTTTGGAAAAGCCCCTCCTCAGCTGCACGTTTTTTGACTAACCCTCAGCCGACCCCCCCCCCGACTGATCCCAGTGACCCTAACATCAGTGATCCCACAGATTCCCGCTGTGATTGATCTGAATGTGTTTTAGGTCTAATTGAGCGAAGCAATGCTTAGGGAAAATTCTGACAACTAATGACTACTCCAAAGGTCTGTGATTGTATTTTGTTTTGCATGTCAACGACTGTGATTGATAATCGTTTGACCGCTGGTAGGCAGAGATGATTGCAGTGAAACTGATTGTGCCGGCGTTTTGATTTGCAGCCTGCCGCCACTTGGCATGATGATAAGATGCGCACAATAACGAGATTTCAACCATTTGTAAAACACTGACATGTCAAGGCTAATTAGAAAACATACACACAAAGAGAGAAAAAAAACTTTTGACAGACACAAAATACACAAGCGCAAACACATCTCCCAAGGCTCCAGCAGCTCATTGTTGTTCCCACTAAAGGGTGGTGAATTGTGCTTTGTGTCGAGGCTCTACATAGCAAATGTATTCATTAAATTTATAGAAAAGCTTCATTATTTCCAGTTTCTCCATTTTTTTTTCTCCATTTTCCACCGACATGTAACTCCCACCCCCAAAAGGAAGCAAACACCTCCTCCAGATATTCTGTTCTTGTGGTAAAGGCAGCTTTTGCACAACAGTAGACAAACATGAACACAGCTACATTTTTCATGAGGCGACAACCACATAAGGAGCCCGGGGGAGAACTCGCATGTCCGCATGCACTCCGAGACTTGTAGCAGGATTTCTGGATACATAACTCAACATGTACTTGTGTGCACATATATGACATATGCCTAAATAAAAAAAAAAAAAACAATATTCCCACCCAGAAACTGCACCACTGCACACATTTTTTCCAGAATTGTTGCTTGTTGTGTGTTTGTTTTCTAAACGATCGCATCTGTCTGTCTACCCTCTTAAGGCCAAACAGTCACTAGCCACCCTGACCAAGGATGTGCCCAAGCGTCACTCTCTGGCCATGCCCACGGAAACGGTTGTCAACGGTAACAACCAAGAGTGGGTGATGCAGGCCGACCTTCCCCTGACTGCTGCCATCAGACAGAGTCAGCAGACCCTCTATGTCCACACGGGGCATCCCGCTGACAGACAAGGTAGGCCAATACAAGCACACATACCGTAACACCCGCGTCCTGTCCATGACCTGACCCGCGCGAGATGTTTTTATCATGATTTACCCTCTGCATGCTCATGTGAACCTGCTTCACATACATTCACCCCTGCCATCTGCTCAGTATGACCATGTCCTTTGCCACTGATGATGCTCCGGTCGTGACATTTCATGTGCTTTATGTAGCAGTTACAGTGAACATGTTTTTGGCTTTACAGCTTCCATTTTTTCCTTTGCCGCACACAAATGTTTCCTCTGTGTCTGATAATGGTGGCAGTGGTGGATCAGTCGGATGTAAAGTGCTATTTGTGTCTGGTTAAATCTATTATCACAAGAAAAAGAGGAGGAAATGGAATTCAGAAATTATGGTTGCCACCCCTCAACATTTGCTACCAAAGGCTCACCATTTAAGTGACTTGTGCTGACAGCACAGATGAAGGAGGAGAAACAGCATTCGCCGTCACTGCCTACGTGATCCATGATTCAACATACAAACACACATTTGCAGCTGAAATGCTTTGCAAACTGTAAGCCAAAGCATCAACTTGGTTATTGACTCCCATTTGAATTCATTTGAAATTCAAAACACAGTAAACACATAGCTTTCCCTTGCAAAGCTCAGCCGCTTGGGCTTTTGTCAAGTGTCTACAGGTCAGTATGTGGTATGTTAGGTACGCAACATACAAAAGTCAAATAAAAACATTATTTTTGTTGTTACTATTGTTAAAAAAATATTGTTATTATGACATAACATCATAGTTACATAATCTCTCCCCCTCAGCATCCTCCCTTGAGGTGTCAAGTGTCAAGAGTCTGGGCCAACCACACAGAAGCAGTCAGCATGGGAGGTTCATCCAAAACCTCCAAAAACACAAGACTAAACATATATCTGAACTTTAGAGTTTGAGAGCAACTTCCAGCTTAAAAAAGACAGTTCTACACAAAGTAGCCTTGCTTTCACAAGAGTGGGAGTGGGATTGTTTGAAAGGGCAGCCCAGGGTTCAAATGGATTGCTAACTAATTGGGGACATCCGGAGGAAGAAGCAGGCAAAGACAGAAAAAAAGAGGGAAAACATGTGAATAGTCACGAACCCCCAAATTGCTATGCAGCAGTTGGTCGTACTGTATGTATAAGTCTCACGGCTACACACACACACACACACACTCGCTCAACCTCTGTGAAGCTGTTTTCACTGTTGCTTAGCAACTGCAGATGATTGCAAATAATTTCAAGCTGTTGGTCAGGGACTTTTGAAATATATTTTTTATTTAAGTGTGGCATTGTTGAGAAGAATCAGACCTTCCCTTTTCACTAGGTTTGGTGCCCAAACACACCCCAAAGAAAACAAGCCTTTTCTCTTTTCCCTCTCATCCCGTTTAGTGGCTGCCGTACGGGTGAGCCCGTGTCACTCGCGTCAGCCCTCCATCATCTCCGACGCCTCGGCGGCGGTGGAGGGAGACCGGTCATCCACTCCCAGCGACATCAACTCACCACGCCATCGGACTCACTCCCTTTGCAATGTAAGAGCTGCCCACCGCCGCATCCTCCCAAGTAGTCACCTGCTGTTCAGTGTTTAGCCGACTGTCCTGCTCCCCGGCCGCTGTCGTTTCCTTCCACCATCGTTCTGGCTGAATTCATGTTTGCTCCACGCAGTCTGTTGTGTACTCACTCTGCAGCTGTGACTTGGATTCATGTGAAAACCACTTGTGGTTGTTGAAGAAGTGCATGCCTGGCAGCATGTCAAGTGTCACTTCCCCTCTGCGTTGTGACCTTTATCTTTCCTGGTCTTTATCGCCAACTCCGTACCCCTTAACTGATTTCTCTGCTCTTTCATCTCTCTGTTCCTCTGCCCATCTCTTCATCTTCTTCTTCCCTGCACTCTCTCTATCTCTGTTTCTTCCTTCAGTCCCTAGAAGATCTGGAGGAGGCGAAGCGTAAGAAGAAGAAAGAGAAGATGGGGCTGGGCTCTCTGTCACGTGTCTTCGCACGAGGAAAGCAGCGCAAGTCCCTCGACCCTGGTTTGTTTGATGGTACTTCAACGCCTGATTATTACATAGAGGAAGATGCAGACTGGTAAAGCACACATGTCCGAGCGAACCACCTGGAGAGCCTTTGTGGCAGTTATCAGAAGACAGCATTGTGTTGAAGTGTGTGTGTTCGTGTGAGAGAGAGGATGGGTGTGTGTGTTTTATGTCAGCGTGTATATATATACTAATGCGTGTGCCTGTACAGTTTCACGCGCATGCATACTTATGCGTGTATGAGTGTGAGAGTGTGTGCATGCTTGTGTCGTCCATGGTCAGAGGCCATGTCAGGAGCTGGAGCCGCGTCTTGCTTCGCTGAAGTGTAAACCTTAACGAGCAAATTGCACCTGTATGTATGTACAGTCCTGTAAATAGAGTGGACAGTGTGACACAGCGACCATGTGGATATGTTCTATTGTATCTGCCCTCAAAAATGGCTGTGTTATTGGATCTTTTAATTGTTATATACATTTTGACTTTTTGTTTTCACTCAACTGGAAACTTGAAGGACTGCTGTACTTGTAAATAACACAGTTGATGTGCACTTTGTGCGTGTAAATGTCTCCTTGTCCTGAATGCCTTTTGTTATTTTTGACATGGACACCCCTCCCCTCACTACCTTTTAACTTAAACTCCTCCCTGTTTATTGTCCTGCTTGGTCCATCCCCCCTCCTTCCACACTGCCATAATGAGAACAGTTTCCTGTAGGCAACATGCAGACTCCTTAAAACCCCCTCTGATTCGGTTCATCCCTTGACCGCCAAGAAAACTGTGCTCTCCTTGATGTTTGCTAAAATGAGACTTGAAAGACGCTGCTAAGAGAGGAATGAACTTTCTATGCAGAACAGTTTGCACAGTTTTCCACAGCAACATGAAGCCAAACAGGAAATGTAAAAAATGTGTTTTCTATCTGTTAAGATAGAAGGTACATGTGTGACATGCATGCACATAGCCCCAGTCCCCTAATGCATGTTGAACAAAGCCCAAACAAACAAAGTGTCTTTCTCTGGGTATGTTCTCAGGAGGTGATAAACAAAGAGAGGTCAGTTACTGATTTCATGATGTTTATTCATGATTTCCTCTATTACAAATGAAGTTATTTGTTATTCAGAAAATGTTCTGATTAACGTTCAAGAGCATAGCATCCCTAACTACATGTAGAATGTTTTCATCAGCACCTACAGGGCTCTTCATTCAAGCTCACATTTGAAGTATTAAATGTCAGCAAAAGTCAACAGTCACAAGGAAAAACCAGCGCTACACTGTATGATTCCATAATCATTACACGTATTCAAGAGGCTTTCTACCATTTTCTTTCTGTAGGATTTTACAGCAGCTTGTAGCTATCATTTTGTTAATACTTAAAAAGACTGTTGGTAGTGGATCTATTCTGGGAAAGCCTAAAAAAATAAAGCTATTATCACAGAATAAGTGATGGCATAAACATCAGTTACACTAACACAGCAGATATTATGCTGACGGTCATTTTACCAGAAAATCAGAACTTCAATTTAGAGGCCTGAGCATGGAGCGGACATTAAATGAACTGTTATAATAATAACGAGTGCCAACTCAGGAGGTTAAAAGTCAGATTTAAGCAGGCTAATCAAACTGAAGCAAATGCATACCTTCTTGTGCGACCTCATGAACTCACCAAAAAATTCAGATGCAGAGTTCAGGCCATTGCTGAAAAAGCAATTAACTCTGTGCCAAAGGTTAATAGCATTTCTTCAAGTAAAAGAATAACTACAGACATTGGATTATTTTCATCCTTTCATTGGATTGAGCCGGAGTCTGCACTGCCACCCCCAGGAAATCTTTTCTCTCCCTGATATTAAACTAACACTGGGTATTTGTCAGTCTCATTTGAAACACTATAGAGTCACAGATTACATTGGAGCTGTATTTAACCACAGTGCTTGTCAAAAGACATGTAAGCAGTGAGGGAATTATCATTTAACCCTTAGCTCAACCCACATTCGGGCTCGCAGATATTGGATTTAGAGGTGACACACTTAGGTAATTCAACGATAAGTCATCATGTATTAAATTGTATGTGTAAGAACAAGAGCTCAACCAGTTTATTCATTAAACATTTAATGAAATGTATGAAAATCTAGGCTATTTTTATTTTTTCATTTAATCAAGCATTATAATCCTCTGCTGATGGGGAAAAAAACATATCAAATGAAAAACATTGTATGATTTTTATGTTTTGAGCCACGGTCTCTTTTTTTTTTTTTTTTGTTTTGTTTGTTTTTTTTCCACAAATATTTTACTTTTTGTAAATGAGATAACATTACAGAAATAAAATTAATATTATTATTAAAGAGTTTTATTTAAAGTCAAAGATGTAGGCCTCAGTGGAGGACTTCTATTTTGAGGTCCGGAGATGTTTAGAAGTGGATAGTAGTGAACTTTTAAAGGCATGGCAACAAAATTATGCTCAAAAGAACTAAATGAGAAAAATAAGATTATTTTAAAATAAAATAAATAACGTTGAATTTCCATGTGGCTGTCCTCTCTTTCCCTGTGTTTGTGTGTGTATGTGCTCATTTGTTGTGTTATGGCTCTAATCCTGATTGGTCCCTTTATGCTGGGGGGGGTGCCATTTTTAACATATTCGTTAGCCTCCCTCAGCCCTGAAAGTCCATCTTTGAGAGGACTGCATCCCAAAAGCTTTCAAATGGCCTCCTTTCCTCCCTTTTACAATTTTAACTCCTTGTTCACACTGAAAAGCATTTCTTCCTGATACTGAAATTAACAAAGAGAAAATAGGGGGGGAAAGGAAGTCACATCCAGTTGTTGGAACAGAACTCGTATGTGTCAGCACATGGTGTCAATAATGTTCTGCTTTGATTTGACCCCTGACCTCTAACACTGACCCCTCTTGTCTCACCTCCACCGGACTCTCAACACAGTGAAGTGACCCAAGAAGTAATCAATCAGACTCAGTGCGACAAAGGTACACCAGTCCCAATTGCTTTAAAAATGAGCTGTGCTGGGTTGCAAACTGTGTTTACAGATGTCTTCTAACTCTCAAACAACATCACAAACTGACCTTGGAATTTAGCACTTCTTCAAGTTCAATATAAATCTGATGCAAACCATCTGAAAACAACAAGTGCTACCTTGTATGATGTCCTTACAGGGACAAGAGCATGTGTTTCTTCCTAGTTTATTAATTTCTCCAATAACATCCTCCTGAGCTGTAGAGCCTACCTGGATCTTTCTATGACATACTAATATTAGTTCAACAGACACTTCAGATACACATTTATCAAACAAAAACAGTGGCATGAGCGCGGTATCAATCCTCTCAGCAAGAAAGCAAATAAGCCCATTTCCCAACGTGGATTTATTCCTTTAACGGACTATACTCGAGCTAGATAGCTACTAGGTACTAGGTTCAGCACTGGTTAATCATCTTGGGTGTAATAACTGATCATAAATACCGTGAACTTGTGTCCAACTGGACTCTTGATCCATTTGATTGTAAAATATTTTTTTATTGCGAAATCTGGAAGATGTCCAACTCTTAACATGCATATCTAGGTACACAACGCTACCTGCTCATCCATTCCCCATTTTGTGTGAGAAACACTGCTGCATTGTAGCAGTAACAGCCATTACACCTGCTGTTGAACGGTACGTTAAGGATTGATTGCTCAAACAAAACAGTCTCCTGTGTCTTAGGTGAAGTGTGCATACTGCTATTCTTTCCATACAAAAGGATTAACGATTCATCGCCATATTTTACAAAACACATCTATCAATAAGTGCATTCAACCATGTGGACACAACCACATAGATATTGGACGCTCCTCTGACTCACTCCAGTTTCAGTGGGTTTTAAAAGAGGCATAAGAGGGTCAGCGCCACAGGAGGAACTAACTCTCAGGTCACAGAGAGTCCAGTCTCCGACAGTTTGGCCTTCAGCTGGATGTCAGATGGTCAATTCTGCCACTCTTAATGTGACATGCGTTTGTTAGGACTCTCTGCGGAGTGAAAAGCAGACCTCGTATCTGGACGTGAGCGCATTTCTGTCCAAAGAGCAGATTTATTCAGCTTAACAATTGCTCTCAGAGGGGCACTTGGAAGTGTAGTTCAGTTCAGTTCAGTTCAGTTCAGCCTTTACTTTATGCATTGTTCTTAGAGGGGCACATAAAAGCATCCAGCTTGAGATGAATTGCTGAAGTTGAGTTTAATAGAAATCTGTTTATTTGGACCCGACAATCATTCGGTCGTCAATATCCTTTTGAGTAAACACACAGTAGTACAGGAAGGCCAAGAAGTATGGTTTCCATTTGCTTTGCTGTCTCTGCCAGTTTGCCTTTGCTTTAAACAAGGACACAAAGAGAAAGAACCACAAAGGAACCAAAGCCCCAGGTAAAATTGAATGATTCAGATCAGTGTGCATCTTTCTCTGACGCATCTATTTCTTCACTGAAATAGTAGTTTGAAAGAAAATGGATGTTTTGGTGAGTAAAGGGTCCAATATGCAAGACAAAGACTCAGTGGCAAACTGAGCTCTCAGTTGGACGTTTTGTCCAAGACCCATTGGTTTCCCAGGGGTCCTTACAGTTGTAGTCTTAATGGCTAAAGCCCACGTATGGTCAGTGACTTAACCATAGAGTGTTGCTGTACTGTGAGGACTGCATCAAGAGCAGTCCACTATTTGTGCTGATGTGGGGGTCTTCAGAAAATATCTTATAAGACAGGTGACAGGTGACTTTGAGGTATGTGATTTTGTTATCAAAGTAGAAGAATCAAGTATTCCTGCATGCATATGTTGTGAGCAATCAGAACAGTGCTAACGTGTTTAACACTAATAGCCATACATGATGCTTTACCAACTGCTGAGCCGAAAAATGGCACAAGGTCGCCACCCGCTGGTAAAGACTGAGAAATAGCTCTTGGTGAATTAAAGTTAACTGCAGTGTTGGCAAGTTTTCTTCAGACATTGAAATCTTAAGGAACATGTAAATAGAAAACATTTTACAAGAATACAAGAATATAAGGAATCATTTAATGATCATTTAATGAGCATTTAAAGGACACATTGCAATTTCAAGGCAAAATTTCCCCACAGTAAATTATAATAATGTTAGTAATGTGATCATAATGCATCAAAATATAAAACACATTTCCAAACTGCATGCTTTTTGTTTTCATCAAGCTGTTGCTGTGGGCTAATATAGACAGATGAGTCATGTTAATTCAACGGCTCTAACAGCTGCCAGTTTAATGGACTTCTTAAGTGAGGAGCTTGTTTAGAAAAGCTGCAACTTTGTTTACAGCATCACTGGCAAATGCTTGGCTTGTTGTCATGCAGCCAAATGCTTAAGATGTTGTTAAAAGCATGTTTGTTTTGAACAAATTAGTCACCATCTAGTTTCCTCTTCCCCCACTGGGCGGATTTTATGTTAAATTATGAAGTTACTTTAATTTGTTGCACAATGTTGGAATTAACATTTTGTCTTTTCATTGCTCACTATACCCACGACCACCTCTGCCTTCACTCACACCCTCAACTACATCACCGACATGTCTCTCCCCCACCCGCCCCTCCCTCACCCAACCACCTGCCCCTCCCCTCACCCAACCACCCACCCAACCCAGACTCGGACAGCCTCTCCAGTCCCACTCGACTCAGCCTCAGCCTGTCAGATGGGTCGGAGGACCAGCTGGACCGCCTTCAGCAGGTGGAGCTGGCCAGGATGACACCCATGTCCCAGTGGAGGGCGGGCACTGTGCAAGCCTGGCTGGAGGTTGTCATGGCAATGCCAATGTACATCCGTGCCTGCTCAGAAAATGTCAAGAGTGGAAAGGTAGGAAACCAGCACTGACTGATACAGGAGGACTCGCTTTGCATTTTACGTACATTATTGTAGAGTTTGTACATATGTAGATTACCAACTTGTCATATTTCAATAAAAAAACTAGTATTTGTTTACAGCATGAATGGGCTGTGTGACTTTAGTTGCAGTAAACTGTATCAGGTTCCTCTGACATTTTGCAGGTTTTACTGGGACTTACAGACGAAGACCTGGAGCTGGGTTTGGGTGTCAGCAGTTTAATGCATCGCCGAAAACTCCGTCTGGCCATTGAGGATTACAGAGATGCTGAGAACGGTAGAGGGTGAGGAAGGGAAACAGAATTCTTGTATAAACTGTGTATTATGTGGCAGTGTAAGAGGGCCACCTGTTGGTGATTTATAGTAAAGACATTTACTAGATGTAGTGTGGGATCATCTTTCTTTACAATACTCAGAAGTCATAATATTGACTTTAGATAGAGAGATAAATCATTAGACATAAAGTCTAAATAAACAGTCGAACTGTCTTAACTATTTTGAGTTTCCTCAATATTATAGTGTTTTCATGCCTTATGAACAGTATTAAATATTCAGCTTTGCAACCTTAAGTCACAGGAAAATGACACTTCAACAGCAATCTGTCTTTCCACAGTCCCTGGTACTCTGAAGAGTCCACAGACATTCAGACACAGTGTCACACACAGACACAGCTCTCTTTGAATCTACTTTAAACCAAATAAATAGGCCCTTTTAAAACTGTTGACAGGGAGTTCTGTAGACTATCTACAGTGACACCTTTTTTGAAAATACATTTTATTTTAGGGCTGCAACTAGCAATTATTTTTATTATTAATTAATCTAATGATTGTCTTTCCTGTCAATCTCAAAGTCATACCCACACTACTTTTAGATAAATCTAGATTCAAACACTGTCAGTCATCTCCTTATGAGTGTAGCTCCTGCATAAATGTCAGGCCTTGAGGATGTTTGGACAACCTGGGAAAGTGTAGTTCCCTTCCCAGGTCCACCCTTATCCCTCACAATTGTTCTATCTGCGAGGCTATTGGTGCAGGGTGGCCTAGATACTTTGCTTCTGGCAGTAAGAGAGCATCATTCCATGTCCTCAGGCATTTTATTTCCTCAGTTGATGGTATAACTTCTCTCTGCACTTGTACCTGGAACTTGCTGGAACATACTTCATTCTTGTCCATGTTGCCATTCATGAAGTGGCTTGCTTGTACATGGGATGAAGTTGTTATAGTTCAGTCATCCATAAAGCCTTTAATTGGAGATTAGTGGACATCGGACTTCATTATCGGCCCTCTGGATTCCTTCCTTGCCACTGGTATAAGAGGTTTAATTCCCAGGATAAAAACAGGGGGGGAGATAAGAAAGCCTGTAACGATTCCCCTTTTCCAGGTCCTGCTGCTGGATTGTGAAATAGGCAGTAGCTGGTGATCATTACTTTGATGTGGTGTTCCGTAGCTTCACTGATGAGGTTGTGAGGGATTGATCCCTATGCCAGACAACTGCTAGATTGTCTTTGCTCTCCTTGGTCTCCCACATCAGCTGGTTGAGGACAGCAGCGTGTTTCAAACATTCACTAAAGCCTAGGATGCTGCCCCACTGGATTGACTTATTAATGTATTTGTTCCTCACCAAGTAGGTAGTTATCCTTTTGGCCAGAACAGAGAAGAAGATCTTGCCTTGGTTAATCTGGTTAAGCCCTCTCCTCTTTTCCAGGATGATTGGATGATAACTTTTGGTTTTAATCTCTGCAGTTGTAGCATTAATACATATCTATTATTCCTTGGGCAGATGCTCACTGGGTTTTCTGTACAAAGTCATGGACTTCTCTCAATACAGTTTTTTGGTGTCAAGCTCTTCCTCTGGGGTTTCAGTTCCAGCCTTCAAATGTACACTCAAAGGCTGGCCCATAAGTGATTCTCTTTGAGGAAAAAAAACTTTTTTCTGTTGAAGAGCAAAGGATGACTTATTGCCTTAGGAAAGAAACTGCTCTGGTGGCATGGCACAGGATACCATGTGTCATTTACAGGATGGAAACAGGGTGAACAGGCTGTTGTTGGGGCGGGTATTGTCTTTTGATATCCTTTAGACTCTGCGCAGGCACCTCACCTCACAAATATGACCAATGCTCCCTGGATGGCAAACATTGATGTTTCAGAGGGTTTTAATCACTCACTGCAGAGCCCTACTGTACTGGGCCATGCACAGACACAGAACTTGGCATGGGAATTTCACCTTCTTAGGTTTCTTTAAGAAACTACAGCTGTTTCAGAGTTTTCTTGGCCAACGTTGAGATGTGAGATGGCGATCACCATTACGTTTCACTCAGAAACACAGTTGAACCCAAATGCAAGACCCAAACAGTCAGTTGATGAGAATGATGTGGATTGGACAGGAATGGAAGAGATGACTCAATGGAGGGGGAATGAAAGTCCAGTAGAGGGAGATGGCAGAGGTAGTGGTGCGGGTGAGGCAATGAGGAAGGGTGGGAGTGGAAACAGTAATGGTGGGGAAGCATGGCTAATAGTCCTGGCATGGAGAGGCAAACTGGCTGACAAGGAAGCAGATGAGAAACTGACAAGTGATGGGAAATTCGAGGGTACAGGATATAAGATGAACACAAGAAACAACAAGGAAATACCAAGAGGCCATAACTGTTGCTACAGCAGAGGTTGCAACAACAATCTGGTGATGAGTAACTGATGAGCCGGAGAGTTTATACTGCAGAGGGATGGACTTGAGAGGCAGGGGAGCAGACAGGGAGTGGTGATAATCTGATGAGCTCTCCTTTTTTTCTAAAATCAATGATCAGCTCTATGGTTTTGCTGACAGTAAGCAGTAGGTTTGTGCATCATTCCACAAGTTTATTATTTTAGGGTTTCCTCCTAATAGGAGGTCTCATCATTGTTTGAAATCTAGGCCACCGATGGTGGTGTCATCCACAACAATCATATAATAATTTTACTTTGAGAGAAGACAAACAAAACCAATAGCATTCTTGATAAGCTGGAACCAGTGATTTCTTTTTTTACTTAATCAGTTATGATGTAATATTGATGTTTATAATTTTGTCACTGTACTATAATACTATAATTTTACCATGTTGATCATTTCTGTACATACATCTATTGCTATTTAGGTGAGGTGATCCTTTATGAAATTGTTGCACTGTTCATCTGCAGGCTGTCCAAGGCTGCAGATATGGACCACCACTGGGTGGCCAAAGCCTGGTTAAGTGATGTAGGCTTGCCTCAGTACTCCCAGGCCTTTCACACCCACTTGATAGACGGGCGCATGTTGAACTCCCTGACACGTCGTGACCTTGAACGTCACCTGAACATCAGCAAGAAATTCCACCAGGTCAGCTTGCTGCTGGGTATTGAACTACTGCACTTACTCAATTTTGACAAGGAGGTAAGTACGAATCTGCATCACGTTCACAATGAGAGGACAACAGTGAATATACTTGGGTATGCTCTAGCAGCAAGTGAAAATATAATCAGCTGAGTGAAAGGTGTTTGTTAAAATGGTTTCCAGGCACTGCAGGCTCGTCGGGTACAGTGTGAGCACCAGAACGTGGATCCATTGGTATGGACCTCTCATCGGGTCATCAAATGGATCAGAGATATTGATCTGAAGGTGGGGACAGAGAGAAAGAGGATGTGCCTCTAAGACTGAACATAAAACACTAGGTTAATTAGACACATATGTCTAACTTATATGTAAACAATATCTCAAAAACTATTATTAAATTTACCTCTTGAAACTGAAGCTGACACATTTTCAAGAAAACCTTGCCCTACAGTCGTTCTAACAAAGCAAATATTCTGACTGAATATTAATAATTAAGAAATACTCATGTATTGAGCGTTAGAAGAACACTATCACATGGTTGTGGGTAATCGAGGCTGTTGTGTTTATCCATCACTCCCTATCTCCACAGAGTGATAGAAGGCCTTTGTTATTGCACTTTTAAGCTGCTACTAGTTGATTACAAAGCCTCTCAGATTACAGCCTCTATGGTGATGCTGCAATATGAATATACCCAATCAACATTGTCTACTGTCTTGGCATAGGAAAACATGCTTCTATTATGAGGCATGATCATATTATAGGTGTGTAGAGATAAGGCTGTCTGAACTGACATCCTGTTAATATCCTCAGGAAGTGTAAATTTATACTGATATAAACAAATTAATCATATGTTCTTTGTCTGTGAGCAAATTTGACATAATTTTTGAGAGCCTGTTGATTTCCTTCAACCAGTAATAACTGCAGAGAGTTTTAGGTTTTATGATATTATGAATGAGGGAAGTCAGTCCTTGGTCTTCTTGTCATCCACCTGTCTAGGAGTTTGCTGAAAATCTTCTAAATAGTGGAGTTCATGGTGCTGTCATGGTGCTTGATCCCACTTTTAACACTGACGCCATGGCAACAGCACTGGGGATCCCCAGCAGCAAGCACATGGTTCGCCGACATCTTGTTGAGGAGATGAAAATCCTGATTGGCCCTGCCAGGTAAGAGGATTCACAAAGAGACATCAAGACAAATCGCACTATAGTCCCATTTACTGTCCTCAAGCGTCTGATAATGTGAAAGGAGAAAAGATAATAAATTATTTTACCTGAAAGGGAAAATCTCTGATAATATATTTGTCTGTAAATGTTATACAAAGGTGTATTCTTGTGTCTTTAAATGCCACTTACAGTGTCCCCAACACTCTGCTCCATCCCATGTTCTCTGCAGGGCTGATGCCAAGCAGGACTATGAGGGTTTAGGCCTGGGAACACCACCAACTCTCCTCCGCCAAAACTCGCTGGGCAGACCACCCAGCTCAACCGGCAGACACACTGATGATGAAGGCTCACTGAGGAGGAGGGCTGTCAAGGTGGGAAAAAAATGACAGTCATGGAAACCTGTTGTTGTTGTTGTTGTTGTTTCTCATGATTGCAGCCTATATTTTGATATAGTTTTTGATTATAATTTGATCAGGCTTGACAACTTGTTACACTCCAAATACTCGTAGTGCAGATGATGTAGAGTGTAGCGCTAAAACAGACATTAGAGAAATGTCACAGATTTGACACAGCAGTTTGGCAGTATAAAGAGATTGTGACAAGTGCAGACAAGACAACAGGCAACAAGCTGAATCCAACATACAAGGCAAAACTGCAGCTAGACTGACAAAAGGAAAAAGGTGCTTAAATTCCACTTCACAGAGAATATTTCTCCCGTGTTAAATCTTGTCATCAATAGCACCAAGTAAACAGGGGGGAAAGGCCTGGTTTGACTGTATTTGTGTTTGTATTTCAGCCTCCGACGGGGTTCAGCCCCAAAGCACGCAGTGGACGGGACCTGAGCTGCCATAGCAGCTATGGCTCTTTGCCTCAGGAAGTTCGAGACCAGACTCCACCCAGAGCCGAGGGGAGCCCGATCCGGGGTTACGCCAGTATCGAGGTCACCAATGTGTGATGTCATCAGAGTGCGACAAACACCACACATCAGCTTTGTCACAGACTAATCAAAATCATGGACATTTGTCTTCCATGTGGACCTGAACATGGGATGGTTATTTTTGGTAAAGATGAGCCTCTACAGGACAGAGTGCACTTTTTAAATGGAACAGGATTATTTTTTACAAGTCTCCTAGTCCTTTATAAACCACATTGTGGGCAGGTGGTATTTTGATGGCAGTAATTTTCCTTCCCCCAACACCAGATGAAGGACTCAAGCTAAATCATTATTTTTCTAATTTTTTGTGTGTAAATGGTTCCTTGTGAACTAAGAAGCTGGCAATTTGTTTTTGTTGACTAGTTGCTATTGACAGACAGTCTGTTACTTGAGAGAAATGAGATACTAAAAAAGACTGTTTGTATAATACAGGGTTCTTGATGACAAAATGAAAAAAGTTTCATATCAGTGTAAATTGTTCTTGTTTCATTCAGTTCTGCTGTTTGTGATGCCTTGTCAATGTAGCTGAGGACAATGGACAAAAAAAAAGACTTGACTTAAATTTTAAATTCTAGAGTTTGTCATTTTTGATAGTCATGATAGTCATTTTCCATCTTGCACATTTACACGGTTGTGTCTAAACAAATGTAGCACCCTCTTCTGATGTTTTATACTGTGCAGTGAACAAAAAATTCAACAATGCTAACAAAAGATGACTGCACAGCTGTATGTCCATGAAAGCCTGACGACTAAAAGGTGTGAGGATGCATATATGTGAAAATGAAGTTCCTTTTAATGAAATAAAGATGACGTCTTAAATTTGATAGTCCTTTTGTGCCCATCTTCAGCAGAAAGTTCAATAAAAATCTATTTGAAAAAATCTGAGTTTTTATTATGACCTGAGATAACTATAGAAGGAGGTTTTGAGATTAGATTCCATAATCAAAACGGAAAAAAAAATAGGCCCAATTCGACCCTCTGCTAGTTAAGACACTAGAATATACCAAGAGAATATAAAAACTAGAATTACCACCCAATATGTATTTACTGTACTGTTCTGTTGGTTACCTGTCCAGGACCAAACGACAAGGCTAGCAACTACGTACTAAAAAAATGTTACAAATCAAGCACCTGAAGAGAGATGTGTGTTTTTCTCAGAGGTAATAAAGGTCAAAACAGAGCTAGAGGAAAAAATATCTTACTTCATTTATCAGGGAACACCAAATTAAATAAATACATTTTGTTGCACTCCCTCTGCTGGATGTTTACATAGGCATGTTAGCTGTTGCAACTTTATCTAAATGTAACTTTTATAAGTTGATTATATTGAAGGGTTCTATCAAGTTGTTTTAGACTGCTTTTATTCTTTTCTTGTGGCCAAAAAAAAGAAGAAAAAAAAATACTACACAGTTGTTGCAGCTCTGAAGATTAATTTCAGACTGTTTGATAAAGAGAGAATATTGAAATTTACCCTTTAATTCTCAGAATTAAAGGGTAAACGTGAGACAAACATTTTGAACTCATAAGGAAATGTATGTGGTTTACTGGATCACTGCCTCCGCTGCAATAGCAACGGGAGTCCATACTAAACTCAGTCATTACCTCTGTGTGCTAATACTCACTCTGACTCAACAGCATTTTGGTGAGTCACTTCAGCTATCTCTTGTTTTTCCTTTGCTCTCTGTCGGGCATGTTATCTCTAGCCTCTGTAAAGGCCTGCACGTAATAGAGCATGAAGCAACTTCCTCCTCTTACTCACGGTGGAGTGATGATTGTGGTCACAGCGGTACACGAGACAGCTACCCTCCAGCCAGCAATGCTACCTCAATTATTAAAACCTTTCTGGTAATCCACCCATAGTTGGGAAAGGCAATTCATTATATGATGCCCCTTTGTACTCTGGGATATCAGAGCCATGACGAGGGGAGGCAAGTCAGAACATCCAGTGGAGAAATGTAATAACATGCCCACGTCGCATCCATAAAACCAAGATAAATAATTAGACGTCAGAGAATGTGAATGAGTCAAGACAGTGGTGATTTTATTTGAGTTCTGTGTGGTTTTAATTGTAGGGTAAGATACACTGCATAGAATATGGACTGAAGAATCTAATGACATGTATGATATAAGGTAAATTTCCTGCACTGAATTATGTGAGGCCATGCAAATCGAGTTTACTTTTTTCCGGAACATTTTTCCTTTGTAGCTGCCAACATATCACTTAATTTGGTTATAGGCTAACAGTGATAGGAGATCAAGCTTGGCTTCCAGATGTAATCAAGGCCTGTTCACTGTGACGCTCTGTCTATTCTGTGTGTGTGTGTGTGTGTGTGCGCAAGCGTGTGCTGTTAAACAGAGGAACCGGACAAGGGCTGGAGCAACAGGGTTGCCACACTTAAAAGGAACAATATAGCTAGTGGCTAGTGTTGGGGCTGGTTTTGTCATTATTGTAAACTAGTTCAGTCCTAACAGGCTGATAGAGAGTAGGAGTGGGACAAGGAAGTGGGGCCAAGCTGAGCACATTGTTACTGTCATGGGGAACTAACTCCTAACATGTAAACAGCACACATACCAGCACAAACACAGAGACGCCCGCGCTGTGTCAACTTAATGCACGATGCAGGACCGTCAGGGTGCAGGGTGAGTCTCCACAGCTGGTTCTGTCCAAAGGGCCTGAAAGAAGTGACAGTGAGTAAGAGGTAAATTTACAAAGAGGAAGTAAATGTCTGATCCCAGAAGCTGGGATCAGACATTTACTTCCTCAGTCTAGTGTAGACTGATATAAAACTCACTGACTTGTCAGTTATTACTGCATGAGGAGGTACTGGGTAAACAGTAAGTGGGTGGTATTCAGTCTTAGTCTCTGTGTTTCCAGTGTGTTTATTGCATTTACACCACAAAAACGTTCAGCGGGCCTTGTCGGAGAGGACATAAATTATGGCTGATTTCCAGTTAGCTGCTTCAGCTTCAGGCTCCTGGTAAAGTTTATTGGGACACTACATTGATAAAATGGAGCGATCAATGCTGTTATCAGCCATACGTGTTTTTTTTTTCTATGAAAAGTTAAAATATCTGCTGTGGGAACAAAATGTCCTGAAGTGGTGTGGATGGACACTGATGTTACTGACTTTAAAAGGAGTTGTCATTTAAAACCAAGCACATATTCATGTATTGAAAAGTTGAGCTGACCAAAACCTCTCTGGAGTTAAATCAGATTGGTCACATGGAAACTGAGTTGTACCGTCTTTAATTGACAGACAAACCGCGGTGTTTCCAGGGGAGGTATGGTCTCTGTGTGTGTGGTTGCCTTTTAATCATCATGAAACATGATACATCTGAACTGTTTTCTCTGCAGCTCACACAGCAGCGCAGATCAGTCAGCACAAAACGAGCTCATGAGTCAGTTTAAGCCACAAGAAAACTGGACTTAAGTTAAATAAAGACCTCTAAACACACACACACACACACACCATGGCACGGCATCATCTTTCTTTCCGCGGCCGAGAGCGAAACAGTTAACGAAACTGGAAGTGCAGCTCGGAGCCCCCACCTCCTCCTCTCTCCTCCCTCCTCAAACCAACCCACCCTCCCTCTGACTGTGCCCATCCGTCTCTGAGGAGAGTTCCCCGGCCCTTAAACGCCGTTTGTCCCCGTGTTATGCCACATAATCCGCCGTCGGTGCGGGGGCCGCCTCTCTGACAGCAGCCCCGGTCTCAGAGGAAGACGCGCGGCCGCTTCTCGACAAACGATGCGAAGGTGAGTCCGTCCAGCCGCCGAGCCCTTTTTCGTGGGCGAAATGTTACCAGAAGTTACTCGATGGAAAAAGTTTTTTTTTTTTCCACCTCCCCGGAAAGTTTTTTGTTTGTTTGTTTGTTGTTGTTTGTTGCGCCGCGTTACGTTCAGTGTTGTGGGCAACGTAAGCAGCCCGCCCCAACCTGAGGGGGAGAGAGAGAGAGAGAGAGACAGTGTGTGTGTGTGTGTGTGTGTGTGCTCAGAGAGACAGATAACACCCACTGATCAACGAGACACAAGAGTGAAAGAAAGAGGCATTTTAGTTTGGAGACAGCTGACTGCAGTGGCATCACACACACACACCCTAATAACATGATGTCCAGGAGTTTGTGGACTGAAGTTTTTTTTTTTTTTTATGGGCAGGAATGTCATTCTTCACTGTAAAACCTGTCCTGTGGTGAAATATAATCTTCCAGGTTGGACTGTGACACACCAGCCTGTAATATGTGACATCCTCACACACCAAGGTCCGTTTTGCACCTCTGGATTGCACAACTGTTAAGAGGCCTGTGACTGATCCTGTGATCCTGTGTGTGTGTGTGTGTGTGTGGCTTGTATGATATGGGGATTTTTGCATGTTGTCCAGCTGTTGTGGTGAACATATTTCAGTCTCATGCCATGCATTCTTTAGTGAGAGGGTATTTGTGCTTCAGACTGCCCCCCTCCCCCTTTCACTTAGCAGCAGCAGAAGGCCTGCTCATGTTTGCATACACACTGACATACTTTGTTGGTGTATCTAAGGTCACCTTACCAGTGTGCGCATTTTCATGACACAGATTCGATATATATAGTTCATTTCTGACTTTGTGTTGGAGTTTATTTATAGTTCCTAGTAGTCCTCCTCTATTCTCTGCCGAGTGGCCTTGTTATCAATGGCATGTTGTAAGCATGAAGGAGATATTTCAGAGAATCACGTCACCGTGTATAACGGTCAAATGAATGCTCCACTAATAATGTTTCCTGCAGACTCTTAACACGAAAGCTCGCAGTCTCAAGTCAGATCGGTTTTATTTCTATATCCCAGTATGACAAATCACAATTAACCTCAGGGGGCTTTACAGTCTGTTCAGCGTATGACACCCTTTATCCTTAGATCCTTAATGCATATAAGGAAAAAAACCCTAAAAAAAAACATTTACTGGAGAAAAATGAATGAGAAACATCAGGAAGAGCACCGTAAGAGCTAGGATCCTTCATTCAGGACGGACAGACATGTAACCGATGTCATGAACAGGATAGACCAAAATAAAAAAATCAACGTTGAGCGACGTTAGGTAATCAATACACAGCCAAGATGTTGTCATATTTCTCGAGGTCCTCGTTTTACAGTGACCGTAGCTGCCCTTATCTATCCTCGCAATGTGTTGACATTGGGCGACTAGTGACTTTGAGAGGCCAGTCTGCTGTAATTTTTTACCATGCAGCACACCCATTCGTAGAAGCCTCTGTGAAGGTATTTTTACTTCAGTGAATTTTCTGTGCTGTCATTTGCACTGGAAGGTGGGGCTCTGATTCTCAGAACAAATAAATCACTGAGCGGCAGAGGTATTTTCAGTAATGCCGTCGCAGATGACGTTTTATTTCTGAGCGGCAGAGCGTCGACCGGTGAGAGTCAGACCACTTCAGATAGCCTACCAGCTCATGAGAGTTATTTTATTTTACAAAAAGGCCGGGAAGGATTGTGTTGAACATTTTTTTAAGAGACGTATGTTTGATGTTGTCATTTTTGCTTGTTTTCCACTATATTCTGCGGTACGTTATGTTGGTTGTAACTCTCTCAGTTTGCCTCTGACCTCACACGTGTCTTTTTTTTCTGCAGTTTTTGACCTCACTGGAGCTGGACTGACATAAAGTTTAGAGACGGACAAGATGCGTTCGAGTGTGGATGGACAACCAAACCCCCTTGGCCAAGGAGGCACTGGCAGCAGCAGCAACAACAACAACAACAACAAATAACAACAACATCAACAGCAGTGAAAACAGTGGAAACTCAGGCTCCCAGTATGCCCTGTGTGCTCTGGGAGTCGGGCTCGTTGCCCTCGGCATTGTGATGATCGTGTGGAGTGTGGTACCTGCAGACGCGGCTAACAATAGCAGCAGCAGTTCAGGGGGACCCGTTGATTACGATGGCAGGAAAAACAAAGCGTCCTCAGTAGCCTTCGTCTTGGTGGGGTCCGGGGTGGTCATGCTGCTGCTCTCCTTGTGTCTGGGAATGAGGAACAAACAGAGGGAGCAGCTGAGGCTCCAGGAGGCCCAGAACCACAGAGGAGCTGCAGCAAGAGAGCAGGAGGAAAGAGAAATGTAAGTCCAGTCATATCCTTCTAGCTAAACGACTTCTTAGGAATTAAAAAAGAAAATCCATAGATGACTTTGTACTGTTGTTATTATGTGTGTGTGCAGAAAGTTGATTTGGCCATGTAACTTACTGATCCTGTGTGTGTGAAAAAATGGCTTTGTTTTCTTTAAATTAAATGTTATTTTGTCTGCTCAAACATTTGAATGAAAATGAGTGATTGGGTAGATAATGATACTGAAAACCGTGTTTGGGGTTCTTTTTGTCAAAGTTATGTCAGTGACGCCTCTTAAACTGTTCAAAGCACAGAATGATTTGATAGGTCATGTGCTTCTTTTAAAGTTCTGATGTCTAAGATTTTCTAAATTCAAGAAGTTAACAAATTCACATTGTCCGTTAAGCAGTTTTTGATTTAATGACATCATAACTTGTTCCCATGAGCTAGTGCATAGAAAGGGATTTGTGGTAAAAGAGGCACTTTACTCTTTACAGTCTACATGAAACATTTGAGACTAATAATATGTTGATTCTATATTATCCCCTGCATATTAGTTCCTGTACAGTACCTGACAATGTACACACAGTGAGTTATGTTTGTCACTCATATCTGTACGTTTCTATAAATGTCTGCAGTGCTGAGGAACAAGCCCAGCGTTACGCTGTACCCAGCTATGAAGAGGCAGTAGGCAGTGGCCAGTACCCTGTCAGTCAGAGCAACCTTCGCCCAAGCATCTCCCAGCTACCTTCGTATGATGACCTGGTCCAAGTTGACAGTGTACAGTATGAATTTGAGGGGTCAGAGGTCACGACTACAGGATCACAGCCTACTCCAGCTTTGGGTGCTCCCACTGCTGCTGCTTCTGCATCAAATCGTAGACCGGGGAAGAACAGTCGCAAGCTCCTCCCTATCAAGATCCGCAGGATTAAATCAGAGAAACTGCACATGAAAAACAATGACAACTCTCAGCCAGCAGCTGGAATCAGTATAGAACCACTTACCCCACCACCGCAGTATGAGGATAAAGTCCCTCCAATTTAAGATCAAGGTGGTTGTGTTTAAAACAATCTACTGAAATTCCTCGAATCATCTCTGGTCACCTTTTGTGGATCTGGATCTGCCTTTTCAAGTGGAGGAGGTGGCTCCTCTTGCAGACCATTCTCAGTGGCACTGTTATAAAATGGAGTATCTGTTCAAATTCATCATTCATGCCACATCACTCCAAAGCACTGAGCAGTGAAACATTCCTGTGGGCTTTTTATGGGATCTCATCTCTGAAACAGATACAGACAGATAGTGACGGAAATATTTGCTAGATCCTTCCCTATAGAGACAGGTTATGTCACACCATTGCACATTGGGATAATAGCACACACCAAATGCAGTTTCTCTTTATGTCAAAGTAGTTGTGTGTTTATGCATTATTGTTATGTAACTGACGTCCTCGGTGCAAGACTGTACACATGAATTGACGGTGGGAGAGATCATAGGGCATCAATGAGAGGCTTTGTGTGCACTCATTTTGTGAAGTAGCTGCCGTTTATGCAGTGTTTCACCCTTGGAGGCTTTGGATTCCTACTGCCAGCGGTTTACCAAATGTAGGCTCCACTGTGAGGGCTTGAGCATGGTATGTGCTCAGCTGGCTTCACCTGACGTGGCGTGCTACACAGACATCCTCCCTCAGTGTCAACAGTATTGTCTCCTGGTAATCTGGAGCTTTGCAGCAAACGAAACACAGATTAGCAAAATAATGACTGTTTGTTTGTTGGAGAGCGCCTCGTGTGTTTTATACAGAGCCGGTGTCCTGCCCCACTTCAGCTTCTGTTTCATTAGCTTTTGGTTCAGGGGGATTTCTTTATTTATCACCTTAAAAAAAAAGTTGAAACATGATGCTGGAGATTTTCTCTCCACATTGTAAGAAGGGGCATCTACAGGACAGCACAACTGAAGAATCCTCTATTTTTAACCAATAAAAAAAACTTTGTTGGTATGTGTCAGCTCCCATGACTCTTAGCCAGAGGCACTCTATCAGATCCAACTCCAAATATAGTTGTTGAATAATAAATAAATAAAATATCCCTTGTGTTATCTTAGTTTGCCGTAGCTTTATGTTTCTCATTAGAAAGATAAACCCTGTACAGTGGACAGTCTGGAGGCTGCTGGATCAGAGGTTAGCTTGAAAAAGGAGGGTGGTACTCCAGCTGTTTATGATATTCACATTATGGGTGTTTCCTTATTGAGCAGGACATGGTCCAGAATCAGTAAATTGCTGCATTAGAGACACAGCCCTAAGATGCTTTCAACTTATCAATTTATGATGGCTAATAAGTTAGCAAACAGCTACGTAGCTACAACCAGCAGCAACAGAATGAAACTAGCGTGAACTGGAGTTGTTTTTTTTTGTTTGTTTGTTTTTTTGTTCAAATGTTTGGTTTGGATTTAACCAACCCTGAAGAAAAAAAATCTGGACTTTTAGGTTGCTAACTGCGTATTAACCTTTTTACTTTGGCTCTTTGCTTAGTGCTACACAGGCAGCATGTAGTCAACATGTCTGAGGTTCAACCATTCACTCTTAGCAGAGGGAACGGGAGGGTGTTTTTAAAAACTCTGATTAATTCCATGGCTGAAAATGGTATTTTACACATTAGTGCAGCACCAGTGGTCACTATTAGGTTACCTTTTACGAGAAATTACCTTCTAGGAAGAAGCCATTTTCCAGGAAGTTGAAGGTCTCATTTCATTGAGTCTTTAAGGAGTGGTAATGTTGACTCAGACTCAGACAGCTCTCAGTTTTAAAGTACAGTTAAGTGCCTTTGTGTGTAGAGCACTGCTGCTCTTTCTAAAACATACATCATACTAACCATTATCTGACTGAACCTGAGCTCTAATATTGCTCTCCCAATGCATTGTTGCCATTCGGGTAGAGTAGGAAGTGTGCGAAAGCGTGCTGGTGCAGGTGAGGAGCTCGTGAATAGTTGAAAGCCTTTGCCCTGTAGCCATGGTGAACACTGTTGAGCTGTGAAGGCAGCAGTGTAGTCTCTGCGCCTCTCCGGGCTTGTTTTTGTTCTTACTCGAGATGACCAACAGAGACTCTTTGACTGCGCAGCTGCGCCACAATAACAGCAGCTATTGCTCACTGGCTTGCTCATCACCATTCCTCCAACCGCAGCTCGACTCTGCTGCCCCTCTTCTTCTTCTTCGCAGGGAATGAGCAGAAAGAGAAGAATCCATTTCATCAATACCTGCGTGCTAAGTCTCCTTTCGTCTTGTTCTGATATGAACAGCTGAAGCCAAATGGAAGGATTTACCTGTCAGTCGTTTAGACATTACAAATTTTGTGAAGTTGCACAACTGAGATTTTTTTTTTGTTCATTTTTTGTTTTGTAGGATAAAAGGCACTTTGCATTCATGACTTCATCACCCAGTTTTGCACCGTGTTTGAGTAAAACTCGGTGTAGTTAATGCAAAAAGTTATTCAGTCATTGTCAGCTGGTCATATTATATATAACCAGATTTTCTGTCAAGTAGAAGGAAGTAAGGTCATTGAGTCATTTCAGGTTTGTCATTGGAATTCACAACCGCTGTCTCAATTTCTCTGACTTGTTTTTGAAGTTGCCACAAAGTGTATTAATTCTCTTTTTTTTTGTCATGTTTAGTACTGCAGACAGTCATTGTACCTCATTTGAAAAGGACCAGTTAGACCATGATTGATTTTATTACTATGTAGTCAAAATGTTTTACATTGATGATCAAGTGTTTTGATTTAGCAGCCACTTTCTGTTTTACTTAGATGTGTGTCCGAAACATGCTGTTTGTTGTCAGTTTCATTTATTATTGCTTTTTTTTATCATTAAATCTCGATTTCTTTTATATGTACTGTGAAAATGTGCTTTTCTATGATAACTCTTTTTTCTATTTTGTCTAAAGAGTGAAAACAAATGTGTTTCATGAATATTTTATGAGAAATAAAAGGAAGTATTTAATTAACCCAATGTTTAAGGTGTCTATTTTGCGATTGTGATTGTAATTGTACGTTTAATTCCATGTTGACTTGCTTGCCATGATCCTCTGAACATTTTAACGCCCATATTTTCTAACTTTGTTACTGTTCACCAATTCTTAGTTAATATGCAGCCACTGTAATGAGAGCTGAAGGTGAGAGAAACACCTGGAAGCTATCCTGTTGTTAAGGCCCTGCATGACCAAGTTAAAAGAGGGCTTTTTGTTTTTAAGTGTCCAGGACATGCACAGTACTTCAGCTTTACATTAACATAAAATGGCTCTGCATACCACATGCTTGCACCAATAACAGCATCTTCCTTTTTACTCTGCAGTAAAAAAAATGAGATAACACTAATTTTAAAGCATAGTTGTTCTTTTTGCTGACAAAACTTGAATAGCTTCTTCAGTAGCTGGTCACAACCTGCAGGGTAGACAATGGAAAACACAATTAGAACACACTTCCTGTAAAGCCGAGGCTTTTGTTTGCTTCAGGTTACACTGTTTATGCTGGCAAGGTAATAGCAAAATGAAAATGTTCCTCACTTTGTTTATCCAGTTGTTGTAGGAGGTGACCCGTGTGAAGATGGTGGGCTTCTGGAAGATGTTGCAGCCCTGACCTGACCCGAAGCTCACCACCCCGTGAACATCCCAGGAGCCATCGGGGTTTTGGGAATTCAGGGGGCCACCGGAGTCTCCCCGCAGGTCAGCAAACACACTGTTGCCTTGCAGCTTTTGCATGGTCACTAAGGTCATATGGCTACGATAAATTTGTGGTGCTGAATTTTCCTTTTTAACCATTTCAGAGTAAATCTTCCTCGAACCATGTTACAGATGACTGCTGTGGTTGACAATTCGATAATTAAATTACATGCATGCGAAAATGACCCTTCCTTGTATGAACTCACATTACACCCTGCAGTGATGCCGTCACCTTCAGCGCAAACCATCTTGTCTGTTGCTAGGATGCTTCACCAGTCGGGCTGTGAGCAGGTATCGTGGCCAACCACCGGCAGGATAGCCTGTTGCAGGATGTCAGCCGGGGGACCGCTGGCTGTGGGGATGAAACACGCATAACTCAGGTAAGAAATAAGATTTTGCTTTGAGGGAGGTTCACTCGGTTGGGCAGGTGGGGTGCTTGAAAAGATCATCTTCGCTGTTACACATGGTATCCAGAGTAGAGAGTTATAGGATGGCATTTAGTACCAAAACTATGATACTCAAAGTACTTAACATGGGATGCCTCTTGAGCCAATTTGCTGCAAGAGTAATAAGACTTGATTATACTCACTATTTTTCAGTCCAGATGCTATTAAAATGTTATATCCTGCCATTTATCATTAACTGTGAAGCACAACTACACAGCTTTAACTCTGTTTCAGTTTCTAAATGATTTAGTCCAAAAAGTGCGTAGGCCCTCAAATTACAGTAAAAGATAGGAAGCTCACATGACAGTCCCGCATGTCAATATATTTGACTAATAAAAGAGTGGCAAACCATGCTCTCTGTCAGATTGTACTACATACTGTATCTGCCAGAGATACTAAGCTGAGCAAAATAAATTATTTATCTTGTAGGGAAATCCCACGATTATTCTTCCAAGGACAATTTAATCAAAATTGCTTTGTAGAACCACAAATATATTGTGTCTACCCTTTGTTTTTCATGTATTTACACTTTTAAAAAAATCTATTCTAACTCTTTTTATCTGATCATACACTGATAATTGTTGGCTGCAGTAGGAAATGAATCATGACCCCAGACATTGTTAAGTCCAAGCAGGTTGATGGGTTTTTCCTGACCAGTTAATGGTTGTAATAAATTCTTCACTTCAACCTCAATATATGATCCAGCTTGACTGACAGGTGCACAGACGGGCTGCAGGTTCACAGTGATTCGTTTATTCACTCACCGGAGAGTCGACCCCAGTCGGTGACATAGCAGGGAGCGCCGTGGGGCAGGACGGCGTCCCGGTCTGGGAGGCAGGCGGGCATGATTGTGTAAGAGAAGGTAACGGGGGAGGACAGCTTGATCAGGGCGATGTCGTTGCTGCAAAAAAGCAAAACAATGGTCCTCATTCAGGAAGTAATGACAAACAAAACAGAGTTTATGCCATATTAATGTTTTCCTTCCTCACTTCAGTGAACACCAGTTAACTGATCACTCACACTCTGCTCACACAGGCTGGCTTGCTGTTTGTTCTCTTTTCTTAGAACTGATATTGAGCTGTGTTGGCGGGTGTTGATGTTACCAGCTGAGCAGGATGTTGTATCCCTCATAAGTGATGATTTTAGCCGCCCCCCGAGCTATCGAGCCCTCCTCGCTCATCTTCAGGCTGTGTTTAACTCCACTCTGTAGTTGTAGCGGTCACTGAAGGATGGCAGATGACACGGTGTTACTGTGGGGGGTTTAGACAGTAGTATTGGCTTTTCTGCCTGTATGATTAAGCTGATGGTGGATTCGAAATGCTTAGTAGTCCTGTAGAGGTAAAGCGTTGCTGTTTGGGTGGAAAAACAACTTTTTACTGCCCTTAAAGTGGTTATCTTTTTGATTTCTTACTTTTTCTGAGCCATGTTTTATTCCTGACTCCAAAATCTCTTTACTGTGAAATCTTAACCCCTCTGCATGCCACTCTTTACTTTCTTTCAGGCTTGGCAGCTGTTGCTGCTGATTCTAGAAGAACTACCCTTTTCTTCTGTTTATTTCCAAAACCGTCACAAAAAAAACACATCATTTCCTGTTGAGCAGAGGAGTATATCCTGGCACAGACCTTTAGTTTGGAGAGTCAATATGAATGCTTTCATAAACTGGGTATATTGAATCATTACTGGTTAAATCAATGATGAACAGTAGCAGTTCTTAATTACAGAAACCTTTAAAAACGAATTACATGAATTTAACAAAACAGACAGTTTAACAGTGTGTTTATTCTGATATTGGTAAGTGTAAACATGAACAGGTACATTAAAAAACATATGTTTGTGAGCATTTCAAAAATAACAAGGTGTCTTTTAGTATTTATTATATAGACAGCATTCCCCTGCATTTGAATTAGACATACTTATTGCAGTGTGCAGCAGTCAGGACGCAGTCAGAGGAGATGAGGGTGCCTCCAGCGCCCACTGCTGTCTGACTGGAGGGAGATCTGAGCGCAAGTGAGAGAAGACTCATTCAGATTTCCCTCCAACACCCCGCAAATCAATTTCATCTTCCATTCCTCTATTCTGAAAGTAAATGTGGAAGAATAGGTGTCACTTTTTCCATCTGCAGCAGTAAAAGGAGAATGTGGTGCTCGCGCTGCTCCGTGGTTGTCAGAGTGAACATGTTTTTACACATTTAGACCAGACCTTACCTGCCAGGGCCAGCTGTGAGGCCTGATGTCTTCTCCTGCCACCACCCTGCTCAGGACAGGAGGGAAAGTGGGAAGGCCTCGTCCACAGGCTGGGACAAGGTTAGTAACGCATATTGTGCTTTTCACACCAGACTAGATGTAAAAAAAATAGGTCATTATTTTATTTTGGCAGGTTTTTAATTAATCTTAGGCAAAAATCAAGTTCTAAGTTCAATGAACCTTAAATATATATTTTATTTCAAATAAAATGTGATTATTAATACTCTTTACAAAACTAACAAGGGACTAATAATCTGTATTACACCACAGAAAATGAGTAATAAGTAATTTATGTGAAGGTATCGAAACTGTCTTACCGCTTCCTACCACAAAAGCGAGAACCACCAGACTCCTCATGACTGTAGCTGTTTGTTGAGAGGCGTGTGTCTAAATCTGGTGTTAAGAACAGGCTTGTATTTATAGCATATGTTAGCAACTTCTAACTAGTGTGCAGACTGTCCTGGGAAACCTGGCTGACACACACACACAAGTCAAACAAGTAGTGGACTGAGGACGCAGCATGTGGGTTGAGATAGGATTTTCCCATCACCACTCCCACTGGAAAACCTTTCCTGCGATTCAGGTATCACTGATCATACTTAATAGATTATATATTTTTCAGAATAAAAGCGAGTGTGTATTCAGACTGACTCCTCAGGCTTAAGATTCAGTTATACTTTGTGGTGTTTTTTACATTTTTGAGAAACTTCTAACCCGATAACTGAGACAAAAAAATGTACAAATTATAAAATAACACAAAGTCTTGACATTTTAGATTTTTATTTATTGTTCCACATTTGATGTATTGAGGTGTACATAGCGACTTTGTTCCCAGAAGCATGTGCTCTTAATAGGCCACCATTTTCTGTGGGAGAGATGATAGAGACATGTTAGACTCAGTGCAGCATCATGTTTTCAGCAGTAACATACAGGGTAATTATTTAAATTGATTCAGATCATTGACTATTTTAATCTTTGACACTAGATACACAAATACATCAGTGGGTGTAGTTTTCATGACTTCAGCCTCTGAGGTGAGGTTCAGGAGCTTACAGAGTTTATCCAGTCGATGTAGGAGCTGACTCGGGTGAAGACAGTGGGCTTCTTGGGGTAATTGCAGCTGAGCCCGGAGCCAAAGCTGACGATGCCGTGAACCTCCCAGGCTCCAGCAGCGTTCTTACAGTTCAGAGGACCACCAGAGTCGCCCTGAGTCATGGGAGAGAAAACATGCATCATGTATCAGTGTGCAAGTCCCACATTTAATGGTCATTTGTTCTACTTTAAAGACCCTTAGTGAGTGTATGTTTACTACTGGCATGACTTGTGATACCATACAAACATTCCTTTACATTTTTTAGACCTTCTAACTGACTTCCTCTGAGATTCTGAATATTATTCACAAAAATAGGCATTTTAGGAGAGATATTGTTCAGATTTTTGGGGGAATAGCATAAATTACTAGGAGAAGAATCTCACTTAAAACATACAGGAGCAGAGCACTTGCTGTTTTTAAGCAGAACAGCTATTTTAGAGTTTTTGCTTTCTGTGTTCTGTTTACCGATCTCAGAAAGCATTGGTGCTATCCCTACAGCATGATGTGTCATTTTGTGTCATTCATTATTTTAGACTCACATTGCAACCAGACACAACTCCATCTCCGCCTGCGCAGACCATGGTTTCCTTCACCTGAGAACCCCACCAGTCAAACTTGGTGCAAGTAGCGTGGTCCACCACGGGCAGGAGAGCCTGCTGAAGGATATCAGCAATGGGACCTCCGGCTGTATGGAGGAGAGATGTGTATGAACTCAGGTATGAGAATGGAGAAACACAACCTCGAGACATCAGCCTGACACTTTGAGGAATACAGTAGTTAGAAAGGATAAGGCAAAACTATTGTGCATCCATCCTGTTAAACCTCGCTACAGCAACAATAGCTTTTTATTTCAATCTGCAGGAACTCGCTGCACTCACTGTAGAGGCGACCCCATCCAGTGACGTAGCAGGACTCGTTATGGGGGAGGATGAAGCCAGCGGCAGGGAGACAAGCAGCTATGATGCTGTCAGAGAAGGTGACAGGGGACTCCAGCTTGATCAGGGCGATGTCATTACTGGAGAGGAAACACACACATTTAGATTCATCACAGGCCTGCAGCTGTTATTGCATGTAATGTGAAATAATGAATTATCATAATTATTCATTTTTCAGTCAGGTTTTGCAGGTTCCTAGTCAAATCCTTAGTGAGATGTATAATTTTACCGAATGAAAAGGGAGTTCCAGTTCTCATGCACAATGATGTTAGCGGTGCCCTTGAACACAGCGCTCTCCTCTGTCTCTATCAGGTTGTGCTTTCCCAAGGCCACTCTGTATTCCCTGCCACTGCTGCAAGTTGACAGAGAGAAGAAAATAAAGCAGTGATCTATTAGCTCAGGAATTCTTTTCAAATAGATTCAAAGATTAAATTTCTTGATGTTTTTCACTTATAAGTTTAAAAAAGTCATCAGCCAATTACCAGCTGGATTCTGTGTGGAAATATGGTTGTCCTAACAAGCGTTTTATTCTACTGTTAAGTCCTAAAAGTGGAAGAAAAAAAACCCAAAGAAATATGCCTGTGGGGTGAAAAATTCATTTTCATTCTGAGAATGTCTTGAATTTTGTAAAAATTTTGTAAAAATGTAAAATAAACTCACAACTGACATTTCATACTCGTAGATATTTCCAGACAACGTGACTCATGTCACTGATTGCTAATGTAAATATTTGTGTCAGTGCTGCTTTGAGTTCTTAGATAATCTATCATGGATTGTTTTGGGCTTGACTGTTTCATACCTGATACAGTGGGCAGCAGTGAGGACCCACTGGTCGGAAATCAGAGTACCTCCACAGGTGTGTCTCCATTCGCCCTCTCTGTTGTACTGCAGGGAAATCTGAAACGAACACAATAAATAAACTTTGTCCAAGTTTTCTCTCTTTTAACTGGAGTCAGTTGAGATCTTGTTTTCCAAATTAAATTCCTCACTCATCATGTTTTACCTGCCACGGCCAGCTGTGAGGCCTGACATCTACTCCTCCAACCACCCTGGTCACCACAGGGTTGAAGGTGGGACGGCCGCACCCGTAGGCTGAGGAGACAGGCAGAGAGACTCTTTCAGAAATGTGGACATGACACACACGACTGATAATCTGCATTCAGTTTGTAGAGAAAAGCTGTATGTGTGTGTTACTCATGTTGTGTCTGAAAGACCCTTACCACCAGCAACAAACAGAGCAAAAACGACAAACTTCATCATGTCAGTATCTCCACAGTTTGTAGTAAATCATCTGACGTATTTATACCTCTCATCATGTTACGCAACCTGCAAAAACTGGAACAAAATCTAGGAGAATTTCCATTTGACAAATCTTACACTGGGGGCGGACCTAGGTGGACATGACTTTGGTGTGAAATGACCAGACATACCAGGCCAAGGCTAAAGTGTCCTGGAGGGATGTGTAATTTAGAACTTGCTTGTTGAAACAGTCAGTGGAATGAAGCGTTTTAGCTTTTATCATCAAGAGCTGGAGTAGCCCTCCCTTCTCTGATTTCCTTTACCAAGAAATGTATTGCCTCCTCCAGTAGCTGGAGTTTCCATTGCTCATTAAAGCACCTAATGTTTCCTGTGATTGTAATTTATTACTTAAATGTAACTGAGCAGTACAAACGTATTAGTATAGTGCAATACTGGTAGTTCACATGCCTTGCATGTACCCACTAGCTTTATTTAGCAAAAATATTGCAATGTTTGATGAAGATATGGGAATTTATATAAATGTCAGAATTGGTGTATCCACTGAAGAATGCCACTGTACCACAACTACAGTGCTTGTGGTAGTTCTTAGAATTATTTTATCTACATATTATTTGCAGTTTTTATGTGTCCAACTGGAGATAATCACATTAGAAGACCAATGTGGGATCACTCAAACTAAATTGCTTTGTTGTATATATACATACAATACAGATGGACTGACTGTTTTCAAATGAACTTTTAAGCAGTGTCTGAACATAATTTTTGTTCTTATTTAACATGACCAACTCAGGTCACTGTACGACATCTGTGAAGTTCACACAGAGGTTGAGTTGGGGAGATAAGGTGTATTTGGGGATATCTGCGGTTACTTATCTCCAAGGTTGATTTATTTTCTGCACCAACTTTTCCTGGCTGCTCTGAGGCAAATGTTAGGTAACACATCTGAGCTCTATAAAAAAAAAGGCGTTTGAAAGAACTATATAAGAAACCACTGGTCCCCCCTGAACCTCCAGTGAAGACAGTCGCAATGAAGTTCGTGATCTTGGCTTTGTTCGTTGCTGGTGGTAAGCACTGATACTATTCTAACCAGACTATGAAATGTGTTTCTACATACAACTGTCCACATTGTCTTTACATGATGTGGTCTAGAGCATGGGCTTGAATGAATTTAACGAATCACATTTAACCCTTATGTGAAAAGCTGCTTTGAAACACTTTTGATGGTTCAAGAATCAAATGTTATATCACTGTGGATGTTAAGACAGTCATAACTCACCATTTGCTGTACTGTTGTTTCTTAGCCTACGGGTGTGGCTTGCCCACTTACCCTCCCATCATCACCAGGGTAGTTGGTGGATATGATGTTCGTCAGAACAGCTGGCCCTGGCAGGTATGTCGCTTCAAGACTTCTCCTCTAAATTCTTCGTCTGCTGTCGATTTTAAAAATTCACAAAACATTCATTCATTGTTTGTTCTCCTCAGGTGTCTCTGCAGTACCAGAGTGGCAGCAGCTTCTACCACACCTGCGGTGGCACCCTGATCTCCAACCAGTGGGTCCTCACTGCTGCTCACTGCATCGGGTGCGTCAAAAAAGACACGTTCAAAGCTGTTTGGCTGTTTGGATTTCCTATTTTAAACAGTTTACTTGAACTTATACTTAAATACTCTGGCAGGCTGAGTACAGATTTGGTGTAACACTGCAGTTTAGTCTTTAAACTGAGCTCTGATCACTGATTGTGAATACTCTTACTTTTATTCAATTAAATCATTTAAGAAAAAGCTATTTGAATATTTGGTAAACACACTTTTTTGTTTGTTATGTTGTATGAAGATCCCAGATTGAACAACTCTGAACCTTGTTTTTGTGATTTTTGTGACCAAGCAGCAGTCGCACCTACAGAGTCTACCTGGGAAAGCACAATCTGAAGAACAACAATGAGGCTGGTTCCCTCGCCATCAGCCCCTCCAAGATCATCGTCCACGAGAACTGGGACTCTTACAGAATCCTGTGCGTTCAGTCATTTCTCCTCATCTTGCAGACTGTATCTTATGCTGCTGTGATTATTTTGGTATTAGTGTTTCAATGCTCATAAATATTCTATTTCTGAAAATCCTGTTTGCTTTCACGGTCTAGTAACGACATCGCCCTGATCAAGCTGTCCACTCCTGTCACATTCTCTAATTCCATCATGGCTGCCTGTCTTCCAAACTCTGGTGAAATCCTGCCTAACAATGCTCCCTGCTATGTCACTGGCTGGGGCCGCCTCTGGAGTAAGTTCTGTTAACTAAAAAGAGACAAAGAAAAGAAACTGTTAACCAAGGCTGGCAAAATGACTGTCCTGTCATGCCTTATATCCATTTTCCTGCCAAAGTTGAGTGAGCACAGTGACTTTTGCTACCTTCTCTGTTTTAAGACACAGAGTTACATAGGACTCAGTTGATTAATCATCAACTGAAATGTCTTTAGCCAGTAATTAACTTTAGCTACTTTTGGATTTTGACTTCACTGTTTTCATCACTAATCTAAATACAGAAAAAGGCTACGCCTTGCAAAGTGGATATTTCAATTTTACACCTCCTTTTTCCCCAGATTCTCCACTGATTACATAGAAACATTTCATACAAGCTTACACAGGCAGACAGGTTCTATAATCTCTGTTAATATCCCCAAACCGTTTTGATCTTTAAGAAACTTGATTTTTAACACACTTTTGAAACTGGGTCTAGTTTTTGGTGTGGGCCTGGCTTTGAATAAGGCAGTCTTGACTTCAGCCCTTAATCTGAGTGCTCTCTTCTACAGCTGGAGGTCCCATTGCTGACATCCTGCAGCAGGCCCTCCTTCCCGTGGTCGACTACGCCACTTGCAGCAGGTCTGACTGGTGGGGCAACCTGGTCACCACCAACATGGTCTGTGCTGGAGGAGATGGACTGCTGGCTAGCTGCAACGTGAGTCTGATTCATTTTACTTTGCTAACTTAATGTTTATTAACAGTTCCTGCAGAAACCCAGCCTCACACTCCAGCATATTGCCACATTTCATAATTGCAATTTAGATCTTGGACTGCCCATTTTAATCAGTTGCCATCCTGTGTCACATCTTTTACTTTGTTCCCCTTAGGGAGACTCTGGCGGTCCCCTGAACTGTCAGAACCGCGATGGCTCCTGGGGTGTCCATGGTGTGGTGAGCTTTGGCTCAAGCTTGGGCTGCAACTACCCCAAGAAGCCCTCTGTCTTCACCAGAGTCAGCGCCTACATCCCCTGGATCAACAATGTAAGAGAAAACATTTCATTGTACACTATTTGTCCAAAGGATCTCATCATACATTTCCACAGTGCTGTGATAAAGTGCAATTGGTCTGGTGCCCTCTGGTGGAGAGTTTTAAAATATTCTCTTTATGCTTTCCTTCTCACAGGTGATTGCCAAGAACTAAGAAGTGATTGGTTTTTGTCATTGTTTATTTTAGCACTTGAGCATATAATAAAGATTGTAGTCGCACAGCATATTTTGTGTTTTCTTAATCAGACATCAAAATGGTTTTGTGAACTTGTTTACTGCTTCATCTAAATTGAACCAAGATGGATGATTTTCAGCTATGGTCATCGTATTTTCAGTCATGGGTCATCTCTTTCATTAAGTGCCTGTTATGCAAAATATCTAGCTGTGGCAAATGATATTGTTCCCTGACTACTGGAAACATTACGAGTGTTTTCAGATTCCCCGAAAGGATAAACATTTGGATAAATGTGGAGAGTTGATTGCCACCTTCGATGCGTTTTACTGTGATGACCACCATTACTTAATCATTAACAGCCACCTTTTAAACTAGCAATAACACCTGGTGTAAACGAATCTAAATAAAACCACATTTAGTTTTCTTTGATGGAAAATACTGAGTACTGACAATTAACAAACACATTTATATATTTTACACATTTTAGTATTGTTTCAACTGCATCATTTTACAGAAATCAGTCACTATATCTATTTTATTATCCATAAGACCATTTAATATAAACAGAAATATGGAAAATAATACACAAATAAGAAAGTAAACAAGTGTACACAAACACACAACTCTGCCCACAGAAAAACATTTCAAACATATATATTTATCACATCCTCTATTTGTTCTTTTATGACTGCAATGTGGCTTTTAATGCTGGTGGTCTCCAGGAGATCTACCTGGCTTACAGGTATCACAGGGTTTAGTATCTGGAAGGTTTCACCCCATCGTCACATTCAGGCTTTCTTAAAAGCCAGACTGTTGCCATCATGTTGTCGGAGGCAAGGTCCCCAAATCCATCTTATGCAAAAAAAGCACCCCCTGCTGGAGTTATTCCAATAAGATACTTAATAATATTTTGATTTTTGTGATGTGACCCTTTTTCAGCTCGTGCTGTTAGGTTTGGGGTTTGCTCTATCAAGATTTCAGTACAGTCAACAACACAACAGTCCATGTACTTGGGTTGAAAACACTTGGCAAGTTAGCTGTTGCTGTTTCTCTGCTTGGCCAGATAATAAAACGTATAGAGGATAATGCGGGTACCCCACTCTGATGATGTTTGAGGCAGCAAGGAATGACACTCTGCAACATATCTGTTAGTGAATCCATGCTTGACCTCCACAGGAACCAAAAACAGGTGGTCCTCCACACTCAGCTCATCTCATAAAACAACAGCACTTATTTTGACAATATTTAACAGCCAAATGAAAACTTGCAATGATTGCAATCCTGTATAAAACTGAACTTGGAGTCTTTGTCCTTCACAGTATCAAACTCAAAGTTTGGTTTCTCTCGTGTCTTCCTCCATTCTGGTTTCAGTGCTCCATATTTATCAAACAGCTGGTTGAACTGAAGGATGAGCGCGTCCATCTGTTTTCATGGCACCGTGTCATGTTCATCTGCATCTGCAACACCTCAATGAGGAAACAAGCTGAGAGCTGTGAGCTTTAACAAATCTGAGACAACAAGCGGTTATATTTAAATTAACATGAGTCTCTGTCGAAGATTTGCAAACCTGTTGGAAACAATGTGGCCTGAATGGACTCCTGGACTTTCTCTTAATGCCTCTTGCGGGTTAGCAGTGGAGAAAAAAAAAAATCACACTCCCCTCAGCCATCTGTATGAGCTAATAAACAAACAGTGTGAGCCTGAAATAACTGCACAATATCAAAATGTGGCTAAGAACAATGTGATCACTGATGAAATGCCAATTGCCTGTAGTTCTCCATGTGGTCTCCTGGATTTTATAGTAAAAATAGAAGGTACAGAAACAAACTGTCACAGCCCAGCAATGATGTCCCTGAAATGAGAAGGTTTGATGTTAACTACACAACATCAGTGAACATCAGTGAACAATGAAAAGACATTTAACAATAATATATCTTCTCAGATACAATTACAGTTTGTCCTGAAAGGGTCAGACTGTCAGCAGTGTTGTAAAGGAATATTTCTTAGTGTAGTTCCTATGAAAATTGCTAATTCTGGCACTGAGGATAATCCAAAGTAACAGAAAAATGGTTTTAAGTGGGTATCTCCATGTCACTGTCTTTACAAGTAAGAAAAAATGTAACTTTTTTTGCTTTTATTTTTTGATAGTATAGGTGAAACAGGCTCCGATTACATACTGTCAAACCTCTGACAACTACAGTGAGCCTCCTCTGATGACTGGGTTACCAGCATACCACCCTAACATATCAAGCAAGTCATCTTAGCTGATTTCCAACGCTTTCTGAAGGTAACTTTATACCGACTCAATATTTTGTTTCTACTTGACATAAATAAAACACCTGCATTAAAATACATAGATACATACATATTGCATTTAATATTTCTGGGATCGTTTTGACCACACACAGCCACTAGATGTCCACATAGAGCGCAAAGATGTCATATCAAAAAGTCTTGATGGTATAACAAAAGGAGTATCCCCTCCCTCACTTTTCGGGTTGTGAATGACACATTCGGCTCAATATCCACGCTGATGTTATATAGCTAACCTGACGCGTGCTGCTACTTTCATTTCATTATAGAGCATATTATTCTTTGCCATCATGTCAACATAAGTGGACATAAAAAAAGTCCTCTTGCTGAATAACCCCTCTGTTAGTGCAGCTTGTTGGAGGCTTTCTTGCAATCTTGCCATCTTGATTGTAAGTTCAGCATAATCTTTTATCATACCTGCAGGAAATCAGTATCATGCATAAGATGCAACATATGCAACAACTTCAAATAGGATCATCAAATAGGATCCAAGATAAGCATCAAAATGATCTACATTTCATTGATGTGTCAATGTGCTATCTGTCCAATAACCTCAACATGGTGGTCTTGTGTTTTTTTGTGTGTGTGTGTGTGTGTGTGTGTGACTTACTTACTTACTTATTTATTTATTTAAATGGCATTTAAATTTCAGAATGAGGCCACAATAACCAAGATTTCAGAGGGCAATTCACCCAGCACAGAAAAAATGTTCACCTGTTATTTTACATTTTATACATTCACTTCTGTGTTGAAGTTATATTTTCTGTTAATTGATGGCATATATATATATATATATATATATATATGGATAGAGAGAGAGAGAGAGAGAGAGAGAGATAGAGGGATAGAGGGATAGAGGAGAGAGAGATGTGTGTGTGTGAGTAAGTGTGTGTGTGAGATACATGTATCTATATCGCTATCGCTGTCTCCATGGTGATAAAAATAACATATACTTGTTTTGTTTTGTTTTGTTTTGTTTTCTCTGTGTTCCATTCTCTACTTGTCATGTATTTAGAAATGATTTTCTTTGAAAGAAGTCAATTCGCAAAAAACAAAAGACTTGTGCATGCTGGAAAATCTTTATGAAACTAAACTACCTGGATTTCAGAGAATGATTTGCTGCTCATTCTGTCGCTGTTTCAGCTCTTCTGTCGGAGGCCAGTGAAGAAGAGCGCAGTCGCCATCTTGGATAATACGTACGTGTGAAGTTTGGCTCTTCTCCTTCAGAATAAAATTTGTTTTGGAGAGTTTACACACACCTGTCCTCGAGGCGACATCCCAAACTACAGCTGATAAATTCACCTGTCATCCGGATGGTTTGTTTATTTAATGTTCGTGCTTAAAGCAACTTCATTATAATCAGATATTTCTAATAAATGTTTGCTTTTAATAACCACTTAGGGACAGGTTAAATGTTTAAACGTTGAACGCTAAGTTATTAATATTGTCATGTCTTTGTCAAAATTGCATTGAAATTCCTCTCGGTAATAGATGTCAGCTTAGCTTTGAAGTGGCATCATGTCTCAGTTTTTCTGAAACAGCTGTAGTTAATTTAACCCTCAATAAAAATACATTGTTAGCCGAAGGCCAAAGGGATTTAAGCTAGCCTGGGAAGGGCGTGACTTCAGCTCTCTTTTTAGCTTATTAGTTACGTTTAACGAGATTTAACACAGTCGCACTTTATATTCTTTTATTTTTACAGTTGTAGAAATTTTAATTTTTTCATCTGTCTAGTTTTCTACGTCGCTAACTGGGTCCATACTTAATCTTGAAAAGTCAGCGGAAGTAAACAAAAACAGACAGTGGGATTTTACTTTTAACTACATATCACACTTTTTTAGCCAATGAGTCAAGCAGGATACTCTCATAATTGAAGTAGTTATGACAAGGTTAATCTGTTAGGTTTAAAAAAATGCAGCATTTCTACCCAATTTAGTCAAGTCTAAGTTGGGACATCTAGAAATACAATTAAAAACTACTAGTCCAGTTTGAGTATTGATGATATGATATATATGAATATGGTTTTGTGTACAAGCTGACATTAGAGCTGGATTTCCTTTTTCAACTTGTCACAACAGGTCTGATTGAAAATAGGAAGATGACTTTAGTCCATACCTCTGTGTGTGCAGCCACTGCAGCCTTCAGACCAGATGAGGTCCAGAAACATACTTTGTTTCGTAAGTAAAATAAATATTAGAATTTGTCACTGTATCATGATGTGATGAGGAGCAGCTACAGTGTATAAGCTTGTTTACCCGACGTCTCCACAGTAATAAGAAAGAGGACAAAATGAATAGTGGCTTGTTTTTAAGGTGTTCAACAAAGATGTAAGTGAAATGTCATCTTTTGTGGCATTTGGGGGTGGGAGACATTTAAACATGTTTCAACTGAGCTCCTTTGTAATTGTCTTGTTAAACAACTGAATCATCTTTTGACCATGTTTAGAACAGGTGGAAATAGTTTCGTGTTTTTTTGCGATAGTTGTATTTATAGAAGCTGATAGGTTCGAATTATGTTATGAGATTTGGGAAGAGGCTGTTAAAGAGCTAGTTCTTGATTCAGAGGTTTTCTAGAAGAACAAGGAAAGTGAGTGCAGTCTCCTGTTCACCGCAGTCCACCATAGGTACCTTCATTATATGGCTTTGTTCACACTGCCAGCCCACATAATTTTTTTGGCATATCCAGATTGATGTTAGCAGGTATGGACAGCAAGAAAAAAAAAAAAAAAAAATCCTACATTAAATGTGATTTTTGCTAATTGGATCAAATCCTTATTTGGAGCTGGTTTGAAGTCCGCCCTGACTACAGCACAGAGCATCGCTATGAATATCATCCTCCTCTGTCGCTCAGTGATGCCAGTGTACAGTGCCGAAACGTCCGTGTTACGCCCTGTGAAGTATCATAGCCCACCAATTACTAATGTTTTCCTTGAGGGCTTTCCATTCCTCAGAAAAAATGGCTTTTAAGTTTATATTCTGTTGCAGTTTTAGCATATACAAAACATTTTGATACAACTTTTTTCTTTTTAAATAACACCATCATACTCATTTATTTAGGACAAAGCTCTTCAAATCCATTTTTTAGGAGGTTTAATTTGTATTTTGATCTTTTAGGTGCTTCATCCAACTATTCCTCATCTTTGCATTGTCATTTTTAGTCAGTCAACATTCATTTCCAAGTACAATACTATAAACATTATGATGATTTACTATATACAGATAAGGCACATTCATTGTTGAAAAGGCAAGTTTTTAAAATGCAGGACTGGGATGGGTAAAGGGTTACAACTCAAAAATATCTTTAACTATGGTCATTTTCTATAACCACTACAGACTATATTCCCCTGGGAACAGACACACACAAAATGACCAGAAACCATTATTAAACCTACTTTCCAATACAATTTTTCTATGTTAGAGGTTCTTTAGTCACAACCCCAATTACTGTCCTGTCTTGTACCTGGAAAGATCTCATTTATAACCATGATGTTCCACAGTAATTATTAACAGAGAACCACTCTGTCCCTATTTTGCTCCCAGGGCTCATTTGCATGTTAATTATCATTAGCAACACAGGAAAACAAGTCATGGCAGTGAAATAAGCAACCTTATCTTTCATTTCTCCTCCACTTTTACTCTTGATGTTTCAGATGACTTCCATCGTTTTTCTTTTTTCTTGAGATGACAAGCTTTCACCTTGGTCGCTAACACTTTGTTCACAACCTCCGCTTTAATAGAATAGATGTTTAATGATCTAATTTATCACTTTTGCACAAGATCAATAGTAAAGAAACTATCAGTCACATTATTAATCCCTTCGCGAACAAATATTTGATGAGCCCCCTGAACTCTTGTTAATACTAGTGCCTGAGAGGGCCTAATGTTGGAAACTTTGATCACAGAAAGAATGTTATTTATCATTGAACTGTGATAGATTATATAAGCTTCAGAATAAAAATAAACAGTTGGTTTTATGCATTTCCAGGTTACACTAATTGGAGTTTTGATCAAGGAACACTTCTCTCTGCTGCGTAGATGCCAATAGAGCTTTGCAAGACAGGTAAAACCTTTTTTTGCTTGTTGTTGACATTTTATAGAATTTATGCTGCATAGGATATATACTAGGATATTTATATGTCCTTTTCCACAAAATGATGAAAATCAATAATGACATGCGGATGCTTGAAGTGAGGCTTTTACTGAAAAATGGCAGGGTTTAGTGGTAAATATTTTCTGCGTCTGGAAATTGTTTTCTTTTGCCACAAGATGGCGACAGATTATTGTTTTGGAGCCCCCTCACTCAGTGAAAAGGCTGCTTTACCATTGCACTATCCAAATAGGATTTACTCAGGACTATGTAGAACACACAACACAATGAACAATCATTTTTACTGTATGTTATAAACTGTCATATCACTTAAAATGATAACACATTTGATGAACATCTATAAAAGGCATTATTTTCAACAACAACAGTCATTTCATTTTGTTGAAATTCCTCTTGGTCTTCTCAGTAAGAAGGATTGTTAAACATTTTAAATATAAAAACATAATGTAAAGCTAAAACTGCTAAAGCTACTGCTAAGCTGACGATAAACCAAACATATCATCAGTAGCTCAGTAGCTATGTAGCAGATGGCTGTTGCCGAATATTTGTTTCATAACCAAATTGGTTTTGTTAAACGGTGTGTTCATTTTAGGTCTTTATTGTGTAAAAATGAAAAATGATTGTTAGAACTTTCTACTTTTGAAGTCAGCTCTGATAGTTAGTCCATGGCACTGGATTTACAGATACAAATACTTTTACATTTCCCACCATGTTTTGCTGGCACTGTGGTATTTGTTTGTATCTGTATTGTTGGATAACCATGAAGGGTCACTGACACAGCTACACGGCGCCTATTTCATGTCTGATTTACCCCAATCAGATGCAGTGTGTGTGGGCATGACACTGTCAGTACGTACATGAAAATAGATTTGTTAGAAAATGGCTTTATTTTATTCTACAACACAAAAATCTGTGTTGCTGTTGAAAAGATTTTCTTTGACTAGAAACAGCCTGCATCTCTGCAGTGGCTGGCGGAGCCTCAGACACCAGCAGGTGTGAGGTTTCCAGTGCATGTACTGAACCCAACAAGCAGTAATGTTGAACAAATGTAACCTTTCAGCCTCTCCTGTGCTGTGATGAGATATTTTTGGCACTCTGTCGAATTCCTGGATGGCTCTCTCTGACTCAGCTTTGACCTTGTCCATCTGCTACCATGTCCGGGGTTAGATGGCTACCGAATGCGAGACATGTTGTTGGCCTCAGGGTGTGGGCAAAATGTTTTGGGTGTGAGATGGATGCTGTGATGAACTGTGAGGGTAGACATCTGGCTTATGCATGGACCTTTCAAGTTCAAGCGTAGTTTAACCAACTGGATATGGAATGTATCTAAAGCATTCATTTCATCTTGCATCGGCTGCACTCTTTATTACATTTTCCAAATTGTTTGTATATTTAAATTAATCTATCAAATGCTGGTTTAATATCAATTTCCAAATAAAGTGACAGTTGACATCAGTTTGGGAATTAAAAAAAAAAGAAAAAAAAGAAAATGCAGTTATTAATTGCTTCTCTATGCCACCCCATTAGTCAGAGCTTGCTGGCGAGGTGGGTTTGCTGCTGGAAAACGTAGTTTAAACATAGCATAGGGTAGAGGCTGTTAAGGCGGCCCTGTACACTGACTCTGGTGATGCATATGACCAGTGTTTAGCAGCACTTTGGTTCTGAAGAACATGATTTAAGTGTGCCAAGTGACAGCCGCAGTGACTTCATGCCAGACATCCTCCAGGTCGCCCATAGCCTTTCACTTTGCACCCCTGGGTGTACTAATCACCTCTTTCAAATAGGGCCATGAGATCACAGTCACATTTTCTTGTTGTAAAAGACCACTGTAAATGAAAAAGAGCTGCAGGTGGGTGTCGTGTTAGTGACATTAAATGTGCTCACTTGTCACCTCCTTGACTTTGTACACTTTTCCAAACAGGATTATTGGCTGATGAGATCCCATTGTTGCCATTCAGTAATTTACAGTTCAATATTGAAGTTTTATTTGCTTTCATATGCACATGTGTAATTCCACTTTTTCTTAGTTCTTGTTTCATTGTTATTTGTATTAAATGCACAACTCAGTAAGTCTGATCTTTATTAGTTTCACCACTGCGCACATGGCATGGTGGCGCGTCTTGCTTTTGTTTTATCCAGCGACCCGCCTGTCGTACTGTAGGCCAAGGATTTAAGGGTGCCATGTTCCTATTTTAGCACTGGTGCTTCAGTGGATAGCGGACATGTAGGCAGGCAGAAATGGATGGTATTGAAAATATTATCTTTGACTTTTACTTAGCTGTTTCAAGAAGGGGTACAGTCGGGCAAGGCACTATAAAGGTGTTACCGTCTAGAGGGAAAATGGTACCTTTATCGGGCTCAGTGGCCTTGCTGATGTCATCATCACCCTGTGTGCGTGTGTGTGTACAATGAGGCAGACTCTTCCCGTGTGGGCATCAGGGGACAAAGTAGTCTTTATGCAGTGTGCCGAGCTCCAAGGCAGAAACATTGTTGAGCAGTAAAACATTCTGTAACTAAAACCACATGTTCCAGAGTGGAGGACAGACAAACACAGGCAGCCTCTGCAGCTCCACATCAGGAGTCGGTGCCCTATCATCAGGGGCTCAGGGGCTCCTTTTTGATTCCAATGCAACACTCTTGTTCGACATTGTGCATTTTATATGTATCAGGAAGCTCAAATTAAGAACAGATTGTCCCTGACAAAAATGCTGTGGGATGATGCAGATCGGTGTTTGCGGGAAGAGAACAAAGGAGAAAGTTTAGTTTGACACTTTAGACTGAATATGTAATTTGCTGCTGAGTAATTTTTAAAATTTCTTCAGCAGATGTTTAAAGAAATGTACACCTTTACTACCTTTGACTGTCCATTGGTATGATATTGCACACATGGATGTGTAAATGTGTTTCCTTGCCAATTGCCCCTGGCTCATGGACACTTGCAGAATGTGTCAAACAACTATCGATCAGCCGTGGAATAACTGAGAGAAAATAGAACAAAATTGTATCGTAGTTGGTGGGCAAGTAAGACTTTACAGGGAAGAGGTGAGGTCAATTCTGAATTGTCAAAAGTAAGAGAATAATCCATTTTACAGCATGCCATATCACCTTGGTATGCACGCTTACACTGCTTTTATCCAGAAGGTTTAATTCTAAATCAAACCTTTGCAGGATTGTAGGATACAGTCTTAGGATGCAAATTCCAAGTGGCTGGAACAAGATCAAGTGCAGGTAGAGAGTTTAGATGGCTTTACATCATTTGTGAACATTTCTCTGTCAACTACAGTCAAGTTGTTGATAGAGGTTTCAAGCAAAGTGGGGAAAAGCAAAACAAAGCAAAGGCAATTTTCATCCAAAAAATGCTTCCAAAGCTCCCAAAACATTTTTCCATAGCCTCTTTGCATCTTTAGGTGGATAACTGTTACCAGAGCTACCGTGTTTGCTTAATGGTGGCCGTCTAAATTATTGGAAAACTTGTCAGTTGTGGTCTTTTCCTTCATAAAACCGATGTGCTCGCTGGAGCTGCTGATTCACCTCTGTTCTTCAGTGTTGTGTTTCCATTCTTCCCCCCGTCCAATAAACTTTTACAATTCCCTCATAGAGCTCTTACCAAATGCACCCTGTGGTAATTAGCAAGTTGGTAGGAGTTCATTTTCAATTGATTCCCCACCCTTCTCAGATCATTAGGTGCTCTATCTCGAAATGCTTTAAAGTACTGCTAGCTCCATAGGAGGTCAGCCCTAATTAAAGGGACAGTGTGCCACATTAGCCATGCATGGAATCAAGCCGGTAACAGAATTTAGATCAGTCAGCCCCCAAGGTTTAGGCTGAACCCTTGACCCAGATGTAGTGCCCCCATTTCCCTCTTCCTTCTAATGCTTGTTCATACTTTCTTTACTTAGCTTAGCTGGATGTCTGCTTATACCTGAACAAGGACCTGACAGGTCTCATTTCTCTCTCTCTCTCTCTCTCTCTCTCTCTCTCTCTATGTCTCTCTCTCTCTCTCTCTCTCTCTATGTCTCTCTCTCTCTCTCTCTCTCTCTCTCTCTCTCTCTCTCTCTCTGTGTCTCTCTCTCTCTCTCTCTCTCTCTCTCTCTCTCTCTCTCTCTGTCTGTGAGTTTGTGTTTCTCTGTGTTTCTTTCCATCACTCTCTCAAACATAAAAGCCTGTTTAGCCCAGATTAAGGAGCTTCTTGGTTGTAATCAATACAAGTCAAGAAGTCACTACATTATGTTTCTCTGTGAAGACTTTTCAAGGATTTGTTCAGGTTGCCCCGTCAGTGTTTGGTTTGTGTTCGATGATGGCCATGAAGTTAGGTAGTAACAGGGTAAGGGTAATTTATTTATTTATTACAAGTGTGGTGCACATCCCGCAAGGGCTTACGAGACACTACAAACATAAACATTGAGACACAATGAGAGGAAAAATAACAAATAGAGCACATCATCATGCACGTCAAACAGGTCCAATTAATGTCAGCACAATTATACATGTCTGTAAACACAATCCCACTCCATAGACACCACAGCTATAGAAACACAACCTGGGCACATCTGAAGCACAGACTGTAACTTCTGTAACCTCTTACGCTGTTGGTAGGCATTCAATCATAACTGAAAGACAGATGTTACTTCCACAGTTGTGTATGCAGTTTAATGGTTGATAGCCAAACAATAATTATGAATTGTCTGTAAGAAAAGCTATTTAAGAGACTACAAGCAATTTCTGGAGTCACAACGGCCTTGAACCTTTTCAGTTAGGGGGGCTGGTGTAATTCATTTGTAATTGTTAATATGTGTCTTTAACTGCTTCAGCTAAGACCCTTAATGGTTTCTTTTGAAGTGCTGGAGCTGTGTGTCAGGGGCCATGTTTGTGTTATTGCAGATCCTCTGAGAGCCCATTGTTTGGAGACCTCACAGGTTTCTCTTAATCTAATTGGCCACGGATGTCCTGGCTCAGGACCTTTCTCCATGCTCTGGGGATTGACAGAGCTGTTCATGGCTTGAAAAGTCACTTGTCCAAATACAGCCTTGTTTAATTACAGGAGGGGGATGCATGCATATCACAGCACACCCCCCCAGCCCAATAAATGCCCAGTCTAACTCTTTACAGACTAGATATTCAACTCCACCTCCAAAAGAATCTCTATCCAAATAGGAACTGGATTTGGGTCTCCTCTCCTCCTCATCCCAAAGCCCTTAAGCACCCTCCACTTCTCCTCTGTTCACCTTCACTTTGCCAGTGACATACCTCCCAGTGGCTCTCCATCCAGTGTAAACACCAAGAGATCCTCCTATGCTATTACTTACACGCGCTTCCCTGATCCTCACCCCCACCACCACCACCACCAGCCCCACACCCTCCCATCCTCCCATCCTCAGCCAATCCTTGACCACCTGAGCCTCCACCTCCATATTCCGAATTGCCAATCCCAATCTAATTTATGGAATATTTTGGAGGTAACAGTATACGGCGGCAGGGGAGATAACATCTCCAGGCCCCTGTGAAGGACAGGAACTCGGCAGTGTGTGCTTAATAACATAAACTGCTGAAAAAGGGCCCAGGCCGGTACATTGGCAGAGGAGCAGGCCGGTGAGACGGATAGAGAGAGAGCAGAGAGAGGGGACCCAGTGTTCTGGGGTGGGGTGGGGGTAATTGAGACCATGTGAGCCTCCCCCAGTGGAGGGATTAGAGAAGAAACGGAACTCTCTCAGCCCCGAGATCGCTTTCAATTAGATGCGCCCAGAGCAAGGGTACTGGGGAGACGGGGAGGGTGAGAGCCCGGCATGGCCCAAAACGTCTGGGTAAAAGGAGGGAGGAAAGGTGAAAGAGAAGTTAGGGTTGTGTTCCCACCTCCTCCTCTTCCTGCATGTCAGTGCCAAAGTCTGGGCTGTCCGGGTCATGTCTGTGTGTCGCAGGGCAGCAGATCTATGTCATAAAGGCTAACACGTCATGACAGCATCAATACCAGCTTATTTTTATTTCTTTATATATATATACATATATATACACACACATATATGGTCTAAGCTTTCTTTTGAGTGATGCAAATGCACATGCAGTCTTTGGAGTTTATCATGTTAACCACTGTCTGTCTTCTTCTGCTTTTTCACAAACCCACTTCTCTGAACTTCTGTGTGCTTTTTGCCAAAGGGGTCTCAGAAGTAAAACATACTTTTGTTTTAATGCATACACACAGAAATAATTTACGTCATATACAAAGCTGTTTTTGATTCCTAATATTTTCAGTAGTTTTCATTTGAATTTTTGCTTTTCTTTCTGAAACTGTTTTTTTATAAAACAGAAATGGCTGCTACTAAAATACAGTGTGATTTAAATAAATTAGATGGGACTAGTGTAACTCATAAGAAACAGGCAGGCTAAATAGTAACAGCTTTCATTGTCCTTCATATGTCCTGAGAAGGAGTTACGTATGTGATGGCTGGTGTCATCAGCCATAATCAGAGATGGCACATTCACACCGGACAAGGTTTTCCATGTCAGTCTTATCATGACCTTCCAGTCTGAACACCTTGAACAGAACAGATGTAACTCGTCTCGGGAACTGGAACTTTTCAGTCATGACACTCGTGTATGTGACAACCATTGGGCATACTGCCCGCTGCACATACAGATGGTGTAACCTCAGTGTGTTCTGTGGCTATAATGTGTCTGGCTGATGACCTGGAGCTGGACCTCTTAACATTGTACAGTGGCAGTCTTGACGGGATCAGTATTGACGGGGTTGTCAGCTGTAAAAAATGTACATGCCTTGTCTTCTGTGGTTTGCCCAGTTCCCCCACTAAGTGTCTTACAAACAGAACGCACACCATTTTCCATATTTAGGAAGTTTCACAATGCATTAGCAAACTGAGAAGGTCATATTAAAAAGGTCATACATGGAAAATATGAACGAAATTTGTCATGATAACCATCCTAAACATTAAATATTGAAGGTAGTTGGAACACTTCAGCAGTTTAACAGCACAGTATAATCCAAGAAAAAACAACAAAGCTGAAAATATGCCTGTCTGATGTGATGTGTGGCCTCTTGACAAAAAAACCCTCGTAGTAAACTTAAGTGTCAATGAGTGGTGAGTGAGTTGCAGAAACACACCTGTTGTTGTTCTGCAAAATCTGATGAGGAAGATTGATTTTGAGTTTTATTTAACTGTGTACTCATGCTGAAATTTTCTTAGACACTTTTCTAAAGAAATGACATAGCTAATGTTGCAAAATTTTGAAAAAAATTAATGACATACACAAGCAGAAATGCATTTGAAGTCAAATAATTTGAGGACTCTAAATTTAGCTGATGAGTCTGAAAGCCCCACAGATGTTGTAAATGGAGTCTTACAAGGCATCACTTCATTTCTTCGTCTTGCCGATCCAGAGTGGCGGCCTTTTTGTATGCAGTGCCACATCAGCCCCTCCTGTGTTTAGGTTTTTGTTGGCACAGCCATGCAAACGCCCTGATTGTTTAGAATTTTCTGTTTATTTTCACAGTCTCTAAATGTTTTAGAGAAAACCCCTCACCATAAAAGACTGACAGTCTTAAATCTCTGTTATGCTTTCAGCATCATTTAACTCAGACTGAAGGGTTTGTATGCATGCAGTTTTATTCCTGCAGTCTGCTCCTGTCTACTTTAAAAGCTGACTCCTATGGGCATTTGTATATAATTTTCCAAAGGTCATAAACCTTCGCTCTGCCTGACAAAGTGTTGATACACTTAGAAACTTGGATATTTAACCAGCAATATTAAATGGAGTCACTGCTTTAAAAGATGTTAGTGACAGCTGAATTTACTTTACCTTTAATTACTATTACTATTACTATTAATACTATTTTTATCCTTAAAAAGATTTTAAAAACCTGAATCTTGGCCCGCCGTCTTAATCACTGAATCACTAGTTTCCTAATATAATGTCTAAGTGGCCATTTTAAAAAAAATAACTTTAATAAATGTGAAATCTAAAAAATATGAATCTCAAAGTTTTAACAGTCTGGTCGTGTCTAAAAACACCCTTTTATCTGTAAACCTGACACAGAAAACACAGTCCTTGACATGTCACTTATTAAAGCTAATTACTCATTACACAGCTCGGCCTAACACAAAGCAAAGAGGAAGAGAATCTATCAGGTAACAGACCTTCTGCCAGTAATTCCTTAAACACATAATGACTGACAGTCTGACTGGTTCATGACTTTGACTGGCAACAAATTTATTTCTAGTGTTGATGGGCCCCATTCATGCACTCATTGTGGGTGCATTTTGTTAAGGCACATGATAACAGCTTATATAATGTAACTCAAATAACTAATTATTGTAGGTAAACAATTATGGCTGCATCAACAAGCTTATGTACACATACAGGTGTGGAAGGCTAGTTTTCTTTAGTAGAGGTAAAGGTGGACACACTGTGTGTGTGTGTGTACTAGAATCAACCCATTTCATAATCATATCACATAATTTTTCCACTTCACTTGTTACTGCAATGGTGAACTTGTACAGTTGTTTTTTGTCAAGACCTCAAGATCTCCACACTCCAGCCTTTCTAACTATGTAGTTTACAAAAGTACTGCAGTTACTCATTAATAATAATGGTAAAGTAGCTTAAGTTTAATTGAGTAAGGATTGATAATTCATTGTTTTGTTGGAAGGCCGGAGTGCTGCTCGCTTCCACTCACAGTTTACTCCAAAGTCCTGACAAATCACAGTTTTATGGTGGCATGTCACCAAATGTGGCATGTCATCAAAATAACAATTATAGTTTGAACAATAGATGTGCCCTGGCCTCCCTTGAAAAAATTCCACTCGTTATATGGGGTTGAGGCTTGTTGTCACAGGATCTCTGGGTCACTGACCACTGACCAATTCTGATATTGAGACTGATAGCTTAATAAACACTTTTCTGCAGTTTCCCTGCCTGTATGCAAACTTGACAAGATCGTAGGCAATCCACCACAATAAACAGCATGTCCTATTTTATTTAGTCAGTTTTGTTATTGTGGTCTGAGAATGTAGTTGAGAAAAGTGATTTTGATCCCTTTAATGTTGGCCATCCACAGCCCCCTTCCACCCTCACCCACCCCTCCTCACACAAAGTGATTATGAGTAGCTGAATGATTGTAAATAATCATTAGAAAATGAGTCGTGTACATCCGCACTTAAATCCCTCTGTCGAGTTGTTCCGTATATATGCCAGTAGAGCAAAAAAAACAATCCACAATAAACCAGATTCTCACACTGTCCAAACATATGTGGTCTGTTTTTATTATTTAAACATTATGTGCAGCGTATAGATTACACTGAGTTTACATTTCTCTTCCTCAGCTAAAAGGACAGACTGGAGAGCTCTAAGTGTATTGGGTTAAAGGCCAGAGTCATTGTCTGCCCCTATGAGGTAATTATGTGTTTGTGTTTATAGCGTGTTGACTTCCCACTCTGTCTCTCTTCTGTACTCCATCTTTCTGCCTAACTCCCCCACCTCCCCCTCCTTCCTCTCCCTCTCTGTTCTTTGCACAAGTCGTCTCCCTCTGGGAAGAGGTGCCTGAGATGTTGGTTCGGCCATACATCTCTGTCAAAATCTCTATGAATAAATTAACCTTTTAAAGATTAGTCCACCCTAATACCTCAGGGTTTTTTAAACAGAAGAGCGGAGCCCCTCCAACCCCCACCCATTCCACGCCAAGCCTCACCAACTTGGTGTTAATAGTGGAACGAGAACTTTTAAAGGCACAGATGTGATTTTTTTTTTTTTTACTGACTATAAACAACAGTAGGCTAGGGTTGTCATTATTTTTATATGCATTTTTAAATTATTTTTACATACCTCAAGATAATTTGGATTCTTCAGTTTTAATGGTATTGAGCTTGTGGTGTCCTGGTCTAAAGTGCATGGAAGATGAATGCATGTTTGACAAATAAATCTCTATTTCAGTCCAATTAATATCACTTAAATTTGAAAACAATAGTAAACACACCCAAAATGTTGAAGCAAGAATCAGCTCAGCAGCACAGAATGTTCACAAAAGACAATAAGATGATATTATTAATATTAACAAGTTCCAAATGTGTTGTTTACATAATGATATAGAGATTTTGAAATGGCAAAACAGACACAGTTCTGAAGGTCGCCTGCACATGACACTGAAAAACATAAACGTACAGAATTATATGAAGGGCATTATAGTGTACTGTTATTCCTATTTTGCTGTCATAGATGTATTAATTGTAATAAGTCTTTGCCAATGTGTGGAAAGTGTATTGCTGATGAGATCTGAATTTGAAAAGTCAAATATAGTTTCTGCTATAGCATACACACTGTGCTTCTATCCGTAATGTTCGAGGTCAATTAATCTTGCACTTACAGCATTCCCTTTACACCATCGGAAGTCAGTAATTATCTGTTGCATGACAAAGCATCTGAACTTTATTGGCAGAACAAGATACTTGTGTTTGTTATTGAACACGAGAAGAAACAGATTTTATAGACAATTTAAACCCTTCAGTTGCACACGTTTAAATATGTTTCCTACAATCTGTTTCAACACCACTCTGGGAGAATGTCCAGTAATTCTTGTTGTTCCTTTACATAAAAATGTCTCCTTGAAACCTGCAGTGAGCCGCCAAAAGCAGGGAGCAGTTGAATCGGCCTCTCCCTGGCCTTCTTCAATGACTTGGGTTATTTAGATGGAGAACAGCACCTGGAGCAGCTCCAAGCACCCATAGGCACTCAGACTAGAGTGTATGTGACTCTGCCTGGCTTCCTTTACAACACGCATGTCGATGCCCCAGTATTCTGTCTTTTTGCACGGATTTGCTGAATTTTTGAGTCAGTAATGACAGCCGCTGAGAAGATATTTACTGCTTCCTCTGCAGAGTAAGACATTTTGTCATTGTTTTGGGAAGGTGAAAAATTATGTCTTGCTGAAAAGCACATTTTTTTTTTAACAACGAAACATAACAGTGGTCTCTTGTTGGCAATTGGGCCAGACCTATCCACCTTGGTTTTTCAAACAAATCAGGATAATTATGAAGAACAGGTTTTAGGTTGAAATTCCTTGAAAAATAAACCATTCTTGACTGAAAGAATATGACATGTATTGGCTATGTCACTGGTTTTAGGTTTCACTCTCAGGGCAGGCAGAGGCGTCTCCTGGACTTCCTGAGCTCTAACTTGTGCCAACTCATGTACTGGGGAACTGTAGGTCCCCTCCTCCTTTATTTTGGGTGGTGAGGGAGGGGGATCAGCAAGGGAGGGGTGAAGGACAAGAGTTTCTCCATTCCACCAGTCCTCCTGGTCCTCAGTCTCTCCTGTTCGACCTCATCACTCAATCTTCGTTTAGCCCCTGACATGTTTTAGCCAAGCACTCCTGGCCTAATTTATGTCTGTAAAGACAAGCTTGGCAAAGGAGAGCTTCCAGTAAAAGGCCACTGCCTGAGCCACTGACCCACACTGCGGCAAAGTGGCTAATTTAATTTCTTTTAGATGGGAGGAGGAAGCGGTAATGTCTCTATTACCACAAAAAGAAAAATAAGTCTCCCATCTTGGAAAATTTGGGCCTACACAGATGTTCCCCTGGATGAGTTTTTTTTTTTTCCTGCCCAATGTGGACAATTTGTGATGGGAGTCAAGAGGGTCACGCTGACCTCCACTGCGAATCTGCAACAGCTGACAACATGTGGCTCCCTAATACACGAAACACATCCTCTTATAAGAGAAAGGCCGACACTGCAGAACACTGCCCAATTATCTTCGCTGGCCTCCAGACAAGTCTAGAATGCCCCTGAGATTTATGGCCCAAATTCCCACGTCTAATGGTAAAGTAGAAGTTATTAACTTTTCAAAGTAAGTCTGTCTCTCGTACCAATGCACCCATGTCCCCCTTCATTTCTGTGTCTGCACAAGCTTAGTTTAACTGCGTGATTAACAATGGCTACAGCTGCTCTGCAGGCCAGGGGATTTGGGGAAAAAGCTATTTTACAACTGTATTTTCATGTAACTGATGATGGTTTATGATAGATCAATAGTGTTTCAGTATTAGTCAATATTCCTCAAGTCTTTAGCCTGTAGACTAGAGGACCAGACATGGATTGTTGCCTTATATATGACTCTGGTTTAGGGGCAGCCCAGTATTGGATGCGAGACAGTTCCTGGATTTTCTCAGTAGGAGGCTCCAGAGATCACAAAATGACCTTGTCTCTCACAAAGCTGAGGAGCACAGCCCATCTTTTGGTCTGTTGCCCCTGCTCTGCCAGACCCACAACAGCAGCAACAGTCCACATATGGAAATGCTTGATTTGATATAGTGTCATTTTACTTTGCAGAAATGAGTATACGCATGTTCTCCTCCTTTCTGCAATCCGCCACCGCCACCACCGTAACCCATGGAGTGTGAAATGCGATCTGGGGTTACTGCCAGTGCTGTTAAAAAAACAAAACAAAACACACTTCTTATTAAATGATTATCCACTGACACGAGGAGATTATGGATTGGAGCTTGAAGACATTTGTTCGCCTTGAGAATCGGTGACTGTATAACTGATGAGAGGACAAAGAACACAGTATGTCTTATAAAGCGTGCATAAAGGAGGTGTGTAAAACGTATTGCCCCTGGATTTGTACCTGTGCTCTGTTCATAGACAGCACAGCACAAAGCACAAGTGTTAAACAATAATAGAAAAAAACATTTTCTGCATTCATCAAGATTGGCAAAAAATTATTTGCGTTCCACTACAATGTTGTCAGTTCTGACATTTCACAGAATTTGAGGCTTAAATATTTAGGTCTATGGTGATTAATAAAGAGTTGAAACAAGAGGAATATGATTAGTTAAATCAGCCTTCCAACATAGATGCTCCACTCGTAAATCAAACTTTATTTTTATGAGCTGTAGACAGTGCCTGTGTTAGATTCTCTGTATACATTTTTTGTGCTAAATAATGTCTGATGTCATTAAGATCTTGGACGAGGGCTCAGTTTGCTGAGTTTTTTTTTTTTTTTTGTGCAACATACAAGAAGAGCAGCTACAGTTCTCTATTTCACAATTGGCTTTTATTTTTTAGAAGCTTGATTTTAGGCTTCCCCAAACAGTACTTTAGGTGTAAAAACACTGCAGACCATGGATATGAATTAGTATCCTCAGTCTGTGAGCAGAAGGCTGCAAATAAAATGTGTGTTTGGGACAGGTCCAGGACTCATAGAGTACAGTACAGAGTGAACACCAGCCAAGTTTGCTGAAGACCAGAGGAGAAGGCAAGAAGTACAATGTTATGATGTAAGCCATCAAACCTTCAAAATAACAGTGCCAGTTGTGATTTCCTGAGATTTCCCAGAATTTGTGTTTCAAGCTGCTGGTAGTAAACGGCATTGCATCGTCAGGAAAACTTAGTTTTCCCCCTTTTTGGGCTGCTGTGAGTGGAAAAAGGGTCTCTGCTCCAAGTGGTCAAATAACTGCAGCTTTTCAGCTTCTGTGTACAGCCCGCCCGCTGAGATGTAAGCAAGAGGCCAGACAAAACCAAACAAAACAACAGTAAGCAGGCTCAGTGAATTGCCTTTGCAGAGACCCAGTAAGCACAATGATAGTTTTCTCTAAAAGTGATATTACCAGAGATCGCTTTGTTTCAGTTTGACAAGAGAGATGGTAATTTGAGAAATGCTTTTCCTCCTAATATTTATACAGTGTATACAGTCAGTATTTATTGGACGTCTTATTCATCATAATGTAGCTCATTTCCCCAAGACGTACAGTAGTCCAAAGTATTCTGGAGGTAAATATGTGATGGTTATGAATTGAAGCCAGTAACATAATATCAAATGCACTGCCCTATAATCCACCTTGTTTTGCACAGAGGCATTTTCTCCTGCAGAATGTGCCAGGGTTAATGCTATGTGACCACCACAGAAAGGATTTTCACTCCTGAGATGTCATGGGGAAAGTGAACAGAACACCTATCTTTTACCTTTTACAAAGGGAACCAGAGTTCCTCCTAACTGAACAAATGGACCTGTCTTGTGCCAGAGAGGGACAAAGGCATTCTCACTTTCAACACCCACGCCACTGCAGCCCCAGCTCTGACTGCTGCCTAAAGACCAGTAAAACTGTTCAAATGTTTCCTCCGCCCCAGAGTCTGGGCTAGTTCCCCTTAATCTCGCACTAGTTGAGACCTCAAGAGTCTGTCACCTTTCCTGTCACGCTCGGCTGCCTGCAGCCCATTGGCCGGCAGCAGATTTATTTCTCCCTGTCAGGGCCAATAGCGTGGCCATGTGGCTCAGCCCACTGTTTAGTTACAGTGACAAACATGCTGATTAGAGAGGCCTGGATGATGGATGGCTCCTCGCCGGAGAGCGGCCCAAGTTTTTAGCGGGTCATAATGGGCCTGACACTGCACAGCCCCTCGCTCTCTCTTTCTCCCTTTCATTCTGTCCTCTCCTGGCGGAGAGACCCCTCCCCCACAGGTCACACTCAAAAGGTCAGGAGTTAACGGGCCAGCCTTTGCGTATTGCCACCAAATCAAAATGACCCTGTTTGGAGTCATATTTGTAGACACTCCATCATCATCATGGCCAGTGCGACACCTCTATTCCCTTCTTCCCCATGGCCTTTTCTCCTGTGACCACAAGCTCCCACACGAGTAAATGGTAGGGTACACAACCCTGTTGGCTTATTTAAACTGCCGAGCCTTCATACTCACTTTTGTGCTGCAGAGACGCTCATGTGCTCAATGCGCACACAGACACACAAACACCTACTCCGTCCTTTAATGCAAACTTTCTGATAGTATTGTATTGAATTTATTTCCACCAATTGGATCAAGCATGTAGCTCGCAGAGTGTGTCGGGGAGTGTTTGGTATTGAGTCATGCTTGAGAGACTGTTCTATCTGGAAATATGGGTCTACCACTTAATCCACTCTGAGGTCTGCAGCATTCAGACCTCTGCTGGAAGCCTGTGCCACTAAAACCTCTGGGATGATTTCACCAAAGAATATTTCAGCTGACCTTGACATGTAGGCCAAGTTTCTCTCACTCTCTGCTACCTGGCTCACACTTGGTACAAATAACTGTGTGTGTGTGTGTGTGTGTGTGTGTGTGTACTGTATATATGGACATATAAAATGGCATAGTCTGAACCTGTGTCATTTTAACATTCGCTGTTAAACAGTCAATACATAGCAGACCCTTTGTTCTTGAGCTGCAACTTCAGTACGAGGTAATGTGAGCCCGCAAGTTGGTTTGTAACAGAGTTGCTGCATAGCTTTGAATTTGAAGGGCCAGATGTTTAACCTGACTAGTGATTTTAAATATGCGGCCAGTCAAATCCAAAGAGATGGTTCTGGCTTAGCACTGTGTAGTCCAGGTCCTAGGGGCCACTTTTCCCTGAACATCAGGATGTTGTGCCCAGAGGCTGTGTGTGTGTGTGTGTGTGAGAGAGAGAAGCTGGGAAAGCGCAGAGCAAGACAGCACCTCATTTGTATTCTTTTCGAAACAGATGCTCGGCTGCATTAACGACTTCTAACTAAAACATTCATAAAGTGTTATTGGATTTTTAGCAGCGGGGTTAAGAAGTGTGACCTTGGAGGTCTGAAGGTTGCCAGCTCTTCTCTCTTGTTCCCTCCCTCCCGACCTCCTCCCCTCTCCTCTTTCTCTCTGTTTGGACGCTCCGGTGACATCACAGCAGCTCCGCTTTAAATTGGATGCAGAGAGTGAGAAGTTCAGCAGTAGCCCAGGGCAGTGAATATTTTTCCATTTATTTAGGGGAGGGGAGGGGGCTGGGGAACTGGGGAGAAGCAGGACATTCAGACACAAAAAGGGGCAGAATACATTACAGGTTAAGTAATAAGTAATCAAAATAGTACCTTCTGTGTGTATGCATACTCCACTCAATCTCATGGTTAAGTGAGCCATAGCTTTGCTCGCGTAGAATCCCCTTTGGACACCTGGTGGTTTTGGTGAATAAATCAAGAGGTAAGAGAATGTGAGAGGGGCAGACAAAGTAAAGGGGCATCAATGGTTGGTGCCTTACTTGTTTTATCATAGTATAAAGTGTACTGTTGTAGTGATCGTAGCACAGCCTGGCATTGCTGTTGATAAAATTTCCTATTAAAATATGGCTCGCCTTCTCTCATCTTAGGTGTGAACTTCATCATCCAGTAATAATACAGAATAATTGTAATAATAAAAGTCTTTCATTTTGTTTGAAGGAAGATCCCCTTTCTGTTATTGATCATTCCGTTTTTTTTTTTTTTATTTCTGTACAGCTGCTGCTTATAAAAAATACATTTGATCTGGAAAGAACTACTCTGACCAAAAAACATACTGTGATGACACAATGACACATCCATCGACCACTGACCAGTAATGATGTCATTCAACTGTAGCCAAAATGTAAGTCGGCCTCATCCTTCTGGATTTTCCAAAGTTTCACTAAATATAAAAGAACAACATTGGACCTGATGAGAAAGTTCTCCTCTGTTCTGCTCTAACATAATGAGAGCAATATAGTCTTTTTCAAAAATTGTTTGTTTTCAGTAGACACACACAGGGGGGTTGTCACTCCTATGCCCTCAGGTATGATGTTTAAAATGCTAGTGATGCTTATTAGTTTCATTTTTAAATCCTCATTACCTCCACTGTTGTTTTGTGGTCAGTGTGAAGCTGAACTAAGACACCATCACCATTTCTCCCACTACAGTTAATAGACCAGTATGAGTCACCTCATTCCTGGGCCTGTCCCTCGGCTGATTTGATATGTCTATATGTGTGCGCATGTGGTTTGTGTGGCTGCTCATGCATGTGTATGTGTGGTGGAGCAAGAGGCCCACAGAGAGATCCAGGAAATCCTAGGCTCTGGTCCCATTTCTTGAAAAGATATGTGTTTTCTGCATGTCTTGTGTGTACTGTGCACTTAATGTGTTAGTGGCTTTCAGCCTGGGCCTGGAGGAAAGGCCGTGCAGAGAGAAGCTTGTAGTCAAACAGTCATTCGCACAATGGATATCACATTACGCAGCCTATGCTCGCCGAGTCCAGCTCACACTCATGTAGCAGTTATTGTTCTAATCAACAGATCGTTCTTGATATTAACGCCACACCTTCAAAATGAATTGCAGTTATGTGGAGTAAAGAAAGTTGTGGATTGACCTGGACTGCGGCATCTATGATCAGTTCTTATTTGATCCCCTGTCTCAAGCTCCCCACAATAATATCTGGCAAAATGGATTGGTCATTGGATTGGTAAATCAGTCTGAAGGGCTGGACCCTCGTAACACAGCAAGTGTAATCTAGTGAGAGAGAAAGTGCTAAGCCACCATGAAATAGAGGTTGGGGTTTGATGCCAGGCCCAGTTTGTCTTGTCACCCTGCCAAACCATCTGTATAGACCAGAGGGAAAGTCAGAACAGTATTCGCTCTACTCCCATCCATCTTTAACTAAACCGACCAACCAGCGGGAGCGACCTACCAGTGGGACCCCACAGCCTGAACTGAATGTTGAAATCCTTAACACTGAAAAAGCCACTTTCAACGAACATTTACTGCATATATGAATGCCGAGGGGTTGCCATAGAGACAAAATATTTGTGAGATTACGCAGTTGTTGTGCTGTATTTGCCTCATGGATTCTTGCTGGAACGAATCTCTATTATATTCCTGAAGAGATGTAGCCCAGAGACTGCTCATTAAACTGGCCACCCATGCAATAAACATATTAAATAAACCACAGATTAGAAAAGGCTGTCTTTTTGTTTTACCGGTCTCTCAGCAAAGAAATTGTGCTGCCCAGTTTGAGATGGATTTGATGGCTCTTAATAGTGTCTGCTTCTATTTAATAATGCCCAGTCTACAACGCTAGACTATGCTTTATTGGTCTGTTTGAGTCCGAGCACAGAGCCATTAGCAGGGGCCAAAATAGCCCATAAAAGTTGGGCCAAGTCTAATTATGTGCCAGTCTTATAATATTAAGTGTTTTGGAATGTGTCAACATTGCTGTATAGTTGATATCTTGCCTACGTCTTCATGGTAATTAACATAAAACAGTCAATAAATGGTCAGCCCCTCTTGATTTCCCTCCTTCAAAGACCTACACTGATGACTGACCGTACCCTAATTTTTATTTCTTAATGGTCCAAGTTTCAACATTTGGGGAGGGCATTCTTCAATGGGCTTTCCCACTCAAGGTGGAGAACTTTATTTCACTTCAGAATTACATGCTTGGATGTGGAATGATTAGCATAATTGTCCCATGTTCACATATGGCTCGTATCGCCAGTGACGCAGAACTGCATATCAAAGAGGACTGCATAATCACCGTAATTACAATTGAGGATGCAATTACTGATATTATTGCCATATTAGTGTTGATTTTGTTTTGCACACTTACCAAAGCCGAACAAAGGAAAGAGAAAAAGGAAGAGTTGCTGTGCTGTGCTGCACTATTATACTTCTTTAACTGCTTGCCCCGGTGGTGTTAATTCTTAACCTCCACTGACAGAGCTTCCTTGGCGTCTTCCTCAAGGTTAATATCTTTAATAAAAGTTAATATGTGGAAAAGCTAACACTCTCCTGGTCTGTCCCACCAGACTAACTAAATTAAACTTCTCGCTGGACCCGGCCTCTCGTTATCATTTTTTCAGTTGACGTGTGAGGAGCAGCAAATTGCTTTCTTATGCTGAGTGTTCGTTCTGCAGACAGGCCCGTGTTGTTTGTCTGACCTGCTCTGATTGAAAATTTCACTGCTGCTGCCTCGGGTTCGGTGGAAACTACAGTCAAGACGATGCGCGTGCAAACCCTCTCATCACCTTACCTTACCCGTCACCTCCCCGCCTTCCTTCTTGTCAGCGTCTCATGCCAGCCAAATTTCTCTGCAGACTTCTCCGAGAGACTGTTTTATTTCTTCTAAAGGCCTTTTCATTACGGCTCATTTTGGCTCTTCAGCAGAGAATTTTGAGGTTTCTCAGGTCTGTTATGCTGCGTGAGTGTTCATGAAAATGGCAAATGTTTTTCTCTTGCCATAAATCCACTGTTATTCTCCTTTCATTTAAAGACTTTGAGGTGAGATGGTGCTGTGCCATTTTTTGCACCCCATTTCATTTCATTTGCTTAGATGCCCTGAGGAGGATGATTCAGTCGAGTGTGTTCGCTCATGCCTCTGTACAAAATATGTACATAACGTATATCGTGCATGATAAAATGACACACATCTGTATGTATAGGTATACCAAGCTTATTAAATTTTCTGTGTATCCGTGTGTGAGAGCGAGAGAGAGCGTGTGTGTGTGTTCAGACAGATGTGCATGGAAGCGTAAAGGGAGCATACCTTGCGCGCAGCCACAGCCGAGGCCTCGGGCCATGTTTGCACTGGGTGACAATAACCCCTTTTTATACTGCTTCTGCCTTCACCAATGTTTTGATTTCTACTTAAAGTTTTATGTCAGTGCCCTCCCTCAAGGGTGCCATTACCTTGTATGCTAATAGAGCTATGCATATTCTATTACTGCTGTCAGGGCAAGATAAGGGACACATTCAGCAAAGGAGCACTTAGGGGCCAATGAACCCAGCGAGGGGTCCTGCTGCTCCTGCATTATCAGTCATCTTCACATCTGAATGGAGCTGGCTTATGGGCCTTCTCCTGTCTCTCCCTCCCTCTCTCTCTCTCCTGCAGTAATGACTAAGGACTGTCTTCCGTAATAATCAGTCACTGAGAAACCGCCCGATCCCTATCTCACACACACCCAGACACAGGCGGCCACGTGCGCGCACACACACATTGAAACCATGCACAGCTGCGGGCTCAATCTAAACCGACCACAAAGAATGCAAGAGCAGGGCAATAACACTAACACTGTCACACGGAGACAAACATGTCTCATTTGGGGTCAGTTTGGATGGGGCTAAGTAGGTCTTTATTTTCAGACTGACTGAAGTCTTCTCTCCCGCATAATGGTAATGAAGCCATATGGTATGTGGAATTGGATTACTAACAAATGTTCCATACCACCGTCTTTTCCCTGGCTTTCTTTCTTTTTTTTTCTTTGCAACCCCCTCTCCTCTCTTCCACTCTCTCTCTTTCTGGTGTTCCCCCTCTCTCTCTCTCTCTCTTTCTCCCCTGTGTCGCTGTCCCCCAATAAAGCAGCCATTTCAAATTGGAACAGCATGTTGTCTAGGAGTGTGCACCTCATTTATAAGATTAAATTAAAAGCCAGTCATGCTCGGATGGCATTTTGTGATGATGAGGAGGAGGACAAGGAGGAGAAGGAGGGCGGTTATGGTAGGAGGGGACCCTTTCAGCTGCACACAATCATCTTCCTGTCATGTGATTTGCCGGTTCCTGGTGGTGACACCTTCTTCCTGTCACCTGCTATGATGTGTCAAATGCCACACCTAAGACCCTAAAGCTAATGTATCCAGGGTTATGAGCTTTTTTTCCTTTCTAAGTTTAACCATACTTTTGAAGCCTTTTTAACACGTGTTATAAAGTAGCTAAACATGGTTACAGGTTTGTGCCTTGTCACAGACACAATGAAATGATATATCACACTCTGAGCTAAAAGGGCCTCGCAAATTATGCTCTATAAATGCAGGAAAATCTCATTCTGTTCTTTACCTAAAAACAGATGAACTTTTATTGAAAATGTGGAAGCGATTAGTTTAAGGGGCGTCTTTTAGTGTAATTCCCAAATGAAACGAGCAGACCCTGTATTTATGAAGCCCGTAGCACAAAGAAGGGAGCTCTTAATGAGGCAATTAAGCGAAGGGGTCGAGAGACTTTGATCTAGAGCGCAGTGATTTTTACAAAAACATCGCGCAGTGATAGATACTCATAACTCAGGGGCCTTAATTGTGCTTAATTTGTTTGGAATAGGAATGTGCTTTCAATTAGAGTGTGGATTTGGGCCCGTGTGTTTAAAGGAGGCTGTCAGGGAAAATTAAGAAGCAGTTTGGTTCCCCTCCCGTGTTACTGTTTTTTATCACGGCCAGAGAGGTAGAGAGAGAGAGTGTCAGCAGGTAGACAAATGAAGAGACCAACCAGAAGGTAGAGAGATGTAATTAGGCAACAAAAACAGACCCCTCAGAAGAAACCATGGATGGACGGCTGGTTGAGCAGGGCAGATGCATGTCTCCACTCTGTATGTTGGTGTCTGGCTCAGTTATAAACAACAAGAGTTCTTACAACAACACAAGAAAGTTTATCACCAGGACGAATGTTATTATTTATGTCTAAGGACAATCTTGGTGACAATGCTTTTAGTCAAACAATTGTTAAAATTTTGAACACTAAGCAATTTTAGTCAAATGAAAATTATAGCATGGATGAATAAATACAATATGTTTTTGATAATTGATGCAATGTAATAGTAAGGCAATGCTTTGATCTGCACAAATGAATTAATTTGTCCAGTGGCAAATATGCAAGATTGTTAGTTAGAGGAAAAGTGGCTACTGAAATACAGTGAACAAACTGTGGTTTTTCCCTTCACATTGTGTTGTTTGTTTCTGATTTGAGTTTTCGTTTTAAAATTGTGGCAGATGGATGAAAAATGCTGGAGTTGTGCATCTGGGGCTGTTTCTACTTTTATGTTATGTGTGTTTATGGAAGGGAGAAAGTGAAGATTATGAATGAATGACTTTAGATTGTCTCAGTGTAGCAAGACGCTGTCATGCTGTCTACCTGCCAGCAGCTCCTGGTCTTGGTCGATAGCCAAAATGCAGAAATTGTGCCAGAGCTCAGTGAAATCAGCTGTTTGTTACTTGTCATGGTATTGCCACAGTTCAGGTTAGATACAGATTTTATTAAGTGCAGGTGAGGGTTGATGTTGGGAGTAATATAAGCACTGTATCTCTGTACCTGTGTGGGTGTGTCTTTTGTGACAAATACTCATAGGAGGTTGTGTGCCTCCCATCAGGAGGAGGTCCTAGTTTTTTGGTGTTTGGAAGTTGCCTGATATCGTCTCAGATGCATATTCTTCACATTTGTTTGCAGTCTATTTATAATATGGTCATCCTGATTTTCCATTTAAGAATTATATTGCTGTTATTCTGGTCTGTTTTGTGCATATGATATCTGTGATCCTTCCTCTGTTGCTCTGTTGAAGTTTTTCCATATGCAAAGGGTTTGAAGAAGATAGATACTGAATTTCTCTTGGAGATCAATAAAGTATCTATCTATCTATCTATCTATCTCTGAAGAATGGATGGTAAAGATTGTAAAGGCCTCAGAGGCATTTGGGAGTTTAAAAAAATTTGATGACGATATATCTGCCCATATAATCTTGATACGACTCCCTTATAATGAAGATACATATATTTTATAGCTTGGCTCAGACAAAGTTTGCCATTTCCTTACTATAAGTCCTAGTTAATTATTGTCCAAAGTACACACAGATATCAGTGTATATTGGTCGATTCATCGGTGTAGCTCTAATATAAATTAAATGGATTCTACATAACCTTAACTTTAACAGATGATCAGACTGTTCAATGAAGAGAACCATTAAGTATTGTCTAGATCTGATTTTTTTTAAAGCCTTACACTTTGTATGCGCTGCATATTGCAAAATTATATAAACATTTCTGAAACAATATCATAACAGGGAATTTCTTTAAAAAATGTAAAAAAAAAATCACCTTAAATATAGATAGATCACAGTGATAATGTCCATTTTGTGAACCTCCAGGATCTCTTTCATTCAGTAGGTAGTTTCTTTAATAAAACACAAGCCCCTGTTTGTGTTGATAGTTTTTTCTTGTGGATTATTTATATTGATGAAACAAATTTCACATTTGAAAGAAGGGCTGTTACATAAATGACCGTGTTGACTGATAAAGCTGGAAAGTTGTGTCGTAGTTATAACATTAACATCCTCCACATGATGGAAACATTTATATTTTGTATAAGCATGAATCATGTACATTACCCACTGTTATACATTTGTTTACATGGAATCGTTTGCAGTACTGTACAAGACAGAAAAGACTAATTATTTGACAGATACTAAGTGTTGACAATTTTCAGTCAGCTCGGGCTGACACTGACTCTCAGGCCTGTTTGATTTGACTCTGAAGGTGACCCCCCACCATTATCCAAAACATCCTACCCTCCTAGACTAAAAGGTCTTTACAGATATTGCCTTTAGTACTCCTTCAGAATCAGCTGTGTACGAACACCAGACTCTTTTTCAGTGCACACACACAACAACTGGCAGACGATGAGGAGATATTAGCTGACTTTGACAACAAATGTACTGGATTAGAATTGCATACTATACCTTTAAGTTACAGGTTCGTCTATTTTTCAATAGCCAAATACAGATGCCTGAAACGATTTGGGAGCGATAAATGTAAAATTTGTACAATGCCTTCTGTGATGCATAGCTGTATATTTTTCAAACCAATCAACTAATAAACCTGAGAAATAAGGTCATGGAAGGCCAACAAATTGATCATTCCTTTTATGGAAATAGAGGAGTGCAAATTTCTCATCTCAAAATTTCATTACAACTAGTCAGATCCAAACTCCAACAGGTTCCTTCCTTATTCCTTTCTCATTACTTCTAGCACTCTCCTTACGTTAAATACTTTGACTTGCTCATATAGCGCCAGTCAGTAAGATATCGGTAATCTTACCGCAGTTGGTAGGATAAGAGATGTTATTTTGAAAGTTAGCTCAAGTATATGTCCCAGCTCCCTTCCTCTTTATCTACAGTGTGCACCAGCTCACCTCCAATGCTCCTCCATGTGGCCTTGCTCCATCTGATTCTTTCTTTTTAACTCTCTTTTCTTCATTGCCCTTCTTCTGTTTACTTATCTTTTTTGTAAACTGTTGTTTTCTCATGGCTTGGTTATTTAGTTGTTGTTCTTCCGTTATTATGTCCGCTCCAGGTTAGGTCAAGTACGGTGGATCACAGACTTGAGCTCCGTCGAGACACTCTGTTCTGATTGGTTGTTTTGACTCGGATGCGGTGGACTCTTCTCAAATGTCCTTGAAGAATCTGATTTTATTTTACAGATTGTCTGTCTCATGTACTACTGTCAGGACATGGTCACATAGTGTCATAGTATTACTAAATGTAATTTTTTAAATAAGTCCCTTACCTTCACTTTAACTACTGTTCAGGTGTTACAATTTACAGACTGGCAGCCTATTTCCAACAAGTGTCAGCTGGTTAAGGAGATGAACTAGGATTCTCCAGTTAATTTATCTCTTTTGACCTGAGTGGTGTGTCAGTGTGTGTGTTCGTTTGTGTGTCTGAATGACTGACTGAATGATACAGTAAAAGATGGAGTGAGAGAGAGGTGTGTGCTGCAGTGACAGGCAGATGGGCTCTCTCGCTGTCTCCCGAGGTCTTCCACTTCACACCCCATTACACCCGCCTCTTCCCATCAGCTTGTTGTCTGTCATTCACTGAGCTCTAACATCCACTCTCTCTCTCTCTCTCTCCCTCCCTCCCTCCATTCTCCTCCTCCTGCTCTCTCTCATCCCTTCATGCTTGTCTGCTTTGTTGGCTGCATGTCAAGTGTCAGGTGCAATCCCGGCCGACTGATCCGCTGTGGCGTGTGCGTGGGTGTAAAACCAGTAAAGTGATGTCCCCCGCTTGTCTCCCTCCTCCCTTTTCTCCCACATCCCTCCCTCTGTCCCCAAGCCTGTCTGCATTGGTAAGGCTCCCGCTAGTTGAGAGGCTAGCTGGCCCGCAGCGGTCTCCAAGGAGCTGTTAGGGTGAAATCCCCCCAGCAAAGATACTTGGCAGCCATTTGCAGCCACTGGGGACAGAACCTCCACTGATCTCGCTGTTTGTATCCGGCGTTGTTGGTGAGTAGCAGGCTGTGTTGTTCATGGATTGCAGCCTCCTTTATTTTTTGACCAGCTTGACAGGAGTAGTGCTTGAGTGACTGACTTGTTGATTCAGGGTCGGTGGTTACTAGAGTTAAACGTACGGAAGATTACCCTTCAAACTCAATTTTTTATTTGAGACTGATTTTATTACCAAAATTATCCAGAAAAAGCAAACGAAAGTAGCGTACAGAAATTATTTAAAAACAAATTTTTATAAGGGCAGTCTAACAATTTACCATTGCACTTTTCAGATAGGACACATTAAGGACAGATTTTAAAAAATAAAAAAAAATTATCAGAATCGAAAAGTAGACGCATGGAGTCTGCTGCGCATACAGGTACTTTTCCTACACACACTGGAGAAACTCACTTCCCATAACAAACTTGCCAGATTATGTCATATGCATACATCAGCCATCATGAACAACACAACTTAAGACCTTCACACACGTCAAGAACACAAACCCCAATATCTGAATCCCAAAATTGAAAATGGAATACCTAACTAACGAATATATGAATGAAGTCCTAGTATGAGTTGAGATCCACAAACAGTAGACCCTATGTTTTTAGTATAATGCAACTCAGATCCAAATTCCGTGCCTGCAGTCTGAGATAACCCTGATGACCACTATTCACAAAGCTCCTACAGAGCCACAGATAACATTATACAACTATAGTGGCCCTTATAACAAGAATAATATATGTAAAATTGATAGAAGACCTCTTTTGGGGTGCTTCTTTAGTTAATAACAATATAGTATCTATACTTATTATGTACTCTAAACACCATTTTAATTTAATGGAGAAATATACAAAATTGCATTTTCCCTCACTCACTCTTGATTTATCACTCCCTCTGTTACACTTACTTGGCTGCCATCCAGTTATGTTCCATCCACATCTATCTATTTTCCTGCTTCACTCTATTTTCCTATCAGCTCTAGATACAAGAGGCAAATCTTTCCTGGATCATACTATCCAATCAAGCTTAAACCCTAAGCCTAAAACTACCACTCCTTAACTACACAAATGCCAGTTAGTCATTATTGTGCCCTTTATTAACTCAATAACTGCACCTGTAGCTCGCTGCCTCCAGCTTCTAATGTTGATGTCAGCAAGCAGCCAACGTCTACCTCAGCGTCCATCCAAAATAAGAGTCTTTGTGTCCAAGTTACGGGTTATGTCTCATTATAGGGTTTCATGGGAGACAGGTGTGTGACAACAGCCCCCCCCTCTCCGTCTGTTCAGGTAGATGGCTTGATTCAACAAGACTTCTAACTCATATCTCATAATAAAAATGGTAGTCTGGCCTATGCTGGATTCTTTTAATTTAACAGCTGTGAAGAGAAAAAAATTACCAATGATGTATGGAGTAATATCTGTCTGTTTTTTTTATTTTTTACATAAACCCATGCAGTAGCATAAATGTAATCCTTAAATGTAATGTTACTGATGACTGAGACATTTTACAGAAGTCAGTGCACTACAGACAACTATGTGATGGTGCCAGTCAACACATCTGTGGGATTTCTGTAATATAATTTCTTGTTATTCATGTGCAATAAAACAAATATATAAATATACTGGCTAGAATGATGTATTGGCCTTTAGTGAAAAGATCTTACAGTTGATTTCCTGAATTTATTTATTTTTTATTTAGATTGTCTGCTTTCCTTAATACATTTATATTTGAATATTCTCCAGTAGTACAGTTCATAAATGTATTATATGAACTGTACTACTGGAGAATATTAAAGGATTACTTTATTAGGTAATTCTATTTGATAGACTGCAACTTGAATCAACCTTAATGCTTTCTTCCTTGATACATGTGGTTTAATATGTTTACATTCAGCAGACCTTTGGTCATAACATCGCTTTGCTGTGTTGCACAAAATCTGTTACTTATTTTTCATTTAGTTCAAATCCACCAGCAGAGTAAGAGACTTTAGGTGGAGTGAGTAAGAAAAGTGCAGTGAACATATTGTATGAGAATGGATTGAGAGAGAGATTGTGAAAGATCAATCCTTTGCCTTTGGAGCAGGCCTTTAAAACGGCTTGTCATTTATTAGATTTCCACCATAGCACAGACAAGGTTCTCCGAATTGTTCAATTCATTGTCCTCCCTGGATCAACGTATGCTAAAGATTTGCCAGCTAAGCAAAATCGCCTGAGCAGTTTCCTGCTTCTTTCTCCGCCGGCTTTGTTGTAGAGGTAAACCTGGCCTCCCTGAAAAAAGAGCCTTTAATTAGCTTGAATAATAGCCATGCATGTGTGGACTTAATCCCTTTGGCCAGTGCTACTCCGTTAATGGTTTCCTTGTCACTCACCGGGCACTGCATAAAAGCACACTCTGCTTTTCACTCCCAACACCTTTCTTTCTTTCTGCTCCATCCCTCCTACCCTAGCCCACCACTCCTAGACCCAAGCATCCTTCCTACTGCTGACCACCACAGACTTATTCTTTTATTCCCTTCCTCCATTCCCTTGTCTTTTGATTGAGCCCTTGAATTATGATGAATCTGCCCCTTGTCTGCTTTAGGAGGGTCTCCCACTCTAATACCCTAATGAGAGAGCAAATTACTCACTTGCTGCATTTTTGTTAACTATAATACTCTCTTTTCTTTCCTTCTGTACCACCAAACAGACTCTGGACTTGCCAAGCAACTGTTATTTGTTAAAACATTTTTTCCCATATATGTATACATAAACTGTTTATTTCCAGCAAACAAACAGAAGGTAGGGAAAAATGTGCCCTGAAACACCCTGTCATTTAAAAAATCTAAGGTCACAGTATCCTCTTGGCAGATGATGATGTAATGCCGGTGATAAACTGGTTTTGGTACAGCTGCAGTTATGAGCCGAACCTTCATCTTAGAGGTTTTGATTCGGTGTGACAGCTGACATTTAATGAGCAGGCTTTCCCCCTGATCTTTGGATGAAGTTTGCCAAATGCCAGCGGGTTGGACACATGCACGGCACCCTCTGCTCTCAGTCTATATTTTGGTCCACTGACAGCAGAGGTGAGAGCTGATGACCTATAGAAGAGCACTTTACATCCAAAGAGTTTTAAGATGTAAATCAATAAGAGGTGGAGCGCAGCAATACATTCTCATTGTTGAGGCTCTGTCTGGGCTGCCAGCGCATGACCTGCTCCAGAGGGAGACGGAGCACAGCTCAACAACATTTAACCAGGACCATTATTGAGCCAGATTGTCCTTCCTGTTCATTTTCTCCATCTGTGTCTCTCTCTCTTTTAGCGTGTCTTTTTTTTTTCCATGCCTCTGAATGCCAAGAGACAAACAGGCACCGGTTTAACATTAAAAGACAAGCAATGGCCGTGGATGTCTACCTCTTATAGGGGAAAGACACACTCCCTCGAAGTTCTAGGGGCCCAGTATAAATCTTTTAAATTATAAATCGATAAATAGTTAATACAATAATAGGAATCTTTATAAATATTTAAGTAAGAGGATAGAGAGGTGGGGGCAAAGAGTCAGAGGACTGATGTGTGCTAGTGAGTGCACAAAGTAACACTGGTGCATATGCACACTCATGGAGATTAACAAGAAAGGCAGAAGTGGGTTCACTTTTTGTATAGTGTGCTTTAGACCATTAACTTTTCTGTTTTTTTGCACCTATAAGAGGATGTCTGTGTGTATGTGCACATGTAGACTAATTCATAATGGATATGCACACACGTGTCAAAAACAGCGTACGGGCAACTTTCAGTGAAACTGATTAAATGTTTTAAGGTTTGTACATAGTGTTTATCTGGCAATCAACGATAGAGCTACCCCGCTTTTTGTAAACACGGCAAGCCCAGCTTTAGCAATCGTACTGTTGAATATAAACACCCGCCATGTTTTCGCTAACACAAACCAAACGCATCCACTGACAAAATGTTTTTTAACGCCATAACTAAGCAAAAGAAAACAGGGTAGATATCTTTTCAAAACATACTGCCGCCTATTTTCTCTCCACCCCTCTTGCCTGTTTATCCTCCCATCCCTCTGTCTCTCTGACGGCACTGACATCGTTCCCACTCTCCGTTGGGAGTTAATTTGCCGGAACATTCCCGCTGCACACTGTGATCACCTAGTGAATACCCCCATAATTCTCCCTGCCTCTGCCTTTTTCTCTCATCCAGCCATGGAAATGACACCGAGGGGTTGACAGTTCAATTTACCCGTAACGGATGGCAGCTATCACGGCAGCACCCGTGCGCCAGCCCTTTCCTGTTTACTTTTATTTTTACCTGCCAAGAGAGAGATGCTGCTGGAGCACGTCCTGCCGTTCACCCCTCCAGACTCCAGCGGCGCCTCCTCTCCTCATCATCACTGCTGGTCCTCTGGGGAGAGATGCTGCCACTTGTTTATTTGACCCTGTCAGTACCCCCCTACACATACACGCTCCTCTCCCCTGTGTACTTATCAAGCAAATTATTCCTCCACTACCACCCCTCCTCTTCCCATCTCCCTGTTCTTCATAACATAATGGAGGAGTTATTGATCTATATCTTTGGTCATGATGCCTCTCAGCTTGTTGTCGTTAGCCCCTCAGCATGCCATTGATATACTCGCCCCCCTTCCTCTCTTCTTCTAAATGATTTTCTCCTTCCTCTCGCCTTTTTCCCGTTATCCTGCTCCGCTTACATAAATCTACCCGGTCATTAGATCCATCAAAAGCTAATGATCATCATCTTTTTTCCTCCATTCCTGTCTCTTTTTTTTCTCAGTTTCTCCCTATGGCTGACTTTGTCTTGCCTTCACATGCACACACATTCTGATGCACAAATACAGCATGCATATGTGCACACGTATGCTGTGTATATGTATACTATATATACACACACATACATACATACATACATAAATACATACAGTATGCTGTACACGCAGTGTTATTACCATACTCAGACAAGACATACTCATTTGCCTACAATACTCCCCCTCCTTGTGAGAACTGCAGATGACAACAAGCAGTTTTACTGTATACTGTGGTAAGTAATAGTAATAGTATAGTAATATCTGCTAGACACATATATACACACACACACACACACACACACTCACATACACGCACACACACCGCTCAGCTCTCTTTCTCTGTCGCAAGGAGACGCTCCTTCATCCTGGCATAGCTGTCAGCCATAGAGGGCGTCCATTTGTGTCATTCATTATCCTCCTGTCTCCTTCGCCAGTAATGAGCTGCACATATTATAAAACAATTGTAGAGAGGGAACAAATTCACTGATACACCTCTGCCCCATCCCCCGTCTCTCTTTCCGTCCTCTGATAGACATTAACAATTCTGGTCTACAAACTGAGTTAGGTCTTCCTCGTGCCCGAGCTGTGTCAAAGCCGGTGCTAACATTCGGAGTGCGTGCCTGACAGATAAATGATGAGACGGAGACACATTTCGCTCATTTGTAATGTCAACCAGGCAGTCTGGGTGCTGTCCTCCCCCTCAGTGGCTGTAAAATGAGCTTGTCTGTCCCTTTGATGATGCATGAACATCATCATGGGGAATCTGCAGCTACCGCTTTGTCATTGAGCAAAGGTCAAGGCCTAGAGGAAGTCTAAGAGATAACTGTGTAATATTTTGAGTTTCCAATTTGTGTGGCTGTATCATATCCCTCCATACTGTACTCTGCTGCCAGCTGGGATTAAATTGGTGGCGAGCCAGCAGGAACCAAGTTCTGACACCTTAAGTCTTAGCTCCTCTATTCATGGCAGGCAGATACAAAACCCCATAGATTAAAATATCCCATATATGTCAATGTATAATCAAAAGACAGGGCTTCCCTGCCTCCAAAGGTCCAATTTAAGTGCTGGCACTGAGGCGATACAAAGGTGGGCTCACGGGGGTACACAGGTTTCTTTCTGCAATTTGATCTAATCAGGGTCCGATTCAGATTGAGTCAGGACACCATGTGAGAAAAGCTTCGAGCTGCTTGCCAATCAGCCGACTAGCAGCAAGAGGGGACATCCAGCGCTTCTAGAGGAGACCCATGGCTTCTATAATCACTGAAACAGAATGGGAACTTTTGGGATAACAAGGCTCTTTTCTCCCACCTGCAGGGTGGTCTCGACACTTTGAAGGTCTACCTCAGTCAAGTGATTCAGAAGGTAACATTGTTTTACAGTGCATGGGATATTTTTGGCAATGCAGTTCTGAATTTGGTGACGCCAAAAGGTGTTACAGGCTAAAAATATCCTGAAATCACTCTTCGGTATCTTTGCTAATACAGTGCAGCATTTTCCAAAGCCATGTGAAAGTTGGGTATCGATGTATAATGTTCATTTATAGTTACAGACTTTTAATTCAGGGGAAAGAAGTGTATGTTTTACTGTTGGGCCAGTGCACGTCCAGTATTCCACTTGGTTGGTACAAAGTCTCTCAAATGCCTCATTAATTGAAATAAATAAATATAAAGTCTTGGCAGGCTCATTCATCCCCTGTGATATGATGTCCTTGTGGATTAAGTGTAGCAATTAAGAAAACACATCTTTTGAAATTACTTTTGATCAAGCTGTTTTCAAACATTTAGCCAAACTAAATTAAGGGATGTTTAATTGTTCCATGAGTTATGGATTCATTAAGGGATTAGACAGTAAAATAAGACTACACAATTCAATTGGGTTAAAAGAACTAAAAGAACCGATTGACTAATGAGGGGGAATAAACCATCGTTATTCTGTGCCCAATTACAGTAATCTATGTAAGGTTGTGAGTTTTCAACATTTTTTGATACTGTGAAACTTAAAAAAATGTACTTAAGAAACATTTTTTGAGAATTCATTAGTAATAGTCAGCTTGAAATTCTATTATTTTCCATATTAGATCATGTTGAGTATGTGACTTTAAATGGTTAGGCTTCAGGCAAATATATTACCCCGCTACCAGCTTTTTTAGAAATATGTAATATCCAGACTTTTGCAAAGAAGTAATACTTTAGAATGACTGGCTATGATGTTTTGTAATTTATTTTAGTGGTCAGTTATAATCCAGCATATCTATTTAGAATTACATGACAAGTGTTTATTGTCTTTGTATTACTAAATATTATTATTACTAATATTAGTATTACTAAATACAGGGGCTATTATTACTTTTCCTCCCATTGATATTAAAACTATTCAATTTTATATATTAATACATTCACGTAATATATTATGAATATTCTTACTTCTACATTCAAAGCATTAGAGATGCTCATTTTACAGTATAGATCAATAAACATGCAATACATTCATACTGTGTGTGTGTGTGTGTGTGTGTGTGTGTGTGTGTGTGTGCGTGTGCGTGTGTGTGTGTGTGTGTTAGGGCAGTGTTATTATCAGCCTGAGTGGGGAAGAATTCCCCACTCAGCACCCAGTCAGCATCAAACTGCAGTCATTGCATTGTACTGTAATGGAAGTGAGAGAGAGAGAGAGAGAGAGAGAGAGAGAGGAGAGAGAGACCTGGAAAAAGTGAATTTTCAGCAGATTTTAGGCAAAACATTCCTTCTTCTGCTTCCTCTGTCAGTTCTGTTTAAACATTACGGCTTACATGTCCTGACCAGCGTGCCATTTGAATCTTTAAGCAGAAGAAGAGGGAATGCATCCCCAACAAAGCCGTGGTTAATGTTTAAAGAGAAAATAATGGAAATACAATGTCCGGATCACACCAGAGCGAATCAAAAATGTGTTTTATTACTGGGGAGTATGACTAAATAATATATTAGATGTGCGTGTTTTACATCATTGTGAATATTGAAACACCACTGAATGGGTTTGAATGTATACAAGGTGGTGACAACCCATGGGCTTCTACATAGACAAGTAAACAAACAAGCAAATAAGATGTTTTAATGGATGCTGGCAAATGTTTGATAATGGATGTGAGACTACGTGAGCATGGTTTTCTAGACAAAAGGACTGTGACAGTTTTGCTTGCTTGTATTTTTTTAGTAGTGATGTTTCACTAATCTTAATGTATTTTTGAAACCCGCTTTGCAGCCCTCACACAGGTAGGCTTGCTCATCTGTGAACATTGCATGAGAAATTCATGCGTTCCTTACTTTTCTAGGCGGATGTACGTACACAAATGATGCTGAAACATATTTGTTTTCTAATAACCACGTGAATGAAAATTCTTTACAGTCTTATTAAACTTACGGTGACCTTATTTTCTACCAGTGTGTTGTGTCCATTTCCACCCAGGCAGAACTGAACATTAATAGACATGCAATGTGAAGTATTCAGCTGCACTGTCTGTGAAGTGTGTTCAGGAAGGTCAGAGCACTCTGGCTGCCCCGAGGACAGCACTAAAGTCATTCAAGCCTGCTTTAGTGTCCGGACACCCTGATACTCACACACAGCTTAAGTATGACCTGTGGCAGTGAAACTGAGTACAAGCCTGTGGTCTCTGATCACTCACATGGTGGCCTTGGCTTGATGTTTGGCCAAAATGACACAGTATTCTAATATATTTTGCACTATGCGGCCATGGCTCAATGTTCAAAAGTTCAAATTTAGGAAGTATGAAGGCCTGCCAAACGAGCAAGAAAAAAATAAAAGTGTTGGGGCTTCGCCTGAAATCTGCATATTAATCTGTATGATTTTAAGTTATGACCTTGTGACATGCACATGAAAGAATCAGGCTTGTAATAAAAAAAATAAAAATAAAAAAAAAGTGCAGAAACAACAGTGCTGATTTAAAACAGCCTGGACTGAAGTTAAAGCCCCCGGCACTAGGGGGAGCAAGTCTATCAGAAGTAATCACCACATAAGACAGAGGAGCGTTATGAGAGGACTGGGATTGAAGACGCTGTGGTGAATTTGTGGTGGTTACTGTGGTGGATTCATTAAAGAGTAATTAATCATCTGTTTTAAATGTATTGTCATTTCACTATCAAAACATGAAGTTGATTATTTTTATGAAATGTAAGCGACGGTGTCAAAGCAGACATACAGGTTTTATTTCATTACAAATGTGCTCCACACTGGTTTCAATCAAAACAGCCGCAGTGTCTTAAAACTCAAAGCAAAACTCTCGGACGTTAAATGCTGACCCAGGGAGAAAACTGACGCTAGCTTTGGCTGTGAGTGTTTGACTCTCACCAGGCAGGGCTAAAAATAATCTGCACTGTCCAAGAACATGGAAAGAAAGGGAGGCGCAAGAAAACCAAGTCAACTACAAAATGGTGTCATTAGTTTTTATAGTTCGCTAAGGAAACACTAATAAGCCGTAGCTGGTAAACCATACCTGTAATTAGATGAGAGTTGAGGTAGGGCATGCTATTTATTTGTCAGCTATGTAATGCCAGGTTGCGGCTTGTGTCCCCACACCTCCACTTGGGACAGTTTAGGTTGCTTTTGGTGAGGCTTTTTTTATGCCTGAGCCAGAAAGAGATACTTTTCTTCCTTTTAATGGTTTAAACCTGCCTGGAACACCACAGAGTGGAAGGAATTTACTTCACATACATACATTAGAAATACTTATTTCATCATTACAATTCCCACTTCTGAGTTCTGTCATTTATTAGTTGGTTAATATTAGCTTTTGAAATTGGATGTTAGCTAAAACTACAGCCACAGCTGTGAACATACACTGAGTAACCTAATGATATAAAATTGTTTTTAGGAAATCCCAAACCCTTCAAAACCTGGGAAGTGAGGTGGATGAGAAAGAATGTGTATTTTTTGGAGGGACTTCCCATGTGCCTGTCATCAGCATGTGGTAGTGATTAGACAGGAAAGTGAAGGTGAGCATCAGGTGGACTCTGTCTGTCTATTATCCTCTTTTTCTATCCCTCTCTTTCTCTCTACTAATTGTTAACCCCCTGCTGCCCCCCCACTGCACATCCCCTTGAGGCCCATTATGCAGAATTAGCCCAAGTGTGTTGGTGTGCACACGTTGGAGTGTTTCACTAGTGGCATTTGATCAAATTTGGGTAATTGATGAGCATCCAAAACAGGGATGTGGTGCAGGGCCAAACATATTTCCATCAGATGCTCTGGCACTGGGCCTCACTCTGTCTGTTTTCTCTTTGTCTCCTTTTCTTTATTGGAACATTATCATTGTGACCCAAACATGGGCTGTGTTCACCATGAACTTTGTGGCAGTATCCAGAAGGTCATGACCTTCTGTGAACTTTTTTATGGTGTGTCTCACTCATGTATTGTTTTTTTATGGTTGCTTCCCTCTAGGTCTCTTTATCTGCCCCTCTTTGTCCCTCTCTTTGGTTGTACATTTATTTGCTGAGTGACTGATCAAGTTCAGTGGAGCGTCCAAAGGACGTGTCATGAGCTTGAACAGAAGCCAGTATCAGCGGCACTTCAAAGCCACAAGCTACCTATACCCCCTGAGGTGACAGTAGCTTCAGGGAAGTTGTGTTACTGGTTCAAATAGTTATACCATCATCCAGTCTGTGGTTTTTCAGTTTGACCTCTCCCTTAGATTTTTCACTGATCAAGAAGATTAGACTGCAGCATTATCTGATGGAGAGCTAGTGTCTTGCACACATGGTCGATTTTTGTTCTGCAGTTCCTGCCCATTATTCTCTGTGTTCCAGTTAAATTGTAAGATCCGGTAATTCACTTGCACATCTTTGTCTCCAACAGCGTTCCAGATGACTGGTTGGAAAGTCATGGTTCTGAGGAACTGTTTAAGGGCAGCATTACACGGCCAGATCAGTCGATCATGTTTTTTCATTAAAGATACACGTCCACTCATTTAGGGAGAAAGAAAACCCCCAAGAATTTAGTCAGGGCAAACTCCAGGCCCAGTCCAAACGTTTACAGACAGATGACATATCTCCCCCCAAGTTAGGTTTGTGTTAATGGGAGACCCTCGCAGGTGGAGGTCTCCTCTTACACAAACACCAGCCGGTGATTGCCTCCACTTAGGACCAGTAAAAGTAATAAATGATGACCGATCAGGTCACACTGTAAATTCAGTCCAGTCAGTCTGATGGATGGCCAGGTCTAGGTGTGGTCTGAGCCAGGTCTGCTAGGTTTAACGAGTGCCTGGTTTCCTCCCATGAGCTTGTGTCTGTCTGAAAATCACTCCAACGGGAAGTCACAGTGGAACGTTTTTTTTTCCTTGGAGATCCTTCCTTGTGATGCATCATACATTTTCCCTGACTCAGTTGTCCTCATCCGGTGCTCCCTACAGTAATGTAAATAAGTTTTAGTGAGCTGTGGTCTATTTGGGTTTTCCCTGATAGGATGGCTAAGCTAAGTCAACAAGAGTATTTGTCGGGCTTCAGATTTTGCTGAGTTACATGCTAAATTTTAACACATCAGCTATTTCTCAGTATATTTCATTTTTGGTTTTAAACTAGATTCAGCCAGTTCAGATGTGTCTTAAAATTATTATACTATTTGGGAGTTTGACCAGAATAATTTCTTTGCCTTCAAAGGGAAACTTTCAATCAACTGTGTCCAGTCCTACAGATTGACTCAAAATAATTTGAATTATTTAAACTAGGACAGCAAATAATTAACCAAATGGTGCTTTCAGCATCAGTCCAGTACAAATCGACAATGCAAAAACAACTTAAAATTGTTGTAAAGCAAGTTGTGCGAAATTATCTAATGCTTTTAGCATGCATTCATTTAGGACTAATTCTTGTTCTAATTGACACATATTATGTAAAGGAATGAGATAAAGCACCAAGAGATACATTGAAAGTATGTTAAACACATAAGATAAATTTATTCAGGTGAAATCTTTCAGAAAATCAGAGCATGTCAGTGTAGTATTTTCTTATTGAACAGACAAAAAAAAACACACAAAAGACAAAGCAGTGCATTTGGGATCCATGATTTTATTATCAAAACATCATGACACTGAGAGCTAAGCAGAGCAGGCTTGATTTGATGGTTCATATATTTTTTTTTTACTTTTTTTATTTATCTATTTTTCAGCAGTTTGTGTGTCTGCTCTTGTCACGTGTCCATCCTGATACATTTCAAGGTTAATAAATGAATAAAATCAGTGAATCAGTGAATAAAAATCTATACATTCATTATGCTTTGAGGAATATTGTATGAAAGTTTCTACAAACCACAATGCATTACTCAACATATATCATATATTTAGAGTCAAAATGGACGAAATAACATAATTTATCATCCATCTGTTATTTTTCGTGCATCCCTATATCTGTGTGGCCACAGTATCCAGAACATATTGGTAAATATCAGCGCTCTTGTTTGACTTGGCTGCTACACATCCTGTGGGGATTGTCCTGAATCCCTCTCCCTGTGGCAGTGTGGTAATCTTGGTTTTACATTCAAAATCTCTAACACATTGCAGAGTTTTCTGTGCTTTCATAGAAGTCCGTGCAGCATGGACTTAGCAAGAGCAAGAGCTTAGTTTAAAATGATACAGCTCAGGCGTGAATATTGCTTTGTGATGTGTGAAATGGGTCAGTGCCAAACAAAGTCTTCTACGAGTAGAATGGCTTTAATTAATACTCAGATCTATCATCCTAAAAAACATATTTAGGTCTGAGGTGAAGTATATTGTTTTAGACTTTCCACAAGAGTGGAAGAGTGGGAATTAAAATGGGCATTCAGGGCTGTTATTGAACTGCAGTTTTACTCAACACAAAGTCAATCATTTTTGTGGCCACAATTAAAAAAAATCCCCCTTCTGCTGTAAAACCCTGGCAATATTATGTTCGTTTCTGCAGGGTTGCGATATAAATCCATGCTGTCTGCCACGATTCACTACGCCACATTAAATTCTTTTAGATCAATTAAACTTCCCAGCTCACTTTACAAGCCACCAGTCTTAATGTTGCCCCCCCTCCCACCCTTTGAGCGGGGGAATACTCTTACAGGGTAGGCGGCACGGGGTGCTCTGCAGAATTTATTGAGCCTCTGCCAAATGAACTGTGGGGGTTAGGGGAATGCATGAATTAGTTATTCTCAGCATTTTTATGCATCGGAAGTGGGGAAGTTGCATGGGATTGACCCTCATACTTTTTTTCTTTTCTTTTTCTCTAATCTCTATGCAGAGTCACACACAGTGTAGTCGACCACATAATTCGGGTGCTGCTGATTTAATACTGTATTAATGGAGTCTTCAATAGTGGACAAAACGTATCCAAAAATCAAAGAGTGGTGGATGACCAAATTCAGTGATGGGTGATGTAATCAAAGCATTATTCTACCACTTGCACAGTCATGGTCACTTAATGCAAGTATGAAGGCGCATTATGTACGGGTCTCCCTTGGTTGCTGTTTATGACTGAGACTTGTCTGGATTCCTCTCTTTGTATTTTTAGTGGAGGGATGATCTGAGAGTGAACAGGTGGACTCGGGCTCTGTCACCAGTAAGCACACGGATTTGCAGCACCGCTGTCTGTGAATGTTTAAAATGCTATTAGACTGAAATAAAGTCTTGTAACTAATGGATGTGATAGTCCTACATGTTTACCATAGCACATAAACTTTATAGTCGATTGCATATTCCAGTCTCCTGAATATCTCCCTGCGTATTTGTTTGCGTGTGTCCACACTGCACTTCTCCTGTGCTATTTGTGAGTACTGTAAAGGTCATTTTCACTCTCTTAGTTTTCACCCATAGTTATTATTCACATTCACAGACCATTAAATCTTTAACAAGCTAGCAGTAAGACAAAGCCTCAATATCAATTATTCTTTAATATGCAGTACCAAAGAAAACATAATGATGGCAGGCTATTGTTAATAAGGTGAACAGGACCAGGTGTGCACCCTGAGCACATCAATGTAAGGCGCTCTTTGGAAGCCATTTTTAAGAATTAATTGCTGTAATTTTGTCCACCATCCCCACCCCCAGCTGCCCCCTACAGAGACTTAAAGAGTTAAGGTGCGTGCTGAAGTCGAGCTAAGTAAATTCACTTTATGACACTGCTGTGACATGTGCATCTGTGATTTCACACGCTTAATGTAAAATTTACAGTTGCAGTATTGAATGTCACGCGGGCTGTGGGGAGAGCTAGGGGTAACCGGAGCCCCAGAGAACAAAGCGGGTGTTTTGGCCCAGTCCCCCCTTGCGCATGCCTCCCCGGCTTCTACCCCTCCCCACCGCACTTTACAGCTGTGGAGGTGTGATCCGAGCACGACGGTTGGCCTTATAACCGTTAAGCAAGCACCATGGCGCTTCTAATAGCCGGAGGCCCTAATGACCAAAACACCTGGAACTATGAGAGAGCAGGGACGTTTTGCTTTTCTCATGGAGATGGTAGATGTTTGGGAGAACAGAGTCCCCATTTCACACATGGGCACTTACCCTTGCACATGATCACTGAGTAACAATGTCTTCTTACCAGCTTCGGAGGGGTCTGTTGGAATGGACTGGTCACGTAAAGAAGAGAGAGGCCCACGCTCACTTAAAGTTCAAACATGGATTAGGCACGCTCGTCCCTTGGTGTCATGTTCAGTGGCAAACCTCCCCCTCAGGGGAATTGATCCCCACACTGCCCTCCAGTATTGATTTAGGTCTATATAGATTATCAACCTCAATTGTGCTATTAAGCTACAAGTCCTGCATTGTACAGATATAAAAAGGCTTTTAACAGGTATTGTTTTCCAACTCCCTCAGGTTATTTGAGATCTATTGCCATTAGAGAGATTAATATGATTACTTTCTGTATGAGCAATGAAATTCACTTTCAAGCCAACACACAGGGCTTGACACCGGGTCCATTTTCACATGTCTGAGTCCACCTGTAAGCTGTCTGTCTGGCATTTTCCATTATTGTTGTAACTGCTTAATATTAATTACACCTCCACACACCAACGTGTTCCTTTAGAATACTCACAAATACTCATAAACACAGAAAGGATGCAAATAATGCAAATAATCAGTCTGCTTAACTCTTTATTAAAAGCTAATTTTTGAATACACTCAATGAAAATAACTTTCCTACCTGCTCTTGGTGATTACATCTTCACAGAAGACTTAAGATATTTGTAATTATTTTGCTATTAAAGGAACATTTTCACATACACTGAATGCATACACTGAATGTCTGTATTAATATTAATTACCTGAAAATAGAAAAATGCTTCAAGGTGATGTTTGACATTACACTAACTACATGTTCCAGTAAGAGAAAAAGTATCATTATTATCATTACTACTTATAGTTTTACCATTAATACTGCCACTACTATAACTACTACTACAGTTTAGTGCAAAGGTTGTGCTTTTTTTTCACATAATCTAGCATTATGGCTCCATTCACGAGTCTCTTTTTAATAGTTGGTAGCTGATAGATTGTACAATAGCCAGTTAACATCTATAATATATTTAGTGACAGCATCATGTTAAAAAATAGTTTGATAGGTTGTAATTGGTGGAGACAGAGGTAGAGAGACAGGCTTGATCTTTTTTTTTTTCTTTTAACCACCGTTCTACTGTGACAGTAGGATGTCTTATGCTGAGCTTCTATGGTCACCAGCTGTACGAAGTTGGATTTGTGGCAGTTCCTGATGAGCTAATTAGCAAATATAGCACAAATGACACTGTACAATGAGGGTTTTCTGCGACATTTTGCACCATCACCTTGACTTATGATGCATCGACTAATGTTTAGACTGCTGCATTTAGCTACCTGGTGCTCCGTTAAGCCACGTACAATACACCTGGTCCTAATAGGCACACACTCATGCTCCACTCCTCTCTTTTCCCATCTTCCACCATAGGAAATAAGCTGCTGTTATTCCACCAGCGAGCTGTAAACCTGATATAAAACTGTGGCATGGCCCCTATGTGCAGCATGGGTAATGCTCCATATACTTTAATGGTACACTGGACGAGGTCATATATTTCTCTTCTTATGTGAGATTCAAATAGCTGAGATAGAGATGAGGTTTTTGGTCCAGTTAGTAAGTTACGTACGCATGTTAAAAAGAACCATATCCACTAAAGGAGGAAAGAAGAGGACATTTTTTTGTCTCATCTTCATATACATGCTATATAAGAATGTGCCATTACTCAGTTTACTTAAATACTGGATGATGTTTTTCACTGCAAAATGACACCACCAGATTTTCAAAAGCAACCACACTTACAGGCTTGACTTTAAGTTCAATTGTAAAATGAACTTAAGGTCATAGATTTTAATTTTGTTTTCTTTTGTAGCACCTACAGAAATAAGCAGTAATTACAGGTGTGTTCTTGACTTCACTGCAGTTTCTGGTTAAAGTTTAGTCTTCTGTAGTCATAAATCTTTTCTTTTGTTTGTTTGGCCACAGAAACCGTTAACCGTATTGTGTGATTGTGTTACTTTATTTTGTGACATATAGTGACTTCAAAATCTTCACAATAATGATCTCAAAGATGTTAAATTGTTTAGTCCGTTGCGCACAGAGATGTTTTTTAAAGGAATGTCCTCTAATAGAATTCATAGTCGATGCTTGTAATTTTTTCAGGGCTGAATGTGTGTTTAGTGTAATAGTATGTGTCATAGAACAATTTACAACTTCAGTGTCCAATATGTGATGATAAATTGCGTGTACTCTTGTCAGTTCAGCTTACGTCCTTTTATCATTCAGAGCACACATGACTAATTCTGTAACACTGCACCACATGCCTGCTCTGGTGCTAACCATCGCTTAGAAATTTCATAACAACAAGAGAGGATAGGTCTTTCACCACCGCAACCGCTAAACACTCCTTAGAATTAGATCCAAATGTGGTAATAGACAACATGTATTTTGGAGTGCGGATGTAACTCCAGACTACAGCCACATGATACTGACGATCAGTGCAAAGTTGCGGTCGAAACAGATGTCTAAACACACAACAGCGCTGACAGGCCAAGGCCCAATGTTTACAGTCGCCTCAGGGGAAGATGCTGCTTTTTTGTAAGGAGAAGATGATTGGAAGCATAAATACAAAAAACACCTTGTACAGAGGAAATCAAGTGGAGGCACATTACATAGATACTGAGTGGGGAGTCCTCTCTGTTAATTAGTGTTCAGTTAATTAGTGATATTCATGAATCAACTGCTGTCTGAAAGCAGACGGGTAATGTATTGCTAATTTTACTTTGAAATAAATTAAGCAGTAATCCTTCTGTAACAAATCCTACATGTCATAAGGTAATAAACAATAAATGAAGAAAACATTCATTCAATTCAATTCATGACTTTTACTAAAAAAAAACCCACCCATTACAACCCTTCTTAAAGTTTATTTATTAAAATGATGGTATGGTATGTATGAAAAATCATCTCCCACCATTGTTTTTTTTTTCTAAAAAGCAGTATTTGACAGTGTCTTTAGCAAGTATGGAAGAGGTTAATATTCCTGCCCCATCTTGTTTAAACTGTATATATTTCTGTTTTTAAGAAATGCTCGTCCCTTCCCATTTGAAGTTTTGATAAATGAGGGAGGAAGTTGCATTCCATTAGGCGTCTGTTGATCCAACCACTGACTTTTTGTCTTGCTAGCTAGAGGTCAGCCAGGTTTAAAGCCTAATCATTTCACCTGTCTAGCCTTGGCTACCCTATAGGAAGGAAGTTTACGTGTAAAACTGCTGTAATGGAAATGATCCAAGGGAACTTTGTAGTTTCAGTGTGCTAAAGGAATGCAGTGTTGTTGTTGTGGACGATGAAGGGATTTTTTTTCTCCCAGTCCTGTCAGCTCTACTTTTTCCCTCTGGCTTGAGAAATTACCTCCAGCCCCGCCTGTCCATCCCAAAGTTTCCTCACTGTTTTACATTCACACATGCACACTTGCAAACACACATGCACATCCATATTCAAACTCCATCCCTCAGACACAGGTTTTGTTTCATAGCCATTATGTAAGTATGTTTGGTGTGTGTGTGTTTTTCATGTTATGCATTAGCCAGGTAAAATTAGCCGCTTTGGTTAAGTTACAGATAAACTTATGCCTACCTGTCCAAAGGGTCTCTGTGTCTGAATTTCAAGTTTTGTCTTAAGTTCATGCGTTCTCAGATAAATGGATACTTCAGAATAACTGGCTTGACTTCTTTTTATCCAGATTACAAGTTTACATTTGCATCCAACAGAGCTCCACTTTTAAAACATCCCATCCCGTGAGACCTTACATATTTGTGTGTGTGTGTGTGTGTATATATATACACTACCAGTCAGAAGTTTGGACACACCTTCTCATTTAATGGTTTTATTAATTAATTTAATTTATTTTATTTTGTATTACTAAACTATGAAAGAACACATATGGAATTATATAATAAAGAGAAAAAGTGTTAAACAAACCAGAACATGTTTTATATTTTAGATTCTTCAAAGTAGCCACCTTTTGATTTGATGACAGCAGCTTTGCACACTCTTGGCTTTTTCTCAGTCAGCTTCATGAGGTGATCACCTGGAATGGTTTTCAGTTAACAGGTGTGCCTTTCCAAGGGTTCATTTGTGGAATTTATTGCCATCTGCCTTCTTAATGTGTTTGAGACCATCAAATCAAAAGGTGGCTAAATCTAAAATATAAAACATATTCTGGTTTGTTTAACACTTTTTTCTTTACTACATAATTCCATATGTGTTCTTTTATAGTTTTGATGTCTTCAGTATTAATCTACAATGTCAAAAATAATAAAGAAAATAAAGAAAAACCATTGAATGAGAAGGTGTGTCCAAACTTTTTGACTGGTAGTGTGTGTATATATATATATATATATATATATATATATATATATATATATATATATGACATACATAAGAAACAAATGAGGACACATGAATCGTGGCAGTGGCAATATTCTGGATTACACAGGCTTTTTCCTCAAAGCAAAAATGATATGTTCCTTTCTGAGTTGCGGCATATCTGAACAAAATAAGAGTTGAATATGACGAACATTTTAAGTAAACATAATCTTGAATTGTTTTATTTAGTGACTTTGTTCAATGAAAAACACAGTAATCAGAAATGTTTACAATATTTTCCTTTGGTAATCTTCGCATTATATTTTGGAGCATGAATTCTGTAATTGTCAGTGGAATATGTATCAAAAGTAACCCTCACAACCCTGGTCACCTCCTACTGCGCTCCCGAAGGATTTTCCCCTTTTTTTTTTTCCTTACACTCCGTCTGACTCCAGATCATGTTTAATGTAACAAGAAGAAGTATAATCAAAACAGCAGTCACTGAGCCCTAAATCTGGTGTCGAGGCTGTGGCTAGACAGGAAATTGATGTGGAGAGAAATGGCTCAGTGGCAAACCTTTACTATTAACTGAGCCATGTATGGTAGAGATCGGTACAGTCAGCAAAAAATTGGGCTCCACACAGGCAGTTTTAGGTTTTGCCAGACTGCTCCCCTCAGCTGCGGCATGTTCACACCTCGTTGTCTCCATCCACCTCCACTCGCTGATAATCACAAAGCAGGTCTCTCCGTTTTTACACTCCTTCCCGTTTCTCCCACTACAGCTTTGGCCAGGAAGGAGCTTTCACAACTCAACTTGTGTGGCCACCCAAAAAGCGAAGCCGAGTCCAAAGTTTTGCAGGAACTTTGTACAGCTAGTCCTTGGGTTTCCACAGGCTCGAGGAAATGAGCAGGAGAAGAGGAAGAGAAAGAGCGTGTGTAATACATAGAGAAACACAGACGAGGGAGAGTGAGAGCCGTGTGGAAGCACACCAGCGGAGAAAGGAACCTGATTTATTATCACCAAAAATCAACTGCAGATGTCAGCTCACAGATTCTCCCTCTGCCGCCAATTATAGACACTCACGCGAAGAGCTACTCAGCTCCAGAGATTGCCTCCTTTATACACACATACACAAACACACTGATATACACAGAGCGACAGCATACATACCTGCTAATGCGGCTACACACATAAGCATGCACACCTGCTTGCGCACACCCTTAAATTCGATAAAATCATAATCCGCTGTCGAAGGCCTTTCACCCACCAGGATTATTTCCCACTGTAAGTGAACGCCAATGACGGATAATGAAGATGTCCATAAAAAGCATTAGTAGTGTGATGTCAGCAATAATACTCCCCGGAAAGATTTCTACCCTCAGGCTTTTTTCCTGCTGCATGTTGTTCCACTACGTCTGTCATTATGTGCTATTTCGAGTCGTTACTGTAATCACCAAACCATCCTCTGGATTTAGCGTAATCTGTCTATAGATTTTTGGATTTCATTGTTTAGAGGAAGGAAGATGTGAACTTGGTAATGGCCATGAGAGCATGGCTGAAAGTTTTATCCACCATTGTGCCGTATGTGCACACAATCATCGTCAGAGAAAATTGTCTTGAAGTTATGTTCCGATTGTTCAAGTCCTGGAACTTCTCTAGCAGAAATCGACTCCGACTAAAGCCACTGTGGACGTGAGGATGACACAGAGGAATGGACAGGGCTTAGTTCGTGCCTGAACGTCCTCATTAAGACGCACAACTGTCTGGGCGATCCCTGTTCTGTCACCTATAACATCCGACACGCTTGATGTATCGGTTTTAAGCATCCTTTATCTCTCACTGACTGTTCCAGTGAACTGTGTAAGAAGACAGAGAAAGAAGAGAAAAGTCGGAGAAAGTCAAGTTTATCCACACAGTCCATCAACAGGGCAGCATCAGTAGCATCACAGGGAGCTAAAACATTGCTAACAATGTTAGCAGCAATGTTGCAAGGAGGGTGGAGGTTGTACTGAAGGCAGGAAATGGAGAAGGTGAAGATTTTTTTCAGCTCCGTGTGCATCTGTGCTGTTGCATCAGGTGTAACAGTACTCATATAAACCAGGTGTGCTCACAGGTTTATCAGGTCTGTCTTGTTTAGTCTTACTATCTGGGTGTTCAGTGACCTCAGACACTGGGTTTGATCTGCCCTGTTGGATCAGCACCTTCTCTGTGATCTGACACCTTGCGACTCACAATTTAAGCACTGGATAGCAAGGTTACTGGCTTGCTATCCAGTTAGTCCAATTAGTCAGGCATGCATGTACAAATTAAAATACAGTCGACAGTGGTGATGCCCCTCGCATACATAATGAGAATGATAATCCCTTAGCCAAGTTGAGGTCAGTTCTGAACCTGGGAGCCGAGTCTGAGTGTTCATGCTTGCGGTCTGAGTCAGGGTGGAAAACAAAAGAAAAAATGTATACAGTGTGCTGTGTATGTTTGTGTTGTTGGTGTTGCATAGCAGACAGCACTGCATTCACAAGCTCTGACATCAGAGAGTGGACCCGAAGACAAACTGAAGGCAAAAGGTGGATCAAAGAGGTCGCCTTCAGATGTCTGAGCTTCTAAAATCGAATGTGAATACTAAAATCATGTTTGACTTTTCAGTTTTCGTTGAATGTAATAAGTGACATAAAATGCATGGATGTGGGTTAAAACATATTGAATATTAGTTGTAGACTGGCTCACCTGCTGACTCAAGGAAAATGAGACATGAGTCATGTTTTTTGAATCATGTTTGTGTGTTTGTGTTTATATGTAAAGAATAGTAGTGATATCAAAATATTTAATGATTGTCTGCACCTTGATTAAAACTTTGTTAGATTCATCTATGAATATAAAACATCCTGAATTAATTTAACACATTAATTAATTATATAGTTTTCACATAAGTTTTATTCCTGGATGACATACATGGTGCATGTAGATATAATTTATTCCCTCAAAAGCTTTTCTTAAAAATCCCAATGGGAAACTTTCCTGTATGTGACGTAGGAAAGACATTCCACAATCGGCTTTTGCCTTTGAACAGATAATAACAATGTGTGCAACCTGTGAGCTGGTTGATGATGTTTCCAGAAGTTGATTTAAAGGCAGCCAACACAGCTTACAAATGAAATTTTTTTTGTTTCCTGTCTTTTAATGCCTAACAGCAGGCTACTTCCCCTGTATCAATAAAAGTCATTAGCCATCAAGTTGAGTTCTGCATTCTATATTGTCTGCATACGTTTTGTGCAAATTGAGGAGACACTAGATTATTTTCCAAAACAGGGTTGATTTCCAACAAAGTCTCCTAAATGCAGAAGAACAGTCATGGTAGCACCACAAAGGCTTGATTCACAGTATTTAATCGTTCACTCATTTTCACTGTTTGCAGTTAAAATCAAACTTTTAAAAGTCTTTGAGTTATATTACATCCAGACGTCTCCGTTCACGCCTTTCATTTTAGGGCCCTTAGAATAATTTCCAACTCATGCAGATACTATTTTTCCTTATTGTTTATCAAAAATCTGTCTTCTTGTAATCTATCCATCATGCATCCTTTGAATTAGTATGAGGATTACATTAAAAGCATTGTTTTCTGTGTACTGTCTTGTCACACGTGAACACATTCAGTGACTTCAAAGCTAAAACAGACACATTTCTCTGATTTTAGTTTGTCTTTCATTGGCTCCTTACCTGGAACATATTGAGTCAAAACTCGTACTGTCAGCATTGAGAGAGATAAACGACCTTACCTATAATGCATTACAGATTTAGTAGTCCCCAATAAACCGACGCTGTCAGCTCACAGGTTTCAGGACTGCTTGTCAAGCCTCAGCTGGAGGCAGCTAGAGGCTTACAGCGCCAGCTTGTTGTCCATCTCATGGACTGTCTCATTTCTGAAGATCCAAACTGAAAGTTACTTTAATATAGTCTAATATCTACCTGAAAGCCCCTATCTTACCACTCTTTCATTTTTACCCCTCCTTTTCTTTGTCTTTCTTCCTGCTTTAGCTCCCACCATAGTATGACTACCTGCTGTTCTTGGATAATGTAAACCTGAGTTTATACCCTCATACAATTGCTATGCCATTCAGAAACGCACTTATTGATAAGTGCAATGCAAATGTAAGCTTTGTTCCAGTTCCTGGTGGTCTCTCATCCACTCATTGACCTGTGTATGAGCATTTCAAATACAGTTAAAGGTACACGTGATAACACTGTAGTTCAGTTCTTAAAGGCAGCAAAAGGTACCTTTAAAAAAAAAAAAAAAATGTTGAAAGTAACAGGTGTTGTGATGAAAGGCAGTCACAGCTGGATTCACATAACATACACGTACATGTATAAAAACATTAGTGATTTTATAGTCTTTCTGGCTTCATCCTTCAACATTTAGACCTGCTATGCCACTGTAATGCATCTGCAATGGTATATTTGGATATTAACATGATTAATGAGCAGTTCATTGCTGCTACAGGTGACTGACCCCATGACAAATGTTACGTTCAGCGCTATGATAAATGTGGCGCAGTGATGACACAGTATTAGCCCAGCCAACCTAATCACAGGTTAATCTGTTGGTTTACACTAACTTAACGATCTGTGGGCTAAATAACAATAAAGCACAGCCTAATTAGTGTGTTTATTAGAGCACTTTCACTGTGATAGACGACCGACGGTGTTGAGTGCCGCTAGCTAGCAAGGCTAGCCCAATGTAAACACCCCAGTGTCCAGCGCTGTCAGTGACGGACCAACTTGTTAAAACATTTACAGGATTAAGAGGATGGTGGAAAGGGGGTCAAGAATGAAGTGTGTGAATATGAGTGTTTGATAGGGGTCAGCTACCCAGGCAGTTTTTCTGCTGAGTGGAGTTTCTTCATTTTCTTTCCCTGTTGGAAGAAACCAGTCTATGAATAAATGCCAGCACTGTTTCTCTGTCACTCCTCCAGGGCGCCGGGCTAATGCTGTACACTGTATACACACACACACACACACTACAGTTCCAGTGTAGCCCTGTTTTAAGTGTAGCCCCTGTGAGGTGTCACTGCAGAGATCCATGAGGGATATGTCATTGTCAAAGAGGAGTCAAAGACCAAAACAAAGTCGACAGATGTGTGAATTGATTTAGTTTGATGACCACTGCTGTTCTTATTGCGTCTGATGTCAATGCTGTTGCCTTGTATCTTTCATCAGCGTACACTCTCCTTGAGACACTCCAGTCCATTTGAAGAATTGACTCTCCACAGTGTTTTAAGATAATGCCAGTTTCTTGGCCTGACCTAAGAGCATTGCCATGTTTGAAAAGAATGTTTCCATATTTTTTTAAGCCATGACCCAAGTAACACCACTTGTTTTTGTTAGAATACTATATCTGTATATGGAAATATTATTCTGGTCAGGCCTTTTATGACCAAAAATATAGGACCTTCAGGAGTATAAAGAGAAAGACATCTAAACTGTTTGTCAATATTTTCATTTGCTAGATAGATTTTATCCTTTGTTTTAGTGTATTCCAAGATATACATGCAAAGTAAACCTTACATCACAGACTTAATTTTATTAAAGAAAGTAATACAGTAATGCTCTTTTATAATGAATTGTATTTGGTCTTGCCTCTAATCAGACTGGAGGTCATTCCAATTTCTTTATATGCCACTACACCACACTACACTTTCCTGAAGGACTCCTGGTTTATCACTTGAGTTTTTAAAATTTAAGGCATTTTCCCTGAAAATTGAATTAAAATTTCCTTGTGTCTTTTGATAAAAACTATTTTGTTGGGTTTTTTTCTAAATCATTTGTAATCATTTTGTTGTAAAAAATACTTGAAATAAGCCAAAACATATATTAAACTTATTTTATCCATGGTCATGGCCAGAGTTTTATTGTGCAAATTGGTGCAGAAGAACTAATGCTCAAAAAACAGGTAGCAGTTAATGGCTTTATAAAAGTTATTTCTTTATATGTACAGGGAAAATAACTAGCTAAATTATCCCTCAGATGTGTTTCTTTAGATAAGCTTCTATTTAATGTTCTCTGCAAAACAGACGCCTGCAAAACATCTTCTAAGAAAACGCCCCTACTTCCTCTGCAACGCCTGATAAATGTGTGTTTAACCATAAGAAATGAATGTAAATTGTATTATAATGTGCTTTTTTAGGGGGCATTATTAAGCATGGATGCTCCCACTTTGCTCACAGCGAACCAGTATTTAGTCACAAATGAGTGAACGTGAATGTTCTACATACAGCTCAGACCCCCCTAATTAGTCTAACATTAGCAACCACAATCAAACATATGCTGTTCTGGAGTTCGAGTACGGGAAGTCGTAAACCTCAGTATTTACTTTGTGCGCCCCTATTTGCACCATTAAAACAGCTAATAGGTAATAATGCCTTTCCCCCAATTGATAGCAAGTGCATTTAGTTCTTTGAGACTGTGTGTGTGGGTAGCGATTTGTATGAATGCAAACTTTGAGAAAGTGAACTAATGGTACTATTAGGGTTAATTTTAAGGCCAACTGTGTTCTTTTTAGATGTAGAATTGACCGGCATATTTATGTTAAATGGGCTGTGCCACTAACATTGTAAATAAACGGCGGTGGAGGCACTATAATGATGAAGTTAATGACTTACCTCTGCATGATTTGATGTTTTGGCCATGCTCAGCATATCTATCACTTCTGAGACACAAGCCCACCTCCCAGCCTCATCCAATCTTACACCCTGACACCTACTGAAATCTCATCCAGCATCACTGGCTAATAGCTCAAGAGCGACTTACCCCCTCAGCTGTTTTATGACTGGCATTTTTTATGAGACCACGGCAGACCTTCCAGCCCTAAGAGGTCAGACGGCTCGACAGCAGCGGTCACAATGAACGGCTCATTTCCTAGCCATGGCAGGATGGAGAGGATACAGTCCCTCTAGCCTTTCCTCGGGGCTGTCAGTGACAAGACACACAGACAGAGCAAATCCTAAAGAGTGTGTCAAACCACTGTCTGGTAGCCCTGCTTCATGTACCGAACACCACGTGGGTCATTGTGAGCCACCTGAGTGCGACAGATCTAGACAGAGGACGATCAAAGGGATCTGTTCCCCGCATAACGAAAAGGTAGCCAGTATTTAGCCACCCCCTGAAGATGTGGGTGATTTCGTTTTATATGGAGTGAAACAATGAGTCAAGACGAGCTACTGCTGAGCTCTCAATGTAAAAGACAGCCATCCCATCTGGAGGTGACTGAGTGGGATTTGTATTAGGCAACGCTGGATATCCTCCCTGTCGCCTTTTATACGCTCACAAGGAGAAAGGAGCGAAGGAGGCGGCTCTGAAAACCAAAAGGAATTCTGGCTTTTTCTTGTGCATTTTATGAGAACTCGGAGCAAACGTCATTGGACGGCCCACTCTCAGATCAGGCCCCGCGGCTATAGGATACCTCTGGTTTCCATCACAGGGAAAGATGCGTGCGTGAATGTGCAGGAGCGTGTGTAAAAGAACAATTATACACATGTGCCAACAAATCCTTGCACACACACACACACACACACACACACACATATACAGACTCACTTATGTGTATGAGCCTCAAACACAATGAATGAGTGAAAACACACTGGCTTCCCCAACATATCAGTCTCATATCAAACAAACAATCCTTTCTCTCTCTGTTTCTCCCTCACACACACACACACACACACACACACACACACACACACACACACAGCATTGAGGGTCTGGGAGCAATCAAATAGCTGCGCTACACAGCCCGTCTGAATCCTGTTTTCCTGTGAGTCTGCACCCATGTACCAGCGGTTCCTCCCCAGCGCTCCAATAAAACCTCACTAATGATCCCCCTCGCCCCCCTCGCCCACACCCTGGCTCTGGCACCCGGCCTGTAGATGCACAAACCGAGTTGCACTTTACGAGTTAAGCGGGCGTCCTTACCCGTGATGTCATGCACAGCTCTCACTTAATCCTGCCAATCCCCCCGAGAGCTGCCAGCCAGACACACCAGAAGAATACAGCTGCTATTCCTCCCTCCTTCTTTCACCCGTTTCCGTCTCTTCTTTTCTATTTGTTTGTTTGTTTATTTCTCGGGCTGTAAGGAGTGCCGCCTGCGCACCACCCACAGGGCTCGGCTGTGGGTGGATATTTTTATAAAGGGCTTTTCCCAAAATATACTGCTTGTCCAATTACTGACACATTAACTGCTTCTCATCTGACGCACCAAGAGGCGAGCGGACACTGACTCACTGTTTTCATAATGACTCTATTCAAGCAGCATAGAGGGATTATAGGTTTCTTTCTGCCCTCTACATGGCTACCTCCATCCAAATAGGAAGTACTCTGACATGCACTCACACGCCGTAAATCTACCACCTCATGTTTTTTCTTGGAAAAAAAAAAAATGAATATATGATCCACTATAGGTGTTCATCGTTTTTTTTTCCCCACTCAGCTACAGTATTTGTATTTGTAGAAATATACAGAAGTTCCATCTGTGCAGAAAAGTAATGAGCCTCAAACTCTTCTGGAGCAAAACATACTGTCTGTAATGTCATCCTGTCTGCAGCTTCAAATGAGAACACAACATGTATGCAACTTTCCCTAACTATTAGCACAGTGTTTTCAGTTAATAAGTCAGGCTTTCAACAAATCTCAAGTAAAATGTATATGTATTCGACTTTCTAATATTTTAATACTATGATACAAGAATTTAATAGATTTTTTTTTGTTAAAATGATGAAAGCCGTGGGGTTGTTGCTTTAGTCCACGAGTGGTAATTGTGTAAATATTTGTTCCAGATTCAGCACCACGGGTCACAGTGTGATGTATGGCCCCTGTCACCTAATCAGCTCTGGGAAATGAGCACACATGCACAGGCAGGCCTTTAGACACACAGCCTAGTCCTTGTAATGTTTCAGTGAGCATGCACAAATGTTTTAGTCATTGGAATATGTGGTCAGTAAACATTATCAAAAAAACAAAAAAATTTGTTGTTGTCCTACCAAACGTTCTAGATAGTAGGAGACCACAGAGATGAAGCTATCAACGTTTATCTACATGTGCTGAAAGAGTTTTGCTGTTGAAGATGCTGACTGAATGAAAGTGAAACTTTTTTTAAAAAAATGGCTTAACTTCGCCTGCCCTTCTGTTTCACACATACACACTCACACACACCCGCCGCACAAAATCTAACATAGGTAGCTAATTATGGGGGAAATGACCCTTTACTCATTTGAAAGGTAGCCAGACAAGCTCTTACAACACATACTCAATTAGCTGCCATTTGTCCCCTTGAAATGAATGACTCGCTCTCTCCTCAGTCACCCAAAACATGAACACTTCAGTCTTTGATCTGCTGTTGAGTTGGATCAGATCTTCCACAAGTGAAGTGCTGAAACACTTAATGGTCAGATGCCAGTGCTGTTGGGGAAATAGTGTACATGCTATTTAAAAGGCTTAGTTATAACGCTTGTGCTATATGAATATATTTTTTAAATATTCTTTGTTGTGAAATAGCTTTTGGATTTAAGAGTTTAAAAACTTTCTGTGAATTGTAGCATGGGAGATGGTTGGACTAGTTTTAATTCAAAATATGGGTGAGTGGAAATGATTAGAGGACCTATACCAGTTTTTGAGTGTGTTAAAAGTATTGTCAAATACAAAACAATGTTATTTCATAAGCAAGGAGAAATAAAATTTGATTTAAACAGCAACAGATTAGAGTTAATTAAAAAAGTCTCTCTGTGAAGTAAAGTGTGAATTTCATAGGACTGGGAAAAAGAGGAAGACTAATCTGAAATCTCACTGCTTCTGAGGCAGAAATCTTTTTCTAATCTCGACAGCTCATAGCTCCTGGTCCAAAGAGACTGGTGACAGATGTTTCCTAATTTCCATGTATGCAAATCCCCCTGACTTCCAGTCAGTTCTGAATCAAAGCATGTTACGTATCAGGGAGATTTTTAGTTAACTATTTTGTACCCACAAGATGTTTCATTCAGTTAGTAGGCTTCACTTTACAGGGTAAATAATGTAGAAATCCTGCAACCTGTCACTGTCAGATGTTTACATGGTTGCAGAAAATATAAGTGAGCAGGGTGAGGATGGTTCACTGCAGCGGCCTCCCTGGTTCTTTCCTTTGAGAAATCTGTTTCTGGTCTGAGAGGGCGTTTGGGCCAGAGAGGACAGGTGACTAGCCTTCACCTCCCTTCCTCCTACCTCCTGAAAGGAAAACAAGTCATAAACCAAAAGGAAAAAAAAAACTTTCTCAGCTAAAGAATCCACTGGGTGAATGGAGAGAGGGAGGGGTAGATGGAGCGAGAGAGTCCATTAAAAAGAATGACGGCCGCAAAAAAAAAAAAGAAAGGAGAGGAAAAAATCCCCACGGCAGCACACAATGCCATAGCTGGGGTTAAGTGCTAGGATTTCAGTCGATGGGGGATTTGGGGGTCCCTGCGTTTTTAAGCCTCTGTCCCCAAACCTTCATCCCACCTCCCTCTCCAAGACACTCTCCCTTTCTTTTACTCTCTCACACACACACATACGTCTCTCCCAGATCTCCCATCTCCGCCCTCCCCCCCTCCTCCCCCAAAGTCCCAGTCATCTGCCATAATCAGAACGATGATATACGGGCCCCATTAAAAGAGAGGGGCTGCTGACATGCAGGACAATAGCCCCTCACAGCGTGTCCAGGAAGCCTGCCCATCCAGGTGCACTCTCCCTTACAGCCAGAGGCCTGCTGCTCTCTCTCCCCTCTCTCTCTCTCTCTCTCTCTCTCTCTTCTACATCTCTTCTGCCTCTCTTTTTCCTCCCCCTCTCCCCAATCCTCCAAACTCAGTGTGAGCCCATTGAGAGAGAAGGAAGAAACAGGAGAGGAGCAAATGGGGAGTGGAGGAGTTGTGTGGGGGTAAAGGAGGGATTTGCAGGACTGAGAAAGAGGAGGCGGCGGGGGACGGAGGGGTGAGGAGAGCGAGGGAGAGCTCAGGTGTGTTGAAAAGAAAAGACAGGACATTTGAGCAGTCGGCTGTGTGTGTGTGTGTGTGTGTGTGTGTGTTGGAGGGGGGGGGGATCAGTGAGCTTGAAACAATGGTGATAATAAAAGTCTCCCCTTTCACCCCCGTGTGCCTCTGCCTGCTTCGCTCCCTTTCTCCCTTTTTGCTCACCGTCTCTGCCTACCTGACCTACCGCAGCGCATCACGGGGCGCTGAGGCTGAAGCACGAGCAGAGGAGGATGAGGAGGGAGTGAGCGGCTCATGGGATGGGATTGGTGGCAACAGGGGGGTGGAGGAGAGCAGGCTGCCCACCAGCACATCCTCACTGACAGCTGTTGGCCTGTCCGTCAGCAGGTAATTTAGACCAGAGGGGTCGGAGGGGGGGGTCTGCAGCCACACACAAACCTGCGCTCACACAGTGAATATGAGTGAAAGGGCCCAGCCACCTCTGTTGTTTAATGCATGTTTACCCATAAGTACTCAACAAAAATGACAGTACTTCAAGAATATGTCTACCTTTTTGAGAATTTTAGAATATTTTCACTTTTATTACTGTTTAATTTTTGTAAATACAGCCAGTAAAATGCAGATTATTCTACATTTAATTTCAAATAATGACTGAAAACACACTTCTGCAGCATGATACTGAGGTGAGTAATACTACTGTCAAAGAAGTATTTAACATGACTATTTTGCTTACAGTAAATACATGCCACCTTTTTAAACAGCATTTAAATTAGTTTGCATAAACTTAACGTTGCAATAAAGTTACTACAGTTGAATTAATTCTTAAATATGACTGAAAGCAAACTTTGTAATGTTTTGGTTGAGAAATCATCAAATCTGGTAATAACATTATGTATCTATTTTCAGAAATTAAATTTCAGCACGCGGTCGCCTCTGTGTACAATAAGTCCTTCCAGTCTTCAGTGAACCATGGAGGCATATGGTCGCTCATTTTCTCCTCAGCGGCTTGTGGCCCAGACGCTGTCACCAATACCAAGGGCCACCATCAGACCCCAGAGAGCCTCCGAGGTCTGCTGCACAAATCCCCCTCTGCACCAACCAGTCGGCTGATGCACGCCGACTGTCTGCCCTTAGCTCTCTGTGTGGTCCTCTGTGCTTTAACAAAGGGAAAGAGGAAACGTAAAGAGAGCCGACATCTCTGTCTGAGATGCTCTGCCTTTTCCTGCCCGTCACCTATACTGTATCTGTGGCAGAGACAGAGAGATGCAATTTAGATAAGAAACTAGCTTCTTTGTTGTCGTAATTTGTGAATGAAGAAACTGAAAAAAAGGATCACTTTCACTTGATCCTGGATCTTACTGTCAAAGCTTTGACATGGTCTCATCAATCTTTTGGGATTTTTTTTTTTTTTGTCTTTAGTTGCTTTAATTAAACATTTGCAGCATTTGTAAGAGCTGATTTCTAATCCGTAAGTAGGTTTTTCCGTCCTTTGACTCACAAAGTCCTACAGATGTGAAGTCAGCATTGTTTCACTCATAGATACATCTCAGTGTCTGGAGCTGTTTTCCAGGACATCCTCACCGTGTCCAATTTAAGGTTTGTCTCTCTTGTCTTCAGCCAAGCTACAATCCCCCACTGTCCCTCGCATCCAAGTCCTGAGAGGGAAATGAAAGCTGGTTGGGGAGATGCAGTCAACAAAGTGGCAGGAATTTTAATGACCAGCTTTCTGCTCCCTTTTCCTCTCCCCCCGTTTTGGCACTCAAATAATGATCCGGCAGACTTTGCCGTTTGGCACCCACTGGCTTTACTCGCTGAAAAAGGTGGTGAATAGAATAAAGGGCAAGTCCACCACACCCCCCTGCCCACTCTCTGTTAAAAGACAAAGTACATTTTAATTAAAGCGACGGCAAAACGGTTTGAATAAATAGATGGACCTTATTTTCCAAAATGTTTATTTTTTTTTACTTTATATACTTGCTGCGGTATTGTTTCTTCGCTTTCGTGCTGTTACTTGTTTTCAGTCTAGATGCTTCAAACAAACATTACTTGCAGCTTATGCGTATCACATATGTGCATGTATGTTTGACATAAAAAAAAAAAAATAGTCTTAATGTACACACATAATCATGCCCAGTCACAGACTCGCATGAAATAAAGGTGACTGGCCGTCGAACCCCTTGTGGCAGACATTACCCGGGTCCAGTGAGCGGAGAGCATTCGTCACGACCAATCAGAAGAGCCAATAGAGTTTGTTATTGGAGCTCTGATTTTGGACCGGGGGGCTCATACACTCAGCGGTAGGTAAGGCTGACAAAGTCCTGGCTTGTGTGTGCGCCTCTGCAAGTGTGTGGCACACTCTGTTCCTATCAGACCTCTCTCCTTCTCTTGAAGCAGAACAGATCCTCTGGATAAGCTCACCCAGTGGCAGAGAATCCCCCCCCTCTCCTTCTTCTATGCATACAGACACATTTATTCCTATAGCGCATGCCTGCCCTCCTTCCTTACCACCATAGCCCCTGTCTCGTTCTAATGCATTGTACATAATGGAACAAAGACAAGTGTGATTTTCCTCTTTTTCTCTGATTGCACCTTTTCAGTTTGTATACTGTAGATGAAGGGCCGTGTTTCCCGGTAAAGGCAGGCAGCCAGGCAGGGCAGAGCAGGGACCGAGCTGCCGGGAGCAGACAGCAGCCGATTGTATGTGTAACGAAACAGATCAGTCTGCCTGGCTGCGAGCGCCGCTGCATTTTGCACTGTGAATGATGAAGACTGGTGCCGCTCCATCAACGCGCGTCGTTCAAGACACGTTTATGCTGGATGTGCAAAATACAGTAAATTCATTTTCTTTTTGCTTTCAGTTCTCTGCATCTGATTCACTGTTTTCCAGTTGAGCTTCCAGAACATAATACATAACACGAAGAAGACCGTGTCTGCATATTTGGACTCTAAAGCATCTGTATTCCAGAGATATTAAATGATAAACCTCAGGTAATCCTTCTTTCCAAAATGGACTTAGTGTATTCTGCAAACAAACACTTCCCTTCCTATTCCGTCCCACAAACATACAAGCCTCGGACGCACTGGCAAAGTCCAGCTCCCAGTGGCAATAGTATTTTTTGTGGCCGCAATTGACACTTGAGTTTGTTTCTGAAGATGCGGTGTAATGAAAGAATTCATTGTCACCGCGCTTCGGTTTTGATCGTAAAATCTACGATCCACGCAACATTAAAAGAACAGTCTGATTCTGGACAATCAGGAGTTGTTCTCTGCGGGCTGCCAGAGAGCCGAAATCCATTTATTTTTAAGCACCACAAAGACGTCAGCTGGTGTTAACCATGGTCACTTCATTTCCTCCTCGCTGGCACTGGAAAGGCGACTGCAGCTGAACTGGCAGATGACGTAACGCACGAGGACGATGCTAAGAACAAGCTTTTGTAAATCAGCCACTGAAATCGAAACGCAGTGATGTGGCAGGCTGATGGTGTGAACACAGTGGAGCGCGTGATAGAATGATACAACTCAAGTTTTACATTGCAATAACCTTTAGTTAAGTGGAACCTCATATGGCGAAAGAGTCCAGATGGTAACAATGATTGTTAAATTTCAAAATAAAACCATGTCAGTGTAGAGCTGTAGAAGGATTCTGGAGATTGGGTTAAGAATTCTGTTTACTTAATTGTAGGTTATTCCCCGTGGTTTAATTTAGAGTAACAGGAACTTTGCAAGCACACACACACACACACACACACACACCATCCCACAGGACTGGGAAAGTTGAGAGGTGCCAGCATGACCCCAGGCCTACAGGTGTCCGTAAGCTCAGTCTTCCGCACACTGAAGTCACAGCAGCTGAAAGGCTATAAGTGTCCCACAGTAGCCTTGTTCCAACTGACAACTTCTAAAGGTTACACTGCATGGGTCACAACAAAACATTATTTTCAGCATATGTGTGACGTGACGGTGGGAGGGAGGGAAAAAAAATCCCCAAAATAGAGTGGCAAGTTGTCCAGTTTTACCACATGGCAAATGTCACACTGTGACATATATGGGCTTATGAAAATGGCAAGCGAGGACAGGGCGGATCGCGAATCCAATCGTCTGTCACACTTTATTAGCGCAACCAGAGAGACCGAATCTTTCCCGTCTCACTGTGTGACACATTTGGTCCACAGATGAGCTCCGTTGTAAAACAAGCCATTGGATGTTAACAGAAACCACACTGCCGAATAAAATCCGATGATGAGCAATCAGCATTAGTGTGCGGTTTTAACATTTGTGCACCGGCGTCCCACTGAGTAGCTGTCACTCTGCGCTCCTCCTCCCCGGCCTCATCTGAGCAAACGTCACTTAAAATTCACCTGGAAGCTGCACATGCTGCACTTTGACATGCTGGGTTATTTGTTTTTTTTTCTCTTCTTTTTTTTTCAGAAATGAAAAGAGAAGGCCCAAGTGGTAACAATTTGAAGTCAATAAACTCTTCTCCTCTAAAATGCCCTGGCTTCAAAAGACTAGTGTGGGTGTTCTGCACGGCGGTAATGGAATTGTTAAGCATGCTCAGGGATTTGGCAGCCGGCTCCCCTCGGAAAAGAGCCGGAGTGGAGGATGACAACCTGTTAAAATCCAGTGTTTGTTTCTCTCTCTCTCTCTCTCTGGTGATCAAAGTGGAGCAGGGATCACACACAAACGTGCATGAACGTGTGTGAAGCAGGGTTTGCATGATATGGGTGCTTTTAGGCCAATACAATAAATACAAAGAATCGCTTCCCTGACACACGCGCGGGCACTGGATAAATACGGAAACTGTGCACAAATGCAGACCGGCAGTTCTCCTTTCATAATGTTTAACTTCAACATACAGCCCGATCCAACGAGATCACTGATGGTGTATTTTGTGTTCTGACTGGCCGCTGTCTCCCAGCACAAAAGCTATGTCTCTTAAATGGGGTCAGTTTCAGTAAGTGGAAAGGCAGAGAGACAGAGAGTTGGCTGAGCACGAGTCTATTGTGCAACATGTGTTTGTGTGTCTGACACAGGAGGGCAGTGCCTCAAAGCTTCCCTCCATCTGTGGAGGAGACCAGCACACTGCTTGGTTGCTCTGTACTTTCAGGTCTGGTACTTTGCAATTATAATTAGCTTAATGCAAACTTTCTCTAATAATGTTTTCAAGTGTTTAATTTGCTTAGTGAAACATGGTTTTGTTCCTTCGTCTTCAACCTCACCTTAGCTCGACTTTATTTGTCCCTTACCTCTCTTGACATGAAGTTCCCACCTTTTGCTCGAGCTCAGAACAGTCACTTCCATCCCCTGCCTCCTCCTTTCACCACCACTACATCACCTGTCCCCCTGTCTCCCTTTTTTGGCCGACAACAATTCCTGTTGGAGCGCATCGTAAGTGAAATGCGTCCAGAGTCAATATTTATCCAGGTTGCCCATGAAGCTATCTGCCATTTCATCACTTGCTCTGCCCCCTTCAGCAAACAAAATGCAGGTCTGATTCGCAGTGAAATTCCACTGCCTGTGTTTCTTCCTCCCTGCCTCTTTCTTCCTTCACCCTCCTCACAGTAAGCAGACTCATTATGTAGTTCATCCAGCGTGTTTGTGTGGATGCGTGCGTCTTCGCTGCTCCGTGCTGGGGTGGAGGAGATTTCGGGGAGTGCGGTGGTCCTGCAGAGGAAGTGGCGATAAACCCCGGGAAGTGCTGTTGTTTTTGATGTGCTGCCGAAGTTCCACCCAGCCCCCACCTCCACCTCCACCTCCACCCACCATTGCCATCAACCCCCACCTACCACCACCCCCACCCTTAGCTGGAGCTCAGATTAATCATCCTGTCAGTCCAGCAACACACACGCATGCTTTGTGGCCACAGACACACCACCACCACCACTGCACATATACACTGTGCGACATAACAAACAAATAAATAATGTAGCTGGTCAGTGCCAGACTACAGGAGTCTGAAGAGAGAAGGAGAAAATAATCTCTATGGAAATGGAAACGGTGCAGCAGAGCTGCCGGCTTTGTTTGCTACTTGCAGTGTTTGTGCTTCAGTCGTTGATACCTTTATTGGCCTTTGTTGGGTTGTAGAGTGTTTGGTGTTTTATGGTTTGTTTCCTATGTGATAGGAAAGGCTTATAGTCCAAGTGCGCAGTTTGGCCTAAGTTATTTTTTCCTCGTGCTAGGAAATCAGCCGCCCCTGTGGGGAAAAGAGGCTAACTTGAAAATGTTTGCCTCTGAGTACAATACACCGCAGCGCCTGGTAGCACAGCACTGGATTGTTGTAAGTGTGTGCGTTAGTGTGGATGTGTATCAGGTTGAGTTTTAGTCATTTTTGTGATTTACTGAAATCCCTTACAGTGCCCCTTGGACTGAGGGTCTGCGTACCTTGGCAGGGAAACACATCACTGAGAGGCAGAGCCATTTAGCCTGAGAATGTCAGCAAGACTTGTGGATTGTGGGTAAGAGATGATCACTCTGCTACGGTGAACAGCTTCTGCTCCTGAATATGTAGATACGTTTGTGAGCGTTTGTCATCAGTCTGTTCGAGCAACCTGAAAGTGCGTCATGTCTGGTATGTCCGCACATGAATTAGCATTGATTTTGCTCGGAGACTGGGTGGAGGAAATGTTTCAGAACTGAGCCTTTTCTCCATCCCTCCTGCTAAGCATGCTCACCACTGTGTGTATGTGTGTGTTGTGTTGTGGGGCCCCACTGTAGCTGGCTGCATTGACGTCACTCCCCACATACAGTATTATAATACATCAGTGCTCTTTCAGTGGTCGTAGTGAGACCGTGGGATCTGGAGCTGTTTGGACATCTAACTAGGTATCCCACAGATTCCTGAAAATGAATTTTCATTGGATTTCTTTTTGCCCATCCAGCTTACTGATGTTTTTCAGTTTTACACATTTTATTCTTGTGCTTGTTGGGTTTGTGTTTTGTTTTTTTTTTTTACTATAGTTTTAAAGGTTTTGAATGGACAGTGCATTGTAGTGAGTGAACTATTTAAATCAGTAATAAGTTCTGTAATAATTTAGTCATCTACCTCATTATAATAAATACACCTGACCCTGCTTTTAAATCTGTTGTACATGAATTTTTATTACTAATATAATAACACACAAAAGCCTCCATTTGTCCATTGCACCTTGTAACTATAGATTCCCCTAAGCCTTTTTGTGTTATCAAAGCACACTAGCAGTGAAAAGGGGTCGGTGAAGCTGGTAAACAAACAAAATCCCAGATCAGATCTTTACTGGAGGTGAGAACACACGTCTCACATTGGAGACCTTCAAGGGGCTTTGTTTCAAAGAGGAGAAGCAGAAATCCCAGATTCTGGTGTGCTTCAAAGGGGTGGCAGACGGTCCTCTGGAGTCCTAACCCGCTGCCATGCCAGGCTGGTGTGAAATGGACACTTGTGGGCTCAGCCTGCTCTGTCTGTCCACAGTTGTTAATGATAACATGCACTGGCCTCAGCACTTCATGCTGCCCACATGAGCCTCTTGTCGCCTGCCAAGTTTTCTGTATGTTCCTCGTGCTAATACTTCCTCACCCGTGTTTAGTACCTACTGGACTCATTGTGCATAGTAACTCTCACCAAGTTTAGCAAGGGAAATTGCTGTTGACAGCAGACTTTATTTCTGTGATATCATAGATTTATCCAACGGCGGATCATGTCTGTTGACCCTTCTTTTCATTGTTCAATTCACATATTTCACCTGAAATTTAACACCAGACCAGTGAAACCTTTCTGCCTTGTTTTACATTAAATTTAACCACATTTTCTAAATGAGAACAATTCATTTAAATGATTTATTATTTAATTTAAAAAAATTAAAATGACTCAAATATTTTTAGTAAAATATTTTTGCTTTTATTAATTGCTTAATTTAAACCAGTTCAAAGTGAATTATGGTCCATCAGAAATCTTAGCCAAACCTTGTGAAAAATAGTCAAATTTGAAATATTCCTTTTTGTTCCAATTGTTTCCTTTTTTGTCCAGATTATTTTCTAAATTATAGACTAAATGTTAGTTCACTTTAGCCTATTGGTCTTATTATATTAAAATAAATCGCCCACCAAAACGCTACATTTTTTTCATTCATTTTCCTTTTAGTTACCAACACTGAGGTGACATATTAAAAGAAACCTGGAACAAAGTGAGGCCCAGAGGCCTGCCGGCCTGCCGCGCTGTGTGGATGTTGGTGCAGCTCTGTGCAGTTTGCTCACTCAGACTGCGCGCTGCTGGGCTGAGCTGTAAAATATGACAGGCTATTTTCCCCCCGCGCTCCAAACTAAAAAGATTTACATTGTGATTCTCGGTGTCCCGGCAGACAGCTTGATTGATTACATCATATTAAGGTCATTTCTACATCGGGGTAATTTTCACTCGAGCCTCGCGGCGATATTTTAATGTGCATTTGTTTGGCGGGGCTGTCGGCTCCTCTGATCTGCGGGGAAATGGATGGAGACATTAACGAGCGATTAATTAAAAACAACAGCTCTGATGATGGTGAGGATAATGATGGTGAGCATGATGATGGTGAGGATGATGATGGTGAGGATGATGATGGTGAGCATGATGATGGTGAGGATAATGATGGTGAGCATGATGATGGTGAGGATGATGATGGTGAGGAGGTCGGGATGTTTCAACGTGTATTTTTTTTTTTTTTTTTTAACTTTTGGATGATTGACTCGTTCCCAGTCAGATTTAGTCTGACTCTACATTGCTGACATTTTGCACATTGATCGTCAGTTGTGGTTTCCTGTTTTTTTTTTTTTTTTGTTTGTTTTTTTACTTGAAACCGAAATTTTTTTGTTGAATAACAATTTGTTTTCCATGGATCCAACCGCACCATGAAAACATGGATTCGTTAGCGTTTGTCGTGGGAAAATGTAGTCCTGGAGAGGCCTGCCCTGTCATTTCCAGCGGTGCCATTAAACAGGACTTCTCCTTTTCATGCAGAATTAGCCCGCAGGCTGTCACTGGGAATAAATCGGGCAGAATGATTAAATAAAATCAGACTCAAAGGGAAATAAAAAACAAAATGATTAAATGCATTTATTGGTTTGTGTTTGGTTTTGTCTGGTCGATAGTCGGGGCTGCTTGAGATGAACTGGCTGCATTTTAACCCTTCATGTAACAGGCTCCAGGTGATAACGATCAACATGAATGTATAAGATGCAGCAGAATATATGTGAAATATTCCAATCCAAAGATTCACATCGACCTTTTGGATTTTGCATAAATTGTTTAAATACAAAAAAAGTAAATTCCATCCATTTATTTCAAAACCAGCCGTCTGTCCGATCGAAACACACCGATGCACATACACACTCTGTATTTGAAACAATGTTTTATATATATATATATATATATATATATATATATATATAGTGTATTTTTTATAGCTCTCCAGATGTGCAGCCGCAGTCTGACAGCGCTGCAGTCAGTGTCGGCCTCCTGCAGCGTGTCTGTATCTGCAGTCTGCCCTCTAACCTCGTCATATTCCTGCTCTCGGGAGCTCTGACAGCATGTTAACAACGCCGCGGAAGGCCCCAAAGAACCGTCGTGGATTAGCGGTCAGATTTCCCATTTCCCAGAGACGCACAAGGTCCTGAACCCAATTAATGGCTAATAATTACCAAGGCGGCTTCTCTGCGAGCGCTTCTGGGGACTTCATTAGAGGCCGCTCTGCACTTTGGGAAAAGGAATAAAAGAAAGGTGGGGGGATTTCTAATTGATTAGCCGCTGGAATCTTGGGGAATTTTGTATTTATCGATCTCTGGAAAAAATAAAGTGTCTGTGCAGCTGATCGTTGTTGTGTTTATCATTTTTCTTGCCGGAAATGCCAGAAATTTCGTTCCCTCCTCGTGACAGTAGTGTGTGTGTGTGTGTGTGTGTGTGTGTGTGTGTGCGTGCCTGTACCTGGGTGCATGGCAGCGCGTGCCTCCACCACGCAGGTCCCCGCGCCCCGCCGCAGCTAGTTACCATGTTTACTCTCCCATTACATCGACTGTGGCAGAATTACAGTTAGCAAATTTACAAAGCTCACTGCGCTCACAAAAGGACCCGCTGCGGCTTTTTGATCCCCCTCCTCCCCAACCACACACACACACACACACACACACACATTGACATTGCCCCGCGGCCCGCCTCATCTGCGGGCCGGACCATGCGAGGTGCTCCATTTCACATATCTAATGTGCGCTGATGTTATCTGCGCGTAACGTCTAATCCAGAGACCCCGAGCCTTTTCCACCGTGGATAAAGCTTGGGTTTCAGCAACGCGTGTGTGTGTGTGTGTGTGTGTGTGTGTGGAGAGAGAGAGAGAGAGAGAGGACAGTGCGTGGGTGGGTGTGTACAGTCACCACAGCCTGTCCACACCAGTCCACAGTGTTAGAAACTTCTGTACACACGCACACACCTATCATCATCAGCGCGCGCCCCTATTGATTGATGACGATGATGATAGTGAGTAAGATCATGTTTATTAGTGTGAGGTTCTGAGATTCATTTTTTTTTCGTTCCCTCGTTATTACATGTGGATTAATACAGACCTGGTACCTGCAGTGTGATCTATAAAGTCTCTAAAATGAACTGAGTCATTTTTGCACGTGTGCGCCTGCAGCCCCGATTCATACTTTAGTTTCTTGTAGTTGTAAATACAGTGTGACCCCCCCCCCCCAAAAAAAAAATACACCAAATACAACAGAGACATGAAACACGACGGCCGGTCACTTTTTTTTTTGAGTCTGTCCTGCTCTCAGTTCAGATGATGGTGATCTGATGACGTCACCGCTTCATCAAGATCAGACGAAAGAAAGTGAACCGACTTGACACGGATCACGTCCTTTTGTAGTTAGAGTGTGTGTGTGTGGGCCGCCAAACGATCATCGCGCACACACACACACACACTTTGAGAAACAGACCTCAGTAAAGAGTAAAGGGGCCTGTACCTGTGTGCTACAGGAGGAGAGGTGTCTTGACACGCAGAAGTGTGCGCACACAGACACACACTGTGTGAAGATGTCATTAATTAAAAGCACAAAGGCAACGTGATGAAATGATCCATAAAAACCAAACTAGACGTCTGATTCTGCGCATTTGATGTCACCGGATCGCACTGTTTTGTTTTTGTTGGTGTCTCTTTGGGCTGATCTGTGGATGTGCCGCTCTTCAGTCTAATTAGTGGGATTAATAAAACACGGAGGGATCCTGCGCGGTGCAGCAGCGCGCCTCTCTTCCGGGGACGGAGCGGAGCGGAGCGGAGCGCTGCTGCCTCCAGCCGCAGGACAAAAGAGGAGGAGGAGGGTGTATGTGTGGGGGGTTAAAGGAGGAGTGTGTGTGTGTGGGGGGGGGGCATTTCTGGAAAGCAAAGCGCTCCAAAACGCGAGTTTTTTTTTTCCTGCGCAGCCCCTCCACGTTCCCACAAACCCCGTTTAAAGTTCGACGCTTTCGCTTTAATGACGCAGAAAAGTGAGCCCCGTGTCCGCGTCTCTCTGCGAGCCTAATCACAGTTAATTGCTCCTTTTTAAAAAAAAAAAAAAAAAAGCAAAGAAAAAAAAAGGTGTTGCACCATGATGTGAAATCATTTGTCCGACCCGGTGTGCAGGAAATAGTCGGAGGCCTGAGCGCGTCTCCTGCAGCCGATGAAATCATTTCGATAAACTGAGGACAAGTTGTGCTCGGTTGTGCTTTTTTTTTTCTCCCCCTCAGAGTGAAGCTGGATGAAGGACGCGGTATCGATAGAGCCGATCGATTAAGACGATGGATTATTGATAGGCTGTCGCCCCGCTCCCCTCTGACAGCAGGGAATAAACAAACCCTTTGCACACCACAGGTCATCTCATCATCCGTTAGATTACCGAGCCGGCTCTCCCGTTTCACACTCCGACCTCTGCGCGGGCTTGTCGAGCATTTTCATCCTGAATCTAAATTAAATGTGTTTTTAGTTTGTTTTTTTCCCCACGTGGGTCACAATAAAATGTAAAGTGGTGTAGCACGGCGGCCTCCTGACACTTAACACTCTCCGTAGGTATGAACGCACACACACTTCACACGCTTCCTTGCGTTGTGTGAAGCCAGAGAAATGAACCTCACGATGCCAAGCCAAACTCTCTAATATACAGATAATGTATGCTAATTGCTGCTGATTATTATTGATTAATGATGCTTTTTTTTCCCACTCCGACGCACGGGAAAACATCCCACGGCAATCTGTGTCCAAGAGAGTGTTTGATGAACTTCCAATCAATCGGTGCTGGGTGTGCATCGTAATGAGCAACAAGCTCAGCCAGGCAGCGAGAAAAGCAGAGAAATGTGAAAGGCACACCGCGACTTATTTGAGTTGGTTTGATGCCAATGAAATGTTCAGCTAAAAAAAAAATAAAAAAACATAAGTAATATTAATAATTATAATATTAATAATAATTACGATTCACGCGCAGATTTGGGAGAAGTGTGAGAATGAAAGTGCGCTGTGGTGTGTGTGCTCAGCATTGATCTCTCTCTCTCTCTCTCCCTGCAGACTGCAGTTGCTCCATCAGCACCGACCTTTAATAGGCTCCAACATAGAGCCGCCTTTATTCAGCCAAACTAGACGGAAACCATTCCCATATGACATGTAGGCTAAAGGCCCAGGCAGCACATGGACGTGATGAGCGGCCCGCCACCGTCAGTCCCACCGGCCTTTGAGGACTTTTTACAAACAAAAGAATACAAATTAAAGTGACGTTTCTATTGAACCTCCTCTAGTTTTATTAAAGAACTTATTATTTAATCTGTCGATCACTAACAACAGAAATATACAATGTTAATGTACCAATACAGAATTATTATTATTATTATTATTATTATTATTATTATTATTATTATTATTATTATTATTAATAATAATAATAATAATATCATATTTTGGTTGCTGTAAAATATTTTGCACATTTGAAATCATGCAAAATTGTGGCAATAAGATTAATAACCTGAAAAATAAAGTATTTCCGATTTCTTTCATATAAATACAGTAAATGGGCTACGTTTTATCTTTAATATTAACATACAAGTTAGTAAAAAATAATGCTGCAGAATTATGTTCTTGTTCGGTATTTGTGTTTGAATAAATTCATTTTTCGTTCATTAAAAAAAAAACAAACAAAAAAAACCCAGAAAAATTACCTTGTAGTCCTTCAGTCCTACTGGATGAAACGGACCAACGCAAAGCAGGTGTCTTCTGGCCTGCAGCAAACAAACAAACAAACAAACAAACAAACAGGTGCAAGGCAAAAGTCCTGCCACTTACAGACAGAGAGCGGCAGTCTGTCTGTCCGGCCCCGTTCCGGTGGTCTGTCCTCAACTTTCCGCCGCGCTAACAGCGAACACAAACACATCCCCGAGAAAATAACTGCTGCAAATACGATTGTTACAAATGGGAACACACTGGGGGGGAAGAAAAAAATGCCTGGACTTCTCCCCGGTACAGACTCTGCTGGTGGAGGCTCCATGCGTCAAACAGCTGCTGGCCGCTGCTTGTCCTGAGGGCAACACACACACACACACACACACACATGCAGCCAAAATCATAGCCTGTAAAGTGCAACTCCAATCGAGCCCCGCACCTTTTTTTACCGCCTGCATGTGCATTAATGAAGTTAAAAATAACCGCTGCTGCAACTCGAGCGCCTTTTGGCATCAACGGATAGAGCTGCGTCAACAGACAGACAAAGTTTCTGCAAGTCTGTAAATTCACCAAGAAAAAAAAAATCATTTCGTCAGCCCTGCCTGTTATAATGTCATTCTAACATTTCATGGCAAAAAATAGAAATAGCGGGAGATAAAATTGTGAATCGGCTGTAATGATAAAAATCACAATAATAATGATAATAATTCATTTCCATTGTTGTAATACGACCTTGACCTCAGCATGCCTCACTGTGTCCACCGCCGCTTTGGAGAAAACCAAGTTGTCGCTGTTAAAGGGGTAAAAATCCAAGAAGGTGCTGGCAAGAGCTGAATGGGGTGGGTGGGGTTTGGTCAGGGGTGAGGAGGGTGGAGGGGGGGGGGGACGAGGGTAAGGGACGGTAAAGGGTTGGAGGAGAAGGAGGTGGGGGTGGGGTGGGGGGGGGATGATGGAGAGGGAGAGGAGGAGGAGGAGGAGGAGGAGGAGGAGAGAGGAGGAAGAGATAAGTGATCTAAAGGGGAGACGATAGGACAAAAAAAAAAAAAAAAGTGATGATGATGAATACATTGGAAAGTTTTTTGGCCCCAGCGAGGGTGTCAGATTGAATGGCCTGTGCGCATGTGCGAAGGTGTCCAAACTGACAATGCTGGTGAGATGAAGATAGTGTTGTTGCTGCTTCTGGGCTCACGGAGGACGACGAGAGGAATCTACAAGCCGACAAGATGAGATCCAAGGCGAGGGCGAGAAAACTGGCCAAAAGTAGGTCTTCTTCTTCTTTTTTTTTTCTCCTCGTCCCCCCCCACTGCTCCTTTTTTCTTATCGCTTTCAGCCGCCGGCTCCAAACTCCCCGTGTCTGTAGATGTCCAATGTGTCCTTGTCATTTGTCATATATCCTTTAAAGAGAGGAGGGGGGCCACTCTTTGTCCAGAGTTAACTTTCCTGCTCCTGGTGGAAACGCGTCCCTCTCCGGTGTCTCCTGCCCGGCTCTCCTCGGCACGCCGCGCTCTTGGCTCGGTCGGTTCCCGGTGTCACAAACTTTCATGCGTGATGAGAAACGCCGCCGGTGCTTTAGCCGATCACACTCGTAATATAAAAGCTAAAGAAAAAGAACACACACACCGCCTGGACACACATCTGGGCTCGATCTTGCAGATTTCTTTTTTTTGCTCTTTGCGGACGTCGGGCGCGCAGATACGGGTTTCCCCTCCGAAAGTTGCTAAGAAAAGTTGTCGAAACGGACTGTAACTTTTTTTTTTTTTTTTTTTTGTGCTCGTCGTATAGAGCCGTAGCAAAGTGTGCTGAAGTAGTCATATTCCCCGCTTTTGAAATAGTGGGCGCTGTGGCACCGCTCTGCTGCAGAGCCGAGCCGAGCAGAGCCGAGCAGAGCGCGCTCTCTGCAAGCGGAGCCGCGAAAATACGCAGAAAGACACAATATTTTTAAGGCACATTTTTTCCCCCTCCTCACCTCAAACACACACACACTCACATAGAGTCGATTCCTGCTGTAAAATCGCAGAAGCTTTCTCTCTCCGGTAACTGTGTTTTGGTCCCCGGGCCCCTCGGACGGCCGCGGACTGGTTCCTCCTCCTGGGAATGCCAATCAATACTGCAGCAGCCCGCCTCACGCGCAAAATTCATCTCTTCAACTTTTGTCAACATGAGAGCTGCTGTCGTTGTTGTTGTTGGAATCGGACCGTGTTTACCGTTTGACATTTGTTGGTCGTCGCTGGGTTCATTTTAAGAAGTTTTTTTTTTTTTTATGTATTATTCCTGCATGTGTGCACTTAGTTTTGTGCCAATCGTGTGTGTCAATTCGCTTTATATTCAGCCACACGGCGATTTATGTAGGCCTGCTGGCGTCTGCTTTTGTTGCGTCTCCATGTGTTTTTGCTGTATTTGTATCCATTGTGAGATTCGATTTGTAGTTTTGTGAAAAAGCAGAGCTCAAATGCAGGACGCTGTGCTTTAATTTAATTTTATTATTGAAGGAGAAGCTTATGAAAGACTAGGGGAAAAAAATAAAAAATATAGCTGTTATTGTTTTTTATGTTGTGCACGCTTGGTTGCATGTTTACAGGCCTTTAAAAGCTTTGTAACTTTGCCAGTGCTCACTGGCCTCCTTAATTCAACGTGAGCCTCCATCTTTTATCTGCATAGAATTAAAAAAAAATCTGATATTTACATTTCAGGCCTGAAGTGAAATAAATATTTTGTGCACAGCTTTAAAAACAGAAGGGTTTCATTTAAATACTCCACAATAAAAAAAAAAAAAATTACATCTGATTAATTAAGACAAACAGGATTATTAATAAATATTCATTAAGGTTGCAGCACACGTGCATTCAGATAAATAATAAGAGGAATAAAAAGAATAACCAACACTGTTTTTTTTTCTTTTCTTTTTATTTTATTTTGCAGTCCTGTTTGTGTTGTTACCTCGTTACTCTCACGTGCACAGAGATCACGTCCCCGCACTGTTAGTTTAAGGCAGAAAAGAAGAAAGAAAATAAAAAGAAACGAAAAGGAAAAAAAAAAACGCTAATTGGGCTCCTCGGTGAAAATACTTAAACATGTCGAGGATCCCGCTTCTTGCCAGTAATTGCACTTGGTCTTGATCTCCAAACAGCCTTGATAGTCTGTTGATCCGGGTGCTAATGAACACAAATACCTGGCTTTGGAGCGCGCCTGCACCGGACCGCTGCGAGCCTGTGCAGCCCGCAGGCCTCAGATCAGTGTGAGAGCAGAGCAGGGCAGGCAGCAGCCATGGGGACAAGAAGAAGAAGAAGTAGAAAGGAAAGAAAAAAAATCTTGTTCTTCTTAACGTTCAAAACATGCAGGCCCACAACGTTTGAATGCGACGCGTGGGAGTATATTCCACCCTGCTCTTTTTTTTTTTTTCTTTCTTTCTTTCTTTCTTTCTCTGCCGCTTAGAGGTAAAAATCCCCTCCTGAAGGCCCACAGCAAATATCCACCAGCTGCTTAGATCATTTATTTAGTATCTATTTATTATCTGTTCTCGGTAGACTGCACACACACACACACTTAAGGTTAAAGAGAGTCGGCGGTGTCACATCATGTAGAATATGAATGTGTGTGTGAGTGTGTGTGTGTTTAATACGCTGCTCGTATTGATTGATTAGTATGCAGTGGCTCTGGTGTGTTTACGCAATGCTTTGAGGTCAGGATTAAGGGAGTGTTTGGATTATGAAGTGGTATCCCCTCACAGGTGTTTTTTTTCTTAAATATCACCTTTTCTTTCTTTCTTTTCTTTCTTTCTTTCTTATGTTGTTTATTATTGGGTGCCTTCATATAGAGTTTCATTTGAAATCAAAGGCTGCACGTCCTGTTGTCTTTAATTCCATTTAATCTCATCTGGGCCAACGCTCTTTCTGCAGATTTATTTATTGCTGTGTATCTAAAATATTAAACAGCACTTCCCCGTATTTTATTTTATTTTTTTTAAATAAATGAATGAATGAATCCACCGACACACAGCTCATTTTATCGAAGACAGCGCCTTTGATGTGAGACTTGGCCTCGTGTCGTCTTAAAAATTAAAAATGGACGCGGAGACAAAATGTACAGCGTTTCAACCAGTTTGCTTTTTTTGCACCTGAGAGCTCATTTGCATTGAGTTTCTACCTCAGCCCACATCTGTGTGTGTGTGTTTGCGTTGCAGTGGGCTGTTTGTGTGTAATAAGTTTTAACACTTTGCGTGTGTTTTATTGTGGTAGTGTTCTTCCGGGCCCGTGTGTAGCTTTAAATTGGCTTCAGATCAATTAAGACTTCCACTTGAGTGAGTGTACATCCTCCACCACTACCACACTAGTATGTTTTTGTGCACGGGTGAGACAAATAGACACACACACACACACACACACACACACACAGATACCTAAAGAAATATAATGAAAAGAGAGAGACGCAGCAGCTTCACACACTCCGTTAAACAGGAATCCACAGTGACTCTGACCACAGCTTACACACCTTATTGATTTTCTAAACCTATTTTAGTTACTGGGCCAGTCTGCATGATCAGGTCAATAAAATAAAAGGTAGCTCCACACTGTTTTTTTTTTGTTGTTGTTTTTTAAGACCTGATTTTTTCCCCCCTTTTTGTTTTTTGCTGATTTTGCACAAAACCACCCCCGCCCCCTCCCTCTCCTAGGTTAACCCACCACTCTGTACAAATGCACACACACTCTGACAATTCACCTCTCATGTGCACCCCACTCTCTCTCTCTCCCTCTCTCTGGATGAACTAAATATAACTAAATGCCAGATATCCTATTGATCCTTGTGTTAAATGCCCCTTATTAGATGGACTCCAAGTCATGAACGTGGCCTGGCTCAACAGCTTCTGGTGTTTTGACAGAAGTAATAAAACCCAACCCATAACACTTTAAAACCAACAATGGTAGCTATGTTGAACTTCTGGCTAAACGTTCAGCGTCCCGTGCAGGCTCCCATGTATAACTGCTATGCAGCTGTAATGTTTGTCAGATAGCACTCCACTGTGTTCATAGATTAGAGCCTGAACATAAAAATGATAGGGTCATCACATGAAAAGGAAATGTAGTGTCACTGTAGTGTACGGTGGCGGCTGCAATTCATTCACTGCTTTTTTTATCCTTTTTTTTTTCTGTTCATTGATGAAAATGTAAATCTCACCAGAAATTCATAAAAATCTTGATGTCTCTTAATTTGGTGTTTTTTTAAGACTTTGTCATGGTGCAGTGTAATTTTCAGGTTTGTTTAATTTGTAATATTTAAAGAAGGCTAATGATTAGCCTGCAATCCCTTTAGACATTAGGCCATTTATTTAACCTATCTTATTTTGAATGTCACTGGACACAATGCAAAATGAAAATACCTGTGAGATCTTTATTGTATTGCTGTAGACCTTTTCATAGATAAAGCACGGTGGGAAACCTGAGACTCTTGTGGTTCCACAGAGCCCATTTGCATTCATGTGTGATGATGTGAATGATCTTAGCAACGCTCTGGATCAGGCAACACCAGTTTTGCAGTTTTACATCTCTGTCTAAAGTGACTGACTGCGACCGCTATGATAATCACCGCCGCCTGGATCTTTGCACCTAAGAACTGAAGCCGTCTAGGTGACGTCAGGTTGTGTGTGTTGGTCCTGCGCGGTAGTCCTTCCCTCAGTTTACAGGAACACTGTTCACCATCCAGTCAGGAAGGCCGTGCGCTCTGCAGTCATTTTGTGAAATCGGGTTTTTGATCCAGAAATGCTTCATTTAATTTCTTTTTTCATGCTATGGGGGAGTTTTTTCTTTGAGCATTTGGACTGATTTTAGGACCATTTGTGTCAATTTTTGAAGGATTGAAAAATTGTGTAGCCTAACTAATTGCATCAGTCCACATTTGGCACAGCCACATATGCTACATAAGTACTTGATTATGGAAGTTTGTTGGATGCGAGTTCCTCGTCCTAGTGTGTGTTGTGAGCAGTGAGGCTCTTAGTCTTGTTTCCATATTTATTTCCAGGGCTGCTTCCTCAACTTTGTGAGTGTGTGTTCAGTGAAATACCTTTGTACTCCACATGTAAGACAACTGTACCTCAGAAAACACTCCTGAACAGAGCAACGTTTTCTGTCATGACCCCCAAGAAGTGAAGGCACATTTATTCCTAACATAGGCATAAATTTGCCTTATTTCTTACACAATAATTTATTGTGGGGGAAGTTACTATGGTGAAGGTAAGGGCACGGTTTTCGGCTTGGTTACAGTTAGTTTAATGTTGAACCACTGTCTGTTTCAGTCACATATGGTCCACATTTGATTCACATAATATGATACAAATAAAGATGCATTGCGTTTTGTAACCATATCTTCAAATTTGCTGCGAGAGCAGACTCTTGAAGAATGTTCTTTCCAGTAAAATATTCGTATTACCCTGAAATGTGGAGGACAGCGTAGACTGAAGTCTCAGTTCTGCTTACTAGTCCTAAATCTTTGAAACAGTGGGCCAGTAAAGAACACTTCCATGATCTCTTCCACCTGTGTAGGGAATAAACTGGAGAAAGAATTACAACGTAAGCGACTGGTTACTCTATGAATTACCGCCGTTCTAAAGCTTAAAGAGGGAAGGTCAATTTATCCGAGTATAGTTCAAATGTAGTCTTCCAATAATTTGTTTAAATAGTTTTATGACTGTTCCACTGCCAACATCTTAATGTTTTCTTTCACTATCAGTGACTCCCTCTCCTCCTCCCAGAACACAGTTTTTTATCTCCAGGGAAAGGCTTTTATTGTTATTCAGTCACTTACTGCTGCAAATGTGCTGCTGCTGCTGTTTTGGCCAAGTGTCCCTTGGTACAGAGATGTCTCTAATCTGGTCATGTACAGGTGCCATCAAATGTGAAATTAATGTAGAAATGTGGGTGTTGAAAGGACTCACGAATGACTCCAAGTGCACCTACAAAATACAGAAAAACCCTGAGTACCCTTCTGTGATTGTGAGGTTGTTATCTACCTGTTTGAGGTATCCTCAGTGTTTTACTCGTTTTGATGCGATGTAATATTTTCCATCATCTCCATCTTTTGGCCCAACAAATCTCACATCACCCTCTATTTAACCTTTTAAGTGGAATTTTAATACTTCAAATGAAGATGTAATAATGAAAATGTTAAACTTGGATGGCCACACATTAAGATGAATGTGTTCAGTGAATATTCTATAATCAGTATTGTGTTTGCTTGATTCAAGACTGTTTCAGTATAGCACTCTGCAAACAGGAGAAAGTGGAGAAATGGTTTTGGTTTTTGGACCGAGCAGAAAAGGCAACTCCAGTTTAGCTGAAAGTTGAAGTCACGATGACTCTTCGGAGTCAACTGAGACTCACAGAAGGCTTTAAATAATTTTACTAGCTTTTCTTAGCTCTGAGACTCATGTGCAAGCACACATAGAAACCATACAATACAGAAGGATGGTGGATGGATATACCCCCACACACACACTCACACACCCACACACACACACACAACACACACACACCTTAGTGGTGACAGATTTTTGGGCAATGTTAGGATTTAACCCCAATCAATCACAAACTAGAAAGGTTGAGTGTAAATGTCATCCAAACAGCAGGAGCTGGCACTGTTGGCTGGCTAAATATGTGTGTGTGTGTGTGTGTGTGTGTGTGAATTGGTATATGCACCATTTTGTACAGTTGTTGGAGGTCCTGTCACTGTTCTGAGCTTTGACCTTGGCCAAGTCTGGCACAGCGATGGGTGGGCATGTCTTACACCTGGACACATGCAGGCACACACACACACTCAACACACACTCTCTCTCTCTCTCACTCACACACACACACGCACGCACGCACACATTGCACACACACATACACCAGTACACCAGTGTCAGCCCCATGCTTCCTGACCGGTCTCATGCTGGCTAAGTCAAATTTTGAGTTGACATACAAATACCATTGCATTAAGCTCTTGCACATGGCTCTAAATCCCATTCATTCCATTGATACATTGACCTCACATTATCCAGTTGGCAAATATGCCTCCTTCCACCATGACCTCACCCGCCATGTTTGTAAAAACACAGCAATCTCCCAATCATTTGGCAGCGGAGACCGTGGCATGCCCGAGAGAGTTTAAGACATATCCCTGATGTTTTCTTTTTAAGCGGCCCCCTGTTTTTCGTCTCTCCTCATGCCCGTCGTTTTCGGCCTGCAGATGGGGGCAGGGTCTTGTTTAAAAATAGCCGAGCAGCATTCGAGCGGCGGTATGTGTTGGACGAAAAAGGGGGTTCGAAAAATGAAAAGCCATTACACTGCAGTTAAACGCGTTTTGTCTTGACCCGTGGCTGCTTATCGAGTTACGTCCCACCACTGCTGGGCTGTGTCCTGAAGATTCCATCCAGCTTCTCAGGGCTAAGAATACACTGCGACATCCCATAGGAAATACCTCATCCTTACTTCTCCAGTGTGCTGATTAACACTAAATGGTTATCTCTCTGTGTGTCTGGTGTGATTGGGCACCGCCCGCTGTTAAACAGTGTGCGCTGTTTGCAAAACAAGGGGCAAATGTGTCGAGTCCCCAATTAGCGAGTTTTAGCAGCCCTCATGATTCCCCCATGCATTGTGATATCCCAGGGATTGCTCAGCATTGTGACTAGTCTTATCTGGGTCTAATCCCGATTTGTTTGGTATTAGCCAGCTCACTTTCTCCCTCTTTCCCGCTCGCTCCTTTTCTTTCTTCATTTGTCCTTACCCTGCTCTTTCCCTTTTATCCACTCCTGAACTTCCTGTCCTTTATGCCGTCCTCTCTTTCATTTGCGCCACGTTCTCTGTTCTCGTGTGCAGGGAGAATGTGTTTCTTGGCGTGAGGACAAAACGTCAGCGTAAATTAACAAGAGCTAGGCATTAATTTCATATTATTATTCATCAATATTTTTCTGCCAAAAGATACTGTAATGATATGATCTAGATCTAAGATAATGTTGTTTTACAGATTTCCATTGTCCAAATGTCTGATTCTGAAGCAGTTGTAGTTAAAGATAGAAAAAATGTCCTTTTGTTTTACACAAATGCAGAGTTTGGTATGGTGTAATGCACTGCAGTGAATGACAGTTAATTGCCTTGAACTTAACTAAATGAATTCATATATAAGTTTGCAGACAATTTCTACATCATGCTGTATATATCAGTATTGGACTGGATATTGAACACCGTCCAGCGTTAGAGTTAGTGAATGCAGTGAGCTAACATCAGCCGATGGGTTAAAGCTGTCTTATCAAATGCATAAGCAGTATAATGGCAAGGCGACAGACATCTAACTCAAGGTGTAGATTGTTTACAGCAAGCACCAAGTCACCACAGAAACCCTTTTTACCCGCTGTGTGACATGTGAAATGTGACAAATGTCCTGAACTTCTTAGTAAATGGCACTGAACAAAACTCATTCTTTTTGTTAAAAGTTTTACTGGTCTTCTACACACACACACAAACACACACACCCATGAGATCCAGTCCCGATCTGGCGCTGCTGATGATGGCTCATCCTGTCCAGATATGATAAGCAGACAAACTGCTCTGTCCCCTGGGCTGTTTGTCTGTCTCTCTCTGAAACAGACAGTGTTGTGTAGAGGGCAGCGTGGCTCTAAACTCCCTCCGCCTGCTTCCCCTTTCATCAGACCGCCAGTTCAAAGCCTTGGCTCCATCTTCACTTCTATCTCCTCCCCACTCCCTCCCTCCTTCTCACCGTCTTTCTCACTGTGTTTCGTCATTACCGCGAGGATGGGCACGCACTTTCTCATTAAAGCGGATTAGAGACATCTCCACGTCTCACAGGGGCCGAGCGGGACATTTCTCTTCTCTAGTCACCCCCCCCACCCCACTTCCCTCTCAGCCCCCCACCCTTTTCTCTCAGAGATCAGGTTCTTTGATTTGGCCAGATAAAGACCTCTTTCATGTCGGTGGGGACGGTTAGCGATTACACTGTCAGACCCATCGTTTTGGTGAGTTTGACAAATTTGCCGTGCTGGGTGGGGGTGGCTGTGGGGATTGTACTGAGAGGGAGGGGGGGGACGGTGGTGTACAAGGAGATTCACCGTAATTGAGCTGTCATTATCCAGTGACCCTGCCAGGCGCTAGTGCATAGGGCTCACCAGTTCTCTATTTGTTTAATACTTGGCTAACTTTCTTTGTGAGTATGATGGATAGAAAAAGAAGGAGGGAGAGGGGGAGCGGCGGGAAGCGGGGTACCGTTCCCCAGATGAATGCCTCTGCTTATTTGACCAGCTCTCTTGAGCACCGCTGTCCATGAAAATGGGCTCCACTACATCACTGCTGCAAGTTTCCTTTCTCACCCAGCTCCTCCCTTGTGCAGCACAATTAAGCCCATATCACCGGCTGCCATTTATTTTCATACAAAATGAAAACTGGTGGCATGTTGATTACTGAACTCCCCAGAGACAAAGGGCCACTATTGGTGTCGTTTAATTTCATTAAGTAGAGTGTGGTGCACAGGATAAATATATTAAGAGCTCCCTCTCATTGCAGACCTTCCATTTACCTCAGTCACTCTGTATGCTAAGCAAATCCTTTGGTGCTACAGTTGTGGAATTGGAGCAAATCTCCTGAAATGGTTTGGTTAAAATGAGGCACATTTCCATGAAGTTAATGCCTTTGCTTCTTGTTTTCCGACCTGTTATTTCCTGTTTGCTCTGGTAATCTGTGTACAGTACCTGTTGATAAACAAATGCATATAGTCCAAACACATTTTTCATTAATTTTTTTTTTTTTGTCTTGTTGTATCATATTGGAGATACATTTAAATGTCCATTTTAAAGATATTTACTGTGCTTTGGGTTGTGGGCTAGAAACACGCTGTCTGGTGTGAGGGGGGAGGAAAGTCTTTTCCTGGCAGGATAGTGTGAATGTGTTAGCCCAGAGATTTTGATGAAGGAAATAAGAGCCCTCCTCGTTAACCTGGAGTCAGATTGAATGTGAAGTGATGAGCAGGGCAGAGTGTGTGTGTGTGTGATTATCCATTCATGAGTGTGCGTGCACACTTGTTTGTGTATGTGTGTGTAGGTGTTGGAGGGGTCTTGGCTAAAACATTTCAAGATGGCCCATTAGCCAGTTTAGGCCCGTCCCCTCCCGACACTAGGATTCCTCTGTGCTGACCCCCTCTACTCCACCCCTCCACCTCTCAGCCTCTCTGTCCCAGAGGCCCCCAGCCTCATCCTGCCAAGTGTACGGTTCCAAAGTAACGATGAAGCTGCCTGCGTGTGAAAATATTGAATTGCAAAAACATCCCTGGGTGAGAGGGTGTGTGAATAGAGCTTTCAGCGCCGGGCCCGACCCAGGCCCTGCATTGCTACTGACTGACGGACAACAAATGGCATTTTGTGTCCAGAGAGGGAGAGAGAGAGAGAGAGAGAGAGAGAGAGAGAGGGAAAGAGAAAGAAAAAGAAGAGGAGAGACACAGACAAAGAGGGGTGGGTTGTGGTGGGGTCTTGTGGTTTTTTAGGCCTCTTCAGTCTGGGGCCCTATATGCAGGTCTGAAATGCCTTATCACATGACCTGTCTGACCTTTGGTCCCAACTCAGCTAAGGCTGTCAGACTTCTCTCCAACAGGGAGCACAAAGCCTCACAGCCTCAAAGGCCACCATTCACCCCCCTGTGCAGCCGCACTCCAAAGGTAATAGGTAAAAGTAATGTCAATGACCTCCACTTTCCTTCGCTCTACAGGAGGGCAAAACTCTTAAGATTCCCTGATAATGTCAAAGGTAGAGGGTGGCCATTTTGGCTCCTTATCCACTGCCTCTACTTAACTCCCAGGAGATGAAGTGTAAAGCAAACTGAACTACCTCCTTTGTGGCAAAAGTACTCTTCTGGTTAAAGAGACATGTCATGTTTTCATGCAACCAAAACTGATGGGAACTTAGACGGAAAATGATAGAAATGTTAAAAAACAACATTGTATTGTTTTTCATTGCGATGCACTGGGAATAAAGTTGTGTAACTCAGCTCAATGTGTTATCCAAGTGTGTGTGTGTGTGTGTGTGTGTGTGTGTGTGTAGACACTAGTGAATTTCTGATGTCTCAGAGGACTGACTGGGTCACAGTATGACCGTAACCTGCTGTCTCGCTTTGCAACCCACACACTGGCATCTCTCTCTCCGTCTCTCTCTTGACCAGTCCTAAGATTCTTTCTTCTCTTCTCTTTTTCTCTTTTCCCCTCCTTCTCTGGAACACTGGAGTTTCTCTCTCTCTCTCCGGTCTCCTTTGAAAAGATGCGGCGTCTTTGTCCGGCCTGATAAAGGATGCCATAGTTCCCCTTTTCCCCTTCTTTGTGGCCCGAGGCTGGCGGCTCCTGTAGAAGTGCAAATGGTATCCTCTCGGAGGGGCTATCCCCGCGGGCCCTGGAGGGCCCTCTCTCTCCTCCAGGCTTGGCTAATTACCACCCTGCATCCCCCTCACAGCCCCCACCAGCTCCCTGGTCTCTGGAACCATGGACGGCACATTCCCACAACCAGCACCTGGCCTTCTTTTCTCCTGGCCTGCTTTGATGGCTGACACCCCAGCCTACCCCTCCCTCCTTTCCTCATCCTCTTCTCTCTCTCCGCCCCACTACCTCATCTCTCTTTCTCTCCCTCCCTTTAACTTCTCCCTCTCTCACTTCCCTCTCTCACTGACTCTCATTACTAGAGGTTTTAAATTGCTTTCTGACCCTGACAAACTGCTCTTGTTGAAAAGGGAGATGTTGAAGAGGGAGGGCAGCGGATATGAGCAAGAAAAGGGTGAGACGAGGGAGGCAGTAGAAAGTACGTGTGAATGTATCATATTTTGTTGGGTTGTGTAAGTCTGCCGAAGGAGCGCCCAATCTGTCACAACCACTGATGGCCTCGAAGGAGAATGGATGTGGTATTACTGAAAAAGAGAAAACAAGTATATTTAGTGCGCATTCAGCCTAAATGTAATTTATTTCAACATATGATTATTTTCTCTCAAGATATTAAAAATGCCTTCACTTAAATGATTTAAGTGAAGGCATTCTTGCAGATTTAAAGGAAGACAGCAGATGAAGTTCGGTTCATTGCTCGTTTGCTTTTCCTGCTAATCAACGAGCACCACCCCTGCCCAAAAAATAAAATTAAATAAAAAAAAAGTAGAAAATAATAATAAAATAAATAAGATAAAACAAAATATTTGCATGATTGATGCCTTCATTAAGACACAGAGCCAGTTTTGATGAGGCCTTGCTAAAAAAAAAATGGTTTGAAAATGCTTACAGAGATCTTTGGTTTATAGAACACGACCACCAGTGGTTGATGCAGATTAAGTATATTTTCTACTCACACACACACAGACACACACACACACTCTCACACACAAAAACACAAATATCTAATTTAGTTGCATATTTATGCGTTCTACTAGCCGCAGGCCTAATCAATACCCTGCCCCAATGGATTTGACCAATTCATAGCTCGCCTTTGTGCAGTCTAGCGATCCCAGCGAGGGCATTTGGACAGCTTTCTGAGGAAAACAAATAGCTCCATTACACGCTTGCGTCTCTGTGATGCTCAGTGTCCCAAAGGCAAAGTGCTTGGCCTGTATTAATTGTATGTTCTCCGCACAGGAAAAGGATAAGTTTTCAGCATAACACGGGTTCACCTGGCAGAGTCCAGTAAGAAGAGTGTTGCGCAACATTTCCCCCAAAAGCAGCAGTGTGAGAATACGTCACATCAACAAATCCTCAGCTGACAAATTGCTAAAAACCACTAATTAAGTTAAACTAATTACATTTCTTACTTGGGTTAAACATGAGAAGCATAATTTAAGATGCATGAAGGTCTGTTTTTTTAGTGTATTTACTCATACATAGCTAACTTAACTCAGTGGAGCATAGCATTTTTTTCACGAGGCATATATGTACATAGTCATATATGTGTAAAAAATTACATTGTTGTTGATGTTTGCAATTGGATAAACTGGATGTGTACCAGATGAAATGTATCACATATTTTAGAGCTGTTTTCGTGTTTATCTACTGATCAACAACAGCAGTTGTCTGATCATCTTCCTTGGGTCTTTAAGAAAGGCACCATACACGGTGGACAGGAGGAGTCACTTGCAGTACAGTTTTTTTACTTTTTCCAGTAAAAACACACACACACACACACAACCACTGTTCAGCAGAGCGGTGGCTGCGTGTGTTGACTCCAGCACAACGTGGCGGAGAGGCAACAGGTGGTATTGGGAGCCGCGCACACCCAGACCAGTTACACGAGTGTGGCAGAGTGTGGCTTTGGTCCTTAAGACTGGGACTAGCTGAGTTAGTACACAGACAACACTAATTCTGCCAGGAGTTTGACGATGTCCCAGCAAGCCTGAGAAATGTTTTGACTGGCTTTTAATGTTTGAACTGAGTCTGGATGTAGAGAGGCATTGCTGGAACACTTCTGTAACTCCAACCAAAAGTAAACGAGACTGAGTTTTGGAATTTGTGATGATCGCTGTGTCAAAAGAGAAGCTACAGTGGTTATTATTGTTAATTTTACACAGCAGAAATAATTGAATCCCACTTACTTTCAACAGCAATTACATCTCGTCTTAAACATCTCATGCCATCAAGTCTGGACGTCCTAAGTGTCTCTCTGTTGCTGTCGTTTCCCAGCCACAGCTGCCCTTCCCTGTACAGTTCACACGTCATCACCTATAGCACTTCGATGATGTCAAGAATTGGACCGCCTCGTCCTCGTCGCTCTCAACCATAACGACCATCAACTGGAGGTTACATCTATGTTGGATCATCCAGGCATTAAAGTGAAATCCCACACTCGGATACTTTAGCACAGCTAGATGTCAATTTGTGATATTTGATGCATTCCAGACATTATTTTTTTTCTCTTCTCAGGATGCATTTTAATAGAGGATGTGCAAGAATTTGTTCCACTGAAATTAGACGAGCATTAGTCCTCAGACACTTCCTAGTTTTCTTCCATACTGTAATGGATTTCTTCTAGTATTTTTGATGAACAAAACAAAGACTTCACATAAGAATCTCTCAGCTGGCACCCAAACAGGGCATTTACCATTCGTGGTTTTAAAAGTTTAATCACTGCGACGTCACTGTCTCTGAATCCTGAGATGGTATATTTAGAATTTCTATAGTTTGGTTTAAGGAGAGACTTACCAAATCTCACGTCTCCCTCACTCTCTCTCTCCTCATCAAGTACAGCCACATCCTCTCTTTTGAGTACAGAAAAGGAAAGAGGAAGATCCGGTTTCTGAATTGTGTTTTATGAGTGGTTGAAACGGCCACTTCTGTGGTTTCTGTCTGTTCGCGTTGACCGTTCAACTCGAAAGTTCCTGAGGTTTTCGAGACGTCTCAATTAAGCTGTTTTAATTGGGAAGATTTTATTCCAAACAAATGTTTGCACTCTGGGACCTGCGTCGTGTTGGTGAAAGGAGGGGAGGGGGGTCGCCTGAAGAAATGCAGCTTGGTGTCACTGTTATTTCTTCTCTCTTGTGTTTTTGCGCCATGTTGGCTTTGCAAATCTGTTTCTCTTCATTTTCCTGCAGTAAAAGCTCACTTGGATGACCGCATGCACACACAGACACGCACACACAGACACGCATACGCACACATGCAGGCATGAGGCATCTTGTTTTTCAACGGCGCTGAAGAGCAGTAAGTGTTTAAGAATGGCACAGTGAGGCAATGACAAAGCAAACAAAAGAGGCAGGTGGGTGAGGCTGCTGGCCTGTCGTCAGCCTCGGCTCTAATTTAAAACTTGTTTTTAATACACTGCAAGGTCCTTTTTATTTTATATGACATAAAAACAAGCTTTTCCAAGTCTGGCAGAGTCTGTGAAGTAGTAACAGTATACAGTATCGGTTAATAATAGGTTATTTTTTTGTTATGAAATTTCATTTTCTCTTATTTATCTTTAGCTGTGAAGCCAGTAAGGACTTTATATGTGTAAAAACTATGTATATTATTAAGATAAAATTAAAAATGTTAATGCCAGTATTCAGATCTCCAGTTTTACAACCCAACAGCAACAACAGTTTTTTTTTTAATATAAGGAACAGATTCGTGCATCTACTTTCCCCTGTTCTTCCGCACTGCTCCCTCCCATTTTAATTAAAACTAGGTGTGAGGTTTTCCGTCCGTTCTTTTGACACCTCGCTATTTATCTGTCGGATGCGGGCTCAGGGCAGGACCCACGGAAAAAAAGGGCAGATTTTTTTGTTTTTAGAGAACTTCAGGCAACTTTGATGCCAAGTTCCTCTGCGGCAAAAGGCAAGGCCCCGACCCAGCACATCTGAGAGTACTTTGGGGAAATAACAGCAAATGTTTGTCTTGTATTGTATGGCACGCTGCTGGAGGAGCGCTAAAGCCCCTTCTTCCAGCGCCTAAAGCGCCTCTTAATAAAATAGTCAAGAATAACTCCTTCACCTTAATCTTCCCCGCAGATTACTGCACTCAGGGCGGGAAATTAGCAGCAGGCCTTTGCACTTCCTTCTTACTTTGACACTGTTAAATCTTTATATGTAAGTGCCTCCACCTCTCTCTCTCTGCTCTTCTTCTCTGTCCATCACTGTTTTTTTTGGGTTTTTTTTTTTTTTGTTCCTGTGATCCTTCCTCCATCCCTCGTCTCTCTGTGTGGTAGGCCAGATGAACTCTCCATGGCAGGGGGGAATGGCATTTTATTGGGTCAGTATTGGAGGCAACATGTGGCTAATGGGTGGCTGCATTTTCCATGGTCTGGTCCTCATCAGTGGAGAGAAGGGGCCTAAACAACTAAACATGGCCGTTGACAATTGATACGAGCCCTTTTAAGTGGATCTGCTTGGTTGAAGAGGGGGTGGGGTGGGGCGTGGGGCGTGTGAGAGTCTGTGTGTGACCGAATACATGCGCATGTGTGTGCGCGTTTGCCTCTGCATGTTAATTAGGATGCTAATGCGCACACACACACACACACACACACAGCACAGTATCCTTTGGGGAGCGTATATACAAGAACGTGTGTGTGTCTGTGAGTGTGTGTCCCCCGTGTCCAGGAGTGTAACCCACACCTTGAGTACGGTAGCGGCGGTAGCTTTGAGCGCAGTTTGTCCCGCTGTCTGATCCTCGTAACTAGAACTCTCCTTTACTTCTGCTTCCTGTCCTCTTGGCCCACCTTCCCCCTTGCCCGCCTGCCATCTGGGTCTGCCAAGAGACACACACACATGCGCACACACACACACACGACATAGTTAGGATAGGGGTCCTCGTGCTCTAACCTGTGTCTTTTCCTTACAAGTGTACCTTTGAAACCAATATCACACAGAGGAGAAGCGATAAATGGACTCCAGCATCTACGTTCTCAGCTTCTCTCTCCCTTTTTCCTTTTGTTCTGACATGAGGGATCAAAACCAGGTTTTTTCTCTCAAAGCACACTTTCAGACTATTATATTTTTATTCAGAGAGCAGAGCAGAGTTGAACAGTGTGCATCGTGCTTTTGTGTGGGCCATTTCCAAATAAATCAAACATAATTAAAAAAACGTACATTTTGAAAGGTAAGGCACTTCTGAGTAAGTAGTGGATGATTGTTGAAATGTTTGCTGCATATTTCTGAGGCCATGTTGTTGCAGTTCCGGAATATCTGCATCAAAATTGCATCTATTTGAGCCTGAGATCATTCCTTTTGTAAAGAAAATGTGTGTTTGGTTAAACTGTTTCAAAAGTAACAACGCTGCTCAGTGTCAGGAGTTATTCTTATATTTATTATTTGTAATTTTAAAAGAAGTAGGTGTGTTAGTATAACTAAAATGTCCATCCTCGATTCAACTAGCGTCAAGCTGTGTAGTACACTATGAGGGTTTCTAAATAACTTATCTGTTTAGATAGCATTGTGGGTTTTCATTATCAGGGGTCCTGGTTGACACTTTGATCACTTCCTCCGCTCTTCGTACCTTCGCTGTGTTCAAGATCAGATCACACACGTACACACACAGACACTCGCAGACACAGACACACACGCACCACAGGTGGAAGGGGCAGTGTCAGGTGTAGCGGGGCACAATGCAGGGATGCGTAGCAGCGAGCCAACGTGGTGTCTGTGTCAGTGACAGCGGTGGTGCACTCCTCGAAGCTGCTCTTCTCATCTTTCATCACCTGCAGTCACAGCGTGTGCGAGGAGCACTGCTGGCCAAAACAATCTACGATGACGGAACAAAAGTGAAAGTTTTGACACTGGCGACGTCATTTTCTTGAGATAAAAAGTAAACCTGTAAAAGAAATGGGCAAAAAAATCAAATAATATGTTCATTGTTTTCTTGTGGGATAATGCCATATTTCAAGTCATTTGATTTGTCATTTGGCTTTCAGAATTATTGTACAAAGTTTGTCATACTGTGATTAATTTTTATGGAACAGCATGAGTTAAACCTAAAAAAAATTAGCATGTGCAGCAGAATATTTTTGATTTTTTTGCTCATAGCTTATTTGCCTGAGCAGATATGCTTTTAAGCCATTTTGCTATTGCAATCCTGACTTAGCCACTATTTTTGTGCTCATTAAGACTCAAACACACAAACCTGAGATAATAAAACCACTAAATTGGACTGTTAATAGCTGCCACAATTTGGGAATATATTTTTGAATGTGATTCAGATTAAAAACTCAAACAAAAGTCACCTGTGTATTTGGATAATGTTGTTCATGCATATAATAGAGGTCAGAGTTGTCATTTGGCTAAACAGCTATCATAAAGAGCAGAATCTGCATGGAGAACTGATTTAAGTGGCTGCTGAGACGAAGGGAATACCCGATGAAAGTGAATAAACACAATTGTTTTCACAGGTTGCTCGTGAGGCGTTTAGGGAATAAGCAGAGCGGGAGCTGAAAAAAAAAAAAGAGAGAGAGACAACTTATTTATTTTCAGTGCCGCAGGTGCCCGTTCACAGCTTATTGGTTTTTTGGATGACTCTTTTACTCTAAAGAGGGCAATTTATGTCCCCCTCTCGTCCCTCTCCAGAGGCGAGCGCTGAAGTGGCTCGCTTATTTTAGCAGGGTCTCGTGGTCTTGACTTGTGGTGACATATTAATTGAGCGGTTCCTCTAACGAAAAGAAAGGCCAGTGTCACGACTAGTCCGGTGTTGTTTGTAGAGCTTTGAAAATTGGTTTTGTTTGGCTGGGAAGCTCTTAGGTGTTTATTTACACATCAGAATGTTTCAAATGGCAACTGGCTCCCTCCTCCCTATGCGCGGCTTTGTGTGTGTGCTGGTCGGGATGCATATATGCTGTGTTTGCTCACCTACAGTATGTTCGTGCCAGCTGTGTGTGGTGCGTGTTTACATGTGAGAGATAAAGACCGGGAGAGAGAGAGAGAGGGAGACACACATGCAGAACAGAGGAGGTGAGCGAGACAGTCTGCCCAGCCTCACCTGCCTCTTGAGTTTCCACATAGCTAGTTGTCCTCGCTGTCCTCTTCATCCATTATTGACCACATTCATTCACACCAGCCTCTAGAACTCATTACAACTCCTGTGTGGCTATCAAAGGAGAAGAGCACGTTTGTTTTCCCAACATCCCCCTAAGGAGTGATATAATCAGACCACTTTGTATGTGTGTGCGTGCATGTATGTGTGTGTGTGTGTGCGTGTGCGTGTATGTGTGTGTCGTTCGCTCGCTCGCTTAAGGCTCATCAGTGTGGCCGAGGTGACCAATGCAGAGTATAAACTGTCATCGGGATAATTTACAGATTTGAAAGTTGTTTCCTCAGCACTGCTGTAAAGCTGAATGCTGGGTCCTATATATCACACACACACACACTAACATAGAACATACAGTAAACTATATTTGCAGTTTCTCTTTCTGAAACTCAGATGCAGGAGCTCAGCAATCCAGCGGAGCCAGTGAGCGAGGGAAAAGTCAGTGCTCAGCCACCTATCTGAACATGGTTGCCAAGACAACAATTGTTTTAGCTGGCATTTCTGTGAAGAGGAACATTAGACTAACAACGTGAGGCCTCAACAAATTAGCGAGTTGGAAAGCTGGAAAAATGACACATTTGTTCTGTGTTTGTTCTGGAGAGGATACCTTGTTTTGGGAAAAGACAAATCAGCGTTTGCTTTCCACCTTAATTTTCCATCCTCTGTGATTGGAAATACTTTGGAGGCATCATGGGAAATGCGAGAAGATGTAAACTGTTGTATTTTACAACACTGGATGTGTTGTTCGAGTTGATCTAATGGCTGTATGAAGATGATGTTAATTTGCGATTTGTACACTATAAGAAAATGCGGGATGGACACAAGCTTGTATAGTATAAAAACAGAGAAACAGTCATTCCCTGCCCCGTCTACTGTAAGCACTTTTTAAACTTCAGCAGGCAGCTAAATGATCCAGATATATATTAGCTGTCTTTTAATGAAGTGAGACTGATCTCTCTCTCCCTCTCTGTCTGTCTCTCTCTCTCTCTGCTCAACTGAAGTATCAATAATAAGATTTATCTGTCTTCCCCCGCAGCCTTGATTCAATTATCTCCATCTCTCTCCCTCTTTCTCTTCCTCTGGCTCCCTCTCTGTTTGCCCCTCCACTGTGGATCCGTTTCCAATTGAAGGCAGGTCATGCTTTGTGTTTCTATTTGTCATGACAGGGTTCCTTAACGAGTGGAGGCTCCCTTCCACTGCGGCTTAATCAGATCTGGAAAGGAGGGGAGGGAGGGAGGAAGGGATGAGGAACGGAGAGGTGGGGGTAACCAGGTAAAAGCGGGGTCACAAGTAGTTTACCTCCAGCTTCTCATTGTCTGCATTTCCCCTTTTTAGGAAAATTAGATTTGTGTGGTCCCTCCTCCTCCCCCTCTTTGAAACGTGTGTTTCGTGTCCAATCTGAAGCCTTTGAAGTTTGAAGGTTCCCTTGCCCCTCCACACACCCACCTCAGCCAACCCCCCCCAACGCCAGTACCCTCACCTTATCTTGCCCCCCTCCACCTACTTCCAGACATACCTCATTACCTGAGGCTGTATTGGAAGAAAGAGTGGCGGCTAATCAAATTGACTGTGCAGGTTTTCTGCCATCAGAGGAAGTGCTGGCCATTGAGGGGTCATCGGTTCAATGCTAGGCTTCAGAAAAACGTCATGAAGCTTAAAAAATTCTCCGCAATAATCTTGAGAAAAACCAACCAAAGTAGTTCTTCCAATTTCAAGTGGTGGTCAGGCAACATATCATGTTAAAAAAAATGCTGTAATGGAACGCAATACACTCGTCATCTAGTTAAGTTGCCAGGCGCCGATTTTGAAGTGCACAAATGCCTGAAGGTACTTTGTGGTACTGCTGCGTCTGCTTCTCTAGATAAAGCTTTTTCACCATGCTGCCACTGACTGGTGCATGCTTCTACTCCACCAGAGAGCGAAAACAGAACTAAAAAAAAAAAAAAAAGAGTGAGAACAAAAAGAAAATACCGGGGCTGTTTGAGATGTATGTAACCACAACATCCCTGCTTCAAACCCCGGCAGCGACACTTGGTGCATACCACCCCTCACTGTCACTCTTGCGGCTATTAAAAATGCCAGAGGGTGTCAGTTCATTAAGACAAAAAACAAACCAACAAAAAATCAAAAATGCTATCTTGGGAGGGAAGCTGCAATCGAATGCAAATATGAATACTGCATGAATGTAGTAAACACACATCTAAATTTTGTCTCGCTGAAATTTCGCAAATGAACTTCTCTGTTAAAACACTGAAACTTACTGGTTCTTTGAGCTAACTGAGGCATCAGCCCAAAGAGAGAGCGAATGAGGCAGTAAGTAAATTCAGAGAGACAGAGTTGCGTCTGTTTACAATTGGCAGGTCTGGAGTGTGAACATCGTGAGGTGAGCCTCTGGCTAACTTCACAGAGGCTGTGAATGAAGTCTTTCTTATGGCCTGTGCTATGCAAATGGCTGCGTGTATAACGCGCACACATGCAGTAAGTGCACACATGCACAAAGCGTCTCCTCCCTCAGCAAAACACACTCTTGCATTTTTACACACACATCACTTGTTAGTGCGCGTGAGGGACGAGGCAGGGCAGTGCAGCTGTTGAAGCAGCCAAAGGAGTTCAGCAGCTTTACATTGGCCCAGTGCAGTTTGATTGGGGATGGGAGGGGGTGTTTGGTTGGGCGGGGGGGTGTCCTTGTTTTTAGCGTTGCTAGCCATTTGCAGTACTCTTGGATTTCCACAGGGAATACAGGGTATGTGATAGACACCAAGCATCTGTCCTATTGCTCAGCCATGGATGGAAATCACACCGTTTTTTTTTAATTAGTCAGGATAAGGTTGGATGTACATTTCTGTTCGGTAGATTACATGCTGAGGAAAAATCCCTGGCCTGAGATCTCGCTAGACAAGGAAAAATCTGTGTCAAATGAGTTACCATGTGCTGCTCTCTCAGATGGTGTTTCACATACATTTTATCCATCTAGCTGACACTTTTATTCAGAGTGACCTGCGCTGAGCCGCAGACAAAGAATAAGCAGACAGACGTTCAGCTCGACAGGACACATGGACGTTGATGGGTTTTGGTTCTTGTACGAGTCAAAGGTGACTTAAGTTAATATGTGATACTTTCCAGGACCACAAGACCACCCTGATGCCAACTCTTAACACAGTGATGCCTACTGTATGGTATTTCCATACCGGAATAATACAGCTTCTGTTAGAGATGGACATGATCCACATCAGTGTCCTGGATGGGGTCTTTGTGCGCTGTCTGTCAATGGCCTCATCCACAATGGCTGTTTCACATACACAACTATTGGCATATTTATGATGAGTGTTGCGATGGCCATAAACTTACTGTTGGATTGTTTCCTTCCGCAGCTGAGACATAAAAGTTAAGCAGTTTAGAGAGCTCCAGAACACGACATTCACAGGCCGGAACGTAATAATCTTTACAGCGTATTATTGAACCGGCCATTCACATTTCACAAATCACCACTTTTGTTTGTTTTTATTGTTTTTTTTTTTATGACAGACAGTTGCAACTGAGCGGAGAAAAACATCTCTCAATTAACAATTTTCTGTCATAAAACAATGTTGTAAAAAGTCAGCAGTGTTTAAATACAGATGTTTTTTTCCTCCCTGCGGTTGCCATGATGGTGCGCGTAACAGCTCATTTGACCTTTTTACAGTTGTACGAACTTGCATGCCCTTGTCTGGCTCCTCCTTTGGGCCTGCAGGCACACAGGAGAGGCACACACAATTGTGACGAAGTGGCGTATGTATGTGCATGAAGGAGCGGTAGAAAGCATCAACATGTGTCATCAACATTTTTTTTTTTTTTGAATGTGCGATGTGCGTGTGTTGACGAAGGGCAGCAGGAAGAAATGTCATCTTCGGTGAGCGTCCTCCGGCGTTGGCTTCGCGCTGACCTCTCACCCAAATTAAACTTCCACAGTTCTCTCCCTCTCCTCTCCTCCCTCAGCCTCCCTCCGCTGCCCACTGCCAGGCACTTTTGTTTTCACATGGCCGACTTCTCAGGGAACACGCTCATATTTGTGGCTTTCGGGGTTGGCAGCAGAGTGTGCTGCGCCTGTCAAGTTTTTTCACTCCAACTTACCCCAGCACCCAAATTGAACTGTTCAGTCATTTCCTGTCATCCCTCCTCAACCACCTCCCTTTGCCATATTTGCCAATAATGTCAAATTTCATTGTGAAGTCCGCCAGGGCAAAACATCGGGTCCTGTAGTCTTTACGCCTGCCTAGTAGTAGCCTACGCTGAAGGTATCAAGAAAGTATCCCTCCATGAGCGTGATCACTGAAAAACTCCCGAATCCAGATAAGAAACTGACAGATGGGTCACGGGGGCAACCAGCAATTTTGGCTCCTGACTAATACGTTTGTTTAAGTGACCTACAGAGCGAAAGCAAGCATTTTCAGCACCTGCGAAACTGTTAGCATGAGCACATGGCGAGAAGAGCCCTTCACAAATAGGCCAGGCTCATCCAAAGTATATCCCTGAAAGTGAGAGAGAGAGAAAGAGACATGCAGAAAGAAAGGGGAGAGAGCAAGATGGTTATCTGAAGTGAGGTCAGAAATGAAACATGTCATAGCAAATTAGAGCCATGTTGTTTGAATTACTTCAGCCTGCTTCTTAAAGAATAGTCTGCCCGTGGAAAAAAAAAAAAAAGTGGGCAAAGAGCGAGTATTGAGTAAGAAAAGCGGGAGACAGACAGAGGCAGAGATGGGAAACAGAAAGACACAAGAGGTTATTTACAGTGGGAGCAAAAGAGATAAAGACGTAGGAAGATATAGAAAGAAAGAATAACAGCACATGTTAGCAAGAAAGAAAACAGAGGGAGGCAGAAAGAGGCTTGACAGAAAAAAAATGATGTTTTCTCTGGAACAAATAATGTGACTCGGGCTGAGTCATGGGCCTGCCGAGGAATGATGATGATGATGATGATGAGAAGAAACCTTGGACTCATTCCTGCTTTGAGCTAAGTTTGGGGCATCATTTACCAAACTACTGGAGAGGGGCCCCTGCATATGTATGTGTGTGTGTGTGTGTGTATGTGCAATAATAACCACATTCTCTAAGCATCTTCGGCCACCGGGGCCTGTTTTTATAGCTGGGAACAGGGATGGGCCAACACTCGTTAGGAAGACTATTTCGGAAGATGGGAGGGAAAAAACGGAGGGCTTGAGGGGAGAAGGATGACCAGAGGAGTGTGTGCAGAGCGACAGAGAACCCGCTTGCTCGCAGACCGGCCCGTCCATTTGCGACGTGTTGATCGAGGGATGAGCCAAAGATCTGGCTTTCTCTGGGAAAATGGCCTCCCGAGACCGTGATCTGTGCAGGTTTCCCGGACAGGATTTCACAACTCCGAGAGAGCGAGAAACATTGGCAAAACTTTCTGAGCAGTGACAGAAATGGAAAGGCTAGAGAAGTGGCTGAAAGTCATCAGATCAAATATATAAAAGGAGATTTATTCTCGTTATTTTCTCTTTACGCAACAGTTGAGTCACTTCGTTTCGCTTCTCATGACATCTTTTGTCTGCTCGTCTCTGCTTTGTTTGAAAGCGTGTGTTTTGCAATCCCTTCCTTATTTTTCGAGTCCGATCATTTTGTCCTTGCTGTCCTCACTAAGATCTCCTTCAAACGTGTTTTCCTCGCTCTTTCGCAAAGATAGAGACATCACCCAAGCACAAATTATGTGTGGGTGTCAGTCTGTCTGTCTCTGTGTGTGTGTGTGTGTGTGTACAAGAGAGGGTTGGAGACAGATATCTTGGATTTGGCATGTTGTGTCGCCACAACAACAGGTATTAATGGATGCAAAACACACTCATATACACACGCACACAGAGAAAGGGAAAGAGTGCAAAACAGGCAGGGATAAGCTGAGCTGGTAATCTTCCCTTCAACAAAGGAATGCATTTACAAGACACGTGTTTGTCTGTTTGTGTGTGCCTGTATGTGTGCGCGAATGTGTGTGGCTGTGACTGTGTATTTGCAAGCCCACAGCAGAAGTATCTCATTTTTCGTCTTGTATTGTATAGTGGTCCGCCGCAGTCCAAGTCATGCCACCATAAACACGGAGGGGGACAGGCGTCTTTGAATAGCAGCAGTGTGTGTTGGAAGACATCAGGCGGTGAATCCATCACGCTACCACTGACAGGCCCAGCGATGGGAAATAAATATTTACTCTAAGCTTCCCCAAATCACATCCAGAGATTTCTCTCAGTGCTTTGTGTCTCTTCTTCGTTGTCCTCTGTTTCTGTCCCGGTTCTTTAGTCAGTCTTTCCCGCTTCTGTTTTTCCCCCTCTTCTGTCTTTCTCTCATCTCTGTCCTTGACTCCCTTTTCCTGTATCTATGCATTGTTTCATTGACGCCCATTCTCTCCATCATGCCCCCCCTCCAGCACACACACAGAGCAGAGCAGGGGCCCATGTAGAAGTGGAACACACAGGTCATGTTTCCACTCAAACCCATGCACACCAACTCATACAAAAAGGGGTAATTACAAACATATACACAAACATGCCCACCACACACACACACACACACACACACACAAGCAGGGTCAGTCTGAGATATCCATCTGGGGTTTGTCATGTCAGACATGGCCCATGTCTCTCTCTTCTGTAATTATGGCAGTATTTATTTTTTCAGATCGTCCCGCTGGGTTAGGAGCGCCCCGTGGTGTGGTTTTGGACGTGGAAACACGCTCCGCTCAAGACATCCAGCTTAGCAGAAAAAAGGGCACACAGTACATTGACTAGAAATTGGTAACCCATAATTCAGAGATTTAATGTAATGTGGAGGAAGTGTGTGTGTGTGTGTGAGTGCAAGTATTTCAGTGCAGCTGTGAGTGCAAGTATGGGAGAAAGAGGCTGTAACTTTTCACAGCGCACTAAGTGCTCGACAGATTGAGTCTCACCAATGCCAAGAGAGTGAGATTTGATATTATAACGTCTCACTGCATTACATAACACTTACGACCAACCCATAATGCCTGACTGACTTTGTAACAACTACTGCATGTGTAATGTATCTATAAATTTAGGCCTTGTTGCTGTGCACATCTGGTGAAACCACAGTGTCTCAGGTGGAGATCCAAATTCAAAGACTGTCTTTCATTTTTCAGTCAAACCTTCAAAAGCATATCACCGAGTTTAACCCAGTACATTTCAGGTAGCATTTTGCATTTCTCAATGATTCTTACTTACACACAGACTTCTTGTGCTCAAACGTTTAATAAATTAAGTGATTCATCGACTGACAGTGTTCAACAACCATTTTGATGTAACTGATCCTTTCTCTTTTTATTCTCTTTATTTTTTAGGGCCACATATTTCCACATTTTCATTCCTCCTCTGCACTTGGGTTCAGCGTTCATATCATTTGCTTATGACTCAGTTTGTTGTAGTTTACTGACTGAGTCATAAGCAAATATTATGTATTTTGGCAAATTCTCATAATTTTCTCTCTCCTCATATGACATAACATTCTTACTAGTGGTTTTTCAGAGAAACTGCAGCAGTAGGTTTAGAAGTTTTAAGGTTCATTGTGGGTGAAAGCAGCTAACGTAAGTGAAACGTTTAACCCCGTCTTATTGTTCATGCTGCACTCGTGACTTAAAGCTGTGTCAAGTGATGCGGCCTGATCCTGGTGTCTCTAAAATGAGGTAGTTGAGTGAAAATCATAACTGGAGAATATTCATAGAGTTGAATAAGCAGCTCTTTAATTTAGTTTCAGCATAAATTTAACATTACAACCTTTGTGAAGGTGGGAGTTTTTAAAGGGCGGCTGTGTTGGACTACGTTTGTCCACTGGTGCAGGTTACCTTAATCACCCCAAATCGTGGAAAACAGTTTCTTTTCTAACCCTGCCTCTTCTCTCCTCTATTTTTCACGACTCATAGTAGTGACTGTGCATGTGTGTTTGTGTGAGTGTCTACCCAGCTGAGTGGAATCACTCTCTGTCCTGGGCACACTCAATGAACTTGGCACTCACGCCACCTTTTTCACCACTACCGGTCTCCTTTCACTTTCTCTTCCCTATCTGTCTGTCTCCTCATTTCTCTTCATCGCCTTACAAATCCTTTACTCTCTCACTATCTTTTTATCTTTTTCCTCCACTCTGCCGTATTTCTCTCTTGACAAAAACGTAGATGAGTCCCCTTGAAAAAAAAAAAAAACCAACAAGATAGAGATAATGGCTTATGTCCAATCGGCCCGTGGTGCTAATCAGCGACCATCGTGGGAAAAGCACAGGGGGACGGGGGGTGGCGGTGGTGGTGGAGTTGGTGGTAGGAGGAAAACCAGGCCCATTGTCCCGGGGAGATTAAAGTCCCCGAAAAGGCGGCATTGTCCACCGACGGGGATAAATCTTCCTCCTCCCGTCACTCAGGGCCTGAATTCAATTCTCCTCAACCCCCCCTAAAAGAGAGGCTTATCTCCTACTCAATAGCTTGTTGCGCTACAAGCCAGGCAGGAATGCACCAAGTTGTATCCCTGACACCCGCTCACTGAGTTAAAAAGGAATTAGGGGGGGGGAAAAGAGAGAGTGAGAGAAAGTGAGTGCCTGAATCGCGACCTCTATTTTGCCAGAGGATGTGCGCTGGGAGGCAGATTGAGGTGCCGATAGAAGCTGACAGAGGGAGAGGGGACGGGAGAGCGGGATTGATTGACTGCTGCTGGGGGATTGAGGCCAGCGCAGAAGAATAGGGCCCGCTCAGTCTGCTTTCTCCGGGGGCTGCGAGCAGCATGGTAAACTGCTGCCCCATTGGGGGACAGACAGAGGAGCCCCAGCGGAAGAAACCACTTGGGAGCTCCTGGCATGCGGTCTTGATGCCACCTAACAAACTCGCCTCCTCCCTCCATTTCTTCCCTTTTCCTTTGCACCCTATTGCTACAGCAGCATCTCTGTAACTCCAGGCCAGCGGGCATCACCAGTTGCTAAGACTCACTGCTTCACAACACTTGGATGCCCCACACCCCTCCAAACAGATTCAATTCAGACCCCCCTGGTCCCACGAAAAGGGATAGACGGAGACAGAGAAAGGATGGTTGGCAAATAAAAAAGAACTTGTGCAGACTCAGGCCCATAGTCCTGCTCTGTTTGGCCCAAGGAGAAAAACAAGCCCTGCGTCCCCATTTTTCACCCCTTTCTCTTTCACTCTAACTCCATTGGAGCTATCTCCGGGAAGAGGCACAAAAAGAGAGAGGAGAGAAAGCGAGAGAAATGGATGGCGAGAGAGAGATATCGATATAGCATTCACTGAAGGCCCCTTTACTTTACTAAAGTAAACATTTTCCCCTCTTTTGGACTCCCTTTCCTCCCCGTACCCTCCTCCTGTCGCCCCTTATATGAAAAAAAACAGGATTTTTCCGCTTTGCCACCAATTTCCCCATTTGTTGTTTATGCCCACTCTGTCCTCGCTTTCACAATGCACCCCTCCTTCCCCTCGCCCCCCATTTACTGTGACTTGGCTCCACTTAATGACGGGGCTTACACCTGCTTACAGGATTAAATTAATTAGCACGAAACAGGGATCGTTGGAGGGAGGGTGGGGAGGGGGGTGCAAAGAAGAGGAAGAGGCGGGGGCGGGGGATGGCAAAGGGTGGACAACAACGGGGGGTCAGGAGAAAAGTACAGCAGGGAGAAGGCACAATAAAGAACGGGCCGCTCGGTGGCTGGTGCTGGGCCTCATGGTCTGCCGGATGCTGGGCATGGTAAAGGGTGCAGGAGGGGGTGATGGCTTGTTTTCAGTAGAGGAAATGGGGTTGGCCAAAGGGACGGGGAGACATGGGCGGTTGTTGGTGTGTTGCTGGGATAAATGGCCTCCTGAACAATGTTTGGGTGTGCGGGGTCAGAGGTGACAGCCGCCATTGTGGGGACACGTCTGCTCAACAGCAACTCGGCTGCTTATTCACAGCTCTCGCTTTTTCTGTGCACAGTATAGAGCAGTGGGTTAGGGTCTTCACAGGGGGTTGTAAGCATGATATGTTCTAGAAAATAGCTACTATAAACTGCTGCCAAAAATGTCCATTTTATATTTTTGTATCTTTATATCTGTCTTCAGGCAAAACAGTGCAAAACAGTAAAAATGTTGAATTATACAATAAATAGTAAAAGACCTAACAAAGGGAGAGAGAGAGAGAGAGCGAGAGAGAACTTAACAATTGATTCAAACATCAAATTGCTATCAAGATTCACCATGATTTGCTTTGGAAAACCTGATCTGGTTGCTCAGGTCGAACTGAAATAATCATCCAGCCACCAACTGTCATCTACTCTGCAACCCGCTCATTTTTCATTGATAAAGCCTTACAATGTGTTTTTTATTTAGAAAGGGGTTTATGAAAGTGTGCAGGCCTCAGCTTTGCCCAGCGTCTTCTCCGCGGGCTGGGCTGTCCTCTGTCATCTGTCTCATTTCTCATGACCTCAGTCTTCTCTCCGTCCCTCTATCTCTGTCCCTCTCGAGCAGCTAGATGAGCGGTTTGAGGGCTGGATCCATCACGATAAGCACTTACAGATGGGCCGCTAGCAGACTCGATTAGTTTCCTTTCATAAAGTTGGGAAATATTGCTGTCCCTCTGAATATCTGCAGTCGGAAAGGCATACTAAGAATTTGCAGGTGTAGGCGAACAGAGATGTTTTTTATCGGTGCCCTAAAGTTGCCAAATGATTGGCCTTTATGTCTGTGTTGCTGCTGTTATTTTTAAAATGGGAGGCGATTGGGTAACCCTATGCGAGCACTCGCACACAGATACAGTACACACACACGTAGGGTTGTCCTTACATGTAGGTTACAGCAGTGGTCACATAACTGGAGGACTCCATGTGTTACACTGATGCCTCTCAGCAGCCACAAGAACCTTTACCTGTTCTCTTACTGTCATTCAGTCTGGATAAGAGACAGTCCGCTAAAAGTCTGACAAGTCATACAAAGTTTCATACACACCCCCTCCACACACACACACACACACGCACACACACACGGGGGACCTAGTTGGTGACAGATGTATGGCGTAGTCCAGCCCATTGCGTGGCAGTGGTCACTTCAATCCCTTCCATATGACAGTGATTAGTCAGGATGCACATAATGCTTGTAGATCCCTGCTCTGCCATCGAACACACATACACACAAAGGCCACGACACACACATACGCACACTGCCACACACACACACACTCACTCCTCTCTGAACCCCACATTTTCTGGCTTAGCACATTCCGTACATGTATTAGCAAACAGCTAAGCTAATTGCTTTCCGTTATTAGTGTGTAGTACAGTACACTTTCTTTGTGTTTCAGCTGTTTACTGGCAGAGTAGGTGGATTGCGGCACAGTTAGACTGACTTAGCGGTGTGTGAGTAACAGATGTGAGAACTGGAGGGATAAGCAAACAATTCTCAGGTGCATTTGATACATGTACAACAATATGCAGCAAAAATGACATATGCAGTGTATGTATACTTATTTTTTTAGATATAAATACATATTATAAGGTGTTAGTGCACTAAAATAAACATCTGTCTTTTACTTTGATGTTAAGAGATTGGATAATAAGAACTGCACTTGTGGAATGGTTTGAATTGTGTTGTGTTGGGGTCAGGGGCTTTGCCTGTGAATCTGTTGGCACGCGTGTGTGTGAGAGTCTACAGCTGTGACAGCCTGTGACCTTGCCAAATCGGGCCTCATACTGATAACACATTGACAAGATACTGGCAGACAGTGTCGGTGGATTGTCACGACAGCTTTCTCCGTCAATAGGTGAAGACCCGTGGCTGTCAAAAGCTGCAGAGGAGCAAAGTGTAATATATTGTGTATACTATACTGTGTCTGGGCCACTCTAAACACTCAACGATGGCATACTTTGTGGTAAACATAAGAGCTGTGAAGTCAGGTTTATTTGTAGAGCCCTTAATTACGTGAAAATAATAACTGCAAAACATTGAGAAAAAATGAAACCTTCAGGACAATCACATTTGGGAATAAAAGAAAAGTAACTAAAGAATTTTAGTGAGGGAGATACAGAAAGGGATCTTGGTGACCCACAATACAATCCAGTTTGTCTCATTACATTTAATTTATCAGGTATGTGGCAGTAGCTGATATTGTAGTGATCTGACTTTGTCTTTGTCCTTGCTCCATGAACTCTCTTAAAACCTGTCTTTCTGATGCCTTCTCTCTTCTTTTTTTCCCCCTTTTATCAGTAGGATCTCATAACACAGAGTTTAGATGGTTCATTGGCTGCCCATTCCCTATCCCCTGCCGAATGCAATCAGCAGACACCGCTGGTAATAATTTTCGCTCTTACACTTTTTCCTCCTCTATCTTCTCTCTTTGCTTCACTCCCTCTCTTTCTTTTTCACATCCCCTACCTCCCTTTCCTCTGATTATATTCTACCTACCTACCTACTCTGTTGGACAAAGGTGGCCGAATGAATGGCCGGTCGGCCTGGCATGATAAATCACATGCTCAAAATTAACTTTCATTCAGCAAATAGATTGTAAAAGGGGGGAGAGTGCGAGTAGGAAAAGGTAGGGGGAGGCGAAAGAGGCCTCTGCTTCTCCAAGCTTGCATTGATGAATTTAGAGGAGGAACCATGATTCAGGTCCGAGAGAGGTGCGGCATAAACAGAAAAGATTTAATGAAACACAAGACTGACTTCTCCAAAAACTGCTTTCTGTTTCCTACACCTGCTTTTAGTGCTTATAATCAGACAGATTATAAGCACTAAAGCAGTATTTATATTTTATTTTAACGCCACATCATCAAAAAATGTGCCATCTTGTATTTAGGCATCTGTTTGTCTCACTCATATGATCCAACTGATCGTGGTCATTAAAACAACAAAAATAAAGGTGGCTGCCTCCAGGACTGCCATTTGCCCTCATCGTGAGATAAATCGCACACTCAAATTTAGCATCAACACAGGGGGCAAAAAAGACAAAAGCAACCAAGGGCCCAGTGGCATCAAAGCGATTACTGGCTGCCCAGGTAACCCCCCCGAATCTGCCCCACCCTCATCCTCTCTCCTCTTATCAGGCTAATTGAAGACAAGCTCTTTGAGACGAACACACAATGGGACCAACGGTAGAGTGGCATTTGAGACTCAACGGGTGGACCGGAGAAAAGGAGATGCCGGGGTATTCTATAAGCACCCCCACCCACCTCCTCGCCTAAATCCCTTTCTCTGTCTGTCTTTTATCCCATGGCGTCTCATTCAGTGCCCTACTTGACATAGCTCGACCTCTGAACCCAGAGTTTATGAACTGAAGCAGCAGCTATTTATTTGGTGTGGAACTAATGTGTGGCCGTACCATTGTGCGGAGACTCAGAGCTATGTTAGCTTTGTGTTTGAGTCGCTGTGTGCTTGGATAAGCTGGTGGTCAGCAGACTTCGGTGCTAATACCATTTCAAGACCGCTGACAACTGGGGCTGACTGAATTGTTATCTGTCAGAAAACCAATAAAGATATAGCAAAAAGGACAAACCCAAAGCTTTTTTTAATTAGGGTTACTCTTCCTCCAGGATTAGATACTGCTTTTACTTTAGATCTAGTCAAGTCAAATCAATTTTATTTATATAGCCCAACATCATAAGTCAAATTTGCCTCGTGGTGCTTTCCAATCTATACATTATACAACACACTCTGTCCTTAAACCCTCTACTTGCATGAGGACGAACTTCCTAAAAAACCTTAAAATTCAAATACACGTCTTGGCTTTCTGTTTTAAGGTCATTGTAAGCATATTATAAGCAAGAAAAGCACACAAATAGTCACCTGCTTTTTTGAAAAGTGGGAGGCCTTGCATCAATCTGCCACTTGGACAGAAATGCAAGCCTCCACCCACTGAGCAAACAGCGGTAATCTTCATAAAACGATCAGTCTTCATCATTCATAGTTCAAAGGTGAGATTGTTGTATTGTTCTCTGCAACTATTTATCAAATCTTCCAGCTTTCAGTCTATTTGTCTAGTTTCTAGTATGTCTTCAGAACAATACCGAGAACAGCAAATAATTAGAATTTATCATTTAACAATACATTTTTGACGCCTTCTTAGCTCTTTAATGGATAAAGGTATATCCTGGAGAATCTAAGTTTTCTGATGTGACGCCAAGTAATCTTGCCGGCGAGGTATTAGGATGTCAGCAGTGCAAAGGAAGTGCTGTTGCAGCCGTTATCTTGAAAACTTCGATTGACGGAGATTTTTAGACAAAAATCCTGCATGTTTATCAATAAGAAAAGCCAAAGTCACAGATTAACAAGCCGTGGCCTGTCTGTGTGATACCTTCTGGGGTTTACGTGTAGGTGTGCGTAAAGGGAACAGGTTAGGTTTTGAAGTGGCTGCGTTATAGCAGTCTCTTTGGAGGACATGCAGCTCCAAGCAAACACAGAGCTCTGCTTAAACAAACAGGGGAGGACAGGAGAGCAAGACTAATGATGGGATCCACGCAGCTTACACATACACACACACATGCATAAACACATACACACACACACACACACACACACACACACACACACACACATGCACACAAATGCACTCACAAACTCGCTAGAGCAAAGACGAGAGGAATTTGTCCCCGGAAGAGGAGTGGTGGAGATAGACCGTTGATCTGCACAGGGATGAAAAGAAAGAAAAGTCCCTGTCTCTATTTTTCATTGACATGTCCCACCTCCCTGTATTCACTCTGGGATACTTCGCCAATCAGGGGGGACTGTATCCTTCAAAATTAAGTCATTACTGTGATCGCAGACTGTTTTCCATTTTTGTGTGAGAAAATTGCAAATCTTTATCAGTGCTGTGTTTTTGATGCTATGTGCTCAGTGTGCCCTGCATTCGTGTGCGAGCGTGCGCGCCTCTGCACGGGCACGAGTCCACGCCTGCCTGAGCGCCCTGATGGCATTGTGCAGCAGAGTCCTTGACAGAAGTGAATTAATCAGACCCCTCTGGCCCATTTGTCTCTATTTGGAGGGCTAATTGGAAAAGAAGCAGGTGTTAATAGAGAGAGGAGAGAGCCACAGTGCGAGTGTGTGTGTGAGTGTGCATTTCTTGTGTGTCTGTGTGAGTGCTCGCGTGTAATGGAAGTCTCAGAGCTAAGTTAACCAGACTTAATTAGGCTTGTTCAGGCTCCAGCCAACCTTATATCTTTCTCTGAGGTGAGGGCGACGCAGCGAGCGAGAGATGGAGGGGCGTGGGGGAGGAACTCAAGACTGCACTCGGGCCTCTTGTATGTTGGATGGCTGCATTCATGAAAAAAAAAAAAAACCCAAAAAGATTTAAACTAAAACATGAACATGCCCGTGCAGATACTGCAGTAAACCTACACAACCACACAAAACTTGAATTTGTGATGCTGTCTGCTGTTTAGAGTGGGCACAGTGTTATACACAAGGTTGCATGTATAGAGCATGGGAAACACCACTCTCCTCTCCGATCATATTTTCCCCCACTGCTGGTGTCTGGGATTGTTTGTTTGAGATGCTCAATTGCGAGTGTGTGGCAAGCCTGTGTCCTGTCCTGCGGGTAGCTGGCGATAAAGTTTGAACCTGTTTGGAAGCTCAATCAAAGGCCCCACTAGCTCGTTAGCTCCCTGCATATTTAGCTGTCTAAGTGATGTCAGCAAGTTTTAATGGACGGCAGCTTTTCTCAATTACGCAGGAGGGAGGCAAGCAAACTGTATCCAGTGCTATATGTGTATATGTGTGTGTGTGAGAGCGTGTGTGTGTTTGTTTGATGTGGTGTTTACTCAGTTGAAAGCTGTCTCCTGTGTGGTCTCGCCACAAAGTTATCCCCCTCCAGATCACACACACACGCTCACCTGAGGCAGTGCATGCATGTCTGTTGCATGCGCATGAAGGTGCGTGCGTGCTTTCGTCTTCACGGAGATGAGTAGGTGTAGATTCAACACGTGACGCATCTTTATGAATTTTTGGGGCACACTGCTCTTCCCACCGATGTCCGGTACACACACGTGAACACAGACACATAAAGCCAAACACACACACACAGATTCAAGACATAAACATACAACAAAATCTTCCATAATATTTAGATATTTCCATATGCACACAACTCCAGACATGTGCACACCCATGTATATACAGACGAAGGCACATTGTTCCTGCTTCTTTCCGTCTGGGGGTTATATCTGTTTTTGTTTCAGTCTCATACACACTTAACAGTTCAAGTATACAGCAGCTTTAGCGCTTCGCCAGTCAGACAACCAATACTCAATTCATTCATCCATAAGGTTATATATCGGTAACCTTTTGGTACGGATGATGAATTTATACTAAGTAGAAAAGTGTAAAGTATCAGAAGCTGGCATTCAGTACTTTCTCAGATTGTTGTCTTCTTCACTACTTATTTTATTTTATTTTAGTTTATTTTATTTAGGCAAAGGTTTTCTATAGCAGCTTGTGTTCATACAGCTCTAGAAAGTCAGGCTTCTTTTGGTAATGACATTAGAGTTTTTTTAATTAAAGTGAGGTATTAAGAAAATATGTTATTTATTAATATCAGCACTAGTTTAATACATTTTTAAAAAAAGACCTATTCATCCCTTGATCGGTTCATTTACTTTTATTTATTCTCAGTTGTCTTTGGCAAATTTCATTCACTTATATTCAGAAGAATATAGTTATTCTAAATAATTTATTCATTATCGTTATCTTTCAGTTTTTCAAACGTTCCCACACATCTCTTATTATTTCTCCCTGCTTCCTCTCGAGTCTCTCTATCTCTGTTCATTCCTCCTTTCTCCAGCAGGCAGAGTTGCTCGCAGCCTTTTTCACTTTTCATCAACACAACCAAACAGAATAAGATGAAGACCGGCAGTACTGTAAAGGAGGAGCACTTTGTTTATTTATGTTTGTTATTACTTATTTATTTAGTTTGTCAAAAATATTCAAAGCAATCTGTGTGTGTGTGTGTGTGTGTGTGTGTGTGTGTGGTGAGTGAGAGAGAGAGAAGAGAGAGAGAGAGAGAGAGAGAGAGTAGGTGTGTGTTACAGGAGGGTGTGTTAATGTGGCAAAATATGCATCTATGTGAACATTCTGCCCTCCTGAACCTGGAATGCCCCTTGTGACACACACACACACACAAACACACACACACACACACACAGACACACACACACCAGTCAGAGGTGGGATGGCTGCAGGCGAGGAGGCGAGGAGGCAGGTCGGCAGCGATTAGAGAGGCTGTGTGTGTAATGGTTGCCATGTGCGGACCCATCTCATCCACCATTACACACACACACATGGCGCCCACCTCCCGAATCCCTCCAAGATACCGTACACTTTTAAAAACATTAGCCACTAATGCTTTAATGCCCTCGCGTCAACGTGGGGTTTGACTGGAGCTAAAATGGCAGACACAGAGGAATGCGGGCTTGTGTTTGCTTAGTGTATGAGGAAGGGCTCCGGCTTACTTCTGATTCAAACATGATGGAGCTGTAGGGCCAGCTGCATACTCCTCAAAACACGTCATGGATGCGTTAAACACAACAATACACCCAACCTGTTCATCTTTACATGTGCATTTGTTATGTCCTTTTCAATACATTTACATTGCACGTACTGAAGCACCATTTTCTTTGATTTAGACCATTAATCACAGGCTTCCATGCAAAATGCCGACCGGTGTGGATATTTACATGAGAATGGCGGGGCCATGTTGCCGAGCCAGTAATGACTAACGAACGCTGGGCATGGCTAGTGGCCTGTCTCTGGAGCGTGCCAGGTGTTTGTTCCAGGCCAGGTTGCATGAAAAGCAGCGTCTGACCTTGGGACGAGTGGGTGAAACCTGAGTTGCCTCCACCACGTCCAAATGTTGGGCACCTGAAAAAGTCCGAAGCTCCTCCCCCTTCCCCTGCTGCCTCCTGTTTGTTGGCTCGTTCTCCCCTCTGTACCTGTCGTTCCACCCTCCACGATGTGGGAAAGTGGGAAAGTACCAGCGCCCTCCTCCTGCGTCTCCTCCCGCGTCTCCTCCCACCTCCGCTGCACACACATACAGAACCTTTGGCCATTGGACGCTGAACAGCTTCCTTGTCTGTGGGCTCGGTGAATGTAAACACAACCAGAGAGGGCGCAAAAACAAAAGTGTTATTGCGAGGGATTCATTGTGTCAACATCGTAGCCGGTGAGCACCATAAGGAAAAAAGGGGGCACAGTCTAGACTATTTACTGACAAAGGGAGCAGCATACTAAGGAGTTATTTAATGTACAGTTCACCTTTACTTGCACCTGGTTAACTAATCAGTAAAGGCAACATTTTGGTCACGGAAGGCTGCTGACATTCTCCCCTTAGGTTTCCTCCACTGATGTCGCTGTGCAGATGTATCACATTCACAAGACAGGTATGAAAAAATACATTATTCCCCCAGGAGTTCAGGAGGGCAGGAAATTGATGTAGGGAACGGGTCTTAACGTTAGCCAGCAGGAATATTGGCATTGAGCAGTTAAAAGCAGAGCCTGTCGGGCATCACAAACTTCGGCTGGTACATTTGCTGAACGTTGTTAGTCTGTTTGGCAGAAAGCGGCATTCCTTGAAGCATGAATGCTTTTCTTGAGCCTGTTCCTGGAAGGCAGGGCGGCGAGACCCCACCCGATCCACAATGCACACCCAGACACACACGCCAGAATGAGTAAAGTGTGGGCAAGAACCACCAGGAATAAAGTGTCGTTATCAGCACCACATGTTGTAGCTCTCATGGCAGCTAACCTGTGAAAAGTAATTGTTTCTTGGGTCTTGATTAGCGATTTGTGGAAATGGATGATAATGAGACTGCTGGTAATTTGGCACTTGAGTGCAATTAGTAAAATCAGATGGAGGTTAGTATAGACACTACAAGGTGCTGTGGTCAGTTTGTCAATAGACCGATTTCTCCTATACCTCCTGTAGCTGAATACACTGGTGTGTTTACATTTGAAATCAATTAGCTAGCACACCTATAGTAAAAAAAAAGACCATAGAAAATCTTTCTGTTAGCATTAGCTTGCATGCTAATGGCCTTAAGCTGTTTTGATTTAGATTAGTGTTCCTGTGTATGTGGGTGAACTTGATTATGCATATTTGTGTGTTAGAGAGAGATGAAGAGAGCAATGGAGATACGAGAGAATAGATGAGAAAGGAGATCTTCATCACGCGTGATCATCTTTACTTCAAACTAGTATTCACTTGAAGATTGTTCAAGCTGTCAAATGATTTTAGATTTGCTCAGACTTTAATGGGCTGTTGTTCTCTGCAAGGGATTCCTTCAGATTTCCTGCAACTCTCCTGCTACATTTGTTGAATTAACTTATCACCTCTCCTCTGATCTCTCCTCAGTTGGCTTTAATCTATCACAGCGAACCCTTCGCTTTTAAACATTGACCAAGTAGGGATCAGCTTGATCAATACAGAAAGAGCTCCCTCTTTCCCTCCTCCTTCTTTGTTTGGCCCTGTTTCTCTCTCAGGCTCTCCGCTTCACACTTGACTTGTCCCCTGGGTGTAGCAGATTAATAATGCCAGTTCTTTCACCATTCAGTGGAATGCATAAGGAGAATTGTATAGAGGCCCTTAATGAACTGGGTGGCCAGTGTTGGCCTCAACACCAATTAACACAGCTTTTAATTATGTCTCTAATCAGAGCAGCTGATGGCAAGAGCCCCAGCAACCCTGAATACAAGTGCCCCGCTGAGACATGCAGATGTACACAAGCACATGCACACACTCCTGACTGCTAAAGTACAAAAAAAGGCTTTCCGAGAGAGGATATGTGTTCATTTCAAGAATCGCTCATTCCCTCCCCAGCTTCCCTCCTCATTTATCTGCGACTATCCTTCTTCAGTTGTTGACCTTAGACCTGTCTGACCCAGCTAAAGAGGGTTGAAAACATTTCTGGCCCCAAAATAGCCCAAACACTTTTTATTTAGAATCTCTAAGGCAGCGAGTCAAGGGTACACGCTGCCCCCATCCAAAAAACATGAAGCAACAGGAAGAGAATGTCTGCTGGGGTAGTCTGCCAACTTCCCAAGCTGAGGGAAAAATTGGTATTTTTATTATGAAGAAAGAACACTGACTGTTTGACTTAAGAGCTCAGAGAAAGGTTTATTTCTGTTACAGGGGAAAGACAAAGGAGACATGCGACAGGTAGAGGTAATAAAGAGGTCAGTTATTAGTCTGATTCCCTGAACATAAAGTGCTGTTTTTATCTTAGAGCTTACTCCACCTGATTTCAGTTTCAGTGTTTCAGCAGCTGTCTAAAGAGGGGAACGGCTGCCAGCTTACAGCGCTTGATTCTAGTACTCGGGATGGAAGTTAAGCTCTTGAGAGTGTAAAGTGCTGTTCTGGAATCAGTTTGACGTCTTCTGGATCAGATGCCCGGCGCGGCCTGGAAAGGACGGTGGGTGAGCAACCCTCGCACTTCTTGGGAACGTTACAGGAGAATATGTAACTTTCTGGCAAAGACAAGAAAACAAGTAGTAATGGCAGCCTCGTCCCATATGCGTTTGATTTAATACAATTATGTGTGTACCGTAACACTTAAAGCACTCGGCGTGTTTGCGTGGTGAAGTATAAGAAGTTAAAACACAACGCTCCAAGGCAGAGGAGGTGAAACTTATCAAACTCCCCTGAATGTTTACTAAGAGTTTACAAAGAACGCCAGAGAGTCTGTGTATTCCTGTTCAGGTGACTGATACCTTCTCATGTACTGGAGGACATGATGTCCTGAGTGTCAGGATAACCACGGTCACATGGCTCAGTTATTTTGTGACTCTTTAATGTAAGACTTAAAATACGTATCTGCATGTACCTGCGGCTTCATGCATGTGTTTGTGTGTGCATCAGCAAGTTGTTTTGTGAGATGATGCCATATAAGGTCTCATATCCCAAAGCGGCAGTATAAGTTGAGTCAGGGGAGAGAGAGAGAAGCGGAGCCGAGCTTGTCTCGTTCTAATCTGGCTGCGATCTCAATGCATCGTGGCCAATTTGCTTTTTTTCCTCTGCGATGCCTTTATTCTCCATCCTCCATCTCATTCTTTCGCCTGTCTCTTTTTGCATATTCACCAGGAATTGTCAACAAAGCTCACCTACTGTTTCTAATCAGCTGCCTTTGTAGAGCGCCGTGCCTCAATACCAGAACATGGCTCGCGCTGGCAACACACACACACACACATGCACATACACACAAGGGAAAAAAAAACACTTTTGGAACATTTATAAGAATACCTTTTTCCCTATCCTTGCCTTTTCTATCTCAGTTCGTCTCAACACTGGAAGAGATAGACGTAGATACGCACGCAGGCAATCTTGTGCACATACAGACAGCGAGATAGCACAGCAGACAGAATGGTATTAAGAATGACAAATAGAGAAAGATAGATTGTAAGGTAGACAGACAGAGAGAGGCAGAGCCCAGAAAATGACCCTCTTTAGAGCCTGTTAGAAATCACAGCCGTCAGCACACTTAGAGCTGGCATGGCAAACTGTCGGAAAACAGCCCGTCCGTCTCGCAGTTCTCAAAAGCAGCCCTTCTTCTTCTCTTTCTCTTTCCCTCTCCCTCTTCCTTTCTGTGTCTCTTTGTCACTCTCCAACTTGGTTGTACTTCCTGTAACCCTGGTAGCCTTTATTCCTTTCACTGAGAGAATTGGTTTGTAGTTGCGCTGCAGCTCCCAGCGCATTGTCGGGCTTTAGTGTCTAGTGTCTAAGGTCCCTTTCATGCTGTAGGCAGGGAAAGAGACTAAACTGGATTCAGTGTGACTGGCTTTCTCTTCTTCACGTTAGTTAAAATTCTGATTAACAATGTGTATTGTTTCCAAATGTCCATCTCTGTGAAAAGAAGCAGTTTGAATAGTAAATGTACAAGTATATATCGAGTATTTTAAAGAGAAAATAGGTTTGATATTAAGCACATGAAGTATCGCATAGTATTTAGTAATCATTAAGAGTGAAAAACTGAAGATTTTCAAGCAAACAGCCTTCAAATTTAAAAGTAAATGAGAAGGCAACATGTAAGAAAACAGATATCTGGAACTGTTTTTGTCCTGAAACCACTTCATATTTGTCGAGTCTCTGTACAAATTGAGTTGGTTGATTTCAAAGCGGTCCTGATCTTTTCATCACCTGCTGTGTTTCATTATATCAGCTTGTAAGTCTACAGGGCCCTGATGCTGACACAGTACGCACACTTTTACACACACACACGCAGACACACACACACACACGCATCTAACCTAATTAAAGTGGCCTGGTTAAGCACCATGCGTCAGGGCCTAGCAGGGGTAGGTGTTAGGCATGTGGAGAAGGTGGGGGGGAGTTGCAGAGTGGGGGCGCACAAATCTCAACTTAAACGCAAAGAGATTAGACAACTTTTGCAAGATATTAGCTGTTCAGAAATGAGAAAAATGTCCCTAAGCCTCTTGTACAAGCGCTGGACCTGGTCAGACAAGGCCTGCTTTTGTTTCACAGACAGAGGCATGGAGCACTGTGTGATTAGTGTGTGTGTGTGTGTGTGTGTGTGTGTGTGTGTGTGTGTGATTGATTGCGGAGAGTCATCAGCCCTGTGGTGTGCAGGATGAGGGGACAAGACTGATCCAGGTCAGTGTGCATGTGTATGTGTGTGTTGGTTGTGTATTAGAAGTCAGATTGTAGACTTTACCACCTTTCACCCATGTGCCACAAAACAAAGTGACAGAGACGGGAAAATAATAAGAATAATTTTATGAAGCTGTTTACCTTACATGATGCCTCTGTGAATAATCTTTATAATCAGTTTTAACAGTGACACGCATTTATTGTGAATATTGTATTTATAGTCACTAAATACACATGCACAACATGGCCATATTTGAAGAAATACAATTAAAGTGTATACACGACCTGATCAGCAGGTATTAATCACAAGAAACCTGAACCTGGTACTGTGTTAAAGCATACTTTGGCTGATAATTGTGTATATATGAGTCTTGCAGTCATGAGCTGCTTTGAGTTATAAGGCCTTCAGGACAGATGGAAGCTGAACAGGATTGAATTCATGCAAAAAAAAAACAACAAAAAAATGATGAACAAATGTGGATTTTCTAAACAGGTGTATATTAAGTGACTTAAACAAATGTTGGTTATTATGGGTTGCTTATAGCCCTGGGCAGCAAAAAAAAAAAAAAGCCTCTAAATATCAAACCGCATTTTTATAAAACCCAATAGCTTGTGAATTCATGCCTTATTAGAGCATAAGAGACAAACAGAGCGGCCACCCACAAGGCCAACTCAAATTATCTCCAATGGAGGTGAAAGGTATGCGGCTGAGGTTCAGCACTGAAACATGAAAACATCACCCTGTTATCTGAATAATTGAACCTAAAACACTGAGATACCAAGTTGGTATTTGACTTGGAAAGTAATCATTGCTTTGATTGTCAAATATACAGTTGACTCATCTTCCATCTCTGTCTGTGTGCGTGTATAGACACATTCAGGTGTGGCTCTGCTGCCATACTGGATGTATTTTGGACACACGACGGGTGTATTTGTCCCCAGCGGTAGTGTGTTGTTTTTTTTTTTTTGTTGAGCTACAGAGACAAAGAGAGATAGGGAGGGACAGAAGAGGGGTATTTAATGAAGCCCTCTCTGTGTGATAAGGAGAACCAGCAGTCCCTGGTGTGTGACATGGCCTGGCCCCTGTCATCACAGGGCTCCTGTTGTGGCTGAGAAATATCCACCTCTACCCCTCCCTCATCCCCACCTCCTCCCTCCCTCATCGAGAGAGAGAGAGGAGAGGAGACAGTCAGACAGACAGAAAGAGAGAGTCCAGACAGAGGCCATGTGAGTGTGTGTCATATGGAACAGATTTAGTGCTAATGACCACCACCCCCCTCCTCCCCCCGCTCTGTGCCCACCCTCTGCCACCCATTCCACCAGCCCCCCTCCCCACATCACTCTGTCCCGGCCAGTATCATCCCTTCATAAGGAATGCTGGTCTGTTCCAGCTCCAGTGTCCCATGGCTTTACCCATCCGAGCACCCGTTCACCCCTCTCACCCTCCCACCTGCCTCCCCCCTGGTCATATCCTGCCACCAGAGCTTGTACCCAAAACTTGAGACTTGGATTCAAGTTGGACTTAACTCTTAAAATGAGCACCGGTGACTTGAACTTCAGTGCTGTCAGACTTAAAGTTTAAAAGCCAAAACAAATAAGTCTCATATTGGGATCTGGTTAGATCACAATGAAATATTAACATTAATATTAATAGTGTCAGCCAGGCCCAGCAGGCGACACGCTAAATAAATCAATTAGTCAGTTAACTGTTTCAGTCATTTATGGAGCAATATTGTCAAATGTTTTTAATATGTTTTGGTTTTGGGCTGTAGGTCAAACAAAGGAACTGTTTGGAGGTGGCACTTTTGGCTCTGTGAGATTTTAATGCCCAGTTTTCAAGTCATGTCTCGAGTCACTCAAGACTTGGCTTGGATTTCTCTTGAATGACTTGAAATTTGAATTAAAAGTAACTCTGACAAACTTCAGCCTTGATTGGGACCTACCTGAAAATGGCTCCGTCTCCTGCCATCTAAGTTTCAAGTAACAGAGGAAGGAACGGTTTGGGGAAAGTAGGAAAAGTAGGAGGCGGTGTTGAAAAGGCTTCAGAGAAATGCGAAAAAGTGTCGCCAGAAGGTGGATTTCACCTGAAAGTGCTGTTTTCACTTTAGCCCACCGCAGCTGTCACGTGTTTTTTGCATGAAATAATAACAGATTCTTTTCACGGCACGTCACAATTTCGATGGTTTTCAGCACCTTCCAAACGCGTGGCGGTGGCTGGAGTGTCCACCACTTTAAGACTTGACCTCGACATCGACCTTCACTCAGCCCGTTGGCCCCCTTCCACTTCCCGTATCTCTGTCACATTGACACTGGCATTCTTTCACGTTAGCGCATCGCAGCGCCGCAGATAGGCCTGCCAGACCCCCCTGTGCTCTCCTAGTATCTCTGTCACACACACACACACATTCGCACACACAGAGTTAATTGGTAACTAGAGTTTATGGGTAGCCGGGAACTTATAGTTCGACTACGCTGTAGCGAGAAGACGCGTGAGATAATATGTCGGCTTTTGGTGAGTTATGACTATACGTGTGTGATTGTTTGAGGTGTCTTTCTGTTAGATTAGGGTATCGCATGTGCCATTTGAATTCGAGGTGGTGTCGAGGTGCTGTCGTTTTTGCCTCATGGCGGCATTTGCTGAGCGGGGCGACCATGTTATGTTAAACTTGGGATAACACTGAATATTTGTTTCTGTTCCAGCGTGTGTCCGTGTGTGTACACATGCGAAGTTCCTTTAATTCACCCACGGCTCACCGGCAGTTGCCTCATTTCGCAAAACGCTAACAAGTGTAATTGCTTTTAAAAAACATGGATCTTTTATTTTGTCCCTCCACCGAACTACATTTACATTTACTGCACAAGAATTCAACAAGGTTTTTTTTTTTCAGGGAGAGTTATTCCCCCATCCCCCCACCACCTCACCACTTTGACTCTTCAATCAATATCAATAAAGTGGTCTAGTTATCTATTTTACCCTCCTTCAACAACTTGAGGATCAATACCCATCCGTCATGGTTTCACCCACTGAATGTTATCGCTTGTGCCGGAGATTAGCCCGCCGTAGCATCTTATCCTGACATTTTCTGTTATCCTGAGTTATGGAGGTTAGAAGGAGAGGTCTGTCGCAGTGCTTTCCAGGCTTCACTTGCCCAGTGGTCTCATACAGAAAAAAGAATGATAAAAATATGTTTATTGTTGTTTTTCATAATTTCAAATGTATGTATTGGATTTTGAGATTTTCTTTCTAATGGATTTTAAATAACTCATACACAAATTCTTGCACTTTCTGCCATTTTAGTATATTTGTGACATTTTTCTTATACATTTTCTGTTTGTACATACAGTTTGTGAATAGTGAAGTTCTATATTTTTACTTTTTTAACATTTATCTCTTCATGCGGCCCTATTAGGAGGTAATGTCCCTAATACTTTTTCCACACACATTTAAGGTTTTTATTTATTACAGCATGTGTTTTAGTCAAGTGTTACCTCTGTTGCATGACATTACTTGGTGTAGGTTTTAATATATACCATCAGTACATTCTCTATTGTTTTCAGTTTCTGTGTAGCATTATTGGCCTAGGTCCTGTGGGAATGCTGTGTGTTGAGTTAAAAAATACAGCCTTCTAAAACACCACAGAATTAAAAAAAAAAAAAAGCTTTATACCTTGTTAACCCTTTCTCTGTCACATTGGTGTGGAGGGTCATCCATATCCCAGACTGTCACAGCTCTCAACCAGGTCCATCCTTCATTCAGCCCTCATCCTTCAAGTCCTGACCACTCTCCTCTATCTGTCTGTCAGGCCAGGACTTGACCTCCCACCTCTGGAGGCCCGCCCATCTTGTTACCCCTAACCCTCAGCTGATTGTGTCACTGACCAGCAATGTTTAATGTGTTTTTTTTTCACTCAGAAAACAGAGAGTTTAGGGAACAGGATATGTGTTAAAGCCAAGTTTAAAATGAAAAATCACTCAGGGTGAAAACTCAATTAAGGTTCTTGTAATATTCTAAAATATAGGAACAGAGCCTGTACAAACGTAGATGAATTGTCTGCACTTGGTTAGATAGAGGCATGTGGAGAATAATACCACAGAACAGGATCAGCTCAAGTAATTTTAAACATGACGCATTAAGAGGTTGAACATTCATTAAAAGCCATGAGATAAAATTATTATCCCACTTTCCCCCTTTTTGAATGCAGCAGCAGGACCTGTGACACAATGCGGTCCTTCGACGACTGATGCAGTGTTAATTTGTGTGTGTAGAGTATGTGAATTTTACCCCAGTCAGTTATGCTCACGTCTCAAACAAGTTTCAGTCAAAAGACAAAATTCCAGGGATGAATGTGATCATCATTATTGTTATTCTCTTGAGGAAAATGACACCATTAAACAGGAGCATAAAAGTAAAATAGGGTAGGTTTCAATTTCTTCCACCCACCCCCCCATCACCTCTTCTCTTTCTCTCCCTGTCTCTGCCTCTCCCTTCCCCGCTACGTCCTTGTACCTTGATTCCTGCTTAATGCCCAGACTGATGAGTCCAATTTGGACTGGTTCTGCAGCTGGCCCAGTTTGATTAATGGCTCTGGGTGAGGTAGCATCAGCGCTGCCACGTCCTTGTTTCATCACACACACATACGCACGCGCAAACACTGACACACACACCCCCGCATAGCCACTCATTGCCACCAGACCAGCCTTGTAATTGATGACAGAGGGCTAACCATTTGCAAACCAAATGTGGAAATGGGAGACAGCGCAAACTCTGCTTCTAACACCTCTCCAACCTCCCCTTTTTCTGTCTTTCTTTTTTTTTTCTCCCTCTCTTTCTTTCTTTCCATCTGTCTCTACACCTCCTCTCACTGTCTATACACCCGCTCTTTCATTAGGCATTTGTCACATTGATATGAAGGGCCAGGGCAGCATTGTGACATGCTCAGAAGGCAGTATAAATATTTGATTAGCCCTAATGGAAATCGTCACAGCACGCTAATTGCGCCACACATTATCTGAGGTGCAGTATCAGGGGCGGACATCCCCTTTGATCCTGCCTCCGTCTCCCCCTCTCCTCTTCCTTTAGCCCATCTCGGCCTCTGGTTCTTTTGTTTATGCAGTTTATTTTGGGTCATATGTCATTATCTGCACCTCCTCCACCCACCCCTCCACCCCCAAGCCCTCCGCTTTCCTGTCTTTTCTTGTCAGGAGCCTCTGTAGTTGTTGTCATCTCTCTCTCAACGCACAGACGTCCCTGTTTACCGAGCCTCTCCTCCTCGCTGCATGTGCGTGTTGTCCTCCGCTGCCCTGCTCGTCGATGTTTCCCTTTGCAATGGAGCTGGGGCTAAATAGCTGCGAGGGCCACATACGCACACAAATAGACGCACACAGGGGACCAGAGGACAATACACTGCAGGGAAACCACATGTACGCTCGTTTTGCTCGTTCTCTTTATTGCAGCAGGGACACACACATTATTATGATGCCATAAAATCACTAAAATTATATATCAGTGAAAGAAAATGAATAAATCTCCGGCGAGGAGTAGAGTTCCATGTATTTGAGTGCATATCAAATCGAAGGAGATGGTGATTGGATGTGTGCTGATACTTTGGCCATTAAGTCGGCAAACATCTGGGTTAGATTAATCGGTTATAAAAGAAAATCCTCCCTGAGCTCTTTTCCAACTGTAGGGGGAAATGTGTCAGAAATGGCCACACACTTGCAACTCAGCCCTAACACCTCGGGTGTTTTTTTTTGTTTTTTTTTTGATAAATTGACATCTCCTATTTTTAATCACATTTTTGAAGAGCATTGTTTTCAGTCTGTTTTTATCGCTCCAGTCACCACTCTGCTCTGTGAGTGTGCGTCTCCATTCTGACTGCCTTTGTTGTGACTGCTTACTTTCGGTGATGCTTTGATTTCGAGTCATATCCTCTTTGGGGGTTTTTCTTATGATAAATGTGTGTCCTTTAAGCATCTGTGATCCTTTCAGTGTGCACACAATGCACTTTAAAAAAAAAAAATTCTTGTCCTTCCTCAGCCTCCATCCTGTTTGTATTTACTTGTTGTTATTTACGGCGCGTCTCCTGCAAAGATCTGTGACATTGTTTGTTGTCGCTCCTCTTCTCTCTCACACTCTCCCTCTCGCCCTCCCTCGGACGTTTCCATTTAGCCAAAGACAAAACAAGTTAATTAGATCGGAAGTGCGGGCCTATCAATGGGGAATCAGTATTCAAATCAAGGCCTTGTCTGGACACAAACAGCAGGAAGCCAAACAAGACCCCTGCGCTGCTGAATGGGAGGACGGGAGAGGGAGAGAGAGAGAGAGTGAGTGAGAGAGTCTGGAGTTTAGAGGGGGGCTTGCACTGGCCAACACACACAAACTGTTTAGGTGCTGGATTGATTATATTTCTGTGTCTCCTTTCATGTTCGCGTGTATTTGAATGTGAAAATTAAAAGCGTTCGGTCCTTAAGAAACATGCAGGATTTTCAGTTCAACTTCAGTGTGGTAGCGTTGAAACATTTAAATGCATTTGATACTGCTGTTCCAAAGAATTAGCCTGTATTAATGTAATAAATAACCTGGGTCATAATTTATAAGATTATTGTATGATTTCCATAAACAAACACAAGTTTGGAAATAGACTGAATTTTACAAGCATTTCCAATATGCTATGCTATATCATCTTTACTTTTTCAGCGATGTAAAATTGAAGGCAAATCCATGCAAAGTAATGGTAGAGGAGGGCGGGGGGCGGTGCTTGAAAGAAGCAACATCCTGTTTGTTACGGCGAGCAAAGGGGTTTGTTTAGGATGGGAGCAATATGACTGAGTATGACAGAGGGCAGCAGCTGTTAACACCATCTACTTTCAAGTTTATAATAGAAAACAGAAAAACATGTGTTCATCAAGTCTCAGAATTATCTTCTTTGATGCTTTAGAATATCAGGATTTATGTAGTGTTTTGTTGCTGGTTTAACTAATAGAAATAAAACTTTGTCTTTATTTCACTTTTTATGTTGTTCATCATACACTAGCAGATATGAGAGTCAAAGAAAAGAAAAAGGAGCGGACAGGAGAGGAGAAACAGGGAGAGGAGAGGAGGAGAGGGAAGTGGAGAGTAAAAGAGGGGGGGTGAGAGGGAAAGGTCCTATTATCTCGTGTGGAGGGCCACCTGAGCTAAAGACAGCCATTTGTTCCCAAATCGACCTGTCGACCCCCGCCTAATTACCAGCCAATTATTTCCAAATGGACCACATTCACCCCATACCCCGCACACTTAAAGAGGAGAGGCACAAAATTGCAAAAAATTCTCTCTCTCTCTGTCTGTCTGTCTAACACACTCGTTCTTCCAAGTACACTGTCGTTCTGTCTTTCTTTTTCTCTCTCCTTCTCTTGTTTCAGCATTTTTTTTATCCGGTGAGAAATACTTTTGCACTTTTTGTTGCAGACTTTGCAGTCATCCAGATCCAACCAACCACCCACTCAACCACACACACACACGACATACACTTAATATTTATTCCCAGTTCGTTCTGTGGCTCTTTGGTTGCTAATTAAGTGGCCTAATTATGCTCAGATTTGACACCGAGCCTGTGTGTGTGTGTGTGTGTGTGCACGCATATATATATATATATATATATGAGTGTAAGAAGGAAAACAGTCTGATTATTGCCATTGTTACACACATGTGCACAGTAATATTAAGATGCAGCTCTCTTACAGCTGCTTCATATCTGTACAGTCCCTCTCTCTCTCTCTCTCTCTCACCCCCTCTCTGGCACCGGTCAGTCTCAGCAGGCCGATGTGTATCGATGGGTCCGGCATGCAGGAGCCACCCGAAGGAGAAGAAGGCTGTGCCCCTGTTCCCAGAATTCTTTGTGGTTGGCCTCCATTGTTCGCCACCACCACTTGTATACAGTATTGTCAGACTGATTGTGAGCCTCCGCTCTCTCGCGCTCCGGACGGACGAAGAAGAGAAACAAGCAGAGTAGAGGAGGGAGACGGAGGGAGAGGGGAGGAGGAGGAGGAGGAGGAAGGGAGCAGTAAGCATTGTGTCCCTTGCTCGCCATTCTCCTGCCTTCCCATCTGTTTCCCTCTCTTCCTTCCTGTTTCTGTGGGATAGTGAACAGGCAGATTAGTTATAGCACCGCCACAGCTCCTAATAGGGGAAGTCATGGCCGGGAAATACGATGGATCGGTTTGAGATATCATCTGGCTGAGTGGTGCAATAGTTTTGAACTCTGACACCTAGCTGCTCGCTGGCTGACTTTGATCACTTTGGTGCCGAGTGTGTGAGTGTTTGTGCCTGTACGTGCAAGATGGAATATACTGTAATTCTCCACCGTTTTCTCCTTTGCTCATCTTGTTAATGTTTGAACTTTTTTGTCCCTGAAGGACCTATACTGCATTCATATTTACACCACTGAAATAATAATACTTGCAGATGCAATGCAATTAAATGCACTACTTTCCTTAGGTAAGCCCATAATATTACTATATTTGTTTAGACAGAGTCAGAGAGATTCAGCTCTGTGTAGTTTATTCTGCTCATGTACTAACTGAAGGGATACAATGAATAGTTGTTTTCATGTTCAGTTACTCGTTTTTCATTCATTTTTCATTCATTTACTTTATGCAATGTCAGAAAAGACTGAAAATGCCCATCCTGACACTGGGAAGCTATAACCAGAGAATGATTTTGCATTCAAAATAGTTTTCACAGGTTTTTATCAGGATGCATAATTATGGGAAAAACTGAAAATGAAGCTTTTCAGAATAAATGCTGAGTCTACTGAAGTCCAAAGAAAAAGTTCAAAAGTGGTCATCACAATCTCCAAAAGCAATGGCTTATGTCTTTAAATTTCTCTTCTTGAATGACCAAATGTCCAACAAAATAAATAATATTTAGTTTACAATATTAACATTAGCAACTGGGAAAATTATTATCACATCTTGGAAGTTGTAATAAGAGAATATTTTGCAATTTTGCTTGATAAATAATTGAAGTTAGTTTAGTTGATTGATTAATTAGCAGAAATTGTGATAATTACATTCTTTGATTGCCTTAAAGGCAGCCTCAAGGTGACCACAGAGCAGAATCAACTTCCCTCCAACACAATCTTAACCTTGAACATTCGAACCTTCACAAAGCCGGCATTTACTGAGGAGCTATTGTATTGACTTGCCTTATATTTACGGGTGTTTGTGTTAATGTGTCCATCCCCTGTATAACCTATTCTTCTCCTATAATATATATCCTATTGAGCACCTGCTTAATATCCCCACAGGGATCACTGAAGCTTTGTCTGATCTAATCTAATAAAGATATTCTGGAAAGTTCAGTGTTACATGGCTTAATGTGTCTGCCTCAGATCTGTGCGTGTGTGTGTTCTGGTGTGTGTTCTGGTGTGTGTTCTGCTCGTAGCAGGCTGAGACAGGGCTGCGTACCGGCCTCCTGGCTGAGTTTGAAGCTAAGTGGATTAGCATATCTCCCATGTCAGCTCCATTCACTGTGACAGCCTGATGACATGGGACTGTGTGACGGCCGCGACCCACCTGATGTCCACAGCTCGGGCCTCCCAGCAGGTGGTCTGACTCTGGGCGGGAGGGAGGGAGAGAAAGGCTGATAGATCAGGCGAGAGGTTTGGGGGGATGGGAGGGGGGGGTCCGAGGTAGGCTTATGGAGGGCAAAGTCATGTTCTCAGCAGTTTTAAGGAGACATCAGTGCCTTTTTGTCTCCAAACCTCATTGTGGAGAATAAATGCTTTTCTTTTACTTCAGTTAATGAGGCACAAGCACCGAAGGAGTTTCCCTCTTACAAATTTTGTTCTTCCTCTCTGCACATAATTGGTTATAGTAGGCCTATGAAAAAAAAAATCTGCATTTTAGCATATTGTCTTACATGACCATTAACATACTGATTTTATACTTTTTATTAAATGTAGTGTGATTTTATATGTTTTTATTTAATACTTTATTTATGCCAGATGAGAGTAAATGTAGACACGTGTCCTTGGCATTAAAAGGGCAGTATTCATATAAAGCACAAAACCACAAACAGTGTCTGTTGAAGTACATAAAGTGTGCTTTCACAACGTATGATTTAAATACATGTTTATACAAGTTTTTTTTTTTATTTAACTGAAAGTAATTTCATTCATTGTTTTTACACTGAACTATATATATAATATATATATAATATATATATATAACTGCATGCTGAGCGGTGTGTTCAAAAATAGGTTGTATTATTTTAAACATGAATCTCCTTAATTGCAGCAGTTCTGCCCATTGGACCCCACAAGACCACTGCTGGTCAAATGGTTTATTATTTTAGTTCATTGATAGTCTCTCACCTTGAGGTTTCCTTTACGTACTATATTTAAATCTACGTAGCTGTTCTATAACAGAAATAGAAAAAATCAGACACATTCCTGTCTTGTCTGTTTCGTGCTCACACCGATTTTCCTCTCTTCCACAGTGATACCTTCTCTTTATCTCATCTCCTTCGCTTCTCTCACACCTCATCTCCTTTGCTACCTTTCCACGCCGAATCTCCCATGACCCTTTTAGCCATCTCACTCTCTCTCGGTCTGTCTCTCTCTTACCCACCTCTCCCCCCCATTCGCCACCCTCCTCCTCCTCCTCCTCCACAGTCTCGTGCCGGCCTAGCCAGGCAATGCTAACACTTTTGTCAGGGTGATTAATAGCACGCTGGATTGTCGTTAATTCACTGGCTAATGACTGGAGGGAGCGGGCGAGAAGAAGAGAGGAGCAGAGCGGAGCGAGGCTGGAGAGTAATAGACTGATGTATGGGTGTAGGCTGCTTTCAGTGGCAGAGGTGAATATCATCACCCCCCCCACCCCCTCCAACCCCTCCAACCCCTCCAATCCCTCCAATCCACACCAACACCCTCCGTTCACTGTAGTACAACCTCAGACATCCAGCTACTGTATATAGACCAGAAAAGGCCACACGGTTGCGTTGGACACACTCGCACTTGTGTCTCCAACCGCACATTCAGGCACGTGTCACTGAAGGTTGGCCCATATATGCACAAATGAAATTCATTATGCATAGCTGATTATTCCTTTGTGACTTTTTCAAAATATTGCACTAGCAGTTGCAAGACTAGCAGTTTGTGTTGTTTAAAAGAAGAATAAATAAAGTGTGTTATATTAGAAAAGGTGTGAGCTGTGAGTTCCAGTGAGAGTGAGGCTGAGTTTTGGTAAACTTTTAGGCTCAGGAATGTGCCGGGAAGTTCTGCACTGCAGACCTTCATTTGACAGTGGCTCATAAAAGGGGTTCTTAATTTGATCTTTTCTACATGGACATCTGGTACTTTTGCTTATCATTGTCAGAAGGACTGGTAGCTTGAAATAAAAAAATTAAATAAAAAAAAAAACTAAAGCAAGTATTGAGTTTGTTGTTGAGCGTTGCCTCACATTCAGTATAGCACACATTAGATATGCAATGATTTTTTTTAAAGTGTTATAAGGGTGAAAACTGTACAGTACTCAGGTGGATGTGACAGGAAGTTGATCAAGATATCATGAGATTTGATTGAATCAAACAGAAAATCTGATCACTCCTTCACACTTAAAACAAAAGGTGTTACCAAAGAGATGTCTCCCTTACACATATGCACACTGACATGCACGCAAGTACTAACACAGACTAACCCGCTCTCCTCCCTGGTTAATAAGAATGGATGGGTTTGTTCTGCCCGCTGTCTGCCTTGCTGCTCCCCAAGCTGGGCGTCTGGCCTCCCCTTCTGAGTGGCTTGCTAAATGAAGCTGCACCAGAAGTGGGTGTAGGAAAAGGCACACACACACAAACACACACTCAGATGAAGAGAGGGAAAAGAAAGAGACACTGAAGAGCAGTGCAGTACTTTGTTCCTGCATAGTGGAAGGTGCTCTCGGTTCACCCTGACTTCCCTTGTGTTATCTGGGACAACTGCATCTGTTCACCTCAACGTTTTAGTTTGTAAAGGACATTTTCCTTTTGATATTTAATATATTGTAATTATACACTCCATGTTTGACTTTACACTGTTGAAAAATAGTCTTAGAATTAAATTATGGTTAACAGAGTTTATTGATTTCATCACTTCTCTGCATATTGACATGTTATCCTTGCTGTTCCTGCCCCTGACAGATGCATTCATTGATTACATTTTCCACTTTAAAAAGCTGCCCCAGTGAAATAGGACAGAAACTCTAAAATTGATTTATGAATTGCTTTACATGGTAAAGAAGATTTGACTATGGTGATGTACAGTCAAAGTCTGCTGCACCACCGTGTTTGTGTGAATGTGCAAGGGTTGATGATGTCACTGGTCCCATGTTCGGCAGCCTTGCAAGAGAGACTTTCATAGTCGGGCTTATCTGGAAAAATGGGTGGCATTAGTCTTAGCCGCTGCTATGGCATCTTAAGTAGGAATGCTTTGTTCTAAACTTACTTTAAATAACACCAAATTCTCTTGTTTAGATAAGTTTTGTTCTGCCTGGTCAGGTTTTCCAGTAAGGCTGACTCTCATTTATCTAAGATAAGATGTGTAGATGTGAATATGGGCTCCTTCACTGAGGAACTACATTCAAGTAGTTCATTTCACTCTCCTCTTGTCCTATTTTCATCTGACTCACATCCTCCTTTTCACTTTCTCATTTTACCTGCCATTACATCCCTTTTTCCACTCCACTCTTCCTGTTTTATCCAGCTCCTCTCGGTCTCCGCTCCTCTCCCTCCTCTCTCCCTCTCTTCCCTCCTGGGTGATGTTTGCAACTCAATTTGGCAAATGTAACTCGATATTGATTATTATTAATATTTATCATGTTTGTGAACATGTTTTCTTCTGGCGCTATTAATCTGCCCTGTTAATAAATGTCTGCAGCAGCCTGGGCCCCTTGGGACCACAGGACCAACACACACACACACCTGCTCTAAGCTGCAGGAGGTTGCCTGCTGTCTTCTATTTGCCTGGAGGCTTGATCTCAGCATGCACACACACACGCACACACACACACGTTCATGCACCCCCCACACACACACACACATACACACACACACATACACACACACACACACGCTATTGGAGGACAGCATGCCTCCAGGCTGCTCAGCACAAATAACACATCAATACATCAGCCATGTTCTATCGGCGCTACACACAAACACAAAAGTGCACACTCGCATATAAAAACACACAGAACTCCGGTCTGTGTGTTATTGAGCTGCAGTGACCAAATTCAACCGAGCTGTCTGTTATTTTTTATGTGGAAATGTTAAAATGTTCACAAGTGCCATGATTGTAGTTTATTTTTTTTAAACTGTCCACTACTACAAGAGAAATGAAATAAGGGAGAAACAAACTAAAGCATAGGGAAAGAGATCAGGCCAGGGACAGCTCCCCCTAGCAGGTTTCATAGACATAGCCGTGACAGTCAAAGACCGTAAAGGGGAGAGCGCCCACTTATACACACACACACACACACACACAAACACACACTGAGGACCATGCCCTGAATGGTGGCAAAGAACAACGTATACGTGGTATAGCATCTGTGGATTTCAACCTTTGTACAAGAGTATGTGCACAGATAATTAATGAAAACAGTATCTCTGTTTAGTTTTCACGTCAGACAGTTTGGGGCACATTAGCACTCAAAGTAATCAGAAAACTCATAACTTTACCACACATTCTGCCGAAGACATGAGCAGTATAAACTGTGACTCACAATAGCATAAATTTTAATGGAGCAATGAGTGTAGTTAAAACATGTAATGGGTGTTGTGTAATTACTATGCAGAGCAGCAGTACATGCACAGTTAAATGGGGTAAAGATTTAAAATCAATGTGGAGTTTGTTCTTCTTTTCCATTTCACTTTATTTAGTTTTGCTCCTCTTCCTTTATTTTTTTTCTGCATTTACTTTCTCCTTTTTTTTTTTTTACCAAGTCTGAAGAAGCTGTGTTGGAGTTTTAAGTGCTGCTTGGAAATGTTCCCTGGTGCTTTTACAAGGGGAAACAGTGTGGCGTTCTCGCTCACCGAGGCTTGTTGGTATTGTAGCTGACCGTGCCCCTATTGCTCACTCACTGCTTCCAACCACACACACAAACACACACCTTCTCCCCTGAAAACGCTCCTTTTGGCTGCCTCGTCACATGCTTCCATTTATACGTCATTTTGAATATATGGTACCCCCGTGCCACCATGGAAAAATACGCCACTGTACAGTTTTTCACCTCTTGCTCTCACTCGCTCCACCTTTGATTTGGACTCGTTTGATTTTTACAGCCGCCTCTCTCCTGCGCCCCTCCTGTTTTAAAGCAGGGGTGTTTAGGCTCCTTTGTGTGGAGACAGAATCATCAAAGGCCTGCTTACTACAGAGGAACAGGTACCAATATCACTCTGTGGCCCAATAATACAGCTAAGTAGGACCATATTGACACAATATAGAGGCACAAACGGTAGATTAAGCCGGGGTTTGAATGCCGGTGCTCATGCACTTACACACACACACGTGCACATGTACGCACAGAGCTCCCACATATAAATGTTTGGTCATTTATTGCTCAACCAGCTACCCATTTTTCATATCTGTCATGGTCCACACATTCTCCCTCAGCCTTCGATTTTTTTCTTTCACCAGACGATCTTTTCTCCCCATATTTGGAGCCAGTGCAGAATTTTGCATAGTTTTGCCTTTTCCCTGGATACTGTCTTTTCATCAGTGGCTGGCTTTCTTTTTGAACTGAACCAGATCAATTTACTCCCAGACAAAGATACAGTCTCTGTGTGCATTGGAGAGGGAAGGCAGCGAGGGAAATAGGACGTGTGTGCTTTATGATGGCCATCATTGGCACACACGTCCTATTTCCAGCTCTCTTTTATTGTTATCATAGCCACGGCCATGGCTCCACTGTGCTGCTTGCTCTTGAGCAAAGCATACACCTGGCTCTGAATGCTCAGGCTATTGTTGGCATCCATTCTAGCTTGTGGTCTGCAGTGCTTCACAATATGTGCATCTCTGCAATGTGCAATTAAAAATGTATCTTTAACTTTACAAAGATTCCAGATTTCTCTCAACAAAGGCATGGCTGCTTTTTCTGCAAGAAATGAGATGGTCCTCATTTGATGCAGTATTTATAGTTTCCTTCCCAGGATTCCTGCGTGCAGTCAGTGTTGTTTCTTTCTACCCAGACTACGTCCACAATACAGCTCAGTCTATATGCCACAAGGCACATGTGTTTGTGTGCGTCCAGGCAGACGGCAGAAAATGACTCCAGATCTCTATCTTTCTGCATTTAAGTCTAGAGTGCTCTGATTAAACACAACCACAGAACAATTTGCCCGTTGTAAGGCCCTCCGATTAAACTGCTGATTTCCAGCACCGTGTCAAGTTATTTTGCCATGGCAACGCTGATTACAATGTTATCAGCTTTTCATATATATTTTTTTTTTTTCAATTTTGACTCTTTAAAGGAAGCATAGTCAGATTTCTCTTTAATGACTTCTGCTAGTGTTGTGTGCTTTTCATTTGAAATATCTGACATTGTTAAATGTGTATTTTAGAGGTTACTGTCCATAAATGTCATATCTATGTCACATCTTGTAATTTCGCTGTGATATGCAGTAATTACGAGATATCATCTTTACCTACAACACCATCTGATCTCTCGCACATGTGTTTGGAGTACAGTAACAGCTCCTGCAGTTGCAAACAGATGTGTGTTTGTGTGATAGCAGGCATCTGTGTTCATACGTGCCCAAAAATCTTTGTTATTGCAAGGCATGCTACAAAGCAAAGAGCTCCGTTTATGGCACGCATTTACAATTTATCAAATAAATGGGATGCCTTCATGTGGCCTGGGCCCGGCTCTCAGGCAGAGCAGCGTAGTTTTCCACTGGAATAACAGCCGCTGAACAAGCAGCCCATTGTAGCCGCAGCCAGCACTGGGACCCCCAAGGTGCGAATTAATGATTGACCCCTGATGTAATCAGGATAAATAGCTCCCCGTAAAAGAGAAAGAGATGGCGAGAGGAACAGAGAGAGAAAGAACAACATAAGGAGCCAGGGAGAGGAAGGCACTATCTGGCCCGGGTGTTTTTTAAGAAGCCCTCTGGGAGACGAACCTAACATCTCTTTCTGGGTCTTTTGAGACCCAGAGCTAACATACAGCTGTTTAAAAGCAGCTCAGTCGTCAGTTTTTAGACTCTTCGCCTCCTCCTCTTCGTGGCCCCTTTCATTATTTTCCTGCTTACTTTTCTCATCTGCAACTTTTTTTCAGCACTGGTCAAACATGGTCAACTTGTCTTACAGAGGGCAAGAACAAGAGAAAGAGAGAACTAGTTTCTAGTGGCAAGTATTCTCAAAATTTCCCAGTTTGCTCTCCAGGCAACTTTTTTATGAATTAACTAAGTTACGACTGAGAGTTGAACTTGTTTAATATCACACTGCGTCTGCCATTTTTGCCTCGCTTTACTGCTACGTGTCTCACAAAAGATGTTTTGTTCATTAAAATTAAGAGGCTTTTTTTCCCTCCCCTTTCTCCTTGTTACTCAATTATTTGACGTAGCGATCTGTGCATTTTTTGTGCACAGAGGCTCTTAAAGCCAAATGGTGTTTAATAGATTTTCCGAGGCTGTCTTTCTGCTTGTCAAAATTGCTCTCAATGGGTCAAGTGCCAGTGAGAGTGGGGGAGTGAAGAGGGAGAGCGAGTGAGAAAAAAAAGTGTTTAACAGCCTGAAAACACTTTTGATTGTGCAGTGGGAGCAGCAGATAGGGCTTAGTTATAAAACTTTAATTGATCTGTGAAAAGTGGAAGCTACTGCTGGCTCACATGTTCCAATGCTTAATTGCACGCCTGGTCTGAGCCCCTATGAAACAGTGATCATTAAAAAATGGGTTCTTTTCCAGTCGAAATCACTGGATGACGCAGAATCAGTCATAAAAGGCTGGATTTTACTGCTGTAGCTTTATATGATAAGTTTCCCGGATCTGCGTGGACAGGCTGCATGTTTGCCAGGCACTGAAAAGCCCTTGTCGCATGCTTTCATAGTTTCACGTTTCACATTTAAATTGTACATGTCAGTTAATTTAACAAGTTTCACAGTCCACATCTGTCACTGGGCAGAAACCCAAATATTTATCAAAGAACAAAAAAACTGATACACTGTGCGATGAATGTCCCCCTGTATGATTTCAGCGATGACTTCTTTAGTTTGGTTTCGTGATTAGCTCATTCAGTCTTTCTACAGTTTTAGAGCGTCACTGTTTCCCTCCTCGCCTTATTAAGCATGTACAGAAAAATAGTTTAGAAATGAGGGCACACTTAAAAAGGAAAGAAAAAGCATTAATTGTTGTTTTTGTCTTAACTTGTTAATAATGCATATTTCTTGCCTCAAGTTTTTATTAAAATTCAACCCACAAACTTTTATTGTGACCTAATAAAATTCCATGTACTTACAACTACATTTCTAAAATGTCATGTTGCAGCCCCAGCTAAAAGCGGTGGCAGGCTTGGCAGCAGGCTGGATGGAGGCTAACAGAGGGAGAGAGCTTGATTGGAACCACTCCTGCTGTAATTTTGGGCCTAGTTAGCCTGCTGATTGCCAGTCCCTGTGTTTAGATAGTAAAACTGCAGTGGTGCTTTGACTAAAGTCACCGGGATCTGTCCAGAGAGGAAAAGAAAGAGACACACATTGATGTGCTGAGGCAAACACACACAAACAAATTCGTAGGGAGCAAGGCCGATTACTGAACTGAACACTAACTGAATTGTATTGGTATGACATAAAGCTTGCATCAAATGTCTGGTCAGATTTGTGATCTTTCTTATACTCTTATCAGATCGTTCCTGATTGAAATCTTATTTTACAAATTGTATGCTCTAGTATATCAATTCTTTTTTTAGAGTTTAAGAATTTTGTCTTCTCCTTTGTATAAAAACACATTTTATTCTTCATTATAAGGTACTGGAAACAGTACTGTGTAGGTATCGGTATGTAAACCCAGGTATAGTTTTAGCACCGATGTTCAAAGAAGTATACGGTCATGGGAACGCAAATAAAGTGCTGTTAAAAATCCCAAATACCTTACACAGTGAAGAAGTTAACCAAGATGCCTTTACACACATTTAGTGTCCACAAAAAAAATCCTTAATAACACACAGAGAAATGGTATCAAACTTAAAGCCAAATGCGCATCCACACATACGCACCCACACACTTGTAGTGCTCATCATCATTTTCATTCATGTTGGAGTGGTGGGATCCTCCGGCGCAGGCACAATCATATTGTCAATCTCTGGACGTGACAATAATGAAAGGTGATGAGGGTAACCAGGTCAGTGATAGACGTAGCCATTATTTGTAAAATGAGTCCTGGCAGAAAATAAATAACTGTGATCGAATTGAAAACTTTTCCCATCAAGGACTTGGCTAACCTAAAGCGTCTTCTCTTCGTCGGTCTGGCTCTTCTCACATAGCCTGTGGAAAATCTGTGAATTCAGCATATTGTAGCTGAAGGCTGTCAGATGGATAGGTATTCTTTTCTGAGGACCCCCAAAATCTTGCATTGCATAGTGTGGTTTTCTAACAGTTTAGAGGTTTGGAGATTGAAGTGGGGTGATTTTTTGTAATTTAGGGTCAAGAAGTCATTGGATGCATAGTGTCTGCATAGATATTACATTGGCCACATTCAGACCGCCAACAACCCTGTTTGAGAAAATTGGAGCCATTGGGGGTGCCTAGTCCCTGTGACTGACTGGCGACCAGTCCAGGGTGTACCCCCGCCTTTCGCCCAATAATGACAGCTGGGATAGGCTCCAGCACCCCACAACAGGATAAGCAGAAAATGGATGGATGGATGTGGGTGCCCAGACAGACCAGACGGCTCAACATTTGCTGTGATCGTCTGGCAAGGCGCTGCGTTGACCAGTCAAATATATGCAAACGCATATTCCTACTTTGTGGCGTTGACTATTTCTACGGATCATCTCACGATTGTCACGAAGTTCTACAGCGATAAGCCTTAAAACATTCATCGGTAACTCAAACGTGACCTCTTGGATGGTATTGCATTGTCTCACCACTACCTTACACAATAAGCCATCAATACGGAACCTCGCTCTGTTCTAATGCAAATGGATGTTTTTGGTGTAAATCCCTGCTTGCAGTATTTCAGTCCCTCAATTTCAGGTTTTGAGATTAACAGTATAAATTTGACTGTGTAAACTCTATGAACTCTGTGGTTATAGCTGAAAATTTCATGTTACGTTATATATCCTCGACATGCCTGTTAACATTCATCTCTATATGTGTGTTTTGTTTGACAGATGACAGTGAACCAGTGGACAGCATGTATGACACAGAGGCTGACCTCCTAGGTTTAGCGGCGGGCAGCGGAGGTGGCGGCGACAGCCCAGAAGATGACGCGGAGGACGGTGTCATCAACATGTCTCCCCTGCCCTCACCGACACCTTCCCATCCAAATAACAACCACCACCACCTGCTGCACCCCCACATCTACGCCACCCACCACCACCACCTTCACAACAACAGCAACAGCAGCAGCAATGACCAGGACTTCACCACGCCCAAAGAGGGGTCACCCTACGAGGCGCCTGTCTACATTCCAGACGACATTCCCATTCCCAGCGAACTGGAGCTGCGGGAGTCCTCTGTGCCCGGTGCCGGTCTCGGCGTTTGGGCCAGGACCCGCATTGGTGCTGGCGAGAGGTTTGGTCTGCATAGCACGCTGCATCATGGGGCCACGGGCAAAGACAGCTCCTTTGGATGGGAGGTAGGAACCAACCTGGCTTCTTTCTTTGTTTGAGTTTTTCTTTTATCCTTTAATATCATTTTTGACCTCTCACATGTTTTTGGCACAAACACAAATGTACAGAAAGATATCAAAGGAAAGAGTGATTGAAACAACGAACCAAGACTGGAGACAGTAAATGAATGAATGGGCTGCTCTTCATTCACGTTCCCAGCCATCACTCTTCACAGGCGATCTCATCATCGGCCAAGATGCCCTTTCCATTTGCATCCCCTGCATGATTGGACCTCATCTTTGATCCTGTATATACACACCGGCACAGACGCGTGTACAAAACACACTCGTCCAGAATTCCAGCAGCACAGCAATGTCAGATGGAAAAATCTGGCTGATTAGTGGAGGTATCAGCTTTTCTGGGCGTCGGTCCGAGTGAGCACATTCATTTGGTCACGCCACCCGATATGGAAATGGAAGAAGCATGGCCCGGTGCGGTGGCGGCATATTGAACTATTAATTTTCATTTCAACATGACATTAGAGGATATTGAAGTTGCTTCAGTAAGCTCATTAGGAGAAAAAAAAAGAAACTCCTGATCTCTGTCTCTCTCGCTGTGTCTCCCTTTCTCTCATTCCCATATGCTTAATCAGAGATGAAATATCCTGGCCTGCTTCTCATTTCACTGACTCCTTGACTCTTCATTTTTAGGAGGCCGGTCATTCACATAGTCTGATGTTACATTTGTATGTAATAATGAATAGAAACGTTGGTGAGTTAATCACTGGAACACCATGTTGGAAAGGGCAAGATGTGCTCAAATTAGTCGCCATCAGCTGATGTGCATAGTTAGTTTATACTTTTTAACATTAGGTGTGGATCGACAGGCCATGCAATAATTTGAGAGAATTCACACAAATGGATGAGATAAAATGATCCAGTTTAATCCAGCAGTAATTAAGAATCAAGAATAATTTTTGTCATCATGTTTTCACATGACGAAATTGGTATTGGTGACTTCCAGCTTTAAATGTAAATATAGTAAAAAGAATAATAATAGTAAGTAAGTAAGTAATAATAATAATAATAATAATAATTATATGTACACAGTAACTAAAGTCCAAAGTTGTAGCCGCAATGCACAGTAGGGGGGTGGGTCAGTTGTTCAAGTGCAGTCAATAGGGGGAAATGCATTGTACAGCTCTGGGGAAAAAGCTGTTTTTCAGTCTGCTAGTTGTTGTCTTTATGTTTCTGTACCGTTTTCCAGATGGAAGCGGTACAAACAGTCCATTAATTATTATAATTATTTCATAAAGTAAAAATAGTAATTTGTTCATCCTTGTAAATCTGAAGTTTGAAGATATTGAAGAATATAAGTTTAAGATTAAAAGCATTTCTAAATGGTTTTAGTGGCATGTAACTGATTTTTCACAGTTTCTTTTGAAAAACTTGGCTCCTAAAAGTAATTCATGAATTCCTCGTTGACGAGATCTTAAAGGAATTAAGGGTTCCCTTAATATATTCAGTCCTGAGAACTCCTGGATTTCCACCAAAGCCTCCATTTCTTTTTTCACCCTGTTTTCTTTTTAACAGTTGTAGGAGCATGCAGGCGATTAGAGCACACAGGCACACGCTATATGGCGGCGTGCCAGGCCGAACATTTTCCTTGTTAAAGTTCATATTATGGCTAGCCATTCGGGGTGCAAAGGGCACCTCTCCAAAAGCTACACTCTCCCCGTAGCTCTCGTGTTTTCTCTCAGTTTTCCTCCTCCTTCCTTTTTTCTCCCCAGACGCTCGACTAATGCATATTCATCAGCTAAGCTTCAGCTCTCTAGCTTTTAGGAAAAAAGGCCACCTTCAGCTCTAAAGAGATTCACACATGTGCTCTCAGAAATGTCCTGACACACACACACCTCTCTGAAAAGGGAAAGATTCAGCTTATTGCAGCACTTTTAAGATGTCTAGTTTTTTGGCCACTTTAAGATGAAGTTTAACACACAGTTGTTTATTAAAGTTACAGTAGTTTTTGTTCATGAGTAATAAGTATAAGGTAGCCTGAGGTGAATTTTGTTTCCCCTCAAGGTTAAACCTCTGATCTTTGCATCCCAAACTCTCAAAAGGGAATGATTGATCCATCCTCTCTTCCTCCTCCTCCTCCTCCTCCTCCTTAGTGGTCATTGGAGCACTCATTCTGGCTTAGACTGTATTATTTTTTTAAGATATCCTGTCTGGTTTGGGGCTGGAAGCCTTCGGGGGCTCTCCTCTCTCAGACTCTTATCACAGATAGTCATAACAGTCAGCCTGTTGATAACCATCAACAGACTCCCCAAGGAGTCCAATGCACCCCGTTTGCCCCTCTTTCACCATCTACCCCTCTACTCATCTACTGCCTCTGGTCTTAGACAAATAGACAGATGAGGGAGCGACGTAAGTATGGCTGAGTGAAGAAAGCTGTTAAAAGGAACGCGGGAGAAACAAAGATTAATGAGGACGGATAGACTAAAAAAAGAGGATGCAAAAAAACGTATTTCACGTATGTCAGAAACACTGGAGGAATTTAATACTCTTCATGGAAATTCTGTTAATCAGTGTGTGTTACACCAGTCCCCTGCCAAAACAGGAGGATGTGTTATGAGAGGTAATAAGTGAAGTCATCTGTGATCTCTATGGTGTAAAAATGATCATATCTAACCACAGTGGTTCTACTCTCCTTGACTGAAAGGCTAAATTGGATTAAGTGCTGAATTAAGTCATCAAAGAGATTAGTTTAAATGTCTTCCCCTTTATAATAAATTGCAGTATACGGCCTTACTGATGTTGGGCAAAAACCTTTTCTCCCTAAATGCTCCTAAGAGCTAAACAGCCTTGTTTTCATCTGGATGAGCACTTCATTTCATGTTGAGTGAATTATCTTACAATCAAAGGTTGTAGACTAGACTCTACATGTAGCCCTATAATCCTTAAAAACATGAAATCACCAAAATTGCAGTTACAAGGTTTTTGCTCATCAACAATGATATATGCCATTTGCAGTGGTACACTGAGTCCAAAACAGTTTAACTACATTGCCTGCATTTTTGTGGATTTTCTTAAAAATTTTTTTTTTTTACTAAGACTGGCAATAACTCATTATGTTGGCTTTTGCAAGCACCGCGGTCTACCAGTGAAGCCAAACAGCTCTAACAATCACACGGCGGACGTCGTAGCGCTCTGGATATCTGAGTGGAAGTGTAGATTGGTGAAGAAAAACGGAGAGAGCAACAGAAAAAGCGAGTGAATGAGCAGGAGTGAGAGAAAGAAGGCAGAGAGGAAGCCTACTATTGTCTGTCCTGGGGCGCTGGGGACTCGAAGAGGTGTTAACTCAGACTCATTTCAGCGAGACGGACAGCTCAATCTAAGAGCTGCTTCGCTGCAGGCCATGGCCATTCTCTTCAGTCTCAGACTCCCTCTCTGGGCCAGCACCGAGTCATCCATTTAAAAACCATTATGCTCTCCCTTTAGCACAACATGATAGACCGCCAGGGCCCCAGGTCTACCGTATGTGTGTGTGTCTCTCTGGTTGTGTGTGTGTGCGTGGGGCTGCCAACCCCTCAGGATAGGAAGCCTGTGCAAGCAGAGTGAGGCAAGGCCCTCAGAGAGTCCAGCGTGGGGATCTACTGTCAGACTGACTGCTGCTATTATCTGGCCGGTAGATTGACCTGACTTGCCTATTGATAGAGTCATGTCACTATACAATGGCTGGAGGTATTGTGCTCTTCACTGACTGGCACTGAATGGACTCACTGATCTAACTCCCTCGGGTGCTCAGATGGCAGGAGAGAGTGCGGCACATTTGTGGACGTGTTTAGAGGAAGTGGTGCATGTTAATAGGTACAAACTGCAAAGTTACCCCAACAGCGACTTTGACTTTGATCCTCAGAGGAAAATCACAAGAAAATCAAATCTGTCAGTTATTTCTGTATTCAGAACATCCATGAAGCAAACAAACGCTACGGCCAAGCCCTCTCGAAGCAACGTTAATGGTGTTTGCTCTCACTTCTCCTTACCCTGTGACCAGTGGGCGTGTCTTCACACCTCTGAATCACGGCTTTTGAAACTCCTCCAGCGCTTATTATCTTTGTCTTTTCTCACCACGTTTTGTTTCTCCAGCTTGAGTGTTTGCTATCCCACAAAGTTCTTGCTTGAAGGTCAGTGCACATCAGGTGTTGCCACACAATCTCACCAACTGTGAGTCGATGGAGTTACTTCCTCGTTAGTTTTTGACGATTAACAGGCTGCTAAACTTGTAATTAACGATCTTGGTGTTCTACCATTGTCAATTTCAAGAATATAAATGGTACACACCACGATACCTTCGGGGTATCATATATTCTGAGGCATGATAAGGGAGATATAAGAAGGACATAATCTGGATTTTCATTTTAGAGATGTGCAGTGATGTAGCCCCTCTGGACAAGGTCAACACAAATGCTTTCACACACAAAAACACGTATCATAGAATTCATGTCAGCCCTGCAGCCATATTTATCTCTTTGTAGCATTGGACCTTGGGATGACTTTGTTGCCAGGCAAACTTCTCTTTCTCTGTCCCTCATTCTTTTTCTGTTTACTTTTTGTGAGGTGATTTTCCATATCAGCATCAGTCATCCCGTGATGTGTGGAAAGAGGTGAAAACTATGCTAGCTCTTCTGTTTGCCCTCTTATTGACTTAACGATAGGCTAAGACATCTGGCGGGCACTCTCATGTCGCCAAGGTTCTACGTGACAGATACCCATCCAGCCATGGCATCATGCATCTCCCTCACCCTCTGTCACGCACTTAATCTCCAGCTTGACAGCTCGCTTTTCTCGCTGACGCTGTGTTCCTTTTGTTCGTGACCTAATCGCAGAGTTAAGCTAACGTCCCTGTCTCCAAACTTTAGAGAGAAGAAGTCCTGGCGCACCCTGACACTTATCTGTTCTGACCCACCTCTTGCCTCCTAAAGTGTTTGCTCGCCTTTTGTGTTTCGCCTGAGAAGGGCGGATGGCCAAGTTCTTATGCTGCAAGATATCCCTATAGGGCATTCAAGGTGCAGCTCGGAACTTGTCTGATCTGTTTGCCTACCACAGAAAGGTGTTTCCTTATCTTGGTGTTTGGCCCTTCAGGTGACTGGTACCAAACTGATAGGACAGAAACTGCCTGGGACTGCCAGAAGATAGAAGTCACACCAAATGAATGGATAGTATGAGACAGAGAGAGAAAGAGACGGATTGAGATAACAAAAGAGAGAGTAATTTCCTGCTAGATTTGACTAATGTGGTTTCCGGTGTTCTCACTGTGACAGTTCAGGAGACGTGTCCAACCTCTTTAAATTATGAGTGTTGGTTAAGGTCAGTGACGGTGAGCTTTCACCAACCATAACACAAGAATCCATTTGTCCATCATCCATTTATAGACACTCAGTCCTAACATTACATAGAGTTAACTTGAACCCCTGCTGTGTAGACTATTGTATAGCACGATTGGAGATCTTCAAGTAAATGGGGTCATTATTATGTCTTTAAGTAATCAAATCAGGACCATGCTCTAATGAGCATGGCCTTGAGATCAAAGTACTTACTCAAAGAAAAACAGCAGGCCATCACCAGTTTTAGTTCTCCTCAGATCATTACAAAATAGAGGATAATTGAATATTAAAGGGTCAGTTCACTTAAATCACAAACAAAAAAACCCATATTTTTCTCCGTAGCCCTTGTATTGTTTAGTTATGGAGTTAGTTTTGAGATATCTAACAGTGAGACCTCTGCTGCCACCCCTATACAACAGAGATCCGCAATATTTAATGAGGCATTAAGGTGCAGTCAAAATGTGAAAAACAATTTACCAAAGGGGAATCAGGATTTAATAGTAATAATAATAATAATAATAATAATAATAACAATAATAATGATATATTTACAACTAACTCCACAAGATTGGTTATGTGAAATTACGCGTAAATCTAAGGAGTTACATTGGCACATGTGGTTAAATCCTCACGTTGTAATGAAAAGGATATCAAACCTGTGGTTTCTAATAACAGTATTGACCAGCAGTGTGCGGTTTTCTGTCATCATTATTTGACTTTGACAGAAACCCCAAGTTTACACACGGAGCAAAAGTACCGGAGAGAGAGCGTAACACCACAAGTCTCGGGCCTGGGTGCTGTAATATCTTCCATTCACGTTCATTTTATGTAGGTTTTAAACATGCCATTAGCCAATTTAATCCAATTTTCCCAGCTTTCGGAGCACTCCAGTGGAACAGATTCCATCTAATATTAAACATATGGTCGCCGTTGCCCCTAGAAACACCACAGCAGTGCTGTTTTTTTTTTTTAAGAAAGCTGTTAAAGACAAGCCTCCTGTGTCCCTGTGCAAACCGTTGTCAATTATCTTCAATGAACACGGTAATTGATAACGAGGAAGCAGGGCAGCAAATTAAATGTCTGGTTTGATTAGAGGCCTGATACCTTATCATTTGTTCATAACTCGTTACCAACATCTGTTAATTAGTTAATAAATTAATCTGCAGGGCTCAGATGAAAGGTGCACAGGCCCCAGTGGAAGTACATGGGGCAAAGTCATCCATCTTTGAAGAGAGTAGAACTCGACAAATATTGTCCCTGGGATTTGGGCTGTTATTATTTGGTCATTGGTTTCAGACCTCAGCCACTCCAGCCAGCCATTCTCAATGGAACCTCTTGTTTTCCTGAATAACCCCCCCACAGACTCCACACGCATATCCACCACAATGATATCCTTTATTTATGAGGTTTTTCTTAGCAGAGGTGCTCTAAACATTAATTTAAAAACTCTCACATTGGCCCATCAGTCCTCCGTGTTGAAGCGCAGGTAACTCCTGTCCAATCCACCTCTCCCCTCTTTTTCACTGTGTATCTAGTGAAACCCCATCGTTCATCATTGCTCTGATGAATAGTCCCATCAGTTAGGGCCTCAGGGCAAGAGCAGACAATGACACTGCTCTTTGCCGCAGTGGAAGATGATAACATTTGTCAAATGCTGTTTATATTTGTGATTAGATTTATGCTGGTGTGTAGACATACCCTTTTCCGCCTTCCTAGCTCTTGCTGCAAGGCAGACATTTTTAGATTAGTCATGAAACAAGGCTCATCTTGTTTCCACTCTGATATATTATGTTACATTTTGTCAAATATGTGTGTGAATTTATATCTGTGTGTCTGCACACTTTCTGGTGCAAGTCTTCCAGTGTATGATGTGTATTAGTAACAGATCACTCTCACTCTCACTCTTTCTTCCATTTTCACTCGCTTTACCTTTCTCCCTCACTTTAAGTCTCAATCCCTTGTGCCGCTTAAGATTTCTGTGACTCAAGCAGGAGGTGGTGACCTATTAATCAGGTTCCCGTGGCTGTTGTGATTGCCGTTTTCCATAATCAGATACACAACATGGCCCAAAAGCCTTGGCTGTAGGAATACTTACTTTTGTTAACTCCTTGTAGTTCTTGTGCTGTACTATAACTCATTACAACGTGAGGAAACACATGGCTGTGACTTTTAATTACTTTTTATTAGACACAAGGACTAATGTTTTGCCACAGTACCTGTCTTTGTAAGAGTCAAACAGTCAAGGTACAAGCAGAGAGTATAAATGGCCCTCATAAGCACATGATTGGTTCTAGAAAGAGAGGGAGGACTCAAACACTAACCAATCATCTTATAATAAGTCTAAAAGTTCAGGACAGCTTCGTAGTCTCTGTTTTTTATGACTTTATCTTTGTTTTTAAGCTCAGTATTAATGTGCTGTATGTTTGGGTGTGTATATGCTGTAATGTGGTTTCACATGAACATGTACAGGCATATAAACTGTACATAACCACATGCACATACATCCACGCACAAACATAAAGAGACACAGGCAGACAGGAAAAAGACATTCTGCCATGTTATTCTTTCCTCTACTCTGTCATTTAGAATAACAGCAGAGAGTGAGAAGCCGAGCACGATGACGACATTAGATCTAAGAACAGTGTTGAATTGTTGAAGTGTCGAACACGCCGGGACGTCTTTACTTTGGAAAGTCTCCGGAATCGCTCGAGTGATTTTCGCTCATTTTCTCCACCACTGTCATTGGGAGCAAGACATGGAGTCCTGTCTGCATGAGACAACAAGGAGGTTTTGACAGAGTCAAGATTTGTAGGGGTGTGTTTATGTGCGTGTGTGCCTGTGTGTCTGTCTGCATGCACACAGACGCACAAGTCCACATTTCTGTCTCTTAATCATCTTGGGCACTGGTCCACCCTCCACATAATACTAAATCTGTCAAATTTCCCCAACTAAAACAGGATCTCACCAGGAGTTTGGTGTAATATCTTAATTTAGTACGAGTGCTTGTGTCAAGATGACAAATAACAGTTTAAACAGATGTTTCCCAGACATTTCATTTATGAGATATTATTGCCTCATTCAGGTTTGTTTGCATTATTCTGCACACTAGTCACTGTTGTATAACAGTCACTGTTGTACAACATGCAGTGCTATGTTGTTGATTTTGATGTTTCTTATTACTGTCATCGTGAGATGTATGGTAACTGTATATATGCATTATAACTGCTTAAAAAGATGTTTACTGTGATATTTATTTATTCCTAGGATTCTAAAAATGGCATCATGAAAGTCTTTAAAACTTAATGAGACCTCAGACACCTTATTAAATAATAATTGAATCATATCTCAAGAATAACGCAACATATTAAACAAGTGATGACATCCACACAGCTTGTTATAGTTGACTTCTACGACTTTTATGTACACATGGGTGTCAAAGTGACTCTGATGACCTGAAGTAGTGTAGATGACAAAAAAACTCTTTACAGGTGGACATGTTTATGGATAAAAATCAAAAAATGTTTGCATGTCTAGTAAATTGGCTGTTTACTAGAGTAGTGCTTAGTCAATACATTACAGACATCTGTATAGAATATAATTGCTTTCTACAATGACTTTCACTTTACCTGAAAAAGAAACTAAGTCAAATTAGAGCCAAATTTAGTCAAAATGCAATTTGCCTTGTCGAGAACGTCACTGACAGATGGACAAATGCAGAAATTACATTATTTTCACCATGAATGAACACAAAGTTTGGGTGTCCAGAAAGAAAATGAAGGTGAGAGAGGCTTGACTTGACTTCTGCAAACCTTCTTAATGGTCAGAGCAGTTGCGCCCAAGCCTTTCAGTCATCGTGTCCTCTGTAAATGTCATATGATTCTGCTCTGTGTCACTCTTTCTGGTGAGGAGGTGAGCTGCTGTTGGTGCAGCTGGTACGCAGCGGCACCCAGCATGCCACCCGGTAGTACCACAGGAGGGGTAAAAAAAAAAAAAACAATTTCTCTGAAGCTCTTAGGCCTGAGCCATGTGATACAGAAGTTATGCCAAACAACAGAACAAAAGCATTGTCACACTGTGCGAGAGTGTGACCATGCGTACGGCCCCCACCCTTGCATGCGGATAATATCAGAGTTACAATTTTATCTTATTAGCTCACATGATGGTTTTTTCCTGCAAGAAAATCTCCTGCAAGTTTTTTTCTTGTCATCATCCTCATGTCCTGTTTTTTTCCAACCACTTTTGTAAGTTATGTGTCATTCCTCATTTATTAGTTGAGATCAAATACTCGACACCCTGGTTCATAATGAAACTCTTCATGTGTCACTTTGTCTGCTGTCAATTCACTGAGCCAGAGTGTTTCTGGTGACAAAGCCTGCTCCCCTCTGCTGGCCAAGAGCTCACAATGCCACTTTCTGAACAAGTTCTAAGTGGTACGACGTTGTTTATTCAGGGAGGGAGAGAGAGAGAGAGAGATAGAGAGAGACAGACATTCAAGCACAACTGTAGAAAAGCATACAAGTGTACAGTGTAAGAGTGCACCAGAGAACATGCAGCACACACACACACACACTCAAAGCGTGGTGCCTGCCAAACTACTCAAGCAGGACAAGTCTGCTCTTTTCAAACCCCTCTTCTTCTGCTCCTGTCGAGTGATCTATGTATGCGTGACAGAAGTCTCCATCACTTTCTGTCTTTACACATCCTTTTTTATCAGTTTTTTTCCTCTTAACCTTAATCTTTTTCATTTCAACTCGCATCCTGTATATTCACAAGTACACGCGCATGCAGCATTCACATGATGGATCACCACAGGGCCTTCTGAGCATCCCTCACAGAGTCTTGTGTTCAGCTGTACACTTATATACAAACATATTAATGTCCCATTACAATGCTTGCAGATAACACTCTATGATCTCTTTTCGCTTGCCGATGTACTACCAAATGCCTCTGCCTGTGCGTCAGACATTATGTGCTTTCATGACAAAATACAGGGCATGTGCTTTAATTATACCCAGTTCGCAGACTCAAATCTTTTCTTTTGTGATTCATTGATTTTTCAACCCCCTCTCTCAACCTTATGTGCCCTCTCTCTCTATTGCTCCTCTCCTTCTTTTCTTTTTCCTCCCTCCTCCTCTTTTTCTGGCCTCCGGGGTCCCAGTGCTTCTAATTTGGCCTTATCAGTGAAGTAATTTAGCTGCCACAGCTTGGGTTTCTGTTGCGCGGCGAGCGGCCCCATTGTCCTGCCCTGCTGTTGCTGAGATAAACCCTCAGATTGAACAAAGTCCGCTCTGACCTTTACAAACTCCCAAATCTCGCTCCGTACACCCCTCCAACAGAGATTCCCTCTGACTCGAGCTCTTTTCTTAGGGTGGAGGGGTGGGGGTGGGCGGGCGCTTTGGGCACATCAAGTGCAAGGGAGAAGGCGAATGAGTGTGTGTGCATGTGTTTGTGTGTGAGAGAGTGAGAGTGTGTGGGGTCAGGGTGGATTGAGTGAGCGTGAGATGGACAGGGGAGAGGGATTAAGATGGCTGACTGAGCCTGTCTATATTTCCAATGGCACTTCGCTCTGAGAGGGAAGCCGAAGAGGAAAAAGTGCACTGCAAGCAAAGCATTCAAGTGTGCATTTTTCTGTCTCCTTCAGACTGCGAGAGAGAAGGCTTTTGTGAACCACATTCTCTGACCTTTCTCCCTTCAACGCTCAACCAGAAATATGATTTCTTGGCCATAAAAGTAAAAGTTAGCTTGTGTCTCAGCTCCCTGTACTTGCTGTTGATGTCCCTGAAACGGCTCATTGAGAGAATCCTGACAAAAGCACGGCTGAACCCCTCGTCTTACCTCTGTTGTTATCTATCATGTCCCTCATTCCTTGGCAGAAGGCCCAAGAGGAGTCTGTCGGGATTGTTGCTTTGACACACAGTGAAACGGCTAGAGAGGAACGGTTGAAGCCAAGTGGCTGGGGGGTGGATGGGCCGGGGTTGACGCTGTGCTGGGGAGGTTTTGGGCACAATGGAACAGGAGTACCCTCTCCATTGTGAACCACTGTCATCCTTCAAAAGCCACTCAACTAGCTCTCCACTCCACAAATCCTCTCTGCTCTCTATTCCAGCCGTCTGTCGGTCAGGCAGGGAACCTCATCAAAAGGTCTTGGAGTTGGAGGGATTGAGACTGAGTGGGCGGAGGGAGGCAGGATGGTGGAGGAGAGGGGAGGAAAGATGTGTTGTTAGTGTAGTTGGTGTGGCAGTGTGTATGTGTGTGTTTGAGACAGTGGTATAACAGTGCCCTGACGTTCAGGTGTGGGCTTCGGAGTCAGCAACGGAGTGTTTGAGAAAATCTGCACCACTCTGTCCATTGGTCAGGGTGGCCCTGTGTTCATCCCTTCATCCATCCCTCCTCCCCTCCCACCTCCCCCACCCACCACCACCTGCCTGCAAGCCACCACCAGTGTTCCCAGGGAGATGAGCGCCACGGAGAAGAAGGCCCACAAGGGATTAACTTTTCACATGGCTGGGAGTCCTCGTCTCAAAAGACCTGACAACCCCAGACGGCTTGATTAAAAAAGAAAAGAAGAGAAGAGAAGAGGAAAGGAGGGAGGGAGGGCACAGGAGGAGGAGAGGAGGGGGAATTCTTCACATGATGGGCCTGAGAGAGGGATTTTGGATATTGGGTGTCTTTTTTTCCCTTCGTCCAAAGCCCCCATGTCTTGGTTGAGAATGAGCAAATTGTTCCTCCTGTTCTCTCTGCAGTCCCCGTGTTGCCTGGCCTAAAGATGTGGGTGGGCACCGGCACACATTGTTGACTCCTCACAGGAAACCCAGAGATGTCCTCTAGTTTAAGAGAAAAAAAGATCATGATGGAAGTGGCGGCTTTTGATTCCACTTTTCATCAGCCAAATCCATCGGAGAACCAAAAAATTCAGGCATCGATTCCTGATTTCTACAGTGATGTATTATTTATTAATCTGTCATTAATGTATTATCAAAAGCCCTCTGTTGTTCTGCGTATGTCAGCATTGCATTACAGTCAAGGAAGACATTGGCAGAGAGAGTCGGCGAACCGTTGCCGGCTTAAAGTTCTAGTGTTCAAGTGGCAAGGCGCCCTATTTCCCCTCACTCTATCCCAGATAAATTGGGCCTCTCAGGTTTGTCTGTGAGAAAGAGAGGACAAAAATCAAAACAAACGCTCCCACTGAAGTGAAGATGGGAGTAGGGGTTGGCTTTCCTCTCTGGCTAGCGGATCAGCAACTCAACCTAGCGGGACAGCGGGCCACTTAATACCTCCCATCTTGTCCAGGTAACAGAGTGGCCCGACAGGGGGGTCAGGGAAGGTAGCAGGGTATCATTTTACAGATCACCACTCACCCTCTGGCTTCCTCCACATGGCTCACTTACCCTCTTCTCATCTCCACTGCTGGGGCGCACTCACCCTCTCTTCCCACACCCCTCAGCGAGGATACAAACATCCATTGAGAAGGTTTTCGTGGATGTTTACATCCAGTATCTCTTCAGAGGTCCGCTGAGCTGAACCAAAACACATATGAACGCTAACCAATGATAAACTGCAGTTCCCTGGCTTATTTCAAATAAACAAACACTAGAATCAGGCATTTAATCATCTGTCTGTCCATTTAAGTTCAGCCTTTTACTTCAGAGGGTAGAAAGAGGGATGGAGTGAAGGGAGAAAGATCAAGCACAGAAAAGGTGCATTTGAAAAAAAGTCAAAGGAGAAAATATGAAAGCACGTCAAGGAGTGTAATCTTTAAAAAAGCAAAGTCTATTTAGTAATTCTGCTGTCAACACTAGCAGTGTAAAGGACAAGAAACTCCATATCCAAGAGGTGACCAACACAGTCACTTAACCCTAATATCAGCCCAGATTTCTCATTAATCATGCTGCTTACCTGCCATATGGTCCCAGACTCTGAACCTTTTTGTTGTGCACTTGACTTTGATTTCTGTCCTCCAGGAGGTTGCGGGCCTTCTTCCTGATCTGCTGGATAAAAAGATGAACTCAATAGACAGATAAATAGAGCTCCAGTGATTTTTCAATGATCAACATTGGTTTGTGTTTTTCACAAATCAACATACAGAATGACTATGAGGCAAAATATATTAGAGGCGCCTAGTGGTAGATAGGTAACGGTATTCAACTATGATTACATCTGCTTGATGCTTACATAGCCATCATCAAGTAGTGCTGAGACGAGTAGCTGTGTAATTAGTCAATTGATGCATTAATCAACAATTCTTATAATGGATTAATAATTCTAAGTCATTTATTGAGTAAAAAATGAAAAAAATACCAGTGATTCCAGCTTTCTAAATGTTGGGATTTGCTAATAAACTCGTGGAGATAATAAGCATAAAGAATAACACACACACACACAGAATGACATTAAATATCGTTTCACTTTTTTTCTACATACAAACCATTACCAGCCAATAACATATGTCTAATGCAGAAGTCAGGTTGTGGAAGTTGAGATCAAAATGTAAAAGCACATCCAGTTTCACAGCATGGGCAGCAGGCTGCACAGTGTATTCATGTGACAAAAAGTAACAAAAAGTATGTAAAGTATGTGATAATAATATCCACTCAAGGCTTGGACCCCCGCTATTCCTGAAGTGACAAAAGTGACAGAACTGATATGATACTCTGACTCATATCCTTCTGACCCTCGCACTAAATCAGTATCCAATCAGTATTTCTTTGTCTGAGCACTCCTTCCCTGCAGCTCGGCTATCATTAAGTGACTCATTTAGGCCATCACAGGTAGGCCCACATCATAGCCTGCTGGTGGCTTTTAATGGGGAATGGAGTTCTTTCTACTGTAATGCACGCTGAAGTAGCCGCGGCTAATGTGACCCCTATAGTTTGGCACTGCATTAGTGCCAGAAGACCCAGCAGTGAGCCTTTAACCTGGGGACGACAGGGCCATGATTATGTTCACTGCAGGGTAGGCTTGGCCAGAGGACGCTCAGCTATACACACAAAGGGACACGCATACAATGACATATGTTATCACCAAGGGGAATTACTGGCTTGCGTTTTCCACAAGTTAGTTTTTACATTTCATTCACCTTCTATCACAGAGGAGTTTCATTAGCATTTGGAGGCAAAGTTTAGATTTTATTTTGTTCTAGAATTTTGTTTGTGCTCACAGCGTTGAGAGGTATCACTGAACATTTTGTAATGGATTTTCAACAGAAATCTCTTTTTCCAGGTTTAGTGTTTATGGACTGTATTCTTAATATGAAGTAGTTCCAAAGAAAACCATTCACAGAAAAGTCTGCAGATTAACAGCACATTGTTTCTTGAAAAAAACTGTTATTTAAATGTGATTTTTGAATGCCATGAGCAATTGAAATCTCATTTACCTCCATTTAATTGGGATGGAGGGAGAAAGATGGATATCTCAGAATCAGCCAAAAACAATAAGATACTATCTGCAAGGCTAGATAGAACAAGATGTGATTTTTCTTCTTTTATAATGGGTAAAGGCATCCTGTTACATTTAAATTGATTTTAATTTTTGAATGTGCACAAGCCAGTACATGAGCACACATACGTGCACACACGCACACACACATAAAATATCGGGTTCGCACAAAATAGGCACGCTTACTCTGCCTGCCCCATTTCCCTTCTCGCCACTATATCAGCTCTACAGTTACCATGTTTACTGTCTCTATTCACTTACTGACTCTTTCTCTCACTGTCTCTTTTGCACACACACGCACACACAGGATCCAGTCGTATTTCAAGATAATTCTCTCTCCTCTCGTTCCTCTTGTCTCAGTATCCTGAGCCACTAGACACTGAATGGACCACAGGGAAAGCTGATCTCACGGACACATATTCAGACACACACATACACACACACACACAACTGCGTGTGGTCCCACCATTTCAGTCCTCACCGTGTTTTCTAATGCTTCATCAGGTCTGAAGGTCAGAGTCTTGGACTTAAGACTAATCTTTTAAATTCCTCACTGTTTCAGTCCCTTTTGTCTAATCAGAAGTCACTTGGTCACCTTTAGCACTTTCTCTTCTACAGTTTCTTTTTCTTGCAAGATTTTACCTCTGTGTGACTACAAAAGGTTTGGTTGTTTTCTTTCCCATCTTTTGCTCTGTCTCTCCTTCTCTTTCTGTTTTATCCCTCCTTTTGTTATCCCCCCCCCTCCCTTTGCATAATTCAAATCAGAATCCCCATGTGAGCACCTTGCACTTGACCTAGCGTAGAAAACTCCTGATTGCTTTAATAGCAGTCCTTGGACCTGGAAGGTGGTGGGCGTCTTTAAGGAACTCTGGTGAGTGTGCAATGTGTGTACGACTGAAGGGTAGTTGATTAGGATTGACCTCAAGAGTGCCAGGAGAGAAAGAAGTACAAATATGCAAAGTGGACGTGTGCGCTTGCATAATTGGGGCAGAGAGGAGTGCAGTGAGGTCAAGTAGAACAAATGGTCAGCAGAGTGAAGTCTATAAAAAACTCACAAACACTCACCACATGTATATATGTGTATGTTTAAGGGGCACTGGTCACTTTGAGGTTAGAGAAGTGAAGCTGCAGTGGAAAATGTTGCCAGTTCTATTCCCCAGTCAGGGATGACCAACAGTAGAGGCCTGTGGTTTGTAGTGGGAAGCTCCCAGATGGAAATGAGTGTAAGCGTGCGAAGCATAACATTACTGAGAAAAAGCTTATGTGCTCTGTCGGCTTACTCCTGGCAAGTAAGATTTAGAATATCAGTTGGTATACACAAAAGTATAAATGCAAGCCGGTGTGTTTTGCCAAAGAGGCACAAATGTGCACAAGGCTGAGTCCTTCAACAGTGGGATTGCCCTAGCATTAGCCAAAGTCAGGAGCTCCAAAGTAAGGCCAGCTAAGGTTGGGGTGAGGCCTGGCAAACCCAAAGATTGAGTCTGAATTAGGCCCACCATTCAAAGCTACTGAAAGGAGTTCCTGAGCCTCCTTTTCTCTACCAGCAAATTGGGAGGAAATCTGGCTATTGTGCAGAGTTTTGAAGAGGCTGGTGGTGGGGAGGGCGGTGCACACTGTGCTTACCTATAGATGAGAGTGGAGACAAAGGATCCTGGGACATCCAGGAGCGGCTTTGAAATCCCTCTTGGCTAGAGACGGAGGCAGCCTGAAGTAGGCCCTGGTGTAGAAAAGGTCAACAGTGCAGAGACACGGAATAGAAGAGGATTTAACTTGAGAATTTGGAAGGATGGAAAAAATAGGAAAGAGCAGAATTCAGTTAAAAAAATTAGATTTTTTGAAAAAGTTCATTAAAGATACGGCACAGTAGTCATGGTACTTTTAACAACATGTTAGTATCAGACACTCATCGCAGGCTTGGAAGATGGCTGGAAAAAATTGTCAGTTCCCTCCTGTGGTCAGCTTGAATGAATTAAGTAAACACATTATTGAATCTTGGTGAAGAGATCTGAGAGGAAACCTGAGAGGTTAGAAAAGAAAGCTCTTTATATGTTTATATTGTATGTACAGTTCATCTGAAATCTGAAAAAAATGCTTCTGCTCTGTGTGTTTGTGTTTTCTTGTATATGTATTACCAGAAATGTATGTTTTTGTAAAATAGTAGTGTCTTGTAATCCCACGTGGGATTGGCCAGATGTAAAGAATTAACAAAACTAAAACTACAGCATCAAAACACTAAATGCAGCACATTACTCTACAGTTTACAAGCTCACTCAGGATTAGAATAATTCACAATTGATTTTCACTTTCTTGCAGTCATACTTTTTCTTTGCAAATGCTTGTTACTGTAATAGCATGTTCAAATTACATGATCAGAATTTCCTTGATACTGCCGTAATATGAATAGTTGACAAACGATTTAAGAGTTCTAACTACTGCTGTTTTCTCTTTCCATGGGACGGCTGAGCTGTGTGACAAACTGACAACAAAGCAACTCTTAATGATGATGATGATGGCAGTCTTTTAGGGGCATTTTGATGGATGAGGATTGATGTGAGCCACATTGAATTGTGTGTGCCTACATGCATTTTTGTGTATGAGAGAAGACAGACAATCCCTCAGGCTAAGTAGTCAGGGTATCACCAGATACACACACACACATACGCAGTTTTTGATGGGCGGTGCTACACTGCAGCGACCCTCTTCCTGATCAGCAGTGCAGCCCAGGGCTCTTCCGGAGTCTCTCACCCCTACAAGAGTCGAACTCCCACCCCGTCTGGCCTACTATACCAATGCCACCCCTCTCTTCTTATTTTCTCTCTTTTCTCCCTCTCTCTCTGTCTTTCTCTCTCTCATTAATCAATGTCAAGCCGTCCAACAACAAGGCCGGCATTCTTTCCCTGCCTGGCTCCTCGGTTCCTTGTATATGTCATTGTGCCCTGACCCTCCCCCTCCACCAACTCAGCGGCCACCATCATCCTTTCACATGGCCGCAGAGCCGAAACTGAGGCCCACACTGCCAACATGAAAGGTTGTTCAGAGGCAGCGTGAGGAAGAGAAGTGAGGAGGAGGCATTTCTCTCACTTCTGTCTTTTCTTCCTCCCTTTTCCTGCCTTTCTCTGGCCACGGGAAGAAAGGGATTCCATCGTTGTTTACATAATTCATGGACATGGGACAGTAGAAAACGGGCCATTGAGCAGTAAAAAAAAGTTTGGATGGAGCAGTCATGGGGGGCGGAGGGAAATGTATGCCAGTCTTTGTGCCCCCGGACCCATCTTCCCCGCTTCTCTCCATTCATCACCACAGTCATTGTCCCATGTTCGTCATTAACCTCTGGTACGAGTCAGGCTGCCTCTCCTCGTATCAAGACACGTCTCCATGGGAAAGAAATCATTTCATCATGTCTTGGCAAACCAGGGAAGTTGAATAAATTGGACCATGATACGGGCCTTTTTCTGCTGATGCTGATATTATGATGGACACCGCAGAGGCAAAAGTCATTAACCTGAATATACTGTAGCGATCAAGGTGGAGGAAGAGAGAGGCGGGGCGTTGCTTAGATGGAATTAAATTTGATTATGGTGAGGTGATGCTGACGTTAGCCATAAGGACTCATTCTGGGACATGTCCACATGATATTCACACATGTAAGACACTCACATGCAGAGAGAGACCTTAAAATCAGCACCTCCAGCGTTTTTCGATGTCCCACAGGCGCGTCTCAATTTACCATTACTCATGGGTGTTCGTTTCATTGTCACATGCTGTATTCCCTCTTTTTTTCCATTCTGCATTTCCACTATTAACCTGAAAATAAGGAAAGTAAATCACAGACCATCCTATCACTAATCCCCTGTTTAAACACTTAACTCTCCACGTTTACATTGAATAATAAGGCCGCTTTTCGCATGAGCTCCTCGGCATGCTGTTTGTTTACAAAGAAGCAGATTGTCTCCAAATCAGCAGTCATTTAGGGGTTGTGGGGGGGTTGGACATGTGCTTAGAAATCCTTTCTCTCTCTGCGTCCTCCTTCCCCGAGCATCTGTATGTATTTGTTGTACTAATGAACGGAACAAAAGTTTCCGGGGGGCCCTGTGGGGTGAGGTGGGGGGGGGTTGTGAGGGAGAGAGCATCCGTAGCGAGGCTGAAGTGGAGGCCGCTGAGTGGTCAGTCGCCATGGGGTTGACAGTGAGAGAACAGAGGATGGCGAGAGTGATGGAGACTTGACCCCGCAACCTCTTCCCTCCTTCCTCTTGCCTTTTCCTCCAGCCCCTCCTCGGCCCTTCTCTTTAGATGATAGATGACCCTCCCTCTCATTCATGTCAAAAGCTCTTGCCCCCCTCTCCCCAGACATGCCTCTTGTCTGCACATGTGCATGTACGCGAATGCACATGCACACCACGCACACACACTGCCGTCAAGTCAATCTCCTCGCCAACCCGAAGACAATCAGTCTTTTTCATCTGTGCCGGTGGTTACCGAGACTCCAACCTCTCAACCTTACGCGCAGACCCGCAGCCCTTGTCATAGACATGCACAAAACACACACACTCACTGTCACTCCCACTGAGACCTTTACCTCCAGGCAGCAGGTATAGATTTGTAAAGAGTTGGAGACGAATGAATTGATGGAGAGATGGATCAGGAGAGGGGCAGGGAGAGAGAGTCATGGAACAAGGAGTGCTGAATGGACACTGGGCAGTAAATTACTTTGCCAATCAATCTCCCCCCTGGGTACTCTTGATGAAAGCTGTCCAAACTTTCCCCCACTACTTTAAGTAACCCTCCTACAGTTTGTCAGGAGCGGGCTGGGAAATAGGGTGGACAAACAAGTCGCAAGATTAAACGTTGCTGGGAGGAGAGAGGAGAGGAAAGGAAAAGACCGGCGAGGACAGGAGGAAGCAGGGAGAGAGAACTCTGGGGGTGGGGTCAAGTTCAGGAGAAAATGTGGTTTTATGTGTGAGTGCAGGGTTTGGATTAAAGAACAGGGAGTGCTGTGGGGATGGAAAGAGCACTCATACAGTGTAAAAAATGGAAAACTGTTAGGGAAAGTTTGCACCGAGGAATGCATCCTATTTCTTCGCACTTTAGGTTCAGTAGCTTATGACACACACACACACACATATACACACACAACTAGACTCATGGGTCTTCATGGGTGGCATGACAAGGTGACACGCTGTGACTTAAAACATGTGACACCTCCCAATTACAGCACAGCGCAAGGCTAAAGCTACAGGGAACTACAGCTGGCTGTAACACAGTGAAACACACTTTTTAAACTTTCTTTTCATTTTTTCCATTTTTAGCAACAGAGGCAACAAGTGGAGATCTCCCTGGCCACATACGCAAGCAACACATGCGCAATGCACACTAACACACGCACATCCAACCACATGCGGCCATAGACCATTTTCTCTTTTACACTTGTTTTCTGGCAAGTTTGAGAGTGTCTCTGCCCAGAACTGTGAAGGGAGACTGAGGGCTGTTGGGAATGTTAATTTGGTAATTTGTTGTTTTATATAAGCAGGAGAGGGATGGTGGTGATGGTGGTGGTGCAGTGAGGCCAGCAGTGTTTGGGTTGGTCGGGGGGGTTGTAGCTGAGGGAAAGGGTAATGCTGGGTGACAAGGTCCGGCCCAGTGATGCAGATGACTCCCAACCAAGTTATTTTTCTACGAGAGAATCGGGCAAAAATACCATGACGGTCGGAGAGCAAGAAGCGCCCCATGCCCATAGAAGGTATTAAGATGTCTCTGACACATAGCTGCCCTCCTCCTCCTCCTCCTCCTCCTGCTCCCCATGTCTCTTACTCTCAGTCACTCTCTCTCACTCCTAAATCTGGGATGGTGGCCAAGTGCCACCAAGGACACTAAGGCTAATAAATCATCCTCGTTTCAACATCTGCCCAGTCCCAAAGGGCTGCCCACTGCCGCCACCCCACCCCTTGTGAAGATGGGTCCTTGGCTTTATTCCTCTTTCAGCATCCCTCCGTACTCCCCCACTGACACCCCCTCCCTGACTGACAAAACATCTATTGTCCCATGCCCAAGTGAAGAAGAGACCCTCTTTTCCCCTCTTTGACAAAAGCCGTCTGAAGCCAAGATGGGGACTGCCAGCCGAGATGCCTGGGACCCGGCAGGGGTGCCCCTTCTCCCCCTTCTACTTTTCTCCCGCCCTTCTGGTTCATCCATCCTTTACTCTCGCTCTCTTTTTTACTTTTAATACTCCCCTCCTGTGGGGGTCACTCACTCAGCTCGCCCCCGCCCTTTTCACAGTGGCAAAGTCTCAGCCTCACATAAAGACATCAAGTGACAGCAGTGAGAGAAAACAGCCAGATTTGGCAGAAAGAGATATTCGACATGGCTGTCAGTGGCCATTCTGCGTGCCTTTTGTTCCCTTGGGTGTAGTTGAAATAGATAAATAAACAGTCATAGGCTGAAAAGCCGGGATCAGAAGCTTGTCGCATTTATTCATATTGAACGGAGAAGAAAAAGAGGCAAAAACCTGCTGCTGCCAATTAAGGAGAATGAGACAAAACTCGATTCACAGTGTTTAGATTTGTTTTCATGGCTGAGGCTAAAACTAAGCTATTCAGCGGCTTTCTGTGGGTTGCTCTAAAGATGGCAGTAGGTCTTTAGCATTGTGGGTGTCTCCATGTGGCAGAGAAGATCTGGGAAGTTGTCTCTAGACTCATCAGTTAAGAAGCAGTCTCTCCACGGTTACTCACAAGGCTTCATTTACTGTGAATGCACAGCCCTTTTTCCCAGCACCTCAAACTCACCCCCAACAACGGGGAGTACCGCCCATAACTGTGCACGGGCCAGCCTCCGGCCACATTCACAGGACTGTCTGCTTATAAAGAACAAAGTCACACCACTCCGGCTTGTCACTTTGAAGATGATGCTTGCCAGGAAATTTAGCTGAAAAGATGTACTATTTGTACTATTTTTATAAACATCACAGACTATTTTAAAGCTACATTTTTTGCTTAGCATTTTTTAAGAGAAAACAGACGCAGTAAATGAAAAGATTATGTCTGCTTCTTTTTGTAAACTCCATACATTGCAGCTGTGCAGTTACTGTCGGGTTATGACATTAATTACAAGAAAGTTGCTATTTTCCTAAAGAAAACATCCACTTTTAGCTTAACTCAACACATTACTGAAGGGTTAGAGACTGGTACTCATAATTAGTTCATCAAGAAATGCTACATTTTTTAACAATATTTTGTCCCACATTTCGGTATTTACTGGCGAGCCTCATATCTTAACTTTATGCAAATGTTTTCATTTTGCTGAAACTACTCAAGCAGGGAAGAACACTTACCAACAAGGTCCTGTGATGAATTAGTCAATTAGTGTTAGTGGCATTTTTTGTTTCATATTTTATTCTGAATTATGCAGATGGAGGCACTGTAATTAATGCTTTTTTTTGTTTTCGTGGTTGGGTCATTATGCATGGAAATGTATTTGCCTCTAATTCAGAGCTTTGAGTGTTTGCTCATTACAAGTGGCAATGGTTTCAGGATGGGAATACGTCTCCTCAAAGGCTTCTTGATAAACATTATTTACTGCGTTCCAGTATCCATTTTCACTAAATACGTTTTGTGCTTTGCAATTTCCTTTAACATGGTGATGATCAGAGTGAATTCATATAAAATATCACTGAATAAAAATACAAAAGAAAATCTGTAATCTGATTTTCCGCTCCCAGGCAGACCACATTCCTTCACAGCTCTTCTCCCCCCCACCCCGCAAAACATTTAGATTTCCAATTAGCCCCTGAGAAGAATGGCTAATTTACCATAGCAAGCAGGCGCCTGATGTCTCAATCTGCTGGGTGTCAGCGCTGTGAAAAGGAGTACTCTCATGTAGGCACACACACACTTATAGAGACACACAAGCGCATAAAAGAAAGCATGCTGTACTGAGTGTGAGGGGTGAAAACAGATCAAATCTAGCATGAGGAGATGAGAAAAAAAAGTGTTTTCTTTTTTTTTTTAATTAGTGCAAAACAAATACGGGAAGCACATTTAAAAAAAAAAATCAATGAAGAGGGGTCTTATTGAGGCACTAGAGCGGCAGGACAGGCAGCAGTTCAGCAGTGGCCCCAGATTGACTCGTCTGTGAGTGTACAGCCAGCCAGCTCCTCCATACAACACCCACATTGTCCGCTGTGCCAAGGAGCCAAAGCAGCGCTCCACTCCTCAGGGGGCTGCCTGAGACGAACACATTATAGATACATGTTAGCCTTGGCCCGACCTTCTGTATACTGTGTGGAGCACCCAGCGGAATGGAGACAGAGGAAGGAGGGAGGAGATGAGAAATGAAACGCACATGGAAGTTATTGAAGGCTACAGAAGGGATAAGCCTGTTCGACAGCTTAATAGCCTCAAAAAAGTCTTAAAAAGTCTTATAAAGAAAGCACTGCTATCACTCTCTCATCTACTGAATTGAAAATGCTGTGAAACAAGATATGCTGTATCTAGACAGCGGGTGAGAAGGAGGGAGATAAAGGAAGAGAGATGCTGTTTTGTGAGACAGTATGTTTGCAAGAATCCGTTGGTTTCATAAGCAAGTGGTTTTGGCTTTGGGTATCTGTCAGAATCAGCTCATGAGATCTTCCGTCTTTGTCTTTGCACCTTATGAGGCCCCCTGCTTGTCCTGATGGGAAGCCTCAAAGCTGTAGCACTATCGTGCTGCATGATGGTCACTAGCAAGCGGCCAAGCTCCCTCCCTCGGCCCTGATAGGGAGGGAAAAAGAGAGATTCCTGTCTGGCTCCCAAAACCCAAACACCATTAGTGGCACTGTCCTATTTCTCCCGTGCTCCCCTTCCCAGCCTGCTCTTAAACACACACAAGTTCCCCGCAAAATGTTGTTGTTTCAGCTTCTATCTCTCCACTGTCATTAACCAGAGGCAGGCTGAGTGACACTCCCCTCTCTGTCTATGTGTCTGCAGCCAGTCCCTCATTCACTTAAGGCCAATCAGCAGCCACAGCCTTTATCTTGCCCAGGGCAGCCCTGTGATAACACTGTTAACAACAGTAATGTGTGGCGCGAGGGAGCCACTGGAGCTGCCACTGTGAGTAAGTGAGGTCAAGGGCTTTTAACATCTGGTGACGTTGCACAAAATCCGCTCCACGCTCCTCATACTGCCAGGCAATGTGTTCCTTCTTTTCTCACTGCTCGCGTTATTGTCCGTCTTTTTTAGTTTTCTCAGCACTTCCCCTGTTCTCTGCTCTCCGATGTTAGCGATGTGGGGAAAGGGAGAAAAAAAGGAAACCTTGACGGAGCTCAGCAGGACTGAACGGGGCCTTCTCTCCCCGCGTGCCTTAGGGAAAACACTGGTGTTATTTTAGAAATCACACTGTTAAAGATTAATGTGGGCCTGGAGGAGTGTGTCATCGTTCCTTAACGACAGGGCCGAGACGCTGAATAAAGCCGGCACTGTGTTCTGTCCCACAGCCCAAGGACAGATAAGTTTCCTCTCACCAAGCTCGCCCCTCACCCTCCCTCCTCCTTTGTCCAATAACTTTCTCCCTAAGTCATCTATTACAACCGCAGGGGCCAAAATGAGGAGAAATTTAATGAGTGAACCGCTTCAAAATCAGTTTCTTCCCTGCTCCTCATTTGTTTAGTCATTTTTTTCTGTTTTGTTATTGAAATAGACTAAGGCGTGGGCGAAGAACAGCTTACGTTCTAGCTTTGCAGATACAAAAACAATGAAAAAAGGGTCAAGAGGGTGTTCGCAAACATTTTCCATGCTGATTGCTCTAGTTAGATGACTAATGGAAAGTCCCGGCTGCAAGTTGTGACCATGCAACTCCCCCAATAAAGTCATCTGTCATCATCCCATGGACTGGCCAGACAGACAGACAGCTATAAACCAGGGTTCAGAGACCACGGCAGAGCATCCTATCTGTACGTCATACCATTGTTATTCTAACAGCCGGGGTGATGATGATTGCTCTACATTAAAAAATAAAACTGGTATCACTGACACCAATGATGATAATGACGATAAGAGCTTTTAACGGTCGATGGTGCCGATGATAAAGACCTGTGAGGTTTGATGAGTCTCAAGTCTGAGGTGTGCAAATGGGACTTAGTATCCCTTGCTGACGGTTTTTGCTGATAACGGAAGCGCTCGATAAGCCGGGGAACATCAATCTTAGTGACAGAGATAGTCTCTGCTTCACACTAATAGGGTTGTAAAGGGCCCTCACCTTATATGGCCCTGCTAATAAACCCATTTGTGATGAGCCCGAAGGTCAACCGAATAGATATTCACATTCACCTGTATATTGGAGGTGGCTTTCGTCTTTGAAAAAGTGTAGAGTATTTGGAAGTCTGTGGTACCTCTGATGTAGAGCTCAAAATTGTGATCTTTGGTATTGATTTATTGTAACAGTTCTGGGTTTATATGTCATAAGAGAGATTGAACTTTGGAATGACATGAGTATCTGTCAGATATTAAAATTCTACTTGGCACTGTCTTGCACCACAAAGTCCACTGTAATACACAGTTTTTCCATTCAGTGCCCCAGGATAGCCAGGAGCATCATGTCATCGCTTTTTCAAGGCAGCCTTTTGAAGTCTGAGACCATCCCTGAAATTATCAAAGTCAGTAACACTTCAACTCATCTTGGGTTTTGATGGCAAAAACATCAGACAATGGCCTTTGTACAAGGGAGTGGAACTGCTACATTATCTCTGCTCAATTATATCTTATTCGAAGAGTCCTCAAGGCCAAACCATAAAGACTGATGACAGAGGCTCCAAAGATGTAACTACATTGTCAAGCAATGGCTGACAAGATGTCTCACAACCTGTTTTTACCATCCGGTGCTGGTTTCATCCCAGACACACACACACACACACACACACACACATCTTTCAAGCAAGTTGAGTAAACAGGACAGTAGTGAATCATGCGATTACAATGTTCTCGGACATTGTAGCCATCTAATCAATTTCATTAGCTGCATAAATCATAACAGCTTGACATTTATTGTGGAGGTGATGGGTTGATCCCGTGGACTTGGAGACAGCTCTTGTGGTGATAAATGTTGCTATCTCTTGAGAGCAAGGATAAATAGAGTGTGTGTTCAGAAAGACAGAGGGAGGGTTGGAAAAAAAGAAAAAAAAAACTGGACACAGAGCATGAGAGCCCTAAAGAGGCCGCAGCAAGAAATGTTGGACAGAGCAAATCAATAAGCACAGAATGGCGGATGATTCATTTGCACAGCGGGCTCGAGCTATCATTCCTCAGTGTTATTCTTTGGTGTATGGTATTTTGCACTGTTTCTGCTCTTCAAATGAATGTAGTTTTCTCTAGCTTGGAGTGTGTCATGATGTAATGTAGTCAGTATTTTTATGTGGATTGTCAAGTGTGGCAATTTTCAAAATTCTTTGTTGGGATAAAACCAACAACATGTCAGCAAATAATCTTACTATTACAGCTGTACTGTTCGTTATTCAGTTTCTATAGTCAGAAAGACGAGAAGCTTTTATGCCATTATGTGCAATGTATTTCATTACTCATGCACTTAATGACTGGTGGAAGAACAGAATTAAAAACAACCAGTACTCATGGTTTAGAGGCCATCAACTTTGTATTTTTTTTTCCTTTGCATAAACCCTATGCAAAATGTGTTCCTCACTGGCCACCATAATGAAAGAAACCATTTGTGGACCATATCTCCAGACAGTATCTTTTGGCAGTAGCAGCTGCCTTAACTGCTCTGCCCTTTTATATGTTTCCACCGTGTAAATAATCTGATTGGCCACCAAAAGAAATCACAAGGATAAACAGTGCACTGGTTACAGTCCATTTGTTATACACAACCTCTTTTTGTGTTTTATCTCCACATCAAACTCAAAATGATACACATGCTAATAGCAGCCATTAGAACTATTAAGCTGCCATTATTATTGTTGGTATTTATATCATGTGCGTGTTTCAGTCAGAGGTAATTGTGTTTGAATTATAGCTAAAAAAAAGTTTTTGATTAAAGTTTTTGACTTTGGCATCGTAGAATCTCAAATCAATCATAAAACGTACACTGTGTTCCTACGGTGGAACGGTTTTAATAATAGGAAGGACGGCATCATGTTTAGCAGATACAGCACCCAGTATGTCCCATTCATTTTAGTTATTTGTTTGTTGTTATAACATAACATAAAATGTGTGAAAAAGAGTGCATTCAAGTGTGTTGGTGCAATAAAAGCAACTAAAGACACAGACTACCTGTCTAACAAAGAGTGTCTTATGAACACTAGGCTCTATTTACTCTTTCCTCAGCACACGCCGCACCATTCACCTCTGTCCTTCTGATGACCTAACATCTAAGCTCCAAGCTTCCCTGTAAACACAGAGGCCATACCAGCACAAAAGGAACATTGAGAGAGTGAGGATAGGATAAAGAACTAGGTGGATATTTCAAGTGCGCTGAAGACAGGGGACCTGTGGGATGTGTTTAATAATCGACCTATACAAGCGCTATTGCTGTAATTGTGTAATAGTTCTACAATGTGTATGATTTGTCTCTGTTTGGTGCATCAGATCAAACTCACACATCCAAAGTACTCCACTACAAAAAAACCCAAAAATACACACATACTACCCCTGAGCAGGAAATCCACAGTCAGTCCTTGTTTGTTTATCTGCTGGAGAAATCTCATCAGCGAGTCACTCGGTGTGGCTTTGGCCTTCACTAGCATCGTCATCATCATCATCATCGTGTGTAGGGCTTGACCTTGGTATAAACCCTCGGAGCCCTGAAGAAAGCCACTGCTTGTCCAGGCACCGACCCATATATACATGCACTTAGCCTCCAAGTCACTAGAGACTTTTCACTTCTATGTTTGGGCCTGCGCCCAAGCTCCTTGTATATGTGGGTATGTGTGTGTTTATATGTGTATGTCTGTGTTGTCTAAAAATGTAGAAAAGCCACAGGATGGATTTACAGGGGGGGATGCCTGACCGACTAACACGCACAAGTATGGATACAAAATAAATGCACTCTCTCAGTCAAAAACTATCTTGCTCAAACTGTGTTTTCCTGTCTCCTCATTTCTCCCCATCTTGCTCTCTAACTTCTGTCCACATCCAATCTTTCTGTTTGAGCCAGCTTGTCCTTTCTGTGCATATATTGGGTTTGAAGAAAGGGGGAGGGGAGGGGGAGAGAAATGAAAAGCTACCAAAACCCCTCTGTTTATGTTGAAATATGCAAACGGTGTAAATATTTAGCCGGACCCCGATAAACGATATGCAATTTACTCGCCAGTTATCCATCGTCACGTGACAATATCTCAGTGGCTGCTTTCCAGAAAAGCCCCTGATGTGATGAAAGATCCCCCTCTCTGTGTTTCCGCGTCCTTTTCTACCTACCTAATGGAATTTCTGGTTTGAATTAGGGATTCATATTGGCACTAGACAGAGAGACAGACAGTGTGGTCTGGTGTATGTTTCTAAATACACAAATTCAGTTTGCGAGGGGAAATGGAGATATGAAACACATGACATTGCTGAGCTGAAAAGCCAATATCAGATTTATGTACTGCATAAATGTAAACATTCATATATGCATAGGCTGCGTAGGCATCTCGCTCAGCTGAGGTATGTGAAATGAAAAGTATCCGTGGCATGACCTTTGATTCGATCTATATGCCCTCAAGTCAAGACCCTAAATCTTACTCCCATAACCTCCTGCTCGCTAAGAGGCAATATGTGTCATGGGAAGAACAGGAGATCATTAGAAATAAGGCAATATTATTTTTCTTCCTGCTGCCATGTATCGATAAACTGCAACCTTTATCAAAATGAAGAGGGAGGACGTGATATATCATTATTTGAAAGGCCTGCCACAGCGGCTGCCGATGCTGTGTAGGCAATCCTCTTAGGCCAAAAGGTAGGGTTATTTATTGGGCCTCAGCCCTGCGGCTGTCACAACATCTGCTAGCAGAAGATCTATCAGCACACCCTTATTCACTTATGATTATTACTGATCATCTGCCCAAATGACTTATCAATAAAGCGGAGGCCAAGCAGTTAATTTATCTGTATGGTTCTGTCGATATCAAATTCAGAGTCAACGGCCTTAAAAGGATAAGGGGCCTTGGACGTCAGGTGATGGATGGTCATACAAGGTCCCCATGAAAATATGACCCTTTTAATACATTTGTAGAATCCTGCTCTCTTCCTCCTCCCTCTGCTTCCCTTTGCATTTCTTTCACTCTGTTTTTGTGAGTGAGCTTCTTTTCCAAGGTTTGTTTGGTGACTAAGTGCAAACCTCACCTTGTACCATCACTTTGTTACAGAGAATTGACTTAAAACGCCACAACTGTCAGACTTATGAATACATCTATTTGAGTTTCTCTTTGTACCAAGTGTATCTTGAGTGGCATCTACACCGCACATGTCTATGCAAGACCTATGAATCACACGGGACATTGAAATGATGAGACAAGCCTGTCCGGAGTCAGTGTAAACCCTGCCAGGATATTTCACTATGGTATTTTCTTCATAAATCACACAAATACTGTTAGGACATACAGGGTCAGTGCTCGTTCTGTAAATATCAGGCGTTTGTATTTGACAAGTGGCCGTGACTTTCCAGAGTCGCACAATAGTTTTGAGTGTTTGCCTTCCAAATCTAACCTTTGTGCACTAAGCTCTATCTCACCAACAGCTCCCAGTTCCGTCACAGGCCGCACCCTGCATAGACCCATCTGGATGTAGGGTTGGGTAACAGTGTTAGCTTTAGCATGGTGTGATAAGTGTCAGGCTAATCTGATCTCTCCTGTTTCTCTCAGACAATGGCATCTCATGCATTTGTTTGGCATCCATTTCCTTTGGTTTTACCAATGAACTGTATAATTTTCTCACATTAAGCTTCACAGCAAAGTGAAAATGGAGATAAGGGACCAAACGGTAATTATATTCATAATTACCTTCTCTATCAACTAAGAGAAAGAGAGAGAAAGTTTTCTATCAGCACTCTCCTTGATGTTTGGCTTGGCCAAAGCACCTAAGTCTTCCGCTTATTACAGTCATTATGAGTATATTCTATCTGATGGACGCCCAGCTTCCTGGTATTTAGCGGTGCAAATTTCTACCCTGTTTCCTCTTCTCCTGCCTCAGTCCTCCCACCTCCCTCCTTGAGCTCTGTGAGCAACCTCATTGTTTAGGCATGTTTTGAAGAAATCATAGCTCTGGCCTTGTTTGGGGTCAGCTGTCAAGGCTCCTATCTCTGGAAAGTCCCAAAATAGCCCCATTTTACACACTTCTAAAGGACAAGCAAAAGAAAGGGCTTGGAACAACAACCAAGCACCATCTGACTTGATGCTAAAAAACAGACGGAATCAGCCACGTATCCTTAGTCAAACAATCTCTAACAGATCCTGGCAGGAACCTGTGAAAGGTTCGTCATCGTGGAGTTCAAATGATAGTAAGAGACCTCAGAGAAAAACGCTAGACTTGACATCCCCACTTCTTTCTTCTCCTTTTTTGGGGCAGTCCTGCTCTTTCATTAATTGGAAAGTGCTCCAATCAGATTTGCTAGTAAGAGTCAGATCTATTTGTTGAGATCATGTTTGACATGATAGTTAGCTCCTACTTTTAAGGATCCAGCAATGAGAAACAGAGCCTCTCCTTTCATTTCTCTGTTTTTTACTCTCTGACACAAGCACACTTTCCCTGCAGTTTATTATTCAACACGACTCACAGTGAAAGACCGCTTCCTCTCCCATCTATACGTCAAAAAGATCAATAACCCGTCCAGCGCATTGCCACCACAATGAAGTTCTGTCAGCGTGCCAAGAAGCTGCAAAAGTTCCCAATAAATGCGTAGCAAAACTTTCAATTTGTGGCTTTCTTGGTGTGGCTCTTGCAGCCAATGGGTTGTCAGTCAGGGCCCTGGTTCAAAAAGCCCTGAGGTTTGTTTGCTGCTGGTTCTTTTTGGAAACTTGTGGTTTTGTGACATCCGCAGCCATCCATTGGGCCGTGTTGCTGTATTGCCTCATATTATCCAGAGTTGAGGAGAATTGTTTTTGGCAACAGAATGCTAACATTTTCCTATGGCACAAACCTCCAAGTGGGGCCCTCTTCTTCTTCTCGCGCCAGAGGATGATGATGAGCAAGCTTTGTAAGGTCCTCCTCTTGTTGCTATGGGTACTCGCTCAGCCTTCTCATTGGCGAATTGTGTGACTACAAGATTACTACATGGGTCATTCTCTCAAGGTTTGAGTTGAACTGTACATGCAAAACCACCGCTCTATGGGCCCTACGCAGAAAACCCCCTTTCTGCTGTTTTTTCACGTTAAATGAGTTCTGGAAATAAACTGAGCAGGATTTCGCTCCGTCATGTGTTTTAGTCTGTGACAGGTCTTGTAAAAACAACGAGGCAGTCCACTCACTGAGTGTCTCTCCCCACGTCGTGTTTTCTTTTGTCCACTCGGTCATCATGGTGTGTCAATACGAATGGTGCTAAAGTGGTGTTGAAAAACTCCTGACTCTGTCCAATAACAAAAGCTGTGCTATGAAACACTAATAATGGTCGGGTTTTCCCTCCCGCCTAGTGTGAAAGCACACACCACAGACATGGTGAGAGACACATACACACACAGTCTCACATACACAAACACACACACACACACATTTTCGCATACCCCTAATGAGGGTCTGGACAGGTCCTCGTGGAAGGATTCTGCAGGTGGCTGCACTTTCATCAAGCCACGGCTGGATTTGTTTATGTTTGAGGTCATATGGGCCAGAGAGCGAAGTTTGTGTGCCCAGACACACACTCACACACACTTTCTAATTACCCTTGCTTCAGTGTTTTCTCTTTTCCATAAGACATATTGACATGTCAGCATTCAGCCGGCTAGATACAGAACAAATGGACAATTTTACCTCCCTCTGTGTAGTGGAAAATCTATCCCTCTCAACATAGGCCAGTCTCTATTTGGACCTGTCTGACCGACCCAGAGTAAAAGTCACTTTGAGATGACGGTGACACGTGCAATAAATCATAGCACCGCCAGTCAGTGGCCAATCACATTTTCCTTCCCTAATTAATAGCTTATTTATTTGCTTGGCATAGTCCTGCTGCAGGGCTGGGCCAATCTCTGTGTGCTTCTGTCTGTCTGTGTGTGTTTGTCTGGTGTGTGTGTGGGTGTGTGTAAAAGTGTGTGTGCTTACAGTATGCCAGCATTGACAGAACATCTCCACCTGCCTTTGTGTTACAGTTATTGTCATTATTGCACAAGCCCTCGCTTTTCACCACTGGAAACCCCATTAACCACCAATCTTTAAATGCTAAGTTTAACAAAAAAAATAAAAAGCAAACCAAAAAAAAAAAAAAAAACAAGAGAGAAAGAAAATTGGGTACATTTTCAACAAACAATTTGGTTTATAATGGCACAGAATTCAAAGCTAGGGTGTATAATTAGCATTTTCCTGATAGTCAACTCTGTGTTTCTGGACCAAAAAACTGAGGTTTGGATGATAGAAAGCCCGTGCCGTCCCGACCCCCCACCTGAAGCTGAAAGACATTAAGGCATCAGTAAAACCGCTCATGTCTGCTTGCATGTCTTCTACAGTTTTAGGTTACTCTTGCACAATTTGATACACACACATATTTACACTTGGCATGTAGCTGAACAGAGCAGGGGAAAAGTCCAGAAATTGTCCTATAGTTGTTGAACGCCTGGTAGCATTTTAGGCGACCCAGCCAAGTTGTTGGTTTTGTAAACTGTTGCAGCTGGTCTTGAGCATTACAAGAAAGGGGAAGTCCTCTCTCTCCCTCCCTCCTTCCCTTTCTTTCTCCCTCTCTCTCCCTACCTCTCTCTATTTCACTATCTACACTACGCCATGTTTAAAGTTCACAAGCACATTTACTTACGGAGCAGACACATTAACCCTAATTTATCTTTCATCCTACTAGCTAATCATCCTGAAACCCCTTTTTCTTTTACCCAACACAGCTGTTGCAATGAAGGGTTATTGTGTGTATTCTACAAAATAAATAAATGAATAAAAAACAAAGATAAATAAATTATGTTAGTTTGCTCTTAGGCAAAATAGCCATTTTGTAACCTCGCTCGTTTGTTTGTTCAAACAAGCACATCAGCATCTGTGGCTATTTTTGCAGTCGTAGAAATGCAATACATACACACCCTGTGTGTATGTATGTATGTTTTTCTCAGTCGTAGAAATGCAATACATACACACCCTGTGTATGTATTGCATTTCTACGACTGAGAAAAATGGTTATGCTTTCTGCAAAAATAGCCACAGATGCTGGTTCTTATCTACTGATACATTAGCAACTAAACAGCCATTTTAAACATAATATGCAAAGAAATAAAATAATCTTCCACACTTTTGATCACTCATATCCACCACTTTATTAACAAGTCGTATACTGTCTGGAGTTTTTTCATCTCTGTGCATCCCACATAAACATAAAATGCACAAGATTTGTTCGTTTGTCATCATGTTCCTATTTACCCACTTTCATAAATAGGGGCACTACAGTTATAAGTCAAATGTGTGACAAATTGGATTGGCCATGAGGGAGACTGCATCTCTCGTGGGAGATGACATGTTTACTATTGCATTGTTTGAAGCTGATATCAGGAACAGGATGCTTCTGTAAAGGTTTAGATGATGTGTAAGTAGGCCTAGAACGCTGTTGTTAAGTATCTGTGGTGTAATTGCTCCCATTTGGTGAGGCTGAGAAACAGATCCCTCGGCAGTTTAATGTAGGAAACCACTGCGTATGGTATATCGGCGCACATATGGCCCATCTGGTTTACTGTTTGGTGAGAGGAGCGAAAGAAAAACTGTGAATGAACTTCTATTTTCTACTATGTTGTCTTTCCATTTTACTGAGGGATAAATAGGCTGGACAAACTTATGGACACCTTTATCTTGAGGCACATGTGAGGCACAGGACTTGTATAGAAAGGTGCATAAAAGAGGCTGCTGTGTGCCAGAATTCAAAGAATAGCTCCACAGTTTGCACAGCAGATTCCACAGCAGATAAATGTCTCTTTCCAAATCACAGTGGGCCACACCGGTTTAAGAAATACAAACTTTAATATGTCAGCTCTAATATAAAGGCAGCCAGTCTTGTCACAACAGCCAAACAACACACCTAGTGTTAAAGTGCAGATGGGGAGGATAGGGAGCAGGAAAAGGGAGGCTCAGATATGCTGTGTGTCTGTGCTTGACGAAGTTTATGGGCTTAATTTCACTTAAACTCGCTACCATACCACGCTGATCCCCCACCCCACCTCAAACTGCTCTGAAAACAGTCTGCATCTCTTCTTTGATCCTCAGTTGCCATCAATGGGCTTCAGAGAGGGAGAGAAAGAGACAGACAGACGGGGAGAGACTCTGGGTTGCCATTATACGTGAAATACCCCCTCATTGCAGCAGTGCAGCCCCATCTCTTCATCATTCCCCCACTTCCTTCATTTCCTCTGGCAGACACTGGGAGCATTCTACCACCCATCTGCCCCCAGTAAATATTGCTTGAAGGCTTAATTATACACACACATACACACACACAGACACAGTCTCAGCAAAATTTCCTGCAACGCTGAAGCGGAGAATTAACGTCAAATCTGTGGGGCATTCATTCATCAGAGTGGGTGTGTGTGCGCGTAGTGTTATGTTTGCTTCTGTGTGTGTTTTTGTGACCTCTCAGTCCATTATGATATCCCTCTGGTCATATTTATAGCCCGGAGGGTCTGTGTGATGAACTGTGAACACCCTGTGCTCATGTCATCAAGCGGCGACGGTCACAACTCGTGGTCGAGGCCCTGTGAAGCGCAGGAATCAATATTCTCTTTTTTCATGGACAGATTTTCTTCTCAGTCAAATTCAGTTTTAATGCCTCGGTTAATCTTATTTTCCTTCATAACTGTTGTAAAATAATGAGAGTTTTGTTACCATTGAGCACTTTACAAATATGTATCTTTTTTTTTGTTTTTTCTTAGCAGATGATGAATGACCATGAAGAAGCCTCCCCAGACAGCTGCATCAAAAAGGTAGGATGGTTAAACCCGGTTACAACTATATTAACCTGTTTGTGTGTATTTAAAAGTCAGTGCAGCAGTGGTTCCTCTCAAATCTTCTGGCCTTGCTATCCGGGTTGAGGTGATATTTAACATTCTTAGACATTATTAGTTTGGAACTAATAATCATGCCAGCAGATGACAGGATTAAAAGTGCCTCATACCAACTGGGGAACTTGGGAAGGCTGGTTTCCTCACTACTCAAACTACAACACAGCTTGAAGTTTAAGAGACTTAAACGTTTTAATAACTTATATTTCTAAGTTTTAATTAGTGTGGCCTTATATGTTTGTATATGCTTCTGTGTGCGATGGTTATTTTTTCTTGGCATGATCTCGTGTACATGTATATAATTTGTTCGTATGTTTCTCTTGCAAAATAGAGCTCCATGAGTTTTCTTGAATAAATAAAGCTTAATTAACTAACTAAAACATCTGCTCAATGTACAATAAAAAGGGTCATCTACATGTTTTGATTAAAATGGTAATATAGTTGAATATTTGGATCGATACTATTAAACTTGCTGGACTTTCTACAAAAAAGCTGCAGCAGCACACGTGTCAGTTTGAAGGCTTGAATGAATAATCTGTGTTAGGCTGTGTTTATATGAAAGTGCCTCAGTAATTTATAAGCCTTGTTTATCAAAAACTAACAGTCAATAATCTGCAATCTAGGAAAACCTCTCCCCACCCATACAAAAACACTGACACGCACACAGGGACCGACACGTCCCATTGACCAGTCACTGACCACTTTATGAGGTGATAAATTTATTGAAGGGGCTGGGCAGTTTGTTTTTATGGCCGGTGTCGCCGGGTCAAGACGGGACAGCGAGAGAGTTCATGTCCATCTAATGGCCCATGAAAGAACAATGGCTGCAGCACAGTGACGTTCTCTCTGAGAGTGACTGAAGCCATGCAGCTGCAGCTCCAACTCAAGTCAATGGCAGGGCAGTGAAAACCTAAATCAATGGTTGAAAATGGGACAGCAGTAAAGTATGCAGGGTTTTATCAGATTTAGCTTTACAAAAGCAATCCATATGTGCGGTATGGCGCCAGTAATTTAAATACTCCAAAACCTGCTATTGGCATTGTCTTGAAAAATTTGTTTTTTTTCTTTTTCACTTTGAAATTGATTGACCGACCTTGCAGCACAATAGCCATCAGTATGAGATGGTATGAGACTTTTAACTAGAAAGATTTGTTTAATGTTTAATTCCAATCTGGACTTAATGATTAATGGCGGTTGACAAAACGGAGCTTAAAAAATGTTCACTATTTCATGTGAGTGGCGGGCTGCAGTCGTTGCCGATTTGTTTTCATCATGGATTTAGCTATCAAAGAAATTAAAACTGACTCTGTCTCCAAAGTTTGGCTGTGCCTTTTGTCTTATCTTACATGACAGGACGGTCAAAACATCAGGACCAGAACTAATGGTGGACTACTTTTCAACACAAAATCCAGCTCCCCTTAATAAAAGCAGTGTGTGAGAAGAAAGAACTTGTTTACAGACATGTCTCGTGAGCGACCTTAGCGAGATATATTTCACTTAAAATGTCTTCAGATGTAATTTACAATTATGACCAATTTGACCCTTAAATTTCACTTAAATTTCCTCATTTGCATTTTAGGTCAAGGGTCTTGTTGCTCTACCCTCTAGAAACAGGCAGGCATGCAAATCACTGACTGCTTGGTTGATTTGAAATCCTACATTAGTCAATGAGCTTATTTTAAGAGTTGACCGCAGGTGGTTTGGGGAGTTCCCTGTTCCCCACATGTTCGTACAATGTGGAAAAACCTGGACGGTTTTATAAACTACCTAACCACCTTCCATGGAAGAGTGGCCTGTGCACTCCAGTCTGCACACACATACTCATATGCATGCACATTCACATTTACATGCCCACATATTTAAAGAGACACACATATACGCACTGATACACGCGTTAAGTTGTAATACATACACTTAGAAGATGATAGAACTCATACTCTACACTTACCTACAGTTCATAAAATCCAAACACACACACACTGGCCACATCTCATTATGCAGAGTGTGAGTTGCGGTGGGCCCTTGTCGGGCGGTGGCAGACCACATGCCTGTTATGAATATGAATGAAATTATGCATGAGCCTTTCCTTATGACATGACTCATTCATCCACATCGTGTAGTCACACACAAACACAGGCCATGGGCGCACACACGCACATAAACATTGACTTCTCCTGCCTCCACCATGTCATTACCATCGCTATGCTTGATTAAGGCAGAATGTTAATTGAGTTGTAGCTTGTGAATAAACTAGTTCACTGCTGAAAGGTGTGTGTGTGCGTGTGTTTGCACCACTGCATGTGTTAGTTCTGGTTTGTTGCTGAGCTTTACATTACAGTAAAAGAGATCTCTTGTGTTTATATGTGTTACATATATTTTATATAGGAGAACATATCTACATGCAATCACAGTGCACATTTTTGAGTGGATGCAAACTATATTTTTGCCACGACGATCATGATTAATTTTATATAGGCAGGCTGCAAGCTGCTGCGCAAAACAGAGAATGTGTGACATTTATAAGCACTGGAAGATGACTTACTTTTGGCTTCTCTGGCTGTTCAAATTAATTCCAGAGGCATGGCATAGATAATTGATAAGTAATGGAATATTTAGTAACCTTATCAATACAACTTCAAAACTTACAGCACTGCCCTACATGAATCCCATGGTTGACACAAGATAAGTATGTGGTACTGAGAAGACAGACTGTTTGGTGGATTCCATTGCTAGACTTAATTATACTGAATTATACCAGACTGTGTAGATACACTCTGCAGTCCTTGGGAGGGAAATACTATTATTTTAGAAGACCTAATGTTATGACTGAAAGAGCCAAAAGGTACTACCAATATGTTTTTTAGGGTTATAGTAATTTTATGGTGAGTTTATACACTGTTTTTTGAAAGTTACAAAGTAATTTACATAAGGCAGAAAATTAAAATCAGATCATCAGATGTCAGGAGAAAACAGTAGTGTAAAAGTATGCAAAGAAAGAAATAATAACAGAATTAATTGTTTATCTTTGATAAGAGTTTTAGGAAGATCATTTATCCCGACCACACAGTAATATTATAGTTTTTATAGAAACATGACACATTCTACTTGACCACAAACACAGGCTCATTGCACATTGCTGAGTAAGTCTAAAAGGAGTGTAAAGGCAGGTGGGGGGCACTGGTAGAGTCAGGGTTAAGGCGAGGGATAAAACGGAAGCAAATATGTTATTGTAGCTTCTCAAGCCCACTTACTGAAAGCTGCCCAGAGCTTACAGCTGTGTGTGTGTGTGTGTGTGTGTGTGTGTGTGTGTGTGTGTGTGTGTGTGTGTGTGTGTGTGTGTGTGTGTGTGTATGCACGCACACACGAGGTTTAAGGCCATGGACTCATATCCTGCGCTTTCTTAGACATGTATCGAGCCATATTGGCTTACACACATGCCTCTTCACACCCCAACCACAGAGAGAAAGTCAAAGGGTGTGTTATCTGAATCCCCTCTCTGCTTACTACATCCATCCTCTTTCACTCATTTCATCCCCCTGTCTCACTCTCTCAGCAGACAGGATGGTGTTGTTGAAGCTATAGATTTCTATCAGTGGCTATTGGTGATAGGATCAGGGATTGTTTGATTTGGTCCAGTCCGGCCATACAAAACAGGACTATCTGTCTGTTTAGCTGTCTAGGCCCTGCTTACGTATATTCTCATTCACACACTGCATACACACTTGAGTTTGTGTGTATGTGTGTAGGAGTTAATAGGGTATCGGAGGACTTGTGTTTCTTTTTGGATTCCCTGGATTTAAAAGTGGTAGCCCAATAGGGAGCAGGGAAAGGAAGGCAGTCTATGCTCTGTGTGTGTGTGTGTGTGTGTGTTAATCCTCATCTTCAGAAGAGCGCTGCTGTCCATCCCAACGTGTGTAAACACTCCAGCAGATCAGATGGCAGATAATGACTTCCAGATAGACACCCTCCATTCAACCAGCAGAGAAAATCAATGAGCACTGATTGCTTTTTTCCCAAGACGATCATCTCCCCCCGAAGGCTGCTATCTATCTCTCTCTCTTTCTATCTCTCTTTCTCTCTGAATTTCTCTGTCGCTCTCTCCAAGCCTCATTCATTCACCTCTCAATACCACTGAGATTGAATCAATTCATGCCGCTTTTCATGGGGGGGATTTACTGTGAAAACGGAATATCTCTTTAAGACGATTGCGTCTCTGATGCTCTGTCTGTGTTTCTCTTCTTCATTTATTTGTCCGAGTGGAGCCAAACATGTTTGCCTAACATATTTCCTTTAAGAGCCGATGTTTTCCAGATTGTGATAAATGCATTGACAGAGACGTGCTTTCATGTTCTGTCAGTCAAACTCCAGCACTAGTCCCCGTTCCGTCTGCATCACAATGCCATGTACGCAGTAAATGTGCGTTTTAAGATGCAGCATTGGCTGTAAATGGGAAAATGAGAGGGGTTGATGTGAACTCTGACCTATAAGTAGATTTTTCCCACTCTCTGTTGAAAGACTAGGGAGCCAAATGGGGGTCAGCTGCAGCAGAGATACTATGGGTGTGTATGTGCACGCAGTTGTGCATCTTTTTTCCCCTATATCAAGCTGGGGAATTGAGTCTCTAAATACGCTAGCTAAATGACCCTAAATGTATGAGGGCTATTATGTGGACAGAGGGAGGCTCATGGGTCACAGAAGTGATCCAGCGCTCCGGGCCATAGTTTACCCCCTGCCAACTGCACCACACTCCCCCATCCCTCCCCCTGTTTAAATAGGCTCATGATTGATTGATAATTATGATAATTTGTTTGAAATGATTATCTGGATATTATAATCACTGCCACCCCAGTGAGCCACGGGGGCAAGTTATTTTTCAAAATGCTGAGCGTCACAAATACCCCCCGGTTACAGGGGTGGCTCTGTGTGTGTGTGTGTGGGGGTGTGAATGCCCAGGGCTTGGCAGTGGGTTCCCCACAGCCATGACTTGACTGTGGAATGATGAGCCCAAATAGCAGGAAATGGCCTGAACACAAAGCCCATAGTAAAGGCCTACAAAGTTCAGTTTAACCTAAATGTCTCTTACATTTGAATACCGCTCAGTATCACATAGATACTGTCCATGTATGCATTGATGCAGTACCAAAATGTTAGTTAATTGACAGAAAAAAAAATTGCCAATCAACCAAAAATCAACAATTGTTAGACAGTTTTATTTTTAGTTACTTCTGTACTGTAAGCATTTCCTTCTTTTTGTATTATTTGATCTGTCAGACAAAATAAGCTATTTGAAGACGTCATTTGACTTCTGGGACTTTTGATGATAATTTTTCACTTTTCTCTGCTTTCTTATTGAATACCAGAAGGATTAATCATTAATGAGAATAATATAGTGAGTAGGTAAGTGAGTAAGATATATAAAACAGAAAAGCAGACTTCACCTGTATGATTTCATGTCTGCTCCAGCAAAAACATACAAACCGTCGATGATGATCGAACATCTTTTTGTCATTCTCAGGCAATGAGCAAACACACCAATCATCCCGTCTACGCTGTCATATGAAGGAAAAGACGGGGAGGAGTGTGTGAGCGTGTGTGTGTGTTGGGTGTATGGGTGGATGAGGGGTGCAGGAATAATATTTGCGGTTTTTGCTTCACCCTGAGATGACTTAATGATGATATGGGTCCCTTTCTTCTGCTGGGCAGGGTTACGTTTTAATGGGCCCTGAGTGACATGTTTTCATTTGGCTCCGTAACCTGCCCTCCTCCCCTCCCCGCTGACACCCCCATCCACCCACCCGGCACCACCACCGGCACCACCACCGGCACCACCGTTACCACCTTCATCCCCATCCTCCCTTCAAAATATACACCACCAAATCCTACACTGTGTCAGGTCCAACGAGGAAAAAAAATAAAGTGGTTTGAAACCAGAGGCAGTGAGCTCTGAGCTTCCATGTAGCGTTTGTGTGGTAGGTTATGGAGGGGCGGGGAGTGGTCCCTCACAGACAGACAGACAAGTATGCAGAGATTGAGCACACATGGTCAAAATCATGTAAGTTGGCGTTTGTTTGGATCACACAGCAGGATAATCTTTCCAGCCGTACGCTTTGCCTCCTAATTTTCCTCTGCACAAAGGTTCAAATAAAAATTATCTCAGACGAAGGAACTCGTAAGTACTCGTGAAAGGTAGTTTTTTAAAATGCTGCGTTTAGAAGATGGATGGATGTCATTGGCACACAACAGAGCTAAATCCAGTCCCTCCGCTTTATGATCATGTATTGATTATGCTGCAGGAGTGGTTAAAGATGGGCATTTTGACAATTTTCAGTGAGCTACAAACTTTTCATAGCCAGTTTCCAAGCTTATGAGTAGGACAGCAGTTGATACTCAAAAGATTTTTGGTGGCGTATTCCTTTCAATTCTCTTCAGTTCCTGGTTTCATTAGAAGATTCATCTGTCCAGACTTTGTGAGCCAATAACGCTGCTCTGTGGAAGGTCACATGGTCTTGACAAAGTCAGGGTTGTTGGAGAGGAGGTGGGGAGTAGGAGGAGAGGTGAAGACAGAAAGAAATGGTCTTTCTCTTCCTCTGTCTGTCTTGTCTGTGGGAACTGTCCCAGCTATGGTTACTGCAGAATGCTGTCATTATGCCTTGCGAGGAGCATTCACTCAAAGGCCACTGCTGTGTGTCACGTATGTGTGTGTGTGTGTGTGTGTGTGCCCGTGCGTGAATGTGTGTGTGTAAGTGCCTGCCACTTTTAACTTGCAGTGGCACTTTTAACTTGCGTGTGTGTGTGTGTGTGGGCCCCGACTGACGCATCTCTGTTGTTATCGCTGATCGAAACCCGACGTCACAATCAATGGAGTGAAGCTCTGGAAGAGGAATTCAAGTGGGAACGAAAGAAAGAAAGGGTGGAACAGATAGAGAGAGACAGGGCGAGGGGGCGAAGGAGAAGCACGAGGTGATCGGAGGCACTTTCACATCAGCCGGCTCCCTGACCTCTCTCTTTCTCTCTCTCTTTTTCTTTTCTCGTGCCTTTCACTCTTTCTGTCCTTCCCTCATTCCCTCTCTCGCAGTCTTTGTTTCTCCATAATCTCTCTCCCAGTGGCCATTCCCACCACATTCTCTGGGGTCACCCAACAAAAGGAGGAGGGCAATAGTCTGACAGTTGCAGGGGCTGTCATATGAGTTTCCTCACACACTCACTTTCACACATTTGTTTTTACCATCTGTATGAGGACACTCTGTTGTTCCCTAATTATCACCCTCTGCACCACATGTCTAAAGAAACAAAATTCCCCTCTGAAACACTTGAACTTCTGGATATATATTATCGTTAAGTGTAATATTTTTTGACATATCATGCCATTTATTTTCTATTCCTGTGGATAGTCTGTCAAACATAGGCCTACATGAAGTAACTTCACACTGAAGAATTGTGCAACTACAAAGGTGTTTTACAGCCAAAATGTTATCAGTACAGAAAGGGTGATTTCATTTTTGGATTGGACTAAGCAATCAAATCCATTGCAGAAGAGGCACAAATATTTTTTTTCAGTAAACTACAGTACAATGTAGCCATGGCCTGAAAACAAAATTAACATTTCATCGCTCCTGGAATGCCTTAGACATCGCAAGCTGTTTTCATTAACTCTTCTGCTTCTCTAGCCTTAACTCTCATGCTGAAGTTCTAATGTTTATGACATATTGGTAAAATGTCCCCACTTTGGGGGGATTATTGTAACCTTTCTGTGTTTTTAAGGCCTTTTGGTGCTTATATGCTTCAAAATGAACACAAGAACACACATACTCACACAAAATAGACACACACACAAACACATACACACTCTGTCTTGTCTGTCAAGAAAGCAGCGAGTCCATTAAGGCAGATAGAGTGAATGCAGAGGGCCGGCTGGTCAAGCATTGGTGATAATAACATGACGACCCGCATGGCGTTGCCACGGAGACCTAGAAGCCAGGGGGAGGCAAAGAAGAAAAAAGAGTTGTGTGGTCCTGCTCGTCAAAAAATATTTTCACGTGTCAGACAAGGGAGATAAAGGTTCATCTGTGCGTGAGAACGTCGGGGTATATTTGAAACTCCACATCACAAGGGGGAGTATTTCTTTTGTGTCACACTGTACTGCAGGCACGCTCACCTTTTTACCGTCATTTTAGCTGTCTTGCATAAAATCTTCACTTAATATTTTGGACAGCTCAGAATATCACACAAAATACCATAGTCATTTGAGAAAATGGGGGCTTTTTTCACACATCACACACATTTTTATATTGTTCCTCTTTGTTGTTCTTTTTCACAACACTGCATTAATTACCCCGAAAAGAGGAAAGACAGAAAGCTGCCGGAGAAACAGAGATGGCGAGATGTTGACACAACACAACGTCTATAGATAGAAAGGGGCAAAAGATGGAGCTCAAGCAAGAGAATGAGCGTCAGAAAGATGGAAACCCTCAGAGGGCCAGAGACAGCCGGAGGCAGGGGGATGGGGGGGGGGCATGACGGGGAGGAATGCCAGAATGCCCAAGAGAGGCAAGAACTGCCAGCCCAGTCACAGACACAGTCCGTCTGGGGAAGAGAGACAGAGAGTGGGGGTGAGAGGCCGGCCCCGCCAACACAAGGTCATGTGAAAAAAGATCCCCCTTTCTCCACCCACCCACCTACCCATCCATCCATCCATCCATCCATCCACCCCAGCTTCCACAAGTCACACTGCCCCCTTGAATAATTTAGGTAGACAAAACATTTGAAAACTGTTCTTAAAGAAAAAAAAGAAAAATAGTATGGAATAGTAGGGGAGAGAACGGCCTCGTTGAGGAGATGGCGGGAGACAGTGGAAGTGTGTCTGGGCGTAACAGGTCTTAGGGGAGCTTTTAGCAGCGGAGTGGTAAGTGAAGCGTGCCGTGTGTTGAGGCTGCTCTGGTTAGCTGTCTTCATACTGAGAACGAAGGACTCCAACACACACACAGACATGTGTGTGTACCATTGCACGTGTGTTTTAGTGTCAATTTGGTGGGCACCAGATAGGCCAGACAAAAAAGAAAAATTTGCTCTCTTGTTTTTCAGCTAAAGAGGCTGGAAAGTTAAAAAAAATCAGCTGCCACTTACGCTATAATCAGAGAAACGAAAAAACTGCTCAGTTTCTCATACAAGTGAGATCCAGGACCCTTAGGTTACTCTTCATGATCATAAATGCGGCAGGGGCTCTTTCCTCTGTGTAGAGGTTTTCTTAAGAATGTGGGAATATAAAGCTGCTCAATATCTACTAGATGTGTAGCTCATTGGCTGTAACAAACTTCAACAGTAATTATTTCAGGGCTGTATCAATGAATCAATTAGAATTAATTGGAGTGCTTTCAATTGTTTTTTCAGCAACTGCTCCAGCACGTGTTGATCAATTTCCATTACTAAGGTTCTTGACTTGGTTTAATTTTCACAGTTCATCTGGATATACGTGATGTTTCAGGCAAGTCAGTGGAAAGGTGCATTTGAAACATGGCTCCAATTTACCTTTATCTCAAGCAATATTTTTTGTACTTCTTAGTTGGTCTTTGTGGCTGCTTGAATGCAAAATGTTATTTTGTTTTGTTTTTTAATGGTGGTTTTTGTTTCTCTGATTGATTTTTTCCATAAAGGTTTGTGACTGCAGTGATGGTTTAAGAGGCGGCCACTCCTAATAGCTCTTAATGCAATCAGTGCATTGTTGATCTGTTTGTGTCTGCAGCAGGTTCAGGTGTTTTGAATGCACAAAAGGACATAAACATGTGGGTTTCTAAAGTTCCACAAATATTTAATCACAGCATTTTAGGCATTCATTTTTTTCTATAGTTGACGGTATCTGTACCTGTTGTTCCAAATTAGGATAATCCACCCTCAAACACATTCTGAAAACCAAGGTTTCTGTCCTCTCTATCCCTAGTTTATCCTTTATCCTCACTTCCTTCACTCTCCCCCTCCTTCCATCCCTCTCTCCTTCTCTCCAATCTCGGCTGAACAGTATGGTCTTTGACTGAGTCTTAATCTTCATTACAGGGCATTAGTCCACTGGGGAGGCCCTGTCTCGTCTCCCCACAGCGCAGCCTGGCACTGTCCCGCAAGGGACGTCCCGCAACGGCACAGCACAGACACCCTGCCAACCCTCTCGGCCCCCACCGGCTTCACCTTGGTCACCTCTTCGCTCAAATGAACTGTTAAATAAATGGCAGGCCTTAATCCACATGAAGGAGCGGGGGTGGATATGGTGGAGTAGGTGGCAAGGCTGGTCCGGAGAAACAATAGAGCTGGCCCTAGACCCCTCCATTTAAAGCAACCATCAATCATACTCAACATGAGATTTCACTTTCTTTCTTTTTTTGACGTAGATTTTATCATTAATGACTAAATCTCAGGGAATCAGAGCGACAGTAATCTGAGGCATGTGGCTGAGCGCTCGTATGCGGTCCGTGAGCATGGCCTAGTGTCTGATGCATATGCATATGTTCTCATAAGAGGAAAGGGACATATAGTCTATTTTAAAGGCCCTTCTGTTCTGCATTTTTTAACTGTCCCATCGCTTGCTGTCTTTATGCACACACACTCGTGTCATCCCCTCATGTGGAAGGACTTGCACAGATTTAAACAGACGTGCACAGCTACATCAGCGTATCACTCCTTCACTGCGCTCGCTAACAAGGACAGTTGACTTGCTGTGAATTAGATAATTAAAGAGGATGGCTAATTGAGTAAACAACCATCAGGGCCGTCACCCCTAATTAAGTGATTACAAGGAAGAGCACACTCAGCCGGCACAGCGCTAATTAACACATACACAAACACACACACAGACACGTGTGAGGACATGGAGAATTATCTGTTACAGAAACAATGATTAGGCTGAGTGGGGGATCCCAGGAGAGGCAGGCAATGAGAGGGGATCCCACACACACACGCAGAGCATCATCCCGAAAGAGGGGTTTTCTGTGTCTCAGTACTAATTCATAGTGGATAATCCTTTTATTCATCCAACATTGGAACTGATGGGAACAGTTCACCGCAGTCACAGAGACTGACCTGCTCTCTGTTGATACAAACCTCCACAGACAATGCCTCTGGATCGAGCGCTGAGAGAGAGGCTGACAGCAATACTGGGATGTTAGGCAAAGCTCAATTTGGATGCAATTACACCTCCTTTCCTTTTCAGCAGTGATTATTTTACCAAGCAATAGATTTTCACATAAAAAAAATTCTATACCCAAATGTAATAATCTAATCAAATCTTTGTATATATTTACATATTTTGTTGTGCTTCTTCACTCCGCTACCGAAACCCATTTTGTTTTTCCACACTCCATGGGAGTACACTATGCACTGGGAGTCGACCATGCTGTAATCTCAGCTGTGACATTTCAGATCGAGATGCTCATATGAGGATATTATCATAGAGAGTGTTTCCCTGGGGAGAATTATCCAGAACATTAACCAGGGAGTCAAAGTGATTATTTTACCCCAATTCTCCTCAGAGAATATAATAGCATGTATATTACATGATTTATTCTAATATAAACTCTATCTAGTCAAATATTTATTTGGATGTTAATGGCTTTGCTCAGTGAAAAGGGATTCTGCCGAGAAAATGCACAAAAGGTCGGGCCGTGATTGAAACTGTACCAAATTCATATCAATTCTTCGGGTCCAAAAACTAGATTTAATCTCCCTCAAAAAGAGATTATTACGTGTTTTCATAACTCATTTTCAATCAGCTGTTTTTCCTTAATGCACCAGGTCAGATGTAATATTTTTTCCTGAGTGTACAGGATTTTCACAGCAGAGCACAAAAGCAGATCAGCTTGGCTTAAAATCCACTTACAATGGGGAAAAAAATGCATTAATTAAGAATCGCTCCAGGGATGAAGTCTAATTATTTTTGGAACAGAACAGATTTTCCACATTGGTCAGGATAACTGTGGTGTGGTGTTATCTGCTAACAACAAGGCCAGCCTTTCTTCTCCCCTACTGGCACCATTGTGGGGCTGATTTAAGATCCCCAGCTAATGGGCATACCTGCCTGACAAACATGACTTCTTAGCAGGTGACTCCTGTCAAGTTTGTCTAAAATAACAGGTAAATGAATTAGCAATAAAATGGACTTAGGGGTAACAGGCAGGGGTGCCCATTATTACCGCTCCTAATCACTAAAGAGATGCCATTCACTTGCCTTAAGAAGGCAGCATTTTTCACCGCTTGCTGGCCACCGGCCCCCTCAGAGCCACAACACATTTCTAATGGAAGGCTCTCTGCTTGAGCTCCAACCTCCCGAAAGCCCCCAACCATTTCTTTCTTTCGCTCTCTTTTCTCTCCTCCACCCACACCCCACTCCCCCCTTTTCTCTCCTGTAAGATTATCAGTTTTGATTACCGCCGGCAACAGGCTCTTACCAGCGGTCGGAAGCGGCGTCTCACAGACCTGAAAGGCCCTCAGCAGGTTGCAAGAAGCTTTTGAAATTATGGGGCTGGGCTCAGAGGGAAAGTGCTCTGCGTGCTGCTTCGCGGCCATTTAATCAACTCCTGACTTTTGATAGTCAAATAATGGCTAATTACAGTAGCACCTGCCCACAGGGTTAAAGGGTGGAACAGATTTAATGAGAGAAAGAGAGGAAAGAGACAGAGAGAGAGACAAGAAAATGAAAGAGAGTGAGGAGTAAGGAAAGACGGAGAATGTGTATTATTATCTTCACGTCTTGCTGATTGAGTGCAATGAATCAGTAAACCCGGGGATGCTCTTATGTGCCGCTACCTCTTTCGCACAAAGAGGAGTTGTTTTTCTCACATAGAGCTCATGATTGACAAGGGTGGTGTGGTACAAGGGGAGAGGAATGTGAAGCTGAAAGAAACAAGATTGACTTTGATTAGCAGTTTGTGTTTGTGTAAATATGAAAGGACACAAAAAATGTAAAAAGATGCTTATTTGAGCCTGAGCTTTCCACTTTGAGAGCTGCAGTAAGTGCTGTGTTTTCGTCTCGGCTCACAGAAATGACTTCAAAAGACGACAAATGTTCTCTAGAAATTGGAAAGCAAGCACAACTAACTTTCATAGCCCAGTTGACAAATTAATCATTTTATATGCATAGAAATAACGCATAAAAGAACAGAATTAATTTCTAATTAATAAGTACGTAAAATTGCTCCCATGTCACTCGTTCTTCACACTGTGGGCTCGTCTCTGTCTCCCTCTCCACCTCTCTCGGGAGGCAGTTAGAGAGATAATGAGCAAAGACGAATGGGGCTATTAAAGGGACAATTTGATAGTTCACACACCGTGTCTGGCGTCCTAAAACAAGATGTGCTTGATAGAGCACACCCAAACACCCCTCTACACACACACATGCACACACACGGCCCAGCTGGGTTGACAGATCAAAGCATATTAGAAATGACCTATGTGTCAGTGCATTGATCTAAGACCAGGTGGCACCCATACATGCAGGCTGAACTGCTTGTTTGCTTTTTCACCCCCCCTCTCTCTCTCTCTTCCTCCTTTCTTGTGACCAGCAACAACCTAGTCCTAGCACTCTATTGTTCAGGCACAAAGGCTATGTAAAGACACGTCGGCGATTACAAAGCTGCAATGGCACAGCTCAATTACTCAAACGTTGCTCTGTACCGCGTTGGGATACATGTGTTTGTGTAGGTGTGTGTGTGTGTGTGTGTGTGCGAGAAAAATGCTGTGTACTCAGTGAGTGCATAGCCCCTTTGAGATATTAACAGGGTTGTGGCTGTGTCAGCAGCGCCGCACTGCGTTTTTAGTCTTTCATGTTCCATTTATTTGACCTCTGACCCTCAAACACACAGCAGCTTCACTTCAGACCCCCCTACTGCCTTTATACACCTCCGCACTCTCATACACAAACGCACACACACGTCCACAAACACACCCACGCACATATCTTCACATGCGGCAGAGTAATCCTCTCTCGGACCCTCTCCCTCTTTGTGCTATCACAAACCATATTTGCCCCATCCAATCAGTTTGATTAATCATGCGCCAGACCACAGTCCTGCAATCAGATGACCAGAGCATTGTACCCCCCTCCACACATAAACACACAGAGACACAAACACACACACACTAGAGCTTGTGGGCAAGTATTTCCCCATAGACATCCTCAGTGTGACAGGACCATAAACTGGCCATGCCATTATCAAAGTGTCCCCCCAGTGCACGCACATACAAAGGCACACACATTACACTTCGTTACACACACACACACACTCACACAAACAAACACACACACACACACACATCTTATCTAAGTGGTTTAAAAAACGATCTTCTACAACTATGCATCTGAAATTTCTCCACCGCCTGACCATGAAACTAAGATGAGTCGTAACTTATTGATATCATCATTCATCACCTTTCGGTGGAATTGTTCCCAATAATTATAACGTATTGTCAGATTGTTTGACAAATTTCTGTCCAAATTAATTTTATTTACTTTATTTTTAATTTGAAACTTATTTAAACTTTTTGTGTTTTTGTGTTTTGCATATATTTAGAGTTTTGTCTAGAGTCATATCACTGTAATATTCTGATACTGATTTCAAGCACGTCACTATAATACTCAGAACTGATCAGGAGAAAGGGGTGAGTGCGGCTCATATTTCTGTACATTACTCTTTTGAATCATTACAATTAAAGTGCACATCCATAAAAGTTTATCTTAGCCATGAGGGGAACCTGATATCGAAGCCCATATTTTAATGTGCACAATAACGTGTATGTGGCAGTGTTGATTCCTTTGTCTGTCCATGAGCCTGTTGCCCTTTAGTAGTAGCCGCATAATTCTGAGGCTTGAGTAATGCAGAGCCCCTGCCGTTCTTTATGGCACATGGGTCAATAGTAATAATAAAAGAGATATTCATAGACATGTGGGGGGGCTCTCACTCTGCCATATCAGCTGAAGATTTAAAAGCCCTGTTTTTTTTCTCACACAGTCTCCCGTGCTCTTTGTATCTCTGTCGCTCTCTTTTTATGTGTCTCCATCTTTTTCTCTCCTTTCTCCCTATCAATCTTTCAGCCTAGTTAGACAAAGTAGAGGCAGCAGGGAACACAAAAAGCTCTCCGATGTCTGGTCACAGAACCTTTGTGACTAGTCCATCCATTGATTTACAAATACACTCATATTCATATTCTTTATTAACTAAGTACTACTACTGCCTATGTTGTTTTGTAGGTGAGTCCTCTGTCAGAAGCTAAGCGCTGGCATCATACACACAATAAGAAAATACAGCACAGCATCACGTTTTTCTCGACAGTAGATCCATCTCTATCTTCATAGTAACAGCCATATACAAGCCATGCAGGCAGCTTTGCAGGAGCTCACTGAAGCCTTTTTTATTGCTGGCCTATGTTCCAGAGGGCACTCTGTGTCAGTAATCAGGATATGGGGGTTATCCTGGCTGACCTATGTATTGAGCCTGCTAGCGCAGCCATTTCCAGTGCTAACACAAGTTAAAAGCCCTGACTCTCACTGAGAAGGAAAGAGCCACTGGACTGTTGCCCTCAAACAACATGGCAGATGAGGGCAGACAACCTGCCTAACCTGGCATCAAATGTTTGAGCAAATGTTGTTAGAAATTTTAAAGAGGCAGAGTCAACATTAGTGTGCAAAACTTTACACGGTCTTGTGACAGAGAAATCAGATTCTTCAAATACTTGTTTTTTTAAAGGGTTAATTCACCCAAATTATAAAAAGTATATTCTCAGAAATATAATTTCCTAGAATCTGATAAACCACAAAACACACTGTTTTCATGGGGACTATTTCTTTTGTGGGGAATTGTTCCAGTGAACACTCTTCACAGTGAGGGTGTAGACTATCCAGAGTAACGGGGACAGTGACAGTGGAAAAAGACATTGCTTTTCAATTATGAGGGGTCGACCACAGAAATCTCTGAGACCCTATCTGCTATGAACTAGATACCACTACTGGTGAAATGAAAAAAATGTTTGTTTGTTTGTTTTTCAGTAAACCGACCTTTTAACATGTCATTTATTGTATATTTCTGCGAGTAACCTGAGGCTTGACCTTGGTGCCACTACTAGAGAGTTTTCCAAAATGTCCATCAGTGTTACCAAAGCAAAAAAGTCAAGACAGCTGCTGAGAACAAGATGGCAGTTGGTTGTTTTCCAAAGGAATTAGCTTGGCCTGACCCTCTTGAGCCGAGCCATCTTTTGAATGGCTGACACTTTATTTGTTTTGTCCCTATAACAACAGAATCTCCTGTGCACTGCAGCGCCCATTCACCCTGGTATTGTCACAAATAACTAGACTCACTTTTCCTCTCCTTGTCTCTGTGGCGTGGAAAAAAAGCCCCTGGCTTTTTACACAATCACAGGAGGCAATGGTGAGGTATGTGTGTGCTGTGATAAGACAGAGCGATGGGAGACAGATATGGGAAGGGCAGCGGTGGTCACGTAATAACACACATGCTGGCACAGCTCGTGCCTGTAGAGGAGATCCAGATCCAACCTTAGTTATTAGTGCTGAAAAAGATTGCTCAACCAGGATATTTACTATAAATGTTTGAATATGTTTTTGATAAAAAGATAATGGGCCAAAGACAAAGGGTTCATATACACAACTTTTTCTTATCACACTGAGTGTGTGTGTGTGTGTCCTGTGTGTGGATGCAGTGGCATTTCTTGAATGTCCAGCTGTGTGCAGGCGCCCCCTATTGCTTATTGCCTTTCACTTTTCTCTCTGCAGAAGACAAACAGGGGAAAAGCTACACGTGTGTGCACAGACACATACACACGGTGTTTACATAAGTGTGTGTAGCATGTTATCAGAGCCATATCTCGGTTCATACATTGATCACATCTGCCACAGTGGATCATCTTTATGAAAATAACGTCGAGCTTTACGGTGAAACAAAGATGCTTACTGTAGCTTGTGTGATTTCTTAATAGTTCCTCACATCACTTCCCTTTCCTGCACCACACACACACACATACACATAATTCTCACCCATCAATCCCAGCGTGACCCCGTTTCAAATTCATTAACAAGGCTTCAAAACTTGCAGACACAGCAATCACCCCAAGCAAAATAAATTCCTGCGCCTGTGTGTTTGTGTGTGTGTAAATTATAGCAGCGCTGTGTCGTCCGCTGCAGAGTGGAGCGAGGAATCTGTTTGGACAACTGCTGAATGTTTTGGTTCCCCCACAGCGCCTTGGAAAGCCATGTAGCCGCTGTATCTTTTACAAATTAGCCTGCGTCGTCTACCAAGCACTTTCTCTTATCCCCGGACTAAGCCCTGTCTGCCCACCGCAGGACAACCCTGGGTGTGATTAGGGTGGGGTTACAAGGAGGAGAGGAGAGGAGAGAAAAAGCGTGATAATGGACATGATGATGTTTAATAGTGTTCCTATATCAATAAACTTACAAATGTTCTCGGAGCATGGCAGGCAATCAGGTAATGAATTACAAACTTCAAAATGATGTAAATAAATTATGAATGATGATGAGTTTGTTTCGTAGCAATTTATTCTTGTTGTCACAGGAAAATTAAAGTTTTCGGTAACTGAGAAATGTCGACAGATTTTTTAAGGTCTTTGAACTTTATTATAAACGGATTGAAAACTGAAATTGGTTTTAATGCAAACTTCTGTTCAGTTGTAAGATAACAATGCAACTTCTGTTCTCTACCGTCTCCAGATTTTAGGTTTTTTATAGAAAACAAATAAGACTTAGAAGAAAATGGATTAAAGAAGTTCACATGCTGAATGGCACAATTATAAAAACAGGGCCTATTACAGACATATCACTATAGACAGAGCTACAACGCTGAGGCTCAGCACAGTGTGTGAAGTTCTTTCCATCTGCTGTCAGTTCTAAATATCCATCTGTGTCTGGTTAGCAGCTCTGCTAAAGGCTACAGTAGGGCGAGGTGGGAGATATTTGATGGAGAAGGTCAAAGCTAGTCATGTGACGAGTGGAGCTGCTACACGGGCCGATGTTTTTACTACTGATTTATGATGTAAAAGCATTTGGACCGGGGAAGTGATGCAAGAGAACCCATGTGTGAGTCAAATAGTCGATTTGATGGTGGTGTGTGCAATGAAGGTAAGGATGTGTGCGTAGTCAGAAGTGTAATTGTCTGTCTGTCTGCCCGCCTGCTTGCTACTTCTTTAAAATCACACACACGTGTTCTCTCCCAGCAACTGCTACCAAAGGCCAAGCTCAGTTTTCATGAAAACAAACCCCAGTTTTTGACAACAAAAGTGGCAAAGCTCTGATTTTGTGAGCCAAGACACAACAGCATAGAATGTACTTCACTTTCTTCTTTTCTGTTTTTTTTTTATTAAAAAAAAAAAAATTCTTTATGCATGTCTCCTCTCCTCACGATGTAGCGTGTCATATAGTATTAGGTGGTCCAGGGTTGAGGAGGAAATCCTCTGGGCCAAGTTGAGTCGCTGCTCAACAGTTTGGCCATTGTTCACCGTCTCAGACACCAACACCCCCTCTCAAAAAAAAAGAAGAAGAAGAAAAAAAAAGTGAACCCATCAGGCAACGGTTCTCTAAAACTCACAGCATGCCACAGGGGGTGAAAGGAGCAGAAAGGTGTGTGTGTGTGTGTGTGTGTGTATTGAAGAAACATGCAACTAAGATGCCTGTTTTTGAATCTTGTTCGCATTGTTCGCATTGTTACTAAACTTTTCATGATTTTGATCTTCATAGAAGTTGTTCACATTTGTGTCATTAAACTACATGTTATAGTTCCACATCTGATTTAGACATGTGGATAAAGTACAGTATATACAGAGTTGTTTGGAATATATGTGGTTTTTTGTTTGTTTTTTTTTTTATTCAGAGCTAATCATGCCAGGACACGTGTGCAGTAAAAAGCAACCACAACAATTTGGCATTCCATTGTAATTCTACAGTATTGCAGTACCTGTGTTCAAGATCTGTCAAGATGCTACAAATGCAACTAGTCTTGCTTATATAAGATATAAGATGCACAGAGAGCACCTCTGTCATCATTTATACATTTATTGAAGAGGCAGCGGTGCAACAGCACAGCCCATCCCAGCCCATATGCTCCTTATCAGTATGACATTTGTTTAAATGAAAATGTCACATAGTTTGAAGAGGGGGTTGCGGACATAATGAAAAATCCAATTATACAGCAGGAGGTTTCTCTTTCACTAAATGATAATGTCAGCAGCTTTCACGTAAATGTATGTGTTACACAAATATGAAAATAAGCACTTTTTTATACATTTAGCTGATGAATCACAACAAAATGTGACAGGACCTAATATAACCTGTTCTTGTTCTGTGGTGGCTGTGCTAATTGTCTTATGTCGTGTTTCATTAATCCATCCCCATCACGACACGGAGATGCAGTTGATAAATTGTGAACAAATTCACAATGTGTGATGGTTGACGATTGTTAAATACCAAAGTATGAACTGGCCCCTGTTGCGATGATTGTAGTCGTAGATGAGCCGTCATAACTAACTCAAGCTTTTCTGTAATTGTAACCAGCAGCAACATGAAAATAACATAAACCAGAAGGAGAGCGCTGTCTGGTCTGTATTCATCCACTTTATTTTAAAGGGTCCTGATGAGTAGTTGTCAGCTAACCTCTTTGCCAACACACAGGCCATGTGCTGCCGGCTGTTATCATGGCCACTGAGTGAATATTTGTGGTAACTGCTGGTGCCCTTAAAAACGTATGCCAGGTCTTAACTGTTATTAAATGCTGAGAAGTGGTGCACACTGGGATTTCTTCTTTTTTCAACTTCAACCCAAATAAAATAATGCTTCCATAAAAAATAATAATCTTTTCTCCACTAATTCCACTAAAGAAATCCACTAATTTTCTCCACTAATTTTTAAGAACTATCCAGTCTGATTTGATTGATTTGATGAAAAAAAAAAAAAAAAACATAACAGAACGCAAAAATGGGCCACAGGAAGAACAGAGAGGAAATGTAACAGGGTTATTACCAGGTGAGAAGTAATGGGAAGACTAAGAGAACTTTTTCACGTACCTTACTGGGTCAGTGGTAGTGACTCTGTGTTATCAACCACTGCACAGATACACAAAAATGCACACACACACATGTGCTTACAGGCGCCCGATGCATAGTCAGTCTGTGCAGCACAAACACATGCATACACATACACAGACTTAGACACCCGAGGGGTAATGTTCTCTCATGGTGGTGCTAGTAATTGAATCAAGCCAAAACCGAACGCTGCTACATTTTCCCCGCCCACACTCGCCTCGGCCTTAAAAAGGTAAGCCTTGTGGCTGATGGGAAGCAGATGTGGACTGAGCCCTGCACGGTAAAGGTGCAGAGTCAGAGCCCCACATCCACCCCTGGCCAGGAATATATCTTCATTAAGGGGAATAAGGGTGTCCACTTACATCTGCTACAGCACATCAAATCACACTCATCTGTGTGTCTGCGTGTATGCGTACAAAGGTACGATAACGTGTGTGTCTGTGTGTGTGCGGGGGGACTCCTGGGATGTGACTGACACCTATTCCTATCACTAGACCCTGACAGCTCCACACGTCTGGCTCCAATATCCCCCCACTGTTTCTACAGAAACACCATCCCATACAACTATCCGTCGTGTAATGATACTTGTTAGCGTGTGTATATGGATGTGCGTGTGTGTCTCTGTCTGTGTGTGTTACTGCAGTAGTAAGATTGGGTTGCAGAAGCATGATTGGCAACCTCAGGCTTTACGGCAGAAACAGGAAGTTGAGAGTTGAAGACCTGGGTGATATATCTGACTACATTATTGAAATTAAAAGATAAAACTTGAGCTGAACTTGTTAATGTTACTGAAACCATGAAAATAATTCTTTAACTGAGATATGATGTATCTACTAAAGCTCTACTGGTACTTTTCTACGAACGTTGCAGTACAGAGCTTAACTACTTTAATAAGGAATCATGATAAACAATACCTAGATAATGAGTTGACATTGTGACTCCTTTTTGAATATTCACATGGTATTTATTTTTAAAAAGTGACTTTATAAATTATCCAATAACCACCACCAATAAAACCTCTGTGCACCACGAGCTCCAGATGAGGCCTTGTCACCGACAGCAGCAGCGCTTCTTCCTAATTAAGCTTTTTACCAGGCATTTTCTATTTTGGACCATTATACAATACGTATGTAATTATGGTCTAAAACACTATATGTTAGGCCTAAATCTGGCTTGTCTCTACCAAACCTCTGGATCGCTTCCCAAGACCTTACATAGCTGTAATTCTCTCCAGCTGTTGCATAAAACATATGGAGAGCGGGAGGCGTTAGGGATAGATGGCGTTCAAAGCCAGCGCGACTGAGATAGAGATATTTACTGTTTCTACGCCCACACAAATGCTGTACAAGGCTAATACGACTACTGAAACAGTTCTTCACATTGTGCTGTACAATGTAACGTAAAATACAAGGCAACTGTTGTGATATAAATGTCCAAAATACTGTGCTATATCCAATTTTAGTTATGAATCACCTGGAATTCATTGCAGTGTCAATTCTTGTTTATGTTCTCTTTCACATGGTGGCTATTTCCTTTGTGTGGACATAGAACTTGGCATGATCTAACCCTCGTGAAATACCCCTCTGTCTCCTTTTCACTGTCTGTCTAGCCAGTCTTTGTCTTTTCCCATCTACGCTCTTATTGGATCCAGCAGACACAACACAAACTCCAGGACTTTCCCTCTCTGCCCTCCCTCTCCCTCGATCATCCACTCCTACCTCAGAGGATTTGGCATTTGCTGTGAGCCAAAGGAGAAGAGGAGTTCAAAACACACACTGCTGCCTGTCAGTCTCATCAGCTTCTAGAAAGTGCTCCTGCTCTCTAAAACCTGATGAGAAAGAGATGCTGGGAGGAAAGGAGGTGTTTGTTTTCACTGCAGTGTTGTAAAGCTCTGGTTAGATCACAAAGGAATTCTCGCTCCTGTCACAGAAAATACTTTTAATGCGTATTTTACATGTTTTTATTTGAGTTGACAGTTTATGTGTGTCATAGGTGAAGGTCTGAATTGCCATTTTATTTTCACTCCATTCTTCTGTCTGACATTGAGGTTCATGTTGGCCATATTCTGTGTGGGAGGAAGGTTTATTTTATCAGCAGTGACTAACGTATTCATCCCACTGATGCCATTTCCAGTTGACACAGAGGCTGCAGTAGTGGTTGCTTGGTGCAGTTAATATTTTTCATGCTGATCAAAGAGAATTCACTTTAAACAACCTGTGTAGCCATGTCACTTACCGATGCTCATTCCCATTTCTCTGTCAGTCACTTTTTTTCTGGCTCTGGCACAGGGAGGAGGCATCATCTTTCTTAATCCCACCTAATCTCTGATTGGCACGGTCGTTTTCCAACTTGGGAAAACAGCCACCAGAGCGCAAAACATCAAACCTATTGGAAAACACTGAAAAAATAATACAATCTGTGAGCCCTCAGTGGTCTGGAACCAGGCTGATTCCTATTCAAAAGACATACCAGAATTTCAAAAATGTCTAGTCATCAAATTCAAAACAATACTGTTATTCTGAGATCTTAAAAAGCCGACTTTAGACTGATCAAATTATTTCACAGAACAGAGCATCCCTCATTAGTCAAGAGGAGAACATGTGGACAGAGAGAGAGACCAAACTCGAGACGCAAAGATGACAGAAAAGACAGCTGCGGGCTGAAGCGCGAGTGAAGCGACAGATGAAAAGTGGAGTTATAGGACAAGCAGGAGAGAGACAGACGGGGAAGGAAAATACAGACTGAGCCAGAAGAGAGAGAGAGAGAGCGAGAGCCAAAAACAAGGAAGGAAGGAGACGAGGAGATGCAGAGGCAGCGCAAGAGGAGACGTCCCGAGAGAGAGGTGGGTAGGGTGAGTTAGCGAGTGAGTAGCCCAATGACAGACAGACTGAACCGGAGATGAGTGGGGAAATCCCCTCTGTGCACACATTCAATAAAATCACCCAGCTGCACTCTGTGTGTGTGTGTGTGTGTGTGTGTGTGTGTGTGTGTGTGTGTGTGTGTGTGTGTGTGTCTGTGTCTGTGACAGTGTAATTGAGACAGTCAGAGGGGTGTATTCAGTTTATACAGTGTATTCTACCCCGAGGACTCCCTGTCTATATTATGTCATCCAAAAGCACTTATACAGACCTCCTGCTGGAACACACACACAAACACACACAGACACACACACACACACACAGACCCTAATATATTCACAGTTGTATAGGCCTCCCACTCTGTCAGATGGCCGGGAGCAGTTCTGTTAGTTTGGACGTATTCTGGCTGGGGCTTCCTGCCTGATTTTGTCTTAATGTTGTTCCACACTGTATCTGATGGCCTTAACACACATGTGGTTTTTATGTCTCACACACAAACACACCTACCCTCCCAGGATTGTACTGCAGATGTCCACAGTCATTGGAATATCCTAGAAGTATACAGGAATTTTAAGTGCATTTTATTTATTTTATTCTTTTCTGTTGACAATTTTCTGGTCGGAAATTGTTAAAAAGCATAGCAAGTACTAAAATACAGAGTTGGCAAGTGCGACATCATTGAAAGAACAGAAGAACACACTAAATGTTAATATCAAGGAACTCACACTGACCCAAAACAATTTTTCCCATACACAATCAAAAGAAAAGGAGCTATAAATTTTTTTTTACTGCCATAAACACAGAGAAATTACTCTGGTATAATCGTAATTTTAGTTTTAAGTCTAGAAGAGTAAAATGATTTGATTTTATGTCATTCATTTGTGCCGGAAGCCAACAGGAAGTCTGTAATGCTCAGCCGTTCTTTCCTCGCATCGAGGACAAAGATACAATCCCACTGTTGTTCAGACTGTAAATCTCATTCAGATACTCTGTGTTATATTGACTTTAAGTGTCATCTGTGACTTTTGATGAGCAGTGATCCACTGCAGTTAAGTGCAGGAAGTTTAGTGAAGGACGGACAAAAAAACAAAAATCTTAAAGCCCAGGGAACATGTGAGTGGGGACAGTCGACAGGGGATCCGGAAGAAGCGAGAGGACAAGAGAGAGAAGAGATGCATAACTTATTGTGTCAGCCTCCCACAGTGCAGCGAAGGACTAAATATGACACCTCTTCACCCTGACTCTGTCGTACAAGAGATGAGTAAGAGAGAGAGAGAGAGAGAGAGAGGGAGGGACAGAGAAAGAGAGAAAATGCTTGGTAGTGACCCGCCTCGACCCTGCCAGCTCTTCCTGACCTCCCTTGTAGCCCCATGCCGCTTAATTCTCCCTAATTACATTCCTCACTGACAGAAAGTTGGCCCCTGACCACCCCCGCAAAAGGCCCAGGTAGCAAAACCTGCCATAGCATGGCTGGAGCACAGGGAGGATCCATCCACTGTAGAGGTGAAGGCAGGGGGAGGGAGGGGGGATAACCGGTGATGACAAATTAATTAATGCAAGTGGAAGAGAAAATGTGCACACACACACACACACACTCATGTTTTGATGTGTGTAGCTACTGTGCATGTGGTCCGACTTACCTCGACTGGTGTATCCAGTGAGCTCTGTAGCGTGTTGATATGACAGGCAGTGATGGATAGAGTTTAGTGTTGGACTCTGCAGTAAGTGGGGAAGTGGGGGCAAACCGGTACCACATTCACTTTTTAGAGACTGAAGCATGTGTGAATCTGTACGGAAGCCCGAGGAAATAAAGTGAACATGGCAACATTACTGGATATTGGACGCAGCGTAAATAAGCTCGATTTAAACTCTCTTAAAGTGGATGTGTGAACGGCCGTTTAACAATGACAATGAATCGAGCTTTTTCAATTGCAAGAGGGAATGCATGTTGAGACATTTTGTTATGTGGTGCATGTGCTTTAAAAGTTCTGCTCTCTGGCTCATTGTCTTTATCAGGCTGTGCAGTCTTTGGCCAGTGTGTGGTTCAGCTGCATGGGATAGGGTTACAGGAGTTCGCCTGCATTTGTCTTTACAATGTAATTAAGGGATTTTTGGGGCCTACGGCCTCAGAATGACAAACTCCCCTTGCTTGGAGAACTGGATGCTTGATAGGAAATCTATTAGCACATCAATTGTAGAAAGTTAATACATTTTGTAGCCATCTTATACATTGTTTCATAGTCACATTAGTTTGTTTCTTCTGTTTCAGGGTGATACTGGTGTTGCCTGCTGATACGCTGAACATTAGTAAGCATGAGTAACATTAGAAAGCTAAAGCACTTTCACTCAGTTGGCCACACAAATTTATCTCAGACTGTTGACCAAGGTTCAAATGTCATCTCTGAAAGAGTGAATTGTTATGGAAAACCTGTGCATCCCCCTGGTAATTACAAAAAACTCAGCTCAATACAACTGTGTTGGCCTGCATTTGATATTCCATAAACATAATGGTCTCATGTGACTGTGTGTAGATAAATATCATGGACTTAGCCTGAGGGAGAGAAAAGGGGGGGGGGTCGTTCCATTTTTTTATATCACATAATACAGCTCTTGTGTTCCCACAGAATACAAGGGGGCCTTCTCTTGGCCCCCTCTGCTAAATCCCTCAGCTATCTTTCAAACAGTGATAGTTACGGAAATTAGCGGCGCAGAAATCCATAAGCGTCCATCATCGGGGGGCTTATTAGTGTCTTTGTGAGGTTATGAGGGGAGGACAGAAGGCCCGGAGCACCGCAGGGGCTCGGCTGAGACACTACCTTCACATAACACACACACCTACACAAGGATATGTGCATGACACACACAGTCACATACATACAAGTATATGCAAACACACTGGAGCTTAGAATATCTCAAAATTTTTTCTGTGTTTGCTGTCAAACTCTGCATTTCACCAAGGGGGACCTCTGACAGTTTGGCTTTTCAGTGTAGAGATTTTCTGTTAATGTGACAAAAAATAGTCTAGCTTTATAATAATGGATGGAAATCTGCTTGAGCAAAATTATCAGTACATTTGAAATGACATTTGACAATTCATATTTGCACATGCTGAGGAAAATATCTCCTGTTGTATCACAAGTTTACTTGCCAGCTTGTCCCAGAAAAAAAATTGTGTCAGTGCAGTTGAGTTTATAATATCCCTATTATTAATGAAGATGTCATCTGATCTTTTTCAGATAGTATTTGTGTTCATAAAACTGCATGTTAAATACATTTGGTTTTCATTAGTTCTAGTCATTAACATGTGTTCCTTTGGCCTTGTTATGATGATCTCATGTTATGAGAAACAATAGAAAAAGTAAATTAAGGGCCGCACATACAGAGCAGATTAAACTGGGAGGAAGAAACAGGCGCCATGAGACAAATAACATTACTTACTTTTTTAAATCTGCAAACAGTTGCTTATCTTGGGGCAAAAGTGTACTCTGAAGCACACGTGCTCAGAGATTCACAAGCCCAGCAGAATTTCCATGCTGTAGAGCTTCCCAATATTCCCCCTTCATCTCATTTCAGTTTATGTTGCGTGCATGTGTGTGTTAGGTTGTGTGTGTGTGTGTGTAGTTGTTTGTTGGGGTGGTGGTGGGAGGTGGGGGATAATAAATGGCGGCAGACATGGACATCGATTTCGGTAATAACACGGAGAGCAGAGCAGAGGCAGTGGCAGACGTCAGCCTGAGGTCCATCCATCTATGAAACAGGACATGCCAGTAATAGGAAAACACCACACACCGTTATGGCCAGGGGCAAAGCACACAGGCAACTTATCACAGCACTGAACTTTGATGCTTCGCCGCGCGCAGGGGAGAAAATATATATAATTCCATTATTTCTTCACAGATGATGAGACACAGGCTGTGTGTGTGTGTCGAAGCGTGTGTGTGTTTCTTGTGGGGGGATGTTGTACCTTTGTGAACTAAAAGGAATCTGGCACACACACGCAAAGGAATATATTCTTTCTGCTGACTTGGGAAATACACTTGTTTATTTATTGAATTATTATAATTCCTTTTTTTTTTTCCCCAAGAAAGGTGTGCTCTCTGGGGGCATGGCCAATTGATTGGTACGAGTGTTTGAGCATCTGTGAGCTAGTAGAAGTACACCTTATACCTCTTTGTAATAGCACCTTAATGCACATGTCATGTAGCTAGATTGTGCATTTATTTTCAGCCTTGTTGAATAAATCAGAACTCCCTCCATCCAAAGATGAGAACACAAAGCTCTGAAACACACCAGGCGTACTGTACCTCTGGATACCAAACAGACCATGTAGAAACCCAAGTCAAAGCATGCCTTACTGCTCCATAAAATAGAAGTTGGTTGAACTTCAAACACAGAGCTTCAGTGTGCCTGCTGATGAAGCATGCGTTGGAAGCCCCCGCATCCAAAACAATAGTCCTACTACTAAACTTAATCAAAGCCTGAAACTTTTACTGCTTTAACAGCGGGAATGAACCATCGCTCTACTGTAACGTAGTAATAATATCATTAGCCTGAAAGAAGCAGGCTATGGATTATATTTGCATGATGTCATATCAATCACCACTGTGGTATTATTGACATGAACGGCAGCCAGGTGATAATAAAAGAAAAAATCCATAGCAAAGTTATTGACCAAATATTAGAGCTCCCTGGTGGTGCATTCTCACTTTATCTGCAGTGTGTGTTGGAAATAACCTTACTCGCACTTAATAACAGACAAGTGGGCTAATTTATAGCCTGCCAAGTGCCTTAAAGAATCAATGGGTACTAATGGTTAAAGATAAAATGATTCATCAAGAGTATTGCTTACAAACCAAGTCCAGTCCACATTTTGATATAACTTGTAAAACAAACCAAAATTATCACACACGCAACACAACACATACACAAATATATATACTTAAACAAACCTCAGTTCGATTTACTGAGCATTCCACTTGAAAAAGTGTGAATTTCCACAAACTTGCACCTTGTTATATGTATGTAGCTATGCTGTTCTATTATTACGACAATAAAACCAAACAAGCGCGGCCTCCATTCATTATAAAACAAGAAATCGGGTTACTTTTGGTTGGCAGCTTTCATTCTTTGTACTACTTTAAAGGATTGTTAACAGAGACTGTGTGATTTGGCACATTTTGACTGTGTGTTGACCTCCATTTCATGCCAGGAAAGAAAAATAACATCATTACAATTCTTGTCTATTCCCAGCTCTGGGCTTTCCTAATGGTGAAACAACTTCTTAAAACATTTCATTGTGTTGAAAGAATGAATCATCATTGCTTTTGGATAATACTGGCAATAATACTGCAGAATACTATGCTCTATATATGGTTAGCTGAAAATTCACATTAATGCTGATATTTGTAAAAATTGCAATTGCAAAAGTGTTTCATGATTTTTACACTCACAGCTATTTTTTTCCACCTCTGTTCACTTACAATTCAATTATTAATCTTCACACGAAAGAGGGTTCATCTAATGTTCTCTCTGATACCCTTCCCTTTTAAATTTCCCAGTCATACCACACACACACACCACACACACACGTATAAAAACACACACACCTCCGGTGTAATGAAAAGCAGATCAGTGGTGAAACAATCCCTGTTCTGTTACAGCCTGTCACTCACACTCATCCAGAAGAGTCTCTGCCTCTCCTCTTTCATTCTTTCACCCCTGCTGTCTCAGTTTCTCACCCGATAGTCTCTTCCACTGGTTTTGTCTTTGGTCAGCGGTACTGCACTAAAAGGATGTCATTGTTTGTGTATGTGCATGGTACTCTGAGAAACCCTCAGACAGTAAAATAAACAGACTATAATCTCTGCCATTATTTTTTTTTAACAATATATAAGGCCATCTTTCTTTGATAAAATTGTGCTTCCGTATAACTAACTTATCTTCTAAGAGAGCAAATGCACGCTTAGCTCACCAGCTAAAACACCTCTCCTCAGGCTAGATGCATCCTCCTGTATGTATCTCCTGTAACATTTGTGATTCAGCTCTAATGGGATAAATCACTTCCTCCTTTACTTATTCAATCTCCTGCCTTTATAGCTCCCTTCCTAAACCAATAAAAACAGTGACAAGGTGTAGGTGTGTGTGTGTGTTTGAGACAGAGAGAGAGAGAGAGAGACAGAAAAATAGAGGAGTACGGGTGGTGGGGTAAGGGGATCTGTGAATGGTGTGAAAAGTATTAAGTGCCAGTAATAATTGGAAACGGGCCTAGAGAATCTAAATATAATCTTACAGCGGGAACACTTGTAATACATTGGTTCTGGAGGTGGGCCCAGAACACAGACACGCACGCACACACACACACACACACAGGCCCATGGTGGTTTCTCCTGGCCTCCTAAAACAAGAGAAGATGTTATGCCAGACGCTGACAGTGCTTGCAGATTCGCCTACCATTGCCCCCCATTAAACCTCCAAATCCCTCCATTAGCGCCCATTTGGCCAAAAGAAACATCGCTTATATTTTACCTGGCATGCTCCAGAAATCTTCCCCTGCCTCATTCTCCCTGTCTATAGCTACAAACCAACTCAGCATCAGGAGGAAAAGTGACAGAATCTTCATTAAATTTCCTATTGACTAAGGTTAAATAATGTTTGAGTGAGGGGGAAATTAGGGGAAATTGTACCGTTGCATGATATCTGCAAGAAACATTCTGTGTATTCAGCTGCAAGAAATTACTTTTTTTATTATTATTGATTAATTAATAAGTTAGTCTGTAGTCAAATATACTAACATAGTGAAACAATACCCATCAATGAATTTTATTTTGATCAACTAGGGGAATAATTAATTAATCAATCAAAGCTGCTGTATATGATGATATATCTACATATAAGAAATGTTTTAAAATGAAATTCATATTTCATTCATTTAGATAAATAGTTCAGTCTATATGTACTTTTAGTTATTTTAGTTCTTCACTCCAGCACATTTGATTTTATAAGAAAACGATATCTATCAGGTCAAAATACTGAAATGAATTTGAATGTGATCGCTTCCACATCAGATGAACTGTGAGGCAGCTGCGGCCCTTTTTATGGAGCTCTGCTATGTTTTACTGTGTTTATATAACACACGATTTATAGTTAGTAACACAAAAAAAGATGGCCTGTGATTAAATATGAAATGGATTTGTTATCTTTGCTATTGGACCTGAGAAATTGGGAGGGGGGGGGGGTCCTGTTGTCCGACGACGTCCCTAGCAGGTGCCAGCAGCGACTTGTCAATAACTGTTAGGAGGAAGCCGGTGGTTGGCTCAGGCATTCCAGCGGCTAGCCTGCCTCGGGTCCTTTGGCTCACGCTTCATGGCCCGCCACAGAAATGCCAGCCTCTCTCTCCCTTGCCCTAACTCTTTCTCTCTCTCTCACACACACACACATGCACAGCTGCTGGACCTCACACCCCACCAATATTGTATTTTTAGCTGTTGCTGTTTTGAAAACCCCATTTAGTGCCCATTTTTGCCTGGTGGCAAGAGTTAAAGGTTTATTTTAGGAGTGCTCATATTTCCAGGCCTGGGAAGCAGGTACTGCCGTCGTTTTGTGGCTTTTGCTGCCACAGCGGCGAGGAAGAACCTCTTAAGCAAGGCAATTTTTTTTTTCTCTCTTCTACATACATTTCCCTGTTTTTCTCCCTCTGGGAGTTTCTGGGAATTTCTCTCCAACAAAGCAAGACTGTGGTTTGTGAGGTGTTCCTATTTTAATCTGTGCTCCTAGGATTGGACTACAGAGTTTTTATTGAATCGTGGTACAGTTTTCTTTGTCCAATCATCGTGGAGCATGCAGTCAATGGATGACACATTTAAACAGAGATGTTTGAGAATTCTTCTGTGTTGTGCATCTGTTTTCATGCCCACGTGTGTCTGTGTGTGTGTGAGAGAGCGTATGTATGGCAGGATGCTGCTGGTCTTGCTAGGCCTGCTCTTTGTCACCGTAATTCCCCCAAATGAGGAGGTGGAATGAGTCTCCCTCCTTTACTGCTCCCATTTACAGACCCCATATCAGATGCCTAGCTCAGTACACAGCAGCCACAAGCACTTCATTTTAATATCAGCCCACAGAGCAAAACCCGGCCAGCCTCAATCCAGCTGCCATTTGGGTGCACAAATCTCCCCCAGTCTGTATAGACTGCCGTAGGAGTGAGCCCCCTCTTGTTCAAGCAGTAAATGTTTATTGAATTACCTTGTGTTTTTCCAAGCAAAAGGGGGAGTGTAGCATAACAATAGAGAAAGGTTTACATTTAGTCTCCCAGTCTGCTTTGCTCCTCCAAAGTACCCCTGACGCTAGTCTTTTCCCAAGAATGTGGAATTCCTCCTCCTCCTCTGCCTGAACCCGTTTCCCATTTTTGCAAGTGCTACACTAAATCTTCTCAAACACCTGCCGTTTATTTTCCTCCCATGTTGTTTTCCGTGCTCTTCCCCTCTCCGCACTTTTCTTCCCTCCACCTCTGAACTCGGCCGATTATTTTCCCTGCATCTCCCATGACACCTTGTTCCTCTTTGGAGAATCTTGTCTTGTGCTTGTATGTTTATCTGAGGGATGGCGGCTTTCAATAAACCTAGCTTTGGCCCCCGGCACTTTGCCGCACACACGCATTCGGACCTACGCGCACACTCTCTGCTTCTTACAGACACACACATGCCCTGGTAATTAATCTAAGATAAACACACAGCCTCACACATACACATGTGTGAGGCAGAAGTACCCTGTAGGAAAATAATCACGCCAGAGAATGCGAGTTTTAAGCGGCGTAAGATCCTGCCACCGTGTACTTTGGATGGGAACGCGTATTGAAGCGATCTGGTGGACAAACACTGCTGTCTATTCTGCAGACAGACAAGGCTGCAATCTGAAACCAGTCGCCACATATCCCGTTACCTCACATGTTCTGCGATTGCATGAGGTGGGTTCTGTGACTGGTAGGAAGAAAGGTTAAAGGTCAGTGGACAGACTAAATGGTGAATGACATAGTGCATCAAATGTGGAAAATGGTCTTTGGTTTGAATTTAGGGATTCGCATGAACATAGATAGGGAGCGCGAATAGGAAAGACGGGTCATGCGGGTGACTTGAGGGGTAAAGGGGAATCTCGGGGGAGGAGATCAGACTTCACGGGCACATACACACACTACCTGAGGGGAGAACAAGCCGCATCTGTGAACTGTGAACAAGGCATAGCAGGAGGGAAAGAGGGGCAGAGACAGACAGGGAGAGAGAAAGCTGAGCTGGTGGACCACACAGATAAAAGAGTGTGCTCTGTTCTTTTTCCTCCTGAAGGAACCTGAAGGAGGAAACTCCACCTCTGGGATTAAGGCTTGTGTTTCCCCAATTTACTTGCCATGGCTGCCTGGGACAATATATTTCTGTTCTGCTCGTCTTGTATCATTACCTCTCTTGTCTTCTTTTCATCAGCGAGATCATCGTAGTGAATCCCGCCCAAGATGAACGCCGGTTATAAATCAAATATTATATATAAATAATTTGTATTCCCTAAAATATATCAATTTTATGATTTGTAATATATTCACTACATGCTGCTGTCTTTTTGTAAGTCCAAAATTAGAATGATTGCAGGAAATAACTTCTTGTGTGTAGAATTTATATTAAGGCAAATATAAGGCAGCATTTTTAGACACTGATCTATTATGTTGATTTATTTTATTCCTATTCTTCTACTTTACTGCATGAAAGGTTTATGGGAAGAAATACTTAATTTAGCCAATAAAGTTGAGTAAATTTCAATAATTAATTAATATATTACTCTTTATTTATCTAAATGTGACTATTCATCTTATAATAAGGCAAGACAGTTATGTGGGCTAATGTGCAGTAGTACTCTGCAACCTGTCTGGTACGTGTTGCTTGTAATTTACCTTGAGTAGAACAGGTAAAGTGCATTGTGATGCTGTATGAGATAGCCGTGATATGAGGGCATGCTCTGGCTCATTTTGTGGTGGAATTATCGAATTTGCTGTGCACTGCCCCTGAACCAGCCTACCCGACCACAAGAAAGACCTAGAGCAGGAGACGAAAGGTCTACACAAACATGGACACACACACACACACTGATCACACTCCCCCAGCACAAGGGGATGCTCTGCACATTCCCCCTAATTGCTTGTTTCAAGCGGAGGCTGATTGCGGAAAATTATACCCTTTGCATTTTCTTCTATGCTCCCCCTCTGTCTTTTTTTTTCTTTTCTTTGTGTCTGCACATATGCATACATGTCAGGGGACCAACTGTACAGTATGTGCCTTGATGTGCACTTTTGGCTATGCGTGTATGCATGCATGCACACAGATGTGTATCCATGCTTGTACAGTGTAAATGTAGCATCCATGTGCCTTTGCTCCCAATGTGCTAGATAAAAATCTTGTGTGTGCATGTGCATACCCATCTTGATTATTCTGATGATTTTCAGTGAGAGTAAAAAAAAGCAATAGATTGGTAGATCCCTTTTCCTTTTCTCCCCAATAATTCTCCCTGGAAAGCAACACAAGCCATCATCTGAGAATCTCCTCCACCTTTTCTCCATCCTCCTCCTGTCCCATCTTTTCTCTGCCACTCTTCCCACCTCTCCCTCTCCAAATGTGCGGCTTCCTTATAGTGAGTGCTGCCAACCTCACTCATACAGTGTGCACTGGCCAAGAGCAACAGCGTATAGGTCTGGGAAACCCACTTAGTGTGTGTGTGTGTGTTTATGTGTTTGTGCGAGGCTATGAACTAGGCGCCTCTCGCCACAAGGTGGGCTTTGCAGGAGAGGTTGTGGTGGTCCCACTACTGTAACTACATAAGTGAGGAAATGAACTAAGTGGACTTGGGAGAAAAGGTGTGTGTAGGCAGTGTATGTGTGAGGTGGCCGCTGTCTTCAAATTGAAGAGAAACATTGATTCGAAGGCGCGAATACAGAAAAATATCTCAATGCTACATGATAATCACAGAACTAAAGTGATAAGAGAGAATACATTATTTTTAACCAACAAATGGATCGCTTAAACATGCACACACACACATGAATACACACATGCACACAGTCTGGTCTGAGGGGCCTCGTCTTCCTCTAACAAGGCCTCTCTTACAGTATATGCAGCCTGGCCTGTCTGGTGCATTTAAGGGGCCAAGTAAATCTGTCATTTTAGCCCCTGAACATTCAGTCATTCACACACACACACACACACACACACACACGTTCAGAGCCTTGCAGCTGGAAGGAATTAGACTGTCTCTCCCTCTCTCTCCCTGCACCGGGGATGATAACCTCTACTGCTCACCATCCGTGATTGGAGAACCATTTATTTTAGCCATTAACAACATATCTGTTGGCCCCTGGGCTAATAGTTGAAAAGACAGAGAACCTTTAGTGTTAAGGTGAAAGTCAAGACTTGTCTTCTGTCTGGGAGTTTAGCTACTGTATCCTAGAACTAGATCTTCAGTGTACGGAATGTGTGTGTGTGTGTATGGCTCATCCAGCTAATACAAACACAGGCTCAGAACAACGTCTTCGATTCAAACGCACTCCGCTTCATAGTGCCTTTCACCTCAGTTTTGTCGTCAAATCGAGACTTTATGCCGTCTGGATTATGATGTCATTGGTGTGAGTGTACACGGGTGTGCATATGTGGACTCCCGGTGCCCCTCTGCAAACATGTCAGCTTAATCTGTGCTGGCGTCTCGGCAGTTTCACAGATCCCCAGGTCTCTGTAACAAACTGTCCAGTTAGATGGCTGGTTATCATACACTGAGCCTCACATATTAGACTTTATTTGATACAGAGAGGCTTTGTGCTCACATGAACTTTCATGTGCAGGAACACTGCATTTATGTAAAGGGGTACTAAATACTAAATTGTGTACTGTAGATATCATTTCTATAAGTGAGTGCGTGAGGCACCAATGGTAATATGTCTTCAGTAAAATTTTGTTTGCATGTGCATACATGTATCTGTTTATGAGTGCTAAAAATAGTTGTATCTTCTAGTTTGTGTCAGTCACAGACAAACAGGCATGCAGACAGTCAGACATATCAACCAAGAAAAATGCAAGTAAACACAGATCAACCTCCACATAAGCTTATATTGTTATGCACTGAAACACTATCCCTCATTACAACAGATGCAAGCATGCACTGTTGGCACACAAACACACAGACAAACACACACACACACAGACCTGGGAAGAGTCCAACTGGCAAAGCGTGGCTTCCGAAGGAGGTGTAGATTATAGAGCGCTCTGTGACAACCAAATTGTCACTTCCTGCGTAATGCTGCTTCAGACTCTCACCTCCTACCTTCAGCTTCACACAGAGCTCTCTCTCTTTCTCGTTCTCCTTCATTTATCATGTCATCACTTCATATTTCTTTGCATGTTCCTTTCCATCCCCTACACCGGAGCTGAGCTGCAAGGTGTTTGGTTTTCTTAAGAGTATCATATTGTAACGTTGTTGTCTTTTTGCAATAAAAAAATCGACGCACCCCTCAAGCAGAGATGGCTTACCCGGTATCACTGACACAGCCCAACTCTTTCCTGTCACCATGCCGTCATCTTTCATTGTGTACGTGGCTGGGTGGAAACAGTAGGTCTACACTTCAGCTTATCAGCTTGTCAAAAAAACTAAACCGGGTAGCTGTGAAGAATCATGTTTGTTGCGTCTGTACCAATGAGCTCATAACTTTCCCAAATCCAGTTTTCGGAAAAAAGACCTGACATCAGACCTGAAGTGAAGAAGTTTTATTCCAAAAAGGGCAACTGAAGTAAAGTTTTGTGAGCAGCCGTAATGCCTCGATCATCTGTCCTTCTCGGTTTGATGTGATGTCATTCTCCCATTGTAACCTAATAGCATGCCTTCAGCTTAGATCTCTAGCATTACAAACTGAATGATAATACCTATAAATATACTCAGCATCAGCGGCCAGGCCCCGTCTGTCTATCTCTACCCATTTCATCATTTTGGAATGTATGACCTTAAATAGTCATATATGAAGATATTTTAGCACGGACCATTTTAGTCCAAACTGACTTTTAGTTTATAAGATTTAGATTTACAAACATTTTGTATAAAATAAAGTTGCAACACTCTTTGACTTCTGTGTCAGAAATTCTTATCATGTGTTAGAGATTTCTCTCTATCATTACTTGGCAACTGATCACTTCTTAATTTGTTTAGAAGCCTTCACTGTTGAGTTTGGGAGTTCATTGTATTTTCAATACCCATTCGTATCATACTAGTTCCTATATATTCCCTCTGGTGTCGGTTTCTTTCCTGCTCTTCCATGCGTATTTTCTCCATTGTTCTCTCCATTAATCAAAATCTGTGTATTTGTGTATGTGTGTCTATGTGTGTGTATGCAGCAGGTGCTCTCCTTGGGGAGCTCTCTTGGCCAGAATAGAATAAGGATATGAAAATAGGATATGTGCACTGCAGTGCACCTGCACAGACTGTGACAAAGACCACACGTAGGGAGGAAATGCGAGATTCCAGCACACATTATCACTGCATTTCATTGGCTCTTTGATAAATGGTGAAAAAAATAATAACTTCACAAACAGAAGAAACAATGTGAAGTTATTAAGGTGTCAGTGTTGATGTAATATCCTTGCATTCCTCTTTGAACTGGTCACTGTCTTTCTCCTGCTCACTTGCTCTCATTTACTAATAAACTATTTTTATTTTTATTTAGCTGTTTAATTTTTTAAATAATTGATTTATTGATCAATTTAATAGTCAATCAATTAAAATTAAAATGAATTCATTTAATACCATTTTAGATTAAATTTCTTTGGGATATGGATTGTTTGTAGACAAGCAGTTTGAGGATGTTATCCTAAGGGAGCCTGAGAGGCTATGACATTTAAACCTGAAATAAGTTAATACAAATATTAATCAATGGATTAATCAATAATGAAAATAATTGTTTGTTGAAGCCCTAATTTCTCCTTTCACTCCATGCTGGGCAGCACCAGGACTGTCCCAGGAGTACTGTAGTCTACTGCTGCACCACTGTATGTTATCACAAGTGTTTAGACAGTTGGGTAGTAAATACACTGCTCTAATGGCACCGAACTCAAACACACACACACACACACACCTTGGTCCGTTGTCGTCCTCCCGGGGGAGCTGTGGTCTCTATTCTCACCCGCTGGCTGCTGCAATGACTGTGGGGTCGCGGGGTCTCCCAGATAAGACCGCAGGGGTTTTGTAAAGGGAAGCTTGACTTTCAGAGCACAGGAAGGAGGGATGAATAACCCGGAGGAAAGGAGGAGAGTAGGGAGTGAGGTCGAATGAAACTCCAAACCACCTGCGCATCTGATAAGGCAGCACACATTAAGGTGAGCGTAAAAGAGAAGGTTAGCAGGGAAATGTCAATAAGCGCCCAGAGAGAAGAGAGTTAGGAGCTGGAAGGAGAGAAAGTGAGTGGAAAAATGTAGACAGGAAAAAGAGAAATTGAATCAAAGAAAGATCATGCACACAAAATATGAGAGGGAGAGGGGAACAAAGAGAACGGATGAATGAATTATCAATGAAAGACTACAGACTACAGCCGCAGACTTGAATAGGTGATCTTTGACACAACACAATGCTGCTTTGAAATGGAGAAGTTCACAATCATCGGAAAACACCAAAAAGATTTACACCCACCACGCTTGCCAATAGCCTCCTAACTGAAATGTGTTGTAGTTTCTGCTCATTGACGTATTGAGCGGTTATGACAAAGGAAGTGTGGGGGACCTCAGGTAGCTCTGTGTGGAACCATTGATTTTTACTGTCCGCATAAGGCCGTTGATGGATTGGGTAGCGCTGGAGTTATTAGATACATTCTCAACCAGCTTCTGAATACACACACACATACACGTAGAAGAGCGTTTTTGTGGACAGAAAAAGACGGGTTGAGAGGTAGTATGAGGGAATGCATATCTGCCAAGTTTAAAATGCAGCACGTACATCCATAAAATGATTGCTGACGAACAACTACAGCTCACTATAAATGAGCCGTGCACACTGGGAGTGAAATAGAAATTAAAGTTGGCGATAAAACATGCGGGAAATCCATCAAAACCATTTGGCTTGAAGATGTTCCCTGACGACTACCACTCTCCTCCATCACGACTGACCCTTGTGCCCCGTTGTCATAAGCTCAGTATTTATGGAGGTGGAGTGAACCCAGGGCCAAGGTGGAGGGCTTATTTTACAGATCTTGCCATAAAACGGTCAGCTTGAAAATATGAGAGACTTGGCAGGGTGACTTGACTACCTTTGGGATCCTATTGCAAATTGGTGTGGTTTAACTGGGGATGGACAGGATATAGTCTGAAGAGAGATACATGGGGGGGGGAATCACCCCATCACATTGTTCCTGCATCAGTATGCTAATTTAGGAAGTGGAAAGCCATAATATGATTGCAAGTATTAATAGCACACATTTAATAAATTATCCGTATTTTATATTTTAAATATTTTGAGAATACAGCATATTAAAATATGTGTGGAAATTGCATTTAAAACATAATATTACAAACATTTAAGTTTGTTTGATTTACTTTTGGCAGCAGAAAACACAACAACTTTGCATATGAACCTTACAGTCATCTTAGTATCAATAACTTTTATACAAATATCCTGTTTTGTTTTGTTTTTTATATAATATAATTTGAGGCTGTCTTATATTTTTCAACTCTTTCAAATGGGCTTTGGTGTGCAGCTACAACCTGGCATTGTGACATGTACTGTACATTTGTCCTATAATGAGTCTTCATATATTGCCTTTGTATGAATGGACAGCTAAGGCCTGCTAGTGTCATATCATGTTGAATCATCAGGTCTCACAGCTCTTCTTCTCTCACGTGTCGTTTCATAACTTCCCTGTTTTGCCACAAACGCATCTCTCTGTTAAAGGGAAAAAATTGTCTTGGAGTTGATGCTGACATTTGGCATTTAAGTAATGATTGAGCCAGAGGGCCATCTTGGCTACTGAACTGGAAAATGTTACCTTTTAAAAAGGGATAAGTCAGGATTTGAGATTTTCCTCCAGGAGAGAGCAACTGTTTACTTATGAAGACGATGTATGCTGGAAATGAGCAGAATTAGTGGAAAGTGTTGAAAAGGGCTGCAAAGCTGGAATGTTTGCTTTGTGAATGAGATGAGATTTCTGACTCCATCATGAAGCCCGAACCTCTCCGGAGCCATAAGGTCTCTGAATGTGTCTTTGTGAGTGGGTTCTCACACACACACACACACACAGAAGCCAGATGTCCATTTAGCCTTGCAGATGATCTCTCATTTCATACAATTTCTGACCATCTCTCTCTTTGGGACTACAGCCACCAACTATGGGACTTTTCATTATGCAAAGACCATGCTATCCAAAACACACACATATTCACATGCACACACACAGCCATTCATCCATCTATTTATCTATCTCTATCTAAACTTTTCCTGTAGCTTTTTGTATCACATGCAGTAGTTTTCTCTTTCAAATTGGGAATGCATGCTCGATTGTATCTGATGTAATGAGCATACTTCTGGTGCAGCAAAAATCAGGAAATTAACCTGAAATGACATGTTTCAATGGCAGGTCAGAAATCTTGAAACTCCAATCTCCCAATCCACAAATTCTTTCTACACTGTGGGATGATTGTTTTATCACATATACAGATCCTGTACTGTGTTTAGACTGAGTCTTTTACCTAAATTGTCCTTATATTAAATCTTAATCCACAGAGAAAATAAAGCATGCATGTTTGAAAGCCTCAGAGAATATTATATGGATGGTCTTTCCAAAATGTCTGACCTGAGAGGTGAAAAATCAAGATCCCTTGCATAGGTAAACATCAGAACATATTACATCTGACAGACTGTGACTCTGACACCTTGTTCTGGGATTATGACATGCAAGCCAGAGATGCGTGTGTGTGTGTGTTCGTGTGTGTCTTTGAAACTAAAGTTTAAAAGTTAACAACTCTGTTTTGAGGCCACGCAATCTCATTTCCCCTGCAGTATCACACGCAAACACGCAGATACACACCCGAGGTCACAATCCAAATTCTGTGACTTGTTGGCCTTTCTCCCAAATGAAGCATTCCACGGATCAGCAAGCCCATCAGCCTACCCTCTCCTCCTCTTTGCTCAAATCTCAGCAATTATATTTGACATGTAACATCAATAATCTCATTTATTTTCTTGCACCCACTCTTTTCCTCACCCAGCCAACCGCACACACACACACACATACACGTTACACAAATACGCATGAGACGGGTTCTCATTCTCTTATCTGTGTCTGCAGGAAATGTGAGCCACGCAGCATTCAATAAAAACAATTTTTTGCACCATTGATCCCACAGCACATGTTTCTCCCTCCTGTTTTTTTTTTTTCCTTCCTCCTGCTCCTGCTCCTCCTCTATGAAAATGGTATTTCTGGAGGTTTTGTTGTTAAACTATGAAGTAAATGTTAGGGGATGGCTGCATTTTATAAAGAGCAGCGGGGGAAAGACCGAGACGATTCATACTGGGATGAAATGAATCGCCAGAGGAGAAACACACCGCGGGCACAGACACACAGGTGGAAGAGGGGTCACTCACATATAGGCCACATTACATACTGTACGCACACGGATCGCATACATGTACAGTGTGCATGTGTGTGTAAGACGGTGGATATGAGAGAGTAAGAGCCTATGCACATCTGTTTTCACCTGTTTTTTTTTTTGGTTTGTTTTTTTTAAATGTGGACACTGGTGGCATTGTCTCAGCTGACTCGAGGAGCCGTGTAGACTCAGTGGGTGCCACTTTGAGCTCCCTCCACCGCAGTGCCACAGATCAATATAGCTAAAGTCACCCACCTCCACACACTTGGCCTCTGTAATCATTCCCTTCGCTGTGTTCTGCTTCACTCCCTCCATCGGCCAGGTTGTTGTTTATCCTATTATAGCCCTAATTGCCATGCTTATGGTAACCTTTCTTCAGCTTGCTACCCCCTGCACTAAACTAATGGGTAATGGCACAGGAGGGCTAATGCAACCAAGCTCATTTGGCTTGGCTTATATGCCCACATGGACACCTCAGTCTAGCACAATGCCCACGTCCATCATTCTCTTACATTTTCTTTCCCTCCCTTTCACTCTGTGGCTTTCCGTCTGTCACAGCTAGCTAGCATTAGCACTCAGTGCGCTGTGTGGCTCGGAAGCAGGTTGCAGCTAATGAGTTACCTCAGTGCTCTCAGCGCTATGGCTTTTTAATTAGTGTCGCGGTGCTAAGTGTCCCACATGGACCCTTCCCAAGCCCCCTTTCTTGTCATCCATCACCCATTCCTTTTGTTTGCCTTTCATTTACATATATGCACCAACCTCAAATTAGCCAGTGGCTCGTTAATTGGACGTGTGAGGAAGTAAATGGATGGTGGTACGGTGGGGTAGAGGTGCAGTCAACATGTTTACCTCCTAAATACCCCCCAGGACCACTGAGCTCCAGCACACAGGGAGGTCATAGTGAATACGCCCCTCAGGCTAAAAAGATCCATTGTGCTGTTTGGAGTAATTAGTGCAACTAACAAGCTCAAGCCCACATTAAGAGAGATACTGTATATTCACACACACACAGAACTTGTTTAGATAAATGATGAATTCTTTTTTCTTCATTTTATTGTTGTTTCAAATTGCAAGCAAGTGTATGTTCAAATGAAAATTGTTAGAAAAGACTGCATTTGTGGGGACTGAAGCCATTTTTTTCTAATTTCTGGATGAGTTAACCCTCCTTTTTCATTGAAATACTTTCTATTGACTTTACAAAGTCTATCAAATTAAATCTGCTGTTCTCATATTGACCCCTTTTGGCTGAGCTGATCGATTGTCGGTCAATAATAGATAATGATGTCTAAGGGCTGAGCAATGCCACGCTGCACCTTAAATGTCCTCAGTGTTATTGATCATACTCAAACAGCCTAATGGATCAGCTGCTATTTACTGACATCAGTTTTATTCATTTTCCTGTTTACCGCTTTTTGGGAATTAGATCTAAAAATGTTTTGAGATTATTTTACAGCCTTTAAAAGCAGCTTTATTACTGATTCTTCAGCTGAATGACAACTTGAAAATCATCAAAACTGGTTATTACTTTAAATGCAGACTAGTTCCATCACATTTTTTTTACAACTTGTAGTTGTGTAGTAATGTTATTAAGGTACACTCAAGCAAAAATTAAAGGCATTATCAGTAATCCAAATGTAAACCAAAGAGTTGCACACAAACACATTGGAATCTGTGATCGCTTTCAAATTGATTGCAAGGTTCTTGAAAACATAGATTAACACAAGACTAATTCTAATATTATTATTATAATACATTTGTTTCCATCAGCACACACAATAGAGCATTTCATATACATGTCTAAATTAGTCTCTTATATCTATATGTCACTATACCTGTAATTCCTATTGTAAGACATATTATTGATTGGACCTTTTTAAAGCAAGCCGTATTGGGGGTCAAGTGTACAGGTAATGAAAGTTATTGTTCCTTTTTATGATCCCTCCACTGTACATGTACCTGAATATGTCCCAGCTTTAAGTACTAAATACACTGCGTCATATTCTCAATCAGCCAACCTTGAAACAGTCTAATGTAAATTCTCACGAGAAAAACAGTCATAACATTTTGTGCCCTTTTCCTCTTTATTTTCGTGTTTGAAGTCTTGTCCACATGACTGTATCCAACAGCCTCACTGTGTGAGGTATATCGTTGTGTTTGTTCCCAATGTTGATTGGCCAATTATGCCTGATTGTGTTCCTTGAGGGAAGCATTCCCCAAGAGTTGTTAGTGAATGGCCAAATTATGCCCTAGCTTTTAATGTGACCATGGGGAGTCCAGGATCACTCCAAAAAGTTTTCTTGGTCTTTGCAAAGCCACAAGTAACTTGTGGTGACAGCATTATTAGTCAAAGGATAGTTTGAAAGTCATTGTTATTTCCTAGTGTGATTTTAATGGTGACTCGGATGCCGTGGGCCATTTGAGCTTTAATGAGAAGTTTCCAGGTGGGAGTTAAAGTTGGATTTGCGCCCTTTCTCTGTCCTTTATGACCCCTCTAGCTCAACTCTGCATATCTAATTGTGACTACATGTGGTGGCTCAGATAGCATTTATTTCTTCTCTTCTGAATAATAATATACAATGAATATATATCTGTATATTACAATATACATTTTAATATGCGTGCACACTTAAAGCCCCCATGGGCCATGCACAGTATCACAAACATACACATATTGTATTACCATTAAGAGTGGTTACCCCTCTACCATGGCTTACTAACTCAGAAACACAAGGCCAACGAGAGCCGGACTGCAAACAGCATCAATTTGCTTTTTAGCTCAGTTTGATGATGGATTGGATGCCTGTATTCTTATGCCACAGTGGCGCTGGGAGTCTTTAGATATGCTGCAAACATCAAGTCTCTAATGCTGGCTGGATCATATTGTACAGTGCAGATCAACTGGATTGAATGCTCACCAGCAGCTACAGAGAGAGAGAGAGAGTGTGTGTGTGTGTGTGTGTGATGAGCTGTAAAGAAAAGGATGTAGTCTGACATGCCTGAAGCAATAATAGAGCAATATGTTGTCACCCCCACCCCCCCCAGTAATCCTCCTCCATCTCCTCACTGTGTGTGTGTGAATATATGTGTGTGATTGATGACACTACTAATGGTGCGTCTAAACATTGGCAGCCCAGTTATCTCTTATCTGACAGAGAGGAGAGGGCTTGTGTCAACAGCTGCTCCTCCTCCTCATTTATCTCTCTCTGTCTTTCCCTCCTCTCCTCCTCCTGCCCTTTTTTTCTTTCTCACAAATTAAAAGCTCTCACGCTGTTTGCTTAACATGATTTATGATTGCTAATTACTTTTGATTTGTCTGTTGTGCAGCTCATAATTATTTAAGTTATTGATCTATCTGCTGATACATTTTTTAATTAAAAATGTATAAAATGTCAGAAAAAGAAAAAAAAAGACAAAATCACCTGAACGATTAATCAGTAAAACTGTTTAATTTATTTTGTTATTTTAGCACTGCACTCAACCCATCAGTCTCCACTCCTCTGATGTTCTTTCCTCCCTCCATCCTTCCGCTGGTCCATACCCACAACAGCTGCCCTACAGTTTTTGCAGCAACAGCTTCAAGGCCATAGAAGATAGGAAGGCCCTCTAAGCCTCCTGATGAAGCTCCACTATGGGCCCCATCACCTCCATGGTCCTCAATCACTTTAATGTGGCCGTTTAACCATTAGCTTCTCTGAGGGGGGCCCATATCCATCCATCCCTCCATATATCCTGTCATACATTAAAGGGCAGATTGATAGCCATCAGCCAGGCCTCGGCCACTGACACACTCTTAATATTGTGTCTAACACAAACCAGATGGCTGCAGGGCTCTTCTGCAACACATGCACACGATACACCCACACGCTGCTACCCCCAGCCTGGTCTAACATTTGCCTCTCTCTCAGGAGAGGGGATGAGCGTTCTTAATTAAAAGTTGGATATATGGGCCTCTGACTGGAGGTGGTCAAGCAGGATCCATTACCTGCATACCGGGGCCCTCCAGAACCAGAGTTAGGGTGACGGCTTAAGATGACGAGATGGGGGATGGGGCGCGGGGGGTTGCGGTGAGTCTGTCTGTGCCGCATCCTTAGTCGAAACAGAAATTAAGGAAAGGAAGGAAAAGGAGGACGTAGGTATGGCGGTTTGAGCACGAGGTGGTAGCTCCAAGCGCTAAAGCTATCGCTGAGCCAGGAGGTGTGAGCCATGAACTCAATAGATGTATTGTGTTCACACTTGAATGGGGGCCAAAAACCCTGTGAAATATCAGAGCAGAGAGAGGGAGAGAGAAGTGTGGAAATGAAACAATGGTTTACACAACAGTGAAATGGGTCCTTTCCTCTGCTTCTCGCCAGCAGGCCCAACACTCAGAGAGTAAGCTTTATTGGCCCTCCTGTCCTGGCTAGTCTCAGCCCCCGGTAGGGCAGAGGAAGCGGGGTTGGGGGGGGAGCGCTGGGCTGGGCCTACATGTGTGTAGACAGACGCTGAGACCAGTGCTGGACCGGGACACGCTCAGATAGCAGACTCATGTTCAGCAGCCACACACAGAGCGCAGATGAGAACACACACATGAAATTATCCTTTGGTAGAAATGAGAATAGCCAGATATTCTTCTAATCCTGTTCGAGGAGAGTAACACGTCTCAGAGCATCACGTACGCCTCTGTGGCTACAGCTAATCCTTCTGGGCAGAGCACCTCTCCCCACAACCACCAGCCAGAGTAGTCCAGACTTAGAAAGTGTTTTGTTTTTTTGTTTTTACTTCCCTCTTTTACAAAAAATAGAGGCCTTTTTAGATATATCCAAGGGATAAGTGATGAAAGCTGTCTGCTTTTTTTTTTTTTTATTTGACGTTTAGCTTTTCTGTTTCATGTTGTTTTGATGTTTCTACAGCAGGTGGAGGTAATGATTTGTGCATTTAACACAGCTTTTTTTCATTGGATTTTGCTAAATTAAAAAAAGGGTTTTCATCTTGTGCATGGTCTAGACGTTTATGTATTCACCACAGCAGCTTGTGGTTTTTAATGATGGGAGCCCTTACCTTACAAAGTGAGCCTGCACACTTTAAGATAAGGTTGTCACCTTTATAATTACGAGGCCTTTGTGGGGTATTTTTTGAGTCAATCCAAATTCTTGTCTCTGTGAAAAAGTGTTTGATACTGGAGTAAATCTTTTTATTTTGGGTCATTGGACTGAGGAGTAAAGCCTACAGGTGAGGAGGAGGAGGAGGAGGAGGAGGAGGGAGGAGGTGAGAGGAGAAAGTGGAGTCTGGTTGTTACAGTAAACGAAGAGTTTTGCTCAGATGGTTCCAATAAGTCTCAGGCCTGCAGCCACACAGGGGTTCTGCCACATGCTGTCCTGGCCAGCTGCTGAAAAAGCTTTTTTTTTTTTTTTTTCTTTGGGCACAATTTTACTGTACAATGCATTTTTTCTGTGATTTGGGAGACTAGAAGACAAAAGAAAGAGGAATGTCAGAGTGTCTATCACTCCCTTGCTGGCTCCCTTCAGCATGAATGTTGTGTACCTCACAGTTTACATTTCACCTCGTCTTGGCTCTCTGCTGTCCCGCCAACTCATTGATCTCACACAAGGATGCTGAAACTTTCTTCAGTGAGGGGACCGAATGACATTCCACCCAAAAATGAAATTTAAGGAAGATGGCTGGAGACAGACGTGACATCTTCTGCTTTGTGTCAGTCTCGTTCTCTGAGATTCACAGAATGAGGTTGTCCATGGGATAAACGTTGAGGCCAATGTTGATTTGATACTGAGCAGGAACTGACATGGAGAGGGAAAAATTCTCTCTCAGTGCATATTGGAAACCCCAGCTGTCTGGTTTAGATCACTAGAAATATGATTGTGAATGAATTGTTTATGTCACTGCGTTTCTACGTCCCTCATTCTCTGCTTCTCGCTCTCTCCATCATTCTCCATTGTATCGCAAAAGAAAATGTTGTTGAAGGAAGTATTCCTTTATTTGGGTGTTAATAAATAATTGATAGTGTTATGTGCCTATAAATTTGTACCACGCACCACTTCCCTATTTGTGTTAGTGCAGTTCCTGGAATTGTCTCATTTTGTGTTTCACTTCCGATGTCAGTCGATAGAGTGGAGGTCAAGTTGTGTCAGTGTTGAATGCAAGCTTCCTCGTCTCACTATTATTTGCCATTTTTCTTGGCATGGATGCATTAGACTTGATTGATTTAGCTGCTTTGCTTCAGCTCAGGAAATATTATTATATACCCTCACTACTTGAACATAGAAAATAGTAGATTATTATTGCTAAAATGCATTATGCGTTAACTTTGGATATCCATATTTTAATCCCCTCATTTTGGTTTTTCATTGAGTAAATAGTTTATGATTTAAATATTTTCAGGATGCCTTGTTGAAATGTTTAGACAGAAGTTTGGAGCGGGGGGGTGGAGGGGCTTGTTCAGAAAATGCAAACAATGCAAAACACAAAAATGGGATTTGCTGTGATGAGTGTAAATACACAAAAACACACACCTGTATATGTCCTTTGGTTTTAGAAAACACAAATTTTAAAATTCCCAATTTTGGCACCACCAAAGTAAGAAACTGAATGAACTGAATGAATGGGTGTCAACTTTAAAGAAAATAAAACTCAAGGCTAATGACATAATTTGTTATACTCACATCAAAATCCTACAAGTTGTGGCTGTACTCACGTGTAGAAATAGTATATACTATAACAGTATATATATTTACATTTGTAGGTTTGTGTGTGGAAACAAGACTAGTCCAGCTGCACCATCAAACATTAGCCCGTGTAGCCAATAAACAACCACTTTGCTCACTGTGCGTCCCTTCCAGCCAATAAACACATAGTTTACTAACTCTGCCTCCCTCTCTGTTAATAGTCAACTAGTGTGCTCACTTTGTTTTCCACTTGAGTCTGTTAACAATTACGTTAGCTCATTTTAAAATGTGATAAATGTTCTTCATTGATAGTATGATTTCTTTGACAGAGACCAGTATGGGAAAATGTTTCCTCAGTCTGGCTCTCACTGAGTTCAGCGTGTGTGCTCCTGTTTGTCACACACATAAGTCTGGCCGTTAGCCTTCAAACGCTACAGACAGAGTGTGTGACCCTGATGTACTGTTCATATATGTCTCCATTTACACTGCACCTGCCTCGCCATAATGAGCCAATATATCTGCTCACTAATTGCCCTAAATACATATCATAAAGGCCGGCCTGTAAAAGGCTGTCCAACAGTAAAACAGACATGGCATGATGGTAACCTCTGTGCACACACACACTTACACAACACATCCCACATACATAAAAACACACATGTACAAAGGCAAAACGTCCTGCACATAAGCACATACACCTGCACGTACACGCAACACATATGAGGTGGCATTCACACACACACAGACACTTTTACACACACACTCATCCAGCCTTTTAACAAGGGGCTGTAAATAACACAAAGCCATTTCATTAATGAGGTCCAGCCTGAACACTCACTGCCTCTTTTCTTTTAAAGCGCACACACTTCCTGTTTAAAGTTACCCTAACCTGGCAACCCGGCACATGGCAACCTGCTCATTCAGATGAGCTGCAGGGGTGCGGAGGTGGACATGGTGGTGTGATGCTAAAAATAAGGCACCGTGGCTGCAAAAATGTGAAAGGCTATTCTCCTGTTTCAATGAGACGTATTAGCAACCCAAATATTTTTTTTTAAATTTTAAAAGCAGAATTGATGTCTGGTATCCTGCTGCCAGAAAATGCAGAGAGAAAAATGTCTGTAGCTACTGACAATATTATAATGCAATAAAGTTATAACTCCTGGGCAACTTAACAAAAAAATAAGTTTAAAATGGGCTGAAACCTGTTAATGTAATAATCCATATTAGTTGCTATTATTATATCATTAGATAATAATGCATTGTGAAGTAATCCTTCTTAATTTGATATTTTAGCATTATTCAGGAGCTAAGCAAAAGTTTTTTTTACATTATCTGGTGATCCTCTTATTATTAGATTATACAAAATGTTATCTGTTATGTTGTTATGTTGTGCACATAATGTCCACCAAACTCAACATTTCTGAAATCAAATCATTGTGCATTATCACAACATCCAGCCTTGTATTCCCACCTGCAATGGGAGCTTTTGGGTCAAACACAAACAGAATGAGATTTGACTTTGTAATTATTATGTGAGTGTGGGAGATAGTCGCTGGAACGTTTCACATGCTGTTTTCAGTGTGGCACAGGCAGCCTCACCACAAATGATAGCTATGTGACGGTGACTGTACAGACGCTGATTTAAGAGAAGCAAGTTGGGTCATTAGTGAGCCGGGCCACATTCTGACACTCACAATGCATGCAGACTCACAAACACACTCGCACACACACTCACACACTACAACCCAGATGGCTTTTACAAGGCCCCAGGCCCTCCCTGCCCTGCCTGCCTGGTTTTTAATTATGTCGATGGCTGCCCGGCCCAGATAAAATTGGTCACATTTAACACGCCTTCACTCACCTTCACACACACCACCGCACCACACATACACTCACACACAGCAAACACACACTCAAACACCTTGCATACATATTAATAGTGGTACAGCGAATGCTCACACAAGGTACAGACACACACCTTTTTACAGTGGCATTCTTTGACTGAGACAAACAGTAAATATGAGATATTCAACGCAAGGGCTCTTAAAAGGAAGTGTGCGTGTGTGTGTGTGTGTGTGTGTGTGAGTTACAGCCTGTTTTTCCTCTTTAGCTGTCATTAGGCTGCCAGACATGGCTACACAGGTGTACTATTACCAGCATCAGTAATTGGCCCTACACACACACACACACACACACACGCATGCATGCACACATATACTCTTTTTTTTCCTATACTCTTTTAATCTATACTCACAGTATGGTTCCTCCTGATGAAACACTTTGGTTCTTCTCTTTATTTGGACTCAACATATTTTCAGTGAAAAGACTTGTTTTTAATTCGAGGTGTCAGTGACGGCTAAGTCTGTATTCTAATGATCCTGAGCTGTTTGATTTAAGTGACATGTGTTTTAATAAGAGCCACATTGTCAGCAGGATCTGATGGACTAAGTTTGTTGTGTACTCTGAAGTGCATACTTCACAATTAAGCTGTTTGAAGAAGATATTTGAATTATATTTGAATGCCATTTGAATTTAGCTGGGTAAACAACATTTGACAGTTATTTTTGGTTCTTGGGGCTTTAGTGTGCAGGTGGTTTGGTGTCTTTTTGTACAAGCAGAAAAAGTAAGTAATGAGGGGCTGCTGTGGATTTGACAGAGAGAGGAAAAATAAATTTTATAGTATCAAAAGATGGCCTCTCAAACGAGGATGTGCAGCATTAACACCCACTCAGTCTGTGAGTGTTGTTTAAATCTCTGGACTGGCTGGGAACATTTGGATAAGAAAAATGACTGACTCATGTTTGACAAATTCTGTCAACTTCACCTTCAGAGCAGTGCTGAAAAGAACAAATTTCCCTGGATTGATAAATGTTCAGGCCAAATATGATTTTGAATTAACTGAAATAAACTGAGGGCTTATCAAAGAATATATCAACTCCCCTACATCTGCTCTGGTGTGTGGTTTCTCCCACATCAATTTAGCATTCGCTGACATAGTGAAACAATTTGTGTGTACCATGCTTGCATGTATTTTGTGTAATGTTTTCTAAAATAAGTGTTTGTGAAAATTTTGAGTTTGTGAAATTATGTTTAGAAATAATTTCAATGCCTCTGATTGGATATTGTAAACCTGTAAAAAAAAAGAAAAAATTAAAAACTCAAATTCAACTTTGTGAATACATAGAAGATTTGTTTGAGCAAAAATTACAGAAATGGAAAAGCTGCTTTTGTTAACATTTTAGCACAAATTCAAAGCAGACCACTGCTAAGACCACAAATTTTATTGAGAGGTTTTTAATCCCTCTCTACAGCTAAAAATCTTTTCTGTGCATGCACAAACTTGATGTACACAGGCTTTAAAATGATTTCACAGTTTCAAAATATATTATTTATTATTTTATTTATATTTGAGCTGTGACGCTTTCATCCCTTTGTGTGTGCATCTTCTTTCTTTCACCTTACTCTTCATCATCTCCCCATCATCATCACCCAGAGCCAATCATGTTGTTAAATACAAATAATCTCTACCTCTGTCTATTTCTAGCCATCTTTTATTCTTTGTCTTTTTCCTTCCTGCTCCAGGAGAGAGTTTATTGACAGGACCCCTTGAGTTCCTGTCCACCTCTCACTTCCCCCACACACACACACACACACACACACACCTAAATGTGAACAGACACAAACTCATTCAGACTGTTGAGTGATGTGGCAGGGTAGGGTCATCTCTGCAGGCCCCCATCCATCACACACAGGCACATGCACACACACACAAACGCATATGAATGTGCACAAACACATCGGAGGCGGTGGGGATCTGTACTCTGTCAGCCGCTTTATTGGTCCGCCTGCATGTGTGTGTATGTGTGTGCATGTTAAGGGGCCTCCCAAATGGAAACAGACCCTTTTCCAGAAAGGATACACACTCTCACACACACTTCTTTATTTCTTGTTAGTCCTCCTGCACCTTAATTTGCAACACCTCTAACAACCAGCTCCGCAGCCCACTTCACAACCACTCAATCTGTCACTGTCACTGCTCTGTTTCCATGACTGGCCCTCTCGTCAGGGTGTGTGTGTGTGGAATTCTTACTCGATCTACCTTTTTTTATGTTGCGTCTTTGTATGTATGTGTGTACAGCTGCAGAGAGGGGATGGAAGTTTCATTTCCACTTCTGTTCTCCTACCTGCAGAGATTTTATTCCAGGCTGCCCCCTAGCTGCTTTAAGTAGAAATGCATACAACCGTGCATCCAATCATTTTCTCTCCTCATCACTCTCCGCTTGTCTTTCTCCACATTTTCACAAGCTCTTTATCTAGATAGATAAAAAGCAAGTTCCACATTGAAAGACAGTTCCTTGTTATTGTCTCTGTCTCTTTGAAACAACCTTTTTTCATTTGTCATTTTCTTCCCCTAGATATGAATAGGTGAACTAGAGGAGAGTCAGTGTTCTCTCTACAAAGTTCAAAGTGCTGCTTTTCTGTTTTTTTCACAGGCGGTAAAATGCTTCCTCTAACCCGTCAATGCAGATAAATCTTTCAGCTAACTATTGTTAGAAAAGAGTCTCCTTGTGTATCTTTGTGTGATTATCACAAAGACACACTACCCGCAATAAAAATAAATAAATAAATAAACCTATGGTAGACTTTCTAGTAGAAGGAGTATTGACATGACCAAAAAAAAAAAGATCTGAAAACAACCACTGTCCTCTGTATCATAGGCACATATACAAATACATGCAAAATAGGGTGTGTTCACACATTGAAACCCGGGGCAGAGCAACAAAGCACTAAGATCACACTTTATAAAAATATTCCACACACAAGACACACAATAACCTAGCAGTTATGTCTCACATGCTGTAAGTCTGCTTCTATCTCCATCTCACATCAAAATCACGATCACCATTGCGCTCTGAGCTGCCATTTCCATTTTCTGCCCTCTGTCAAACAGAAAATAATATGTACCTTGTCACCAACGTCTACCCGTACAAGCAACTTTCCTCTACTAATTCAGCCCTGCATGCCACACACATCCGTCAGATATAACTGGCGAAGGAGAGGGCATGCCGAGACATCCATTAAAGGTTCCTAGCTGTCAAAGGTTCCCCTTTGTGTTGTGAGGAGCGATATAAGTGTCGTGCTCTTATCAGAGCTTCCTGTGGAGTTTGCTCTGCATCCTGTCCACTCAGAGCCGCTTCTCTTTCACTGAATTCTTATTGTGTCTGTGCACACGTACACGCACTGGTACATGTGTGTGTGCTGTCATGTGAGTCATTTTCTGGTGATGTTTAATCGAAGAAAACTATAGGTCAAGCTCTGAAATTGATTTTTTTTTTTTTAAATGTTTGTTGGATTGTAAATTATACTCCTATATGAGAGATATAGAATTGAATGTAAGAATGAATCAAAATAATAAGTTGTTTCTCATTTTTACTGTCCTTAAAGGATAATTTGCTCCAATTATTAGGACTTTAGTCTTATTTCCATGGGTTTTTCTATAATTTTTTTATCGGTTATAATAACGTTATACTCGCTGAGATTTAGAAACCCAGCTAAATTACTACAACGAAGCCTGATGAGGCAAGAAACACAGGCAGACTAATGATCAGACAGGTTGTAAAGAAGCAAACAGTTCAGCCACATTATCTAAACCTCTTATCAAACCTTGAAATATCGACAACAATAAGTAAACTGTGTTCGCTCACAACTACAGCAAGTTCTGTAGGTCAAAGCTGAACTAGAAAATCAGTCTCTAAACTGTGATAAAGATCTACAATGAACAGTTTGGGTAATATCTTTACTGCCCAGACATACAGAGTGAACACGAGGAGAACCACTGTATAGAATAGGACATGGCAAAATCAGTGAGTCAGTGTAAGATGGTTATCATAAGATATGAACTTTAATGAAACATTATTAAAATATGAAACAGGGTTCCTGATAATCTTTAGTGTTCTGTTGCTCTGATCTGAACGGGGAGAAAGAACTTTGAGGGGGAAACTTTGAGCAGCCTGTTCTGCTTTGTTTTGTTGAAACCCCTTCACACGTGGAGCTGATGATTTCCAACCCCCCCCTCCGTGACGTACGGAGGGTGGAAGAATGAAAAAGAAAGGTAAATAAACAAACAATCAGCTGCAGGCTTGTTCTGGCTCTCCTTCTCTGTTGCACCTCATTTGAAGCCTTATAAATCAGGCTTCCACCTGGAGACAGGGTGTTAGCAGGCCTCCCAGACAACACACACACACGTACACTTACAAAAACCAACAACACACACAGGTCTGCTGCTCATTAAGCCCGTGATCAGACCCTTGAGCGTGTGTGTATGTGTGTGTGTGTGTGTGTGTGTGTGGAGGAGGGGGTGATGCGTGTATACCACTGTGCCCAATATGTAGACATGGTGATATTCATACAAGTGTGTGTCAGTCTGTGCAGTCCCCCACCTCGCTTCCCACGCCGGACCCCAAAAAGAGAAACAACCCCACCTTGACTCCACCTGGATCTCAGCTTTTTTTCATGTGTTCATAAAACATGTACGATACCTGTCGGAGCTCCCTGGTAACGCCGTGACAAGTGCACTCTGACTCCACCACCTGCAGAAAAGATATTGGGTGGAGTAGTAGATGTGTGTGTGGACAGGAGGGGAGGGGGAGGTTTAAGCCTGACTGTTTTCACACATAAAATAAAGGCCTGGACCCGATCAAGCCGAGTGTTTAAGTTGTAAACTGGAAGCAGAAGAGGCGGTAGCTGTAGCTGCGGAGTGTGAGGAATGGATAAGGTTCGCTTTTTATTTATCACATTTGTTTGCCTCTGAGTATCTCAGCGTGAGTTACAGAAAATACATAACAGGAACTGATTTGCATTAACAGTCTCTTTTTCCACTCTCACAATCAGCAAATACATTTACATAAGCAGTAGTCACAGTTTTTATTTCAGGCTCGTGGAACAGGGTTTTTAAACATAGGTCAAGGTTATTATTTTTAGCCGAGGCACTAACAGGCATTGTTGCTCTAAAGCAGGCGCATTTAGTGAAGAGGGCAAACTCACACCTTGGCTCAAAAGTAGCATTTCTGTTACCTCAAACTGTTAACTCTACCGATGCGCACATGCGTTCGCCTATAACGGTTGCTGTATTTGTGCAAACGTTTACATGGCAGTTCTTCCACACCTCCAACCAGACCCTTTACATATTTGCTCACCAAACTTGGCACCTGCACCCCCACCCACGAAAATACAGCTTTTGCACGCGCTCGTCCAGACAACAAGAACACGACCATTCACACTTTACGAGCTGGGAAAAAAAAAAAGGAAAAAACGCGAAAAAAAAAAACATGCGAACATGCCTTGAGAAAAAGCAGCGAACTTTGCACATCTAAAAACGTCACATGGTTTGTTGGTTCTTCTCCATCACACCTCGATTTCCTTCAGCAGACATTTGACTGTGATTAGGAGCGCAGAGAGTCAAGCTGGAGGTCAGCGCTGAGCTCAGGCCAGGCTGATTGGGAGCTGTAATTAGAGGAGTAGTTCTGTCTCAGGCCGGTTCTCCCCGGAGGATTCACACTGGCTCAGTATCACATGCGAGTGCTGGGACGAAATTGGAGCTTCGGCCCCAACCTGGTGGAGAGGTTGAGTTTAGGGGTTTCAGCCGAGCCTCCCCCAGATTCCCCAGCAGCACTGAACAGACAGATAGCAATACATAAACACAGATGAGAGCAGGATGCAACATTTCTGGCCTTTCAAATGTCTGCCGTCTCTTTGCAAATCTGCTGTTTCAGAAATGCTCTAATTGTTGCCTAATATCTGTTTAAGCAAATGTTACGACTTGTTCTCTTTTTTTATTCCCCATCGTTCAAAATATGTCACAATTTCCTTTTTTTTTTTTTGGAAGAACGAGGCCCTATTTTTATGTATACATAAACCATTGTTACCCCTTCATGGTTTTCCCCTCACCTTTTTTTCTCCACAATGAACCCCTCTTCTCTTCTCCACCTCCATCCTCCTTCATTCCCTGTGAAAGCGGGTAACATGAGACCCGCTCTTGCAGTCTCGGGGGGGCATAGGGGTTACAAAGGGTGATCAATATGTGCCAGAGAAAGTCTTTAGACAAGTGAAAGAAGCCACAGTTTGTCTACTCCCTCCTCCTTTCTCCTCCTTTCCCTCTTTCCTCTTCTTGTTGTCAGGCTTGACAAGGTTAGGTGGCCCTAACACCCACTGACATGTTGCCTCTGTGTGTCTGAGAGTTGACTGACATTAAACCTCTGGCACAGCCTCTGATACAGTGAAGTCCACCGTAAAAATGCTGCACTCATAACCTCTTTGGAAAATAGAATGCGTCGAAATATTCAGAGTTATTTGGTAGACGACAGCCTGCTGTTTTGTTGTACATTTCTTTTTTTCCTTTTTGTAATATCTAACATGTTGCTCTCCAACAGGTGGTGGACGACATGGGCAACGTCAAGTTTGCACTGGACACAGGGCCGGACGCCACCAGCAACAGCTGGCTCAAATACGTCCGCTCTGCGCCGTCATTCGAGGAGCAGAACCTCGCCGCCTGTCACCTCACTGGAGATCAGGTGAGTGACATGACAGAGATGTCCTGGTTGGATCTGTGGTCCAGATATGGGAGAAACAAGGGACGAGGGGGAGCTGGACACCAAGTTGAGCTGTGTGAACTTGTGTGTGTTTGTGTGTGACAAAACGTGTGTGCTGATAATGGCTCAGAAATGGCTTTGTTGTGAGCCAGTGCTGAAATGACCCATGAAAAGAGGCTGAAACTCCCGAGTCCCATAATAACCATGATCCAAGACACGGTCTTCTTCTGTAAAGGCAGCAGTTTCTTTCCCTTTTTGCTTCTCATGTCCCATCCTTTCTCCTTCTCCCTCTAAAGAAACCTGGGTAAGGCATCGGATACTTTTGGAAAGATGCCCGGCCAGTGCCCATAAAACCCCAACTGCTTAACTAGGCCCTAACCCCAACCCCATGCAACGTGTGTGCCACAGCTTACTGCTGCAATAAATTAGCATATTTCTCTGTTTTTGTTTATCCTCCAGAGGCTGTTTTTTTTTTCTGTTTTTACTTTACTGACTCTTGTCCCAGTTTTTGCAAACAAAATACCAGTGGTGTTGCTCTGCTATTACTTGACACACATTTCACTTTCAGTTCAGTTTGGATTATTATGATAACTCACAGTCATGTAGTTGGACATAATAAGAGAAGAATTTGAGCAAGAGTGAATAAGTGCATCTAAAGGACTATTTTTAATCGTCAGCTCAGAACACACACACAAAAAAACAAACCAAGAGAAAATTATGGCGGAATGACAGTAGCCAAATGCATCCTTATGACTTGTCTGCGTTTCCACATTCCTGTCACTCTGCTCTTATTTGTTTCCTAATCTCTGCCTCCTGTCTCAGTCTCTAGCCGCCTGTTCCTCGCTGTCTTTGTCTCTTTTTTCTGTCCTCATGTCTTGATCTGCCACCTGTCACTCTGTCACACCGAGGGGACAGGCTAGTGTGTCCCTTTAAGCTTCAGACATTAAGCCTGACCGATCGAGAGAAAGGGAGCTCGGACCAAGCAGGAGAGGGAACATACAGGGGCCTCCGAGATTGACAAGCACCAATTGGCTGGCAACACCAGCCCGTCTAATCCTTTTAAGATTTTCACATCAGTGCCCCCTGCCACTGCCACACAATGTCAAAGAAAGAATCAGGGCACCGGAGAAAATCGCGGAGAATTATCAGACCACAGAAAAGACCACGTGTTTTTTGTTGTTCTGCGGTTGTTTGTACTTAGCAGACGGCTTTGCTTTTGTTTGCCTGACCAGTTGCTCGATGTGGTAGCTCACAGGTATGACCCTATCATTTATTTACAACACGCACACACACACACCCACGGCCACTCAGTGCTAAAATGTATAATTTAACAGACTATTCAGTGATTTTTCTTTTCTTCCTTCATATCAGCATGCACAATGCATGAGTTTATGGAAATATGTGCACACGGGGCAAATTCAAATGCGGGCAGTAACCTTTTAAAAAGAAAGTGGATAATTTATTTGTTTATTTGTTTGTCATTAATGATGCAAGATGAACAAATGTGTGCTTGAGCATGCATAATTTAGATCGTTCAGGTCATGCATTATTTTTATATTATTTTATATATTTTTTATATATTTGCATGATAAATATGCTGTGGACAGTGTTTCTTTAGAAGTGCTGCTTGGGTTTTCCCAACAAGAGAAATTTGTGTGTGTGTGTGTGAGAGTCAGAAAGATATACTAGTGCATTGTGTAGGCATTTGCATCTGAGTGTACAAGTGTGTGTACAAGTGTGTGGTTGTGTCTACCCCAATGAAATAGTTCCCTTTCATTTAAAATGCCAACAATGACCCAAAACTGGTGTGTAAACGAGCCCATTCTTTGGCTCTGAGGCCAAGTTGCATCTAGTGAAGCAACCGGCTGAGAGGAGTGCAAAAGCTTGTGTGTGTGTGTGTGTGTGTGTGGGTGGGTAGCTGATGGGGGTTTGAAGAGAAGATGAACCTTGTCCACCTTCTTGTCAGACCTTCATCTTTTGTGTTTTGGAGAGGAGCCTTTTCCAACGCTGTTTGATCTGCCCTTCTACCCCCGGACGGATCCATCAATAGACACTGGTGTGTGTGTGTGTGTGTGTGTGTGTGTACAAGGCCACAGTGGGGGATTATTGCGGGCCCTATGGCTGGCATTGATCGATGGGGCATCTGTCTCCCGAACACTGGACAGAGATGGGAAGAGGTCAAGACAGGTCTGAGTTGGGCATTACTGTAGAATACACACACACACACAGATTCATAATGATTCAAAATGCTGCTGACACTACAAAAAATATCATTTTGCAATATAATCAAAATTCCCTTGTTCATCAACTGGCTACATTAATTAAAGATGAAAAAAAGTACTATCTGCTGGTTTTGTTCGATTGTAATCTTGTCATAATAATAAAAAAAATTTGACATTAATATCACAAATTAAACTAAATGTTTCAAATAAATAGATAACCATGTATATTAAATATATGAATTATGGAAATATTTAAATATCTTGCCACATGGCTTATCCTTTATAATTTATTGAAGTGTTTTTCATCAATGCCCATTTTCCTGTCTGATATATTAAGCCTTCTTTTCTTTTTTTTTTTAAGCTGCAAACATAAATCACAATGATTGAGCAAAAATCTAATTATGACATTAATTATTAATCGTTTTTTAAATAACTGCTGGATGGTGAATGCACACAAAGATACACTTTAATTTATAACAATATTATAATGTTATTTTATTATATTATATTTCTATTTTGACCCCATTTAATCAAACTTGACCTCAGAGTTTAAGAAAATTGCTGCCGCTGTCAGTGCAGTTATGTTTAGGCCTGACTGGAAGAAAGTGATGAAATAAAGTTTGTTTCATTTTGAACAAAACCTCAGACGGATAAATCATCAACAGGCCTTTCCTGGCGTGCTTCTTGGTGTGCGCTCGTGCTGTCCGTGTGTCCGGTCGCGCGTGCACGTGTGCGTCCGTGCGCACGCGGGCGTGTTTGAGACTGGCAGAGCGCGAGGCTGCCCGGCTCCTTTATCCATTATTTACATCAATAATAGATTTATCAAGCGTCCAAAAGCGGCGGCTGGGATCGGAGATGCGGAGGAGGGGTCTGCGCCGCAGATCCCTCAATCCTTTTGGCTGGAGATAAGACGAGGAGGAGTGGCCGACGGGTAACCGAGAGAGCACCAAGGGGCAATAGGGAATCACTAATGAGAGAGAGAGAGAGTGAGAGAGAGAGAGATCAGAGAGAGAGAGAGAGAGAGAAGTGAGAGAGAGAGAGAGAGAGAGACTCATCATCATCATCAAAGACGCGCTCACTGACTAGATTAGAGAGTAGCCCAGCGGAGGAGCTTCATCCAGCCAGAGGGAAGCACCGCCGAGCCGTCCGCAGCGCGCCCGGCCGCGACGCCACCTCCTCTGCCCGGCCTGTCCGCCCCGGCGCCCCGCTCCCCCCCTCCGGCAGACCTACTATGGGCTGCGTCGCCAACTCCACCGGGACCGAAGCGCTCCTGCAGCTGGAGGCTCTCCGCAGCGCCGCGCAGCTCTCCCAACTCTTCCGACTGACGGAGAAAAGAAAGGTCAGGTCCAAACGGTGTCGGGAGGCTGCGCGCGCCCTCGCTGTTGTAAATGATGATAATAATAATAATGATAGTTCTAATAATAATAATGAGTATAATAACGATGAGAAGAAGAGGAACTGTACCTTAGTTTTCATTGATTTTTAGGCCTTTGCTCCTTCGCCTCATCTGAAGAGCAGTGAGACTTGGAAGTTAGTTTTTGTCGGCCTATGTGTGTGTGTGTGTGACTCTTTGTGTGTGTGTGCGTGTGTGTGTGACTCTTTGTGTGTGTGTGCGTGTGTGTGTGTGTCTATATGAGTCCGCTCTGCCGTCCCTCGTTGGGCCTCGTTGAATTGGCTCAGAGCGCCCCCACGTGTTCAGAGGTCACCGAGCCGCCGCGCGCCTCTCAGCCGGCTGTTTGCAGGTTAGTTGGCTCGTGGAGCTGTGAGAGTTTTGTTTGTTTGTTTGTTTTGTTTTTTTTTTAATTGGGAAATTATACACATTAATTGTGAGCGGGTTTAATGAATTTTCTCTTCTCTTGTGTGTATGTCCGGGCTGAGTGTTGTGTGCAGACTCTCTGAGGTGTTGAATAGAGGCAGGGTGAGGCCTCGGATCTGAGTGGCCTCGAAGATTATCATTACATATTTTCTCAGTTTTTTTTACTTATGACAAAAAAGAAAAATATATATATAGTCCAGCTGTTATTTCTGCCATAACACACGTTAATTGACCTCCATCAAATGAATACTTGTGTCCAGATGAAGACCTGACGTTTCTCGGTTTGCTGCAGCTGTAAATTTAAAAAAAGCATCTTTGAAGAGCGCTTTGCTGTTTATTTTCGTTTCATTCACCACGTTTCTTTCAGTCTGTTTGGACTCATTACAGCAGTGTTTGTATCATCTGGTTTTCTTCTGAATTTTCTGCTTTTGACTGTTTGAATGATTCTCTGTGAAAGACCGCAGACGTTTTCTTTGTTTTATTTTATTTATTATTTTTAAGTGTTGTATGTGGACGGGCGTATTATTTTATATGCGTTTAGTTTATTCCCACACAAGTAAATGTGGAATTATATATATATATATATATATATATATATATATATATATATACATATATATATATAGTTTTGTTTAAAATATTGAAATAACCCCAGCTTTTAATTTGTAAAAAATAAAAACATATTTTGAAAATGTCAGGATTTTTTTCCGTTACTCTGCTGCAGCCTGGTTAATATATTTTGTTTTATGCATGCATGGTATTTAATTATCTAAATAACAACCATATTCAGCCTATTCTAAGATTATAAGTTTCCTCACTGGGTCGTCCCTTTAACTGCGACAATAAATATGGGGGGTCCAGACTTATTAATTCCATGTTGACCTTAAGTTAAAGTCTCCCTCTCTCTTTCTCCCTCTCCTCAGATTTATTATAAAGCTGTCCGGGACATTGAAGCAGGGGAGGAGCTTTTAGTGTATATGAAGGACGGTATTTTCCCCGAGGGATCAATGGCACCCAACCTACAAGGTAAGATTAATGCGCGTCATTAGCGCACATTTTAAACAAACTCCAACCTGCATCCTGTGCTGCGTTCACGGCCAGCACACTCCATAACCCCGCTAACGTGACGGGAAAAAAGACACCGTCTCTCCCTCCAAGAATTTTTTTTTCCTCCAGAAATGTGAATTATTCGAATCATAAATTTCCAGGATGGAATTAAATCCCGCATTAATGCATCTGGTTGAAGGTCGGTTTGGAGCTGTCGTTTGAAATACGCCTGCCAATAACGAAGGCTACTCGCGAGAGTCTGGTCTGAATTGTGCGCTCACAGTGCTGCAGTGTAATGGGCCTCTTTGCCTGAAATACTGTATTAGGGCGTCAATTGGCACTTGTCATATTCCATCCTAAGCGAGTAGAAATTTTCTGTTAACGGAAAGCCAAGATCAAACCGAAATTATTAGAAAGCCATATCCTAAAGGACACACTATATGGGAGCACTTAGAACATTTAAGCTTAGAGTTTAAACTTGTATTTATCACATCGGCCATTTCTAATAATAATGTTATTGTTATTTATAAGTTAAGGTTGCAGCTTGTCCCCAGGAATTTATCCTAAGTGTTTCTGGTGGTTTTAGTGGCAATGGGCTAGTACAGTATGAGACTCACAGAGCATTTAGTGAAAAAAAATCTGTTTATGCTGTTTGTAGCTGTACTTTTAATACTCCTGTTGCAAAATAATAACAGCTGCAAACATTGTTGAATTAAAATAATAATTAATCCATTCCTTTTTTCAGAAGTGTAGGATTTGGTTAGATATGTGTCAAAGATTTTTGCAAATGACACCTGATGTTGAAGAAAAATTCTCTTTCTTAACACTGGCTTCATTTATGGTGTCAAATAAAACAAATCAATACACGTTCAGATTTCTTTCTTACTATCTTACAAATAAAATTGTATTTCAGTTTGATCTTTGCTTTCCCTTATATTGCAAAAATCTGCAAGATGGTGCGTGTAAAGTGCTCGGTACACTGTTGTCTGCAAATTGGCTCACATTTTAAAGTGCGTCATGTTTTTAGGTGCTCTCATCCACCCGTCGTCCCTCTGAGTGGGTAACCTGATTCACTGTACTCACTACCTTTCAACCGTGCCTCTATATGTCAGACTGAATATATCCAATATTTTATCTCAGAATCTAACTTGGACGGCTGTTCACTGTCAATCTGGGCTTTTCTTTCAAAGTTCACTTGAGCGGAAAAGGGGCCGTAGTTCCGCTGCATTTCTTAAAACATCTTGGCCTTATTGTGGTGAACTGCTGTTGTCAGGTAACATTGTTTTGTTGTGTTTCCAGTCTTTCTGGAACCAGGGATGAAAAAAAAGCTGATTACTCTCACTTGTCATTGAGTATAAAATGGTGGAGAGGAGAACAAGATGTTCGTGAGATGTTCTGCAGCTCACCAGTTTTTCCCCCCCTGCGTGATGCAGTTTATGCACAGATCTTCATGCCAAAGGAACAGAAGGAAACGGGAGCTCAAAGCAAGCTTGATTATTGAAAAGAAGCAGATTGGCATTTTGTGGGAGTGCATCAAAGATGGAGCAGACTTGTAAATGATTTGTTCGATTCCTCTGTGTGAATGTATGTGAAATATAGAGAGAGGGAGGCTTACAAAGAAAAGAGAGACACTCCACCTGCCAGATTGTGTGTCTCAGAGCCAAAGTATTTGGCTTTGTGTGTTGGTGAGAGAGAGGGATGAAGGCAGAGAAGAAAAAAAAACGAACAGTTCATCTACTGTTTTAAGAAGTTTATTTTTAAGTGAGAGAGACAGAAAAGCAAAAGGAGAAGAGGACAAAGAGACAGTCAAAGTCCACTGACTGCAGAGATGAAAGTGTCTGGTTTGTGTGCTTGTCTTCATTTATTTGTGTGTGTGAGAGAGAGAAAGGTAGCAGGGCTGAGTGGGAGCTTGGCAGTGCAGCTCTGCTCTCCGTTTCTGGCTTATCGGAGAAGGAATTTGAAGTAGAGGACTTGAGGAGTCCCCTGAGACCTCACCCATGCTCCCAGATTAGCTGCTAAACTGCACATAATTGTGCTTCCCTTCGTCTCCTAGAGAGCTATTAGTCTCCCCTTTATAACCCCCCCTCCACCCTCCACCCACCCCACCCACCCAGACCAGACTAACTGAAAAGGCACAGGCACCCCGATGCACTCTCAAGCACCTTTATTTACATGCATCCTCGCTGAAATGCACATACAGTGCATGTGCACCGCTCTAGTCCTACACAAACACACTTCCATGTTTTTTAACAGTTTCTTGCAGCTGTGTTTCTTTTTCTTAAAAACTTTTTCTGCAGTCAAAGGCGACAGACAAAAAGTCTCTGATTGTTGAGATTTTTTAGCTTCATAGCAAGCTCTAACCGAGTCTCTCACAGTAAAACACTCGCGCTCCATGAAATATGTGCACACTGGTGTCAAAGTGAGCAAGTTAGTTTAGCATTTGAGCTCCGTGTAATGGCCCATTGACCAGAAGGTCATTTATCCTTCTCCCCAAGGTTAGACACATTGATGTTGCTACACTAATGCCCTTTTAATGTGTCCAAGAAGTTCCAGCTGGATAAACGGTCACATGCAGTAGAAAACAGGTGAGCCATGCACTGTAAGTCATTTTGGATAAACTCATTTAGTGGAACTTGAAATGATGGATGGGTGTGTATGGCGTGTTGGGACACCTGCAGGGCGACTCAGGCGTTGGCTGCTTGGGTCATGGCAAAGAGGGTATGGCAGGTTGGCGCTGAAATCACCATGGGGTTGGCGCCACTGTGCCCCTGCTTACCTCTGTTCCTTGTGGCTCATTCTTTTTGGAAAATGTTCACATAAACACGTGCACACACACACACATTTATGCCTGTGCACAAAGACACTCCACTGGGCTTTCCCCTGATCTGTTGAACTTGGCGTCTGACTCAGGAACTTGCTATTGAAAAAGCTGGCCCGAGTTTTATGCATTTGACCTTGGTGCTGCGAAGTATTGTAAAGGTTATCAACATGGAAGGGGAAGACCAGCCCCTATTGTTTCCCCTGTGTGCTATTACACCTACAGTCTCAAGCAAACACTTGCTTTAACAAGCAATTAACTGTGTTAATGAAGGTTACATTTCACTGCTAATTGATTCCTGTTTTATGTGAATGTCAATTGCAGGACTCTTGCTTTTACCATTTCAATGGGAGTCTATTTAGCTGTAACTAACACTCAGATAGGTAATAGATATTTCTTCTTTTTTAGTTGTATCTCCAGTTTTATATATGATTAGATACTTGGCCCTGCATCTTCAGGAAGATGCAACCTACAGGAGTAATTAAATACTATAATGCAAAATAGCACTTAATTATTCCTTTATGCACAGCAAAGTTGGTTTTGTCTGAAGTGCACATTTTGCACATTTTAAAAGCCAGTGGACACTATTAAATGTCCTCAATTAACACTATGAATTGTCTTAGTTGCTGCCTAAAAATGGCTGAAAGTATTTTGTCCTACTCCATTAATCTACAGTTAAAATTGAAAAATAAATCAAATTGGAGAATGTTACTCCAGGTTATAATATTTACTTTTTTTGTTTCATTTGATAAATATATACACATAGAAGAAGCTTAATTGTTTAATTTAAGATACCTTATAGGATGACGTATAAGAAAGATATTTTAAAATACTGGTGAAACTGGAAGATTGATATTTTTTTGCACTCCTACTGTCACATTATCTAATTTAACAATGTGACATATTATACATGTGTGTGTTCAGGTTTTCTTCATGCTTTCAGTGGCAAGTATACAGTATATTTCAGGTTGCTAAATAGTGCGATGGCCAAACAAATCTGTGTGTGTGTATGTGCAGACGAGCAGATGTACCGATGTGAAGACTGTGATGAGCTGTTTTCCTCAACACTTGAGCTGCGGCGGCACCAGAAGTACTCATGCTCCAGTACCGGCTCCATCTTTGACACACTGCGAGAGGACTTCAAACAGGAGCGTGAGGACAGCGACGAGCCCGTCCACGAGTGTAAAGACTGTGAGAAGATCTTCCCCAATGAGTACAGGTACACAGACACGTGATAACAATTTCTACAAGACATCAGTACTAATTAAGATATACTTTATATTTTTATGATTTATTGAACTTACTGATGAGCTTGCACTCTCTTTATCAAGTCTGGGCCAACACATGATAGTCCACACAGAGGAGAGGGAGTACAAGTGTGATCAGTGCCCCAAAGCCTTCAACTGGAAGTCCAACCTCATCCGTCACCAGATGTCACATGACAGTGGCAAGCGCTTTGAGTGTGAAAACTGTGATAAGGTACAGCATACCCGGCACGTAAGTTGTGCACAGGACACACAGGCTTTATCTGCTTCAGAAATTCTGCTGGTCTTGTTTTGTAGGCTTAATTTATAATGGGAATGGACATAGATTTAGTAATCATGAAAGAACAGTATACCTCATATGGACAATAAAGCAATGAAAATGATATTTTCATTAACAATGCTAAAAATGACATAATATAATACAAAAAGGGATTTTTAATTTTTTTTTCATTATAAGGTACATTTTATTTTTATACTCTTATTTCAAATTTCAGGTGTTCACAGATCCCAGCAACCTTCAACGCCACATCCGTTCCCAACACGTGGGGGCGCGCGCTCACACGTGTCCTGAGTGTGGCAAGACCTTCGCCACCTCATCAGGCCTCAAGCAGCATAAGCACATCCACAGCAGTGTCAAACCCTTTATCTGTAAGTGAGAGCTTTGGAAGTTAATGACCTCTTTATCTCATTACCATGTTTTCTTTTATACTTCTTTTCTTTCTACCTCATCTACGTCGCCATTACCCTGCATTATCTTTCTTTTCTATGTAGACTAGGTCCAGGAATCATATTTGTATTGCCATTCATTTGATTATATACTATAAATAACAGATGTGATCTGTTAACTTTCTACACTTTCTAACAGAAGTTTATGATGAAGGTTTGGACTAAATTACAATTGTGAAGAAAAACATGTTAATGTTGATACATTAACACATTTTAATTATGGATCAGGGATTTATTTTTTGACATCTTTAAGGTTATTAAATAAATGTGTATTTTAGGGATATTCTTGCACATTTTCAGTTGTCATCTGACAGTATAATGCAAACAATGTAGATACAGTAAATCAGGAAGTGAATCAGTTGCACTTTGCAGAATAAGTGATTGGTTTAATTATTGAAAAACTGTACCTTCCTGTTCCAGAGCTTTTTCATCAGCAGTTTCCATTCAGATTTATGTGTTGCTGTTGATCTGGTATACAAAGTTAGAGACAGTGTTAAAATGGGTTTAACCAGGCCCTGATGGGCTGCGTCTTTTTGCTCCCCCAGGCGAGGTGTGCCACAAATCCTACACCCAGTTCTCCAACCTCTGCCGCCACAAACGTATGCATGCTGACTGCCGCACCCAGATCAAGTGTAAGGACTGTGGGCAATTGTTCAGCACTACCTCTTCCCTCAACAAACATCGTCGCTTCTGTGAGGGCAAAAACCATTATGGCTCTCCAGGAGGGATGTTCAACCCTGGCATTCCCATGAGTTCCAGCCCAATCATGGCCAAGGTCAAGTCCCACCATCCCCATCTTGGAAGTCTAAATCAGTCAGGTTTAGGCTTCACTGACTACTTCCCCTCTCGACCTCACCCTCACGCTGGATTGCCCTTCTCCCCAGGACCCCATGGCTTCCCATCTCTCCCACATGGTTTCCCAGGTATCTTCCCCCCATCACTGTATCCGCGACCACCTTTGTTGCCAGCCAGTCCGTTGATAAAGAGCCCTCTGGGTGGCAGTAGTCAGGAGGTGAAACTGCCTCGGAGTCCCCTAGATGCCCCTCCGCTGTCCCTGGTTAGCTCCACAAACAGTAATGGAGGTCACAGTTTGAGTCAGCAGGAAGAGAGAGAGAACAAACTGGATTTGGCTTCTAGTGGTGAGGCCAAACCTAAATCTAAGATGGCAGAGATTTCTGATGGTAGTGACCTTGAAGATGTTAATACCACAAGTGGAACTGATTTGGACACCACCACTGGTACTGCTTCAGGTGATGGTTCTGATCTGGAGAGTGATGGAGAAAGTGAACGTGAGCGAAGTGGTAAAAGAAGGAAGCCGTCTGGACCTGTATCAAGCCAGGAAGGCCACCAGTTAGAAGACACGAACAGTGCTTTAATATCAGCTGTGTCTAGCTCGGGGAACCTCGCTGTTGATCGTCCCTTTCTCTCTTCTGCATCATCCCAGCACTCCTTCTTCCCTCCGCCTGATGAGCAAGCCCTGCCGCCCACCACCACCAATGCCAATGCAGCCACCACAGATTCCATCAAAGCAATCGCCTCTATTGCTGAGAAATATTTTGGTCCAGGTTTCATTGGCCTTCATCAGGAGAAAAAGATGGGTCCATTGCCCTACCATTCCATGTTTCCCTTTCAGTTCCTCCCCAACTTCCACAGCTCCCTCTATCCCTTCAGCGCTGATCGAGGTGCCCTCAATCCCAGCATGTTCTTCAAGGCAGAGCCCAAGTCACCTCGTGAGCAGCTGCACAAGATGGTTTCTGGTGCCCCAGGAGCTCCTGCTTCCACAGCAGAGTCACCATTTGATCTCACCACAAAGCCCAAGGAGACCAAGTTAACTCCTCCCACCCCAACAAACCCCTCAAACCCCAACAGTAGTACTGGTAGCAGTAGTGGACCTTTAGCAGTATCTAGCAGTGAAGAACAGCCATTGGACCTCAGCATTGGGAGCCGGAGCCGAGGTGGTCATAATGGTGTAGCAGCTGAACCGCAAAATAGAAAGAACCACATGTTTGGAGCAGGAAAGGGGGCTGCCATCAAGGACGAAACCCCAGCTGGGTTTTCACATCCCCATTCGCAGTTATTGCACCAATCCTCCATCACCCAGCACCAGCAGCCCCAGGCACAGCCACACCAGCCACCACCCCTGCACTACGCCAAGCCCTCAGCATTTTTCATGGACCCCATATACAGGTATTTCAGCCCCGATTAGACCAGAAACTGATATTTCCACATCAGCAACATCATCATTTTCTGTTCACACACAAAGGTAGAGGTCGGAGTTTAGTGCATGATTGGAGATTGGAGATGAACTCTGACTCTGGTACGTAACCCTCTTCCTTGTTGTTGGTCCAGCAGGGTGGAGAAGAGGAAGCTACTCGACCCTGTAGGAGCACTGAAGGAAAAGTTCCTCAGGCCCTCACCACCACTCTTTCATCCACAGGTAGGGTTAGGGCACACACACATACACATTTCAAATCTAGGAAGATATTTGGTATAATCTTAGGTAGAAACAATAAATGGTACATGTACTTAAAACAAAAACTATAGCAAGGGAATACCAAACAGGGGAATTGACCTCCAGGTATTGCATACAGGCTGATTATTCCCAGATGCTATCGACTATTATTTTCAAACCATGTATTATGTGAAAATGCCTCACTCCTGCCTCCCACGCTGCTGCAAACTGAATTGATAGGGCCCTACACACCATCATTCCACAGTGTTGATGTTATTTTCTCAAGGGTTCTGTATGATTTCTTCCTTTGTTTACTGAATGGCGCCTGTGTACCTCGTCACTTCTACCTTTTTCAGAAGACACAGTCTGTTATCGCAGCCCCTTTGATAATCAGTCACATTGTTCGACTGTCCCCAGACCCTCCCTACCTCTACAAATCTTGATTACAAGGAATGATAGTATTAATAAAAGGGAGAATAATAACTGTTTGAATTGTAACAAACTGCCTGTCTTGGCTAATCTTAGTTGTGGCATTGTTTCATGTACTGGGAGCCCACAGGCCAGCTAATAACTCAACCACCAAGTTTTTTTTTCTCTGTGGCTGGCTGGCTGGCTAGATAATAGCACCGTGTCCATCAAGGACATCCTGTGTTTGTCTCCAGGAGAATGGGGGGCTCTCGATGGGGAAACGGTTTAATCTGACCTGGAAATCTGTGTCCTCTATCAACTGTGGCTTTGTAATACACTCATTTGGCTCATATGCAGACAGATAAATGTACATGAACATGCATTTGTATATATTACATTACTATATACTGTATATGTATTTCCTTACATATCAGTGATATAAGAAAAGCTACAATTGATTGTTTCATTGTATCTTGCCAGACAAAAATGATATAGTGGCACCTGCTCACAATTACATTCGCTCTGTATGGATATTCCTCTCAAAAACTTTACTATTTATCAATAAGTGATAACAGTATGTCCTGCCTGTTTTTTTAAGACATTGTCTCGTAATCGGTCAGCATCTCCAAGATGAAATGTTTTCACAGGTTCCCATGTACACTCGTATCGGAGTGTCTCAGCTGTGATACTCCCAGCAATTCAAACACACAATGCCACCTCTAATTCAGTCTCATGACGGAATCACCCGCTCCCCCTCCACCCGTTCTCAGACTGCGGATAAACACATTGAGACGGAGTGTCTGTCCCTGTGTCTCTGCCGTCCCGTATTCACTAAAAAAGGAAGGATGTAAGCTGTTTTTGGCAAATAAACTCCTGCATAACTGGTCCCCTTTGTTCACAAGCTCCTAGGGAAGGGGAAGCGGCTATCAGTTGGGGGTATCTCAAACTATATTGTAAAGCTCCAATCGGGGCTCTTGAATGCCTCATTTAGCCAGTTGCAACAGTAGCTTCAGCAGACGAGAAGAGAAAGTAGGATGTAGGGGACCAAGCGCTGTCTGAAGCTGGAGGTGATGGTGTGTGGATGGGAGTACTGGAGGAATGGTACATTTGTGAATGTGTTATAGGTCACAGAGGTGACTCGCCTTTAACACAAACAACAAGGCTAACCTCTGATATACTGCTTCCTCAAAGCTTCCGCTCTCTGTCTCTTTCCCTCACTCCCTGTTTTTTTGACATTGTTTCTTTGTTTTCAATGCTTCCTTTTTACTTTTGACACACATACACATACACATACAGTGTGTGTATGTTTGTGTGTGTGTGTATATATATATGTGTATATACATGTAAAGAGAGAGAGAGAAAGATAAGAAGGTGTGAATAAAAATAAATTGATTTTTGATGACAGAACCTCTGCATTGAGCTTGTCACTGATCTACTTAAAAAAATTAATCTTGTGACTCTCATCAAAATATTTGATCTCACCTGTTCCCATTTTTTGTTTTCTACCACCTCTAATGCCCCTCCCCTTCAGATGTCAGCCATGGAGAACATGACAGAGAAGCTGGAGAGCTTTGGTGCTCTAAAACTGGACACACCGCCCAATTCACTGCAACACTCGGCTCATCCACTGTTCAACTTCCGCTCACCACCACCTTCCCTCTCAGACGCCATCCTCCGCAAGGGCAAGGAGCGTTACGCCTGCAGGTAAGTCCCCTGGGGTGCCATGTGTCATTTCCAGTGTCAGTCAGATGTTTACATACATTATGTTACATAGAATATTTGAACTGATAAAATATTTTGTGTTATAAATACTCAACCATCCTCACTGTCTTTCTTTTTTCCCCTTGCCTTTCTGTCCATTGTCCCCTCAGGTACTGTGGGAAGATCTTCCCTCGTTCGGCAAACCTCACCAGACACTTGCGGACACACACAGGGGAACAACCCTACAGGTATTTTACTCTGTTCTTGTTCAGTCTAATCTTTAATCTCTGTTAAAAGGCTCTTTGCTCCCAAAGATGCTTGTGTTCGTATATTTTCCTTTGCCTGGTGCTCTTACTGCTGTTCCCCACACTGGCACATTGCCTATTCTCTCTTTTTCTTAGCACTGTTTTTCAGAGTTTATTTTGTTTTTGCTCAGTCAATGAGAGACATAAGGATCGTTGTTTCCTTCCTTTCCAAATATCCAAGACTTTATCTGCATTTTATTTTAAACTAGGTGTGAAGATTAGGCATTAGGCACAATCGTGCTCAATACTGGTCTTATTAAGTGGTTAGGGTATCAGCCAGACATGAACAAATCATAGAACTATAAATTTTCTTTCTTTTCTGTCTTTCCTCTATCAGTTACATTCAGTATGTCATGGCAGGTAATTGGTACAGTTTCAAGAGCCAGAGAGCCAAAGTTATTCCTGGTCTAATTGTACTTACACAATAATGATCCCTGAGTTACACACTCTGTAGTATGGTGGCCTATAGTATAAAGATTTTATTTTGGAATATATAAATAGCACTGGAATCAGACTGGAAAATGGTATCCCTGTGGAGGTATAAGATCGGTGTATCACCAGTGAAAATTTGATTAAAAAAAATGTTTTTAAAAAAATTTAACAACATGATAATAACATGAGCCTCAAAGAGTGTCTTGCTCACCTCAGCAGATGGATAATAGAATCGCCACGAGCCGTGGCTTCATCTTAGACCGATGCGCCATCCCTGCTCATTATGCCACTCTGCTGCTCTTTTAACCAAATCCACATGCCTCTGTTCTCCTTTGGCAGGTGTAAGTACTGTGACCGCTCGTTCAGCATCTCATCCAATCTTCAACGCCACGTTCGCAACATCCATAACAAGGAGAAACCCTTCAAGTGTCACCTGTGCAACCGCTGCTTTGGTCAGCAAACCAACCTCGACCGCCATCTCAAGAAGCACGAGCATGAGAACATTCCTGGTCAGTTTGCAACGTCTATGACGTCTATGTTTTATTTGAGAAAAGTGACGCTGTGAGAACTGAAATGTAGTTATTAAACAGGGACTAGGTATTTTGTGTTACTTAATAATGAATGGCTCACATCGCCCATTTGGAAAATCCTAAATCTTCACCCCAATAAATGTTTAGCTTTGTGGAGAGAATGATTTAAAGTAGGAAAACCACTTAATTAAAGAAATCACACATGCTTTTCCTACTGCGTTGCCAAAAACACCATTTTTTATGTCCAGCATGGAAGTATGCCACCGAGTATGGATGGAACACAACTTTTTGAGCCGAATTATTTTGTGTTTGAGCATTAACATCCAAGTGATTCATGCTTCACGATTGTGCTAGCGTTTCTAAATCCAAAATGATCCGCTAATGAAACAAGGAAATACACTTTTCACCTTATGTTTTCACCTTATGCAACTGATATATCCTTATACCAAAGGATGCCATTAGTTGACATGAGTATGTTCATAAGAAGCAATATATAAACAAGTTCATCGTGGCAGACTCACCAGATGTTTTGTTTCACGACAACAATAAAAAAAAATATATATTTGTTTGAGAAAGTCAGACACTTAAATTTAGCTGCAAAAACACACAGAAATTTTGGCATAAAAACACACTGAAATAACAAATTAGTAAATAAAATACATTAGAAAATACATACATACAAATTAGCAAATAAAATACATTTCATCCATTAATATGTATATATAACTGTGATATTAATACTAAGATATTCCTCTTTATACTTTTCAAAAGAGGTTTGTGTAAAAACCTAAAGGATAAAAATCCCTTTGTGCCGAAATGGAACAAGGCTTTTCTTCTCTTTTGCCACTGCTTATCTTCTACACTAAATTCTTTGAAAATTACCCTGTTTTTCAAAATATTTTCACCCCAGTTTAACTGTTTTAAACAAACAAATGAATAATCTCTGCTTTTTTAGATACTATTAAAATGTGAATAAATGTCTATAATGTCTATAATAGCCCTCATAATAATTATCATTTTCCATAAACTCAACTGTTATATATCTTTGATGATCATCAAAATATGTCATGCTTGTGTGTGTGTGTGTGTGTGTGTTGTCTGCACGCTTTTCCCAACAGTGAGCCAACAGTCTGGGATGCTGTCCAACCTAGGAACCACCATCTCCTCCCCAAACTCCGAGCCAGACAATCATGCACTTTTAGATGAGAAGGAGGACTCGTACTTCTCAGAAATCCGTAACTTCATTTCCAACAGTGAGATGAACCAGGCCTCCAGCTCCACGGATAAGAGGTAACAAGAAAACTTGCTTGCACAGACCATATTTGTTTGATTTATGAAAGACCTTCAGTGATTACATTTGATCCGTGAGTCTGACTCCTCTACTCCTCCTGCCAAGCTCCAATTCTTACCTCAAACTCATCCTAAATATAATCCTAACTCTAAAGCCAAAAAGAACTGGTAAAAAGTTCTCACGTTTTTAACGTCTTTCCTTTTACTGAGACAGGTATGGATAAGCAGGAACAAACACACACGTTTTGTACAGCTAAAAGCAACAGTACACAATAATATACAGGCTAGTACTTGGTGCACAGTGCTCTCTAGTGGCTTTGAATTTGTATAGCAATAGTCACTAACAGAGCTGTTTCCCAGTTCCATACATTTGGATTAAAAGTTCTTCTCACTTTACAACTGCTGCAAATTAAATTAAAAAAATTAAATAAAAAATTTGTTTTCATAGAGATTTTAAGCTGTATGCATTCTGAATTTTTTTTTTTTTTTTTTTTTTTTTTTTTTGTGAAAGGACTGCATCTCCCAAAAGCTACTTAGAGTTGTCTGTATTATGGAACTGAGACATTTCATGTTGCCCCTCCACCAGCAAATTTTCTCCAGTTTGACACATTTCACATCTTATCAGAGCTGTCTTTTGTGAATAATTTTAATATATACCTGCTGTGTGTCGCTGTAGTTTGTAAATGACTCTGCTAGTGATCATCCAGTGTGCTTTTTTCTGCACTAAAAAACATAACTTTTAACTTGTAAACTGATGAAAATAAAATTGCCGGTCTATTTTTAAACTGCCACTCTGGTCAGTAGATGTAAAGGTCAGCTCCCTGCTTTAAGCGCTGCAGTGCCTTCATTGTTAGTCGCTCAGTTGGTGAGAAGCTGCAGACGTTTCAGGCAGGAGGAGAGTTCGGAAAAGAAAAGTAGGATGAAATGTTTTTCTCTTTCAGTCAGTGGTTTCCCTCTTTCATTGACACTCTTCATCCCTCTTTCATTCTCAATGTGAATTCTTTTTGGGTAGTCTCACTTTCTGTCGGTCTCTTCCTCCATCACCCCCCCCTCCCTCTTGTCAACACGCATTATGGCCAGCAGACCCAGTGGCAATTTAGCCCCTCTGCCATCTGGGATCAATACTGAGTCTCATCCACAACAAGCTGGCCTGACATTTTAATATCTGTAATTCAGACTAAGTATTATGCTTTCTGTCCTCCCACCAGACAGCCCACTGTTTATTCTCCCCCTGAGTGACTGAAGTCAAACAGCCGATTGCAACACACATTCATGGATGACTATCTGTAATCGCTCTTAACCGCCCTCGCAACATAGTTTCTACCCGCTTAAAACTCTTTTTTTTTTTTTTGTGTATAGCCAGTCAAAATAAAAGTTCTTGGTTGCTCCTGTTTTCACATGAAAACTTTGTTTGACCAAACTGGGGACATCACAGATGCTGAGGCAGCACTGCAGCTCTGAGGGTGGGAAGTTTCATACAAAAAACTCTGGGGCTTTAGATGTACACAGATATTTCCAGCATTGCAGTGTTGAAGGACTAAGAAGTATCTGTCTCCTCGAGACCACAATCCAGGTCATAATTAGGGCTGGAACGAGGACCCGGGCCATGGCTTGAGCTCTATGGTTTGGATGAAACTACAGTTGGAGCTGGTTCCTCGTCTGGGACTGGTCTACAATGGCTGGCAGTTTGGACCCTGAGGGGGACTCAGGTTGAGGCATTTATCTAGGAGATCCACTGATGATGGAGCTGTTCCCCCATCCATACCCCCAGCCCGCTAACACAAACACCCAACTGACGTGTTTAGACTAAATGACAAAACCCAGGGCCCCCTAGGTCAGAGCTACGCTTCTTTCTCCGTACACAGGCATGGACTTTTTCCCCGCCAACCAGCTCTGCAATTTGATTATGGTGATATTTAATCTAGATTGAAAGAAGAGAAGTTTTTTCCCCCCCAAAGTCCCCCTGCCCGCATTTACCCACCCACTGTGTGTGACCCAATCCTGTCCCTGTGCTCTCCTTCCCAGAGGTAATCCTGTCTGAGTTGATAAATGTCCACTGCGTGGCAAAAAATGGAAAGGGTAAATTTGCCGTCCCAGAGGAAATGATATCATGAGCCATGACATCGTGGTCTGGGGGTGATGGAGACGAGGGGGTGGAGTTGGGGTGCTGGCTGGAAAATGTACAGATGGCAGGTCATAATGGCGGTGTGCTGATAGCCTGTTTGCAGATCAGCCGTCGTCTTCCTTCAGTCACACAAAGCGTGTTCCACGGTTGAGGGGTGTAGAGGCAGCAGTCTGAGGCGGCCCATCTCTTGCTCTGCTTCTGAGGAGGAAGGCCGATTAATCACGTGTGGGCTGTTTGAGCTCTCAGGGCAGACTGTCAGCAGCCGTGTTGTTTGTGTGGACGATGGAATTGGCCTGCGCATGCTGTCACCGTATTATTTGTCTTTCTCTCTCTCCACTTGAGATGAGTCATATCTTTAGATAGTCAGAAAATGGTAAGCAGCTCTCGACTGGACATGGTGCTCAGAGTCCCTCTCACTTTTGGATCATTGTTGGTAAACAGTAAGAAAATATAAAGTACTCAGTAATTTGAATTAGAATAAGTAGAATAAGCTATATGCTCGTTTGTAATTACTCACGGTTCATTCTCTGAAATCCCTGGGTACCCACAATAGAGATTTTCTGTAGGACCTCTCTGATTGGCTAGGAAGACTGCTCACACTCATATCCATTACGTTGTTCCAGAAACAGCTTCAGACAGTCGATGTTTTTGGCCTATTATAATTTTCTAAACCTTTTGCTTTTGTAACAATGTTTGTGAACTCTGGCCACAAGGAACATGCAGCGCCGCAGACTGGATAAACAAAACTTGAGGTGGCCCCTAAATATCCGTCTCTCGTGCTGAAATGTCACTAATATGGGAGGAAAAAGGCAGCATTACAGCATTACCAACTTTTTATCTCTTCCTCGACCCTCCGCAGGTCAGACCCGGCAGAGGAGGAGCGCCCACCCAGCCACAGTTTGTCCAACTCCAAGCTGGGGCTCCAGGGGCTGGAGGAGGAGGAGGAGGAGGTGGAGGGCGACGACGAGGAGGAGGAGGAAGGCAGCCTGACAGAAAAGTCTCACGACGAGGCGCCCGAGTCCCCGTCTCCGGTCACGACAGGAGTGTATGAGGAGGACGAGGAGGAGGAGGAGACGGCTCCATTAGCTATGAGCTATGAACACACCCGCAGGTATTCATTTTGTTAACTACACAAAAAAAAAAAAAAAAAACACAAATCAGGCTTCGTGGACGCTCTTTACATAAATCTACACTTTAGCCGCAGCTAATGTACTCCATATATTCTATCTATTAACAAACCTTTTAACAAAAACGCCCTTTATACCTTCTTTCATGATAACCAAAGTCAATACTGAACAACTCAACATATTGAGAAGGACAGACAGACGTAAAACATAGATTGAATTTAGTGATTTCCTTTACAGACACCCAAAACTTTAAACATCCAGTGTTTCAGCTGAGCTAATGTGAGGCCAGCTTCTGCTCCTACTATCTCTTTTTTCTCCCTCAACCTGTCCTTTTATTAATCCTGCCTTTCCTTTTCTCTTCATGTTTTCTTTCACTTAAACGGCCTCCTTTGAATTCCCCTCCCCCCTTCATCACATTAACCCCTTATCTACCCTTTCTCTACGTTCATCTCTCCGCCCGTTCACCCTACCATCTGTCCTCCGACCGCCCCATCCACGCCACCCTATTTCTGCCATCCATCCGTCGGTGTGCAGGTGTATAGAGGAGGAGGGCTCTCTCTTGGACCTGGAGGGTCTGCCCAGCTTTCCCAAGAGCCTGGAGGGGTTACGTAAAGCAGCCAGTGATGAGCAACCCTTTGATGTTAAAGACATATTTAACGCTTCACTAGAGTCGGAGGCTTTGAAAGAGACATTGTACAGGCAGGCTAAAACCCAGGTATGTAGCCGGATTTTGGACGTCTGTTAAAAAGAGGCAGGGACAGGAAAAATATGCTGCTCTGTTAAGACAGGAGCAAGGACGAAATGTGTCCTGTGAATCGAGAGATAAGGGATGAGATGGCTCCTTTCACATTTTAAGTGCTTGACAGAAGAAAAGGTTGAGAATCCAGTAAAGGTTAAAAAATGCCCACACTGTCACATCTTTTGCTCACTTAACCTACTAATCTATTTCCTGCGGTCTGCTGTTGTCCTTTCTGTTTTCTTCAATCTAAAAAAAAAAGTCTAATGAAACAGAACTACAACTTACAGAATCAAGAAATTAAAGGATAATTACGGTTTATTACAACTTGAAATCTGTGAACATAGCAACATCAATACAAAGAGTCCAATGGAGCAAGCAGTGAGACAGTCTTAGAATAGAAATATGATCTATGGTGTGATAAACCAAAATTGTTTTAATTTCTTTTCATTGCTTTGAATGTAGAGAAATGTCACAAAAAATGAGCATTTAAAAACACTGACTGGTGCAGTTTCCTTTTGCTAAAAGTCACCTGTCCTCTCCCGCAGGCTTATGCAATGATGCTGTCTCTCTCGGAGAACAACCCTTTGCACGCACCCTCCCAGAACTCTCTGGACGCTTGGCTGAGCATGGGAGGTGGACCGTCTGAGACGAGCAGCTTTCACCCGCTCAACCACATCTAGACGAAAGAGAGAGAGAGAGGAAGTGGGAGCAAGAGTAGGAGAAACTTTACTTTCGCAAGTGAATAGAAGCAAGAGTGGACATGAGTAGTGAGAAGACATGGAGGCCGCAAGAAGAATTCAGTGTCACATACGCTTCAAGATAGAAAGAATACGCTTTGTGTGGATACGTGTGTTTTTTTGCAAAAGTGTGTGTGTGTGTGTGTGTGTGTGTGTGTGTGTGTGTGTGAGTGTGGAGGAGTGAGAGTGAGAGCAAGAAAGGAGGAAGAGATTGTCCCCAGGTGAGGCGTCTCACAAGACTCTGTCAAAGAGAAAGCACTGCTAAGCTCCTGTTGATGTGAAGGACATGATGAATGCTTCTCAACAGCATTGAAACTCTGCATTACTCTGATCCTCCCCAAGTCCACAAGGCTCACCCCAGCACCGTAGGGACCTTACTTAAGGCTCTCATAAAGACACTTAATGACTAGTATGTCTCTAAAGTCTGTGCACACCGCCTACTACAAGCACTGCAGCATCAGCACTGCATTAGCACTGCATGTCCACAAGGTGGTGCCGTTTCACTAGGAACATAGTGGGCGCGTGCACTATTGTCTCCAGGTTTCCCCCCACCAATCATGGGCGACTCATTTACTGATCTTGTTTCAGTTATAACTGCTAAATCAACAATAGCACCACACTAAATGTTACTTGAGGAAATGACAGTTCCAGTAGACTGTTGATTTTTTTAATGATTACATGGAGAATGATGTTCAATGTTCAAATGTGCACAGCAACTGGTGATTTTTAATGAGCTATCTTGGATACTAGCCATTGTAATTGGTTACCCAATTTGATCATGCTGAAAATTTAAATCATACTCAAAAAAATGAGGAAAGTCTTTCTCTGCTTGTTTATTTCATCATAAGTTGTTAATTTTATTTACTTTCTTTCCTCTTAGATACCACAGTATTGTTTCTTTGTAGGCACCGCAGTGCTAAATTGTTAATATAATTATTTTAGAGAAGGACCAAAATTGTATGATACTGTCATATGATGTACAAAATAACCTAGATGGTCATAGAAAGAGTGGTATGTGCCAAATAACCCATAGAAAATGTTTTGTTCTCTGACAATCATTTCATTTCCAAGGGGCTTGCCTTTGCTGTCATAGTTTTTTTTTTTTTCTTTTCTTATTACGCTCTTATAAATTTGATTTAAGAAGTGTGTGTATGTATTTATTTTTGGTTGTTTTGTCATGACTGGAGGAGTGAAAATGAAGAAAAGTCATTTTTATCCCTCTTTTCTTGTTGCTGAAGGAATGAACGCCTATCAGAGGGAGATTCTGAATCTCTGGTTTTGATGCGTTAGTGTGCCAAAATGGAAAGAACCCATGAAATTAATTGTTTTTATTTATAGTGAAAGATAGCTGTAGTTAGATTTAGTTCATATTTGGCATTGTAACGTCCTGCAGTGTTTAGTTTTTAATTTTTTTTCCTTGTTTCGGTTCAACCATTTTACCCAGTATGCAGAATGTGTCTTGTTCAAATTGGCTCAAGTGGTATGGGGAGGAGGGCAGGCTTGGACAACTCTCACTATGAATGTCAGAAAAGGGCATTATGTTGTCAAACCATTGTATCTGACTCGTTCCTACCACATAAAGCTCTGTTTTTTATTTGATAAATGTAGTGTAACCAGTGAATATTAAAATCTGTTGTCCTATATTAAATGGCCCAAACATCTAAAACACACAGTCACATCTGCATGAACATCTGGTCTCCGCTGCATTGGAGTGACATAATCGCTGCTCATGCAACAAGGAAGGAAAGGAAAGGACTTGTGAAACCAAAAAAAAAAAAAAAAAAAGGAGAGTTCACTAAACTACAGATAGTGTTAAAATGGACATCAGAAATCTGCTGGTCGGTCCTTCCAACACATGTAAAAAGTGTCTACTTGATTATGGACGGGGAAAACAGAAACATTTGATCATGAGTTTAACTTTATATTCCCTGTTCTGCTCGTGAGATCATACTGAAAGCTCATTCCACGTGGTCCACAAGGCAACTGTGCCATGGCGGGCATTTACTGTAGATAACTGTAGATAGCTGCAGGAGGCAGGGGGAGTGAGCATTGTTGATCATTGTTGCCTTGATCCTTCCTGCATACTGGGACTTTGAGAACTAGGCCTGATGCTGTATTTTCAAACTAAACCATATGGGTCCAAGCCATAAATTGATCAGGCTTAGGTCTCTAGAACTTAGAGTACAGATACACTTTCAGACTAGTTTCACTTTCAGTAGATGAGCAACTCGTGTTCTACACGGAGAGGTAAGAAAAATCTGAAACAGAAGCACTGTAATTTTTCTTCACCACAGCAGGTGGAAGTGTGATGCTAGGACTGATGCATCATCTCATTTTTCTAAAGACAAAAGTCTTTTGTTTTTATAATTCTACTGAATGAGATTTCATTCATGGTAAACACATTGTTTTCCAACTTGTGGTTATAAAATGTAAAGACTTGGGTTGCTAAGTTTTTAGGTTGACTATATGTAGTAATTCATGTCATGGACTACTGTAATAAGTACGCGCTGTGTAAAGCAAAGGAATTGAAGGCATTGAAGTATTCCATTTTGCCAACTTCAGAAAGTATTCTGGCAGATGGTCGCTGAAATATGTTTCAGCATAATAGAACATGGTTGCTGTTTTCCCCCCACTGTTACAGGAGAAAGTAAAATATACATATTGTTTCTTTTTAACTGTATAGTATTTTAAAGAATGAAAAACAATGATGCATTTGTCTGAAGAAAAAAAAATCATTGAAAAATATGGGTTTAAATGGATGGTGCTTGTTTTGTTTGAATCTGAGTTGTATATCGCCTCTGTTATGTTTATTGAAAACAAACAAAAAAAAAGATATTGTGCATGACGTGTTTAGCAGTCATAATGATGTCCATTTGTGAAATGTGTATCAATCAAAAAATGAGAAAAAAAAAAGAGAAGAAAAAAATAAATCCGTAGATGCACTTATTGTACATGTGGTTAGGTTAGTAGGTTTGACTTCAAGTTCTGGACTGCCTTACAGGTGGCTCTGAAAGACATAGAAAAGACTTGTGGGAGAAGACATAATGAAAAACAATAAAGGATTGTAGAATAATATTGAACAATTCTGAAATTGCAGTTCTTTTGATGCTTGTGATTATTGAAGATGTACTTTAGAGAAATTTCATTGAAAAGATATGACTCTGATGTTAATTCTGTAGAATAGCAATGTATACCAAATGTAATCTTTCCAATGCTATGAAGAATTTATACATGAAATTGATATGCAATAAAACCTGTGTGCTTTTTAAATGACATGTCCACTGTGTTTGTGTGAGCCATGAGAATATGAAAGACAACACAAGAGTTTTTCCTTTTAGAATTTATCATTTAGGTAATGCTGAAACGTGTTGTTTCTCTTATAGTCACATCAATTTAATGCACTGAACTTTTAACAAAATACAACTAATGAAAGCAATCATTAGCAGCAGCCCTGCAGTATTAGCTTTATGAAACAGTTCAAGTTTAAATGACACTACAGTTATAAACTGAACTACATCAAACATTATGTGGGAGTTAAGCTATAAGCTATTAAAATGGGCTGCGTCCACATTACTGTAGTTAGTTACAATATAGAGTTAAGCTACGTTAAGTTCAAATATATGTCTTCTGGGCGTGAAGTCATTCCTTAAGGCCTTTTGTTATGGTGAAATGGTTGAAAAAAAGATGAGAGAGAATAATGGATGAATCATCATGCATGATGCATGTTAGAGCCAGAGCTCTAACATGCATGATGAATATTGTGCTGCATAACTACTGTTGTTCCAAACATGTGAAAGTAAAAGCATGATTAAATATTTGTAGAGATATCACAGTTTGGGGTTGTGTGGAGGACCACCGACTGCTACTTCCAGTAGTGTAAATGCGTGTTATATTTTCAGGTTGATTTTCATACTTAAATCTCTCCAAACACTTTCCTTTGACTGGTCGGCCACCATGAAGTAAACGAGAGAGGAGAGGAGATGAACCTGTTGATCAGCACGTTGATGAGCACATCTGAGTCGCTGTCAGTTATTACTGTGTTCACAGAACAGTAAAATTAAGAACGACGTGGCAGGGTCTTTTTTTTTTTCTTTCTTGCCTTGGGCCTTGCGTCTCAGGTTACATACCGACTGTATTACAGCTGAAGGTTGTGAGAGCTTTATGGCATCTGAAAAGAGGACCTGCAGAAACAACTCAAAACTAAAAAAAAATGCTGTACATTTTAGGTAAAGATGAAAAAAAGTATTTTTATTGAAAATTGATATTCTCCCCAAGAGAAAACACAAATAATCCGTCAAAGGTAATGTAGTAAAACGCAAAACCTCATATTGTGCAAATACAACATTATATAGCAACATTATCTATCTATCTATCTATCTATCTATCTATCTATCTATCTATCTATCTATCTATCTTATTGACATGTCATAAAGCATTATAGATGTGACTTATAATGAATGATAAGTGGAGTTATGGATGCTCTTGACTACTTCATTCATTAGAGGTTAATTGCCGGGGCTTATAACACATTATGACTACTTACACACCTCAACAATCAAGTGTAAAATGGACACATAGCATGGTGTCATAGTATCATAAGATACCATTGTAGGTATTTGGTAGGTGATTGATTTGATTTCTTATTTTACTGCTCCTGTGTGATTTTAAATAGTTTGTTTACTTGTCCTTCTTTGGTACACAGAAAAAAAACACTATAAAAAGACTTTGTAGAAGCGTTTGGGGACCACAAAAAAGGAATAAAGAATAAATAGTGTTTTGTAGTCCTGATTGTTTCCCTTGTGATTTTATGATATGCTAATAAAAGTCACTTTCTTTAGAAATGAACAGAGCCATGACGTTTTCCACACAGTACCTTGAAGTTGTTGCTTTAAGTTGTCCAGCTCCGTTTTCTGTGACTCCAGCTCTTTCAGTTTAGCTGTTTGTGCTGACAGACAATTAAAATAATTATAATAATTAGAATTAACTTGCAAGTTTGATAGATCAATGAAAGTCATTTTAATGGTGTTACCTTGAAGCTCTTGCTTTAGCTTGTCCAACTCAGTCTTCTGTAGCTCCAGTTCTCTCAGTTTAGCTTTTTGTACTGAAATAAACAGACAGTTTCCTTTAGGTTAGCTTTTGTATCATTACAGTGTTTTCAATGCTGAGAAGGAATATTCTTTTATTCAACAAATAACACAAAATCTACTGTAAATTGTCGTTCATGTGGTATCTAAGCATTTTGAGCCACGTGAGCTGCATGAGTCAACAGATGGTAATTTCAGTTATTTCAGTCAGTCCATCACTTTGGCCCAGACTTATCTTGTTGTTGTCTGGGGTTTTAAGTTTAGTTTAGTTTAGTTTTTTCAACTAAAATGTTGCAACAATTACTTGATGATCATCTTGAAATTTCCCCATTTGGACATTCAGATTGTTCTCAGGTCATTTGTGTATGAAGTTGTATCACTTCAGAGGATAGTAAATAGTAAAAAATATCGTGGAACGTGTTCTCTATAAGGACTAAAGTAGCTTGCCTTGAAGAGGAGTCTTTTAGTTTGAAAAACAAGTTGCTGTTGCCATTAATCACAATCATCAAGACACATTGTGTGTATGTTGAGAAGAATGCATCATAAAGCTACAAAGAAGCTCATCTTTAACTCATCATTAGCTGCAAGTAATAAAGAAAAATATTTTGATGTTAAATCTTATCAAAAAGAAAGTTCCTGTAATGAAGCAGTGGTTCCCATGACTATCACTTCCCTCACTTCCTTACATACCTTCATTCTCTCTCTGTAAGTGCCTCAGCTCCACCCTCTGCTCAGCCAACGAGGCGCTCATCTCTCTCAGCACAACATTGATGTCTTGTGTACAGGTCTGTCGGAGGCCAGAAGAATTTGTTGTTTCTCTTCTCTGATGTTCAGTCTGCTCTTCATGTGGAATAATTTCATTGTCGTGCTCTGTTTGAAGCTGAGCCGTGGAGAGCGAGCAGATCAGCAGCAACAGTGGAAAACACAGTGTCATCTCCATTCTCAAGGCAGCAGTCTGTGCTGTGTTACTTTGGAGTTTCTCTGTTAATCCTGGCCTTAAATAGTGTCTGGTGCTGATCAATCATTACTAAAAATTCTTATCATAAACCTGTAAAGGAGTTCTGTTTGATAACACTTTGTACTTTAGTAACTTGATATAAAAACAAGTACTAAAGAAAAAGTTATTAACCCAACTTGTTCAAACATTAATAAGACGTAAACATATATGCATAATGAAGAACATGTTTCTCTCTTTATTTCCATAATACATCCTCCACACTTTGAAAGTCTGACTTTACAACATGACATAACATAATATTGTTCATGTTTTATATTTCATTAATCAGTTTAATTTTGATTATAATATAAAATGTCAGATTTATGTTTGAGTAGAGAGTCTAACAGCTGTCCAACCATAAAAATTAATTTCTTACATTTACTTACTTCAAAAAAGTAACTACTAATACTAATACTAATGTATTTTATTTTCTGTTAACAATGACAGGACCTTTCAGTTAAAAAAATAAGTAAAAACTTATCAATTACAAAGACAGAATTTCAAAGATTAGTTTATACTTTTATTCAAATATAAAGGAATATATAATATTACACCTTTAATATGTACAAATTATTGTTGTCGTCATCCAGCTTTCATATACAGGATAAATACTTTAAATGAGACTTTAATTTTGCAGGTACTCATACATGACTCGTTTATGATAATTAGATATTTAGAAATAAAAAAGCACAACTACTGTATCATGCATTTCAAGGAACAATTAATTTTCTCTCAAGCATAAACTGCACAACTCTATTGTCGTTTCTGTAAAAAAAAAGTAAAGACAGAGTAGAGAATCAAACAGTAAAGAGGAGATGGTTTGGTTGGATATTGTGATATTGTGATACAAGAAGCAAGTAAGTAGTTCCTGGTGTTGATCTAAATCCAGATGAAGACACATAATTTTTTTTCACCTAAACATTGTGAGGAAGATCAAGTGATATTTGAGCATTTTCAAATTTTCTCTTGAATTACTGCATTTTCTTATTCTAATGTTAAAAAGACAAATCTGGCACAAGTGTTCCCACACTGTCTATCACAGTATATTTTGATGCAAATCAGGAAGACATGTGGGTGAAAAAATGTTGCTGTGCACTGCTGTCAATCAGCTTTGAAATGAAAGAAAAAGACATCTCAATATTATCAATAAATAGATATTTTGCAGCAGTGTGTGTAAAAGTAAGACAAGGAAGGACTATTTCCCTCTCACATGGTGAAAAGCAGATGACCACTGAAGGTATTATAGTGATGTTGATCATCATATATCCTTGAGGAAGCCCACAGACGCAAAAACACGACATCTCCTGCCTGTAGAGGCAGTGTGGCACTATTAGCAGAACTTCCAAAATGGGAAGGCTGATGTTGATATGCCATAAAAGTATGGACTCTGTTCTTAACCAACACAGCACACAGATAATGTGAAGCATGTCCATGCCCAGCAATGTTGAATTCAAAGTGGTAGACTCCTCTCACTGGTGCAGTGAATATACCTGTGGGACATTTTTTTGTCAGTGAATGTAAAAGGAGAATCGACTGTTTTAATTTCAGTTAACCTGGTTAAAGCCAATATTGCAGAAAAGTATTGGCACATTACCTGTTATCGGGTTGTAGGCATTTCCAATGTTTGTAACGACATGTCCGAAGACCAGAGTAGTGTGTGTATTAAATGGTCCGATAGTTCCTGAACCTGAAGCCAGCAGAGAGGCTGAGAAAGCCACTCGATTGACTGAGAGAGAGAGAGAAAGAGAGAGAGAGTGATGGCATTGTTCTGAACTGACTGTGGATGCAGCTTTGCGACCAACATTATCCGCATTTTTGTGGAATTAATTTGTTGTTTGTCTTTGCTGTCATTGTTTTTGTGTGGACCCAAAGAAGAATAGTGACCACCTTGTCAAAGGTCATGGGGAGCCCAGTGAAGAAAAAACAGGGTTTTAGAGTCTTTATTTACGCCTATGGTACTCCATTGTAAGTCACTTTTTTTTAGAGCCTTGATGTTCTTCACACAGTACCTTGAAGATGTTGCTTTAGCTGGTCCAGCTCAGTTTTCTGCATCTCCAGTTCTTTCAGTTTGGCTGCTTGCACTTGAATAAACACATAATTGCATGTAGGTTAGTTTTTATTATACTGCTCCACAATTCCTTGAAAATGTCTCCAACGGAGTTATAGGAAACACTCTTTGATTCAATAAATAACACAAAATCTACTGTAAATGGCTGAGTTACTTTTTGAGTCCTGCTGGTTACATGAGTCTTAATATCTTAATATCTTAACAACTACTGGATGGATGAAATGAAATGTTAGTTAGTCCAAAACTTTGGTTTATTCCTAAAACTACAGATGCTCTTATACTAGTTTACTTTTATGTTAATTAGCATATGTTAGCTTTTTAACACACTGCTCTTGCTAAAATTCTGACACATTGTGTGTATGTTGAGAAGAATGCATCATAAAGCTACAAAGAAGCTCATCTTTAACTCATCATTAGCTGCAAGTAATAAAGAAAAATATTTTGATGTTAAATCTTATCAAAAAGAAAGTTCCTGTAATGAAGCAGTGGTTCCCATGACTATCACTTCCCTCACTTCCTTACATACCTTCATTCTCTCTCTGTAAGTGCCTCAGCTCCACCCTCTGCTCAGCCAACGAGGCGCTCATCTCTCTCAGCACAACATTGATGTCTTGTGTACAGGTCTGTTGAAGGCCAGAAGAATTTGTTGTTTCTCTTCTCTGATGTTCAGTCTGCTCTTCATGTGGAATAATTTCATTGTCGTGCTCTGTTTGAAGCTGAGCCGTGGAGAGCGAGCAGATCAGCAGCAACAGTGGAAAACACAGTGTCATCTCCATTCTCAAGGCAGCAGTCTGTGCTGTGTTACTTTGGAGTTTCTCTGTTAATCCTGGCCTTAAATAGTGTCTGGTGCTGATCAATCATTACTAAGAATTCTTATCATAACCACATACAGGAGATCTGCTTGATAACACTTATTCCTTGGAACATGTAATCTGGAAAACAACAGTGAAACCACAACACACAAACATTAATGATCTGTTAGTATCTGTATGTTGGAAGGTAGCTCCATTTTTTAAATAATCAGTTGTGGAAAAATAATATAAATGTGGATAATCAAAAGTTCAAATGTATTTATTTAAAGCCCCAAATTACACAAACATTAATAGAACTTCAAAAAACCCTTTATGGGAAAAAAGAAGAAACCTGAGGAAGAGCCACAGATGAGGGATCCCTCTCCCTGGGATGGACAGACGTGCAATAGATGCCACATGTACAGAGAACATCATCATCAGTCAGTCATATATGGAGTTACATTTGGGTCATAATAAACTGTATCTATACTGAGTTCATTGGGTTTAGTCCATGTGTGAAGGTATCACAGGTAATGGAAATGAGTCCATGAGTCCAGGTGCATCTCTAGATGTCCTCATATGGAGCTCTGGCCACTCGACCTTCTCTCCACAACACAGACACAGATCATGTCCCCACCAGGCCAGTGAACCTCAGACAGATGGACCAAAACCAGAATCAGCAAACAACCTTCAAGACTGGAGAGAACAGGGAGGACCGGGTCTCCGGCAGTAACATGCACGCACTTTACGGGACATAAGTGTATTCACTTTAACCACTTTAACCACTTTAACCAGTCTATAAGCTTGACTCCAGTTTGCACTACTACCATATATATTTTGCCATGTCTTATTTATTTTTAGTTTGGTTGTATCATTTTGCTTATTTGGTTGTGTCACTGTTTGAAATCATAACAGGTGACAGGTTCTAAGAAAGACAGTGTGAGACAGATATAAATGTCATCTCTACTGAAGTTCAATCACACTTAGAATCAGCTTTACTGGTCAAGTACGTGTTCATACCAAGAACTGATTTTTCATGACTCTCAATGTACATATACAGAAACAGACAATACATACAGTTTAAAACAAGGACAACAACAGTGTAAATATTGAATAACTCTATGTAAAAACAAGTTGTTGAAGGAGTAGTAAAGAAAAGTTATCATCTGAGCCTGTTTAAACATTAATGACACAGTGACCTCCCTCAGGTTGTTAATTGGGTGAGATGAGACTGACTGAATTAGATAAAGATCATGTTTATTTCATTACTTTCTCAATAAATCCAACAAAGTTTTTTTAAATTTGGCTTTTGAATAACAGTGTCACTCTAAATAACCTCATTAATGATTACCACACAGTCAGTTTAAATCATATCATAATAACTCCACATGTGTGAAAAAAATACAACTTGTGTTTGAGTAAGGCTCTGACTGCTGTTTAACCTTAAAAAATACTTTTGGTCAATGTTTCGTGTGTTACTCTCAAACAGATATGATGCATTTATTTGGATTTCTGCAAACAGTGAGAGGATGTTTAATTAGGAAATAAAATTTACCATGAGCTGAAGAAAAGTCCACAGACAGAACGGCAAATATATGCCTATGCTTTTATTCAAGACGTAAAGGAATACAATAATAATATAATATATGTAATATGTACAAATTAATATTGCTATCATCCAACTTTCATATACCGAATAAATACTGTAAATGAGACCATCATTTACTAATACAATACTCCTCTATGTCAACATACTTATTATATGATACAGTACAGCAGTGTTTTTTTATTTGTAAGTATCTACTACTGTCCCTTACATTACAAGGAAGATAATACATTTCTCTCACACATACACTTAACAAGTCAATTTAAAATTCTATATAACAATGTAAAATACAGAGTAAAGATTCAAAGTAAGTAGCTCCTGGTGCTGATCTGGATCCAGATTAAGACACAGTTGTTCTTTTTCTCTCTCTCTCTTTCTTTTGTGTGTGTGTGTCTTAATATTGTGAGTAGGTCAAGGGATTTTCCATAATTTTCTAATGGATTAGTGCACCTCCTTTTTCTAATGTTTAAAAATCAGGCACAAGTATTCCCTTGCTGTCTATCCTGGTCTATTTTGATGCTAATCCAGAGGGAGATGTGGATGAAAAACCCATGAACTGTTTCTTATTAAAAAGATTATTGTTGTTGTTGTGCATTGTTGTGAATGGGCTTTCAAATAAAAGAATGAGAAATTACACTTTTATTAACAAGAACTGATACACTGCTGCAGTCTGTGAATGCAAAGAAAAGAAGGACTTTCTATCACAGAGTGAAAAGCAGATGACCACTGAAGGTACTATGGTGATTTTCATTGTCAAATATCCTTGTGTTACTCCACAGACGCAAAAACACAACATCTCCCACCTCCAGAAGCAGTGTGACACTATTAGCAGAACTCCCATAGTGGGATGGCTGATGCTCATATGCAATGAAAATATGCTGTGCATTCTTGACCAACACAGCACCTGAAGGATGTGAGTTATGTCCATGTGCACCAATGTTGAACTCAAAGTGGTAAGCTCCTCTTACTGGTGCAATGAAAAAACCTGTGAGACATTTTATGTCAGTGAATGTAAGAGAAGAATCATCTGATGCAAATGCAGTCTGCCAGATTGAAGTCAACATGGCCAAAAAGAGTTATGTGAAATTTTGAATACCTGTGTTTGGACTGTAGGCATTTCCAATGTTTGTGACAACATATCTGAAGACCAGAGGAGTGTGTGTGTTAAATGGTCCAATATATCCTGAACCTGAAGCCAGCAGAGAGGCTGAGAAAGCCACCTGTTTGACTGAGAGAGAGTGAAAGAGAGAAAGGGAGGGACAAACTTCTTTTAAAGCAGCTGATATCACAGCAATGTGATGGTTATAATGCTGAGTATGTTTCTGAAGTCAGTACTGTTATCATCCATCAAAAATATTGTGTTGTGTGTCATTGTGCTATTCAGCATTCTAGATATGTTTTTAACTTGTGTAAATATCAATAGAAACACACTGTTCAGATATCAAATTGCTACCTTAGTTTTGAGCCTTACCTTCTCCCTCTTTCTTTAGAGCATCCACCTGGTTTTCTGTGACATCTGTCCTGCCTTTCAATGTGATCAGCTCTGCTGATTGTGCTGAAATTAATCAAAATGTAGAAATGTGAAATAAACCACCTCCAGTGAAAACTGTCTTGACAGTTAAAGTATTCCACATCATTGTTTTTTTTTTATGTTGTTCTTTAGCCATTAAAAACCCAGACTTTGTTACAATAAATTACTTCATACTGTCCAGAAGTAATTTACTGTCCAACATGCATCATTAAAACTCTTCGTGAATATATTTAATTTATTTAGGAAAACTGGCTTTCGATGATGAAATGTAACCATTTGTCATTGTGCAGTATACCTTGCAGCTGTTGCTTCAGCATGTCCACATCAGTCTTTTGCAACTCCAGTTCTCTCAGCTTAGCTGCCTGCGCTAAAACAAACAAATAAATAAATAAAGATTAGACATATAATTGCAAACAATGTGTTTGTCCTTTGCCATATGACCTGCTATGACATGTGAGCCTTTCATAACATAATAGTGGTTCCCATGACTATCACTTCCCTCACTTCCTTACATACCTTCATTCTCTCTCTGTAAGTGCCTCAGCTCCACCCTCTGCTCAGCCAACGAGGCGCTCATCTCTCTCAGCACAACATTGATGTCTTGTGTACAGGTCTGTCGGAGGCCAGAAGAATTTGCTGTTTCTCTTCTCTGAGGTTCAGTCTGCTCTTCATGTGGAATAATTTCATTGTCATGCTCTGTTTGAAGCTGAGCCGCGGAGAGCGAGCAGATCAGCAGCAACAGTGGAAAACACAGTGTCATCTCCATTCTCAAGGCAGCAGTCTGTGCTGTGTTACTTTGGGGTTTGGAGTTAATCCTGGCATTAAATAGTGTCTGGTGCTCATCAATCATTACTAAAAATGATTGCGAGACACACGTGCAGGAGGAGGGGAGCATAGGCCATGAACCGATGCCCTGTATCTCATTCAGTTGTTGGCGGTTCATTCAAGATCTCCCCAGTTAAGCCAACTCCCACACATTTCTGACTGGACACATAATATCTAGCTATTGTATTCATTCAATTTTCCCTCCCCCCATGTCTTCCCATCACTGTAAGTATCTACTGCTATACCTTGCCTGTGAAGTCACCCATCATGATAATGAGGTCTCTGAATACATACTACTGATTAGATGATTCATGCTGTAATAGGCAAAGGGGAAAGAGGAAAGAGCTGGTGGGTTTCCATGCAGTTAGAGCCTACGGCCACTCTGTCCATATGTCCATACTTGTGGCAGCCTGGTTCAGATGTTCCATGTCCTCAGAAGGATCGCTTTCTTTGGCATCAGAAGGTGTATCAGCATTCCTTGTGGTTTTGACTGGGGGGCATTTCGGTCCCCATTGCTGGGGCACCTTCATCAATCAGGTGTATGATTTGTTTTTCATTTACAAAAACCCATTAAGCATAGCTCTCATGGTCACTGGCGTATGCAAGCCTCTTCATAGTCATCAGTCCAGGTGAGGAAGAAAGACAGCACTAGATAGATAAGAGACATTAAAGACTGTAAATATGGAACAACGTGATATAAAAACAAGTCATTGAAGGAGTAGTAAAAAATGATCATCCCTTCCTGTTAAAATATGACTGACACTGTCAGATATAGTGACCTCCCTCAGGGGGTTAATTAGCTGAGATATGACTTACCAGAAGTCATGAGTAATAAAAAACATGTTTCTCTCTTTGCTTCCTCAATAAAACCAGCACGGTTTTAAAGTCTGACTTTTGAAGAGAACAACACAAAAACATCCACTGACAGGCAGCAGCAGACATGTCTGCAGTCTATGTGATCTTCACCACAGCTTCATTATTCCTAACTGACATCGACAAGTCTCACCCAAAAGCAAAGGGAAGTGCTAAGACATAAGATCATAATATGTAGAGCTTCTCAGCTGAAAATGAATCAGAGTTGACTGTGTTGATTGAGCTTGTAATGTCATAAACGTCTGTGACAACAGGATTTTAAATTTTAACAACCTAATTACTAAATTGTAACCTTACTCATTTCAAATCAATAAGATTTGAAATTAGTACAGATACAGCAAAAGTGTACATGCTGACAGTGATACTATCACTCCTCATACTGTATTACAATCAGTAATGCATAAAAAAGGATTCTCATTGCCATCAGCTGCCATCTTTAGAGTAGTGGAACCAACTAATACGATCATTTAAAATCTTGCACCACAACCGCTTAAACAGTTTGAAACAGGCTCAAGGTTAACACGAGTTATGTTAAATGTTGGCCCACAAAGTTTGGTCAACACTCCTCTTCAGTTGTAGTAGCATAAATGTGTAATTCTTTACTACAGAGTATCAGAGCCCTCCATTCCCATGTCTGAAAACAACAACACCACAAACGTGCCCTCTTGGGTGCCACTATAGTAGATAAAGTATCAGTATAAGATAAAGTCATGTAAATCCAGCCACCAGGGTGTTGGTCCAATACACACATGATAAAGCGTCCTGTTGATTGCCCTCTGTTTTATTACAGAAGTATAGTACTTATACTGTGTTATTTGTTTTTGTTTTGTTTGTTTTTTTTGCTAACAATAAGAGGATATTCACTTTCAAACAAAAGTTACCATGTGTTATGAAAGGTCCACAGATAACACAGTGATAATTTGTTTATGCTTTTTTCTAAATGACAGAAAATAAGAAAATAATACTTAATATGTACAACATTATTGTTTCTGCACTGCTCTGTCATGAAATTTTCATACATAGGAAAAATAAATCAGATTTTTATCTGCAGGTACTGTTTACGTGTTCATCTATGTCAAAATACTCAGCAGGTGAAGTGACAGAATTCCTGTGAACTAAGAAATCACATTTAAAAAAGCATAAAACAAACAAAATAACACAACAATCATCATACAGTGGGAGAAACAAAGGCATTTTTTTCTGTCTTTTTCTGTCTCTTTCTCACTTTAACAGCACATGATGATCAAAGTTTCTATAGATCAAAGTGGATAAAGAGACATGGGATTATGTGGGCCAAAAAGTAGTATCTGGTGCTGATCTGGATTGGGTCTGCACTGTTTCATGTGAAACTGTTTAATTGAATGACTGCAGTGCCCCCTGCTGGTTATCTGACAGCAGAAGTCTTACTGTTTCTCTTGCTGCAATTTATTCTCCTACACTGTCGCCTTGGGCATTATTTGTCTGTGAGTATTTTGTCTTCTCACTTTGTAAAAACTATAAGCAGAATATAGATGCTGTATTTTTGTACTACCAAGTTCCAAAAAGTGAGTTTCTTATATTGATATTTTGTTCTGAACTGTGTGTATGTCTACAACATTTCATTGATTAAATTAGAAAAATAATTTTAATCATTTCACAATTTTCAATGCAAACCATTTGAGGTAAAGTTGTTAAAATGTCCTCATGGCTAAAAACAATGACCAGATTTATGAAACAGTGTTGGGTAGTGTATTGTAATAGTTAAGCCTTCCCTTTTTAAATGAGCGCAAGTTCAGGTCAGAGTCTTACAATGGAGCACTGCTGACACTGTGGACCACGTATCCCTCAACCTAGACACATAATGATCCACTGAGGCAAATGACTCCTGCATGCCTACATTTAACATATAACATATCAGGAGAGACTGTCTCTTGAGCAAACAAGACTCGTGTGGGATAAAGGATTAGCATGAATACAAGAAGGATATTTAAGAGTATTTAAAAGCCTATGCAACTCCTTGAACAGAGTTGATTTGAAGTTACAACCTAGGTCTGATGAACGACACACCCATTCCTCTATACTTCAGCCTTCAGCCACATTGTGTGCTTCCTGATTAGGGAAGCCTATGTCTACTCTGAAGAATAAGCAGATTGTATCTATTTTTGCTGAGAGACTATAGGACAGGGCCAAGAATATCCCTCATTCAAAAGGCCTAGATCTAGCTGATGGCTAGGACCACACGGCAGGAAGCAGAATCAATACGTTCTCTGACCTTTTCCTTGACATCTCAGAACTGGAGTCTGACTGATAATGGATACTCTGATACTGGCCAATGCTGATACCGATATTAGCAAGTAAAAGAAATGCCAATATCAATAAATTAGTCAATATTTTTTAGATATGCAAACAATTTGCATTTATAGATGTATGTTATGTGTTTTTTCTTCAGTCTCAGCCAACTGTTAAAAAAAAATCTAAATAAAAATGTATGAGACGATAACTGAATGATATATTTAAGATGGAGTTAGCTTTATATTTTCTATTCTACATTATCAGACATTATGGCATATCGGAGGTATATGCTGATTCCTATAAAGCTGGACAAAAAGGACAAAATCTGCTGATCTGATCAACTGACCAATCAATTGGTCTGACTCTACCTGAAACCAACCAGCAATAAAAACTGTCAGTAACTCTCTTTTTGTACCTCCAAATGACCTCTAGTATAAACACTGTGCAGCTGCTCTAAAGCGCTACCTGTACTTGGGATGCAGCAGTAATGGACATATATAGAAAACATGTCAGATGTTCCTAAGAAAGTGTAACCAAACACAATTATATCATCCAAGTAAAGTAAACAGATCTGCAAGGATTGTATTCATCCACCTCTGAAGAGCACTCCATGCATTGCAAAGCACAAAAATTGACATTAAATTCAAATGCTAAGAGAAGTGATAAAAGTAGTGAATTTGGGTCCACTTCCACTGGCCAATGGCCACTAGCTAAATCAACAGATGGCATTTTCTAAGCGTCCTCAACTCTAGGAGGGGATCTGCATTCTTTCTTGTGGCTGTCAGTAGACTAAAGAAAGGAAGAATTATACCTCTGGCAAGAATGCGTCGCTCACCTCTTGCTGATCTTGTTGATAAAGGGGACCGCTGGTGGATTTTAGCGTCAGTCTCACCCTGACCAACCTCAGATACGTTCTGATGCAGTGATTGTAATACTGATTTTAACTGGGCTGGAGAGAAGCCCGTCTCCTCCACCACAAATTGGCTCGACTGTCCGACACACACCAAGATGTTTCCTCCCTCACTGTCCTCACACTGCTCAAACTCATCCTACACCTGCAAATAGTGTTTCAGTACTTGCGTTCAGTGTCAGTGATTACATTGATAACTCGTACCGGCAGTGCAGTGCTTAACCCCGCAAGCCACTCAAACTACCAAACGGTCACAGTGTGTAGAGGGAGGTGGAGGGTTTGAACCCTTTGTGGCTGGCTGGTTTAACAGGCAGCTTTCTCAGCTGCATTGCTGCCCTCTGGTGATGAAGTCCAAGGGCCCTACTATGAAGACAAAAGCTGGTCTTAAACATATCACCATTAAAATCACAGATGAGTTATTGCTTCAGGTGTTTCAATGAGTCCCAAACAGGGTACGCTTGTATTTCACTGTTTTGCTGTTTGGTTAAAATGGACAACACAATGCAACATAATGCTGCAGCTTCATGACAGCAATTTAGTAAAGATTGGTTTTAGTCCATCACAATCACAAACTTTAAGCAACATGCTGATGAGTATTGTTTTGTGGATGTGCAATTAGCAGTACCACTTGTTTTAACAGGGACACTCAGTGCAGACAACAATAAAATAATAAAGAAAATGTGTGTGTTTGTTCACATAGATGGACTACATGTATGGGAAATAAAGTGAATACATAAAAAGAGCTTACAGTATATGAACATGTAGACAGCAGCAGGTGTATGAGTGTACTTGGATTTTCAATCACCTTTCATGTCACATCAACAAGTACTGACGTTTCAGAATTTTTCAAAAACATGAAGAATAAACGTGGCGTGGCTTATTGAAGGTTTACCTCGTGTCTTACTGTTTCTGACTCCCAGCATTGACTCTTTACACCGTTAACTCAAAAAATGAAACCCCAGAAACCACTGGCCTCCTTAAACTGTCTGACACTGACATGATGGGAAAGTTAATCGATATAAGATGACTGCAGAATATAGTCAAACCAAAGACGAATGAATGAATCTTTTTGATATCAGTCTATGGACAGTAGTCAATAACAGACTCAACATCTTGTTTTCAGGTCACTGCAACCAACAATTGTGTCTTCTCTCACCTCATGGGGAATAAAATATACATGGATAGAGTATTTAGAAGCATTATTTATCTTGCCACATAACAAGATAGAAACATTAGACTTTGGTTAGATGCAAACTTTTATTAAATAATCTGAAGCTTCCGGCAGATAAATTAAAACATTTCACTTTGCCATCCAGGCACTGTTAATTATGAAAAGAGGGCTCCTCGACTCTAAACACCTGTTTATGTAATTGGCTGGCTTAAAAACAATATGTCCCTTTAAGAGGAAGAGAATTAAGGGTGGGGGGTGAAGCAAGAAGGCACTACTTCCTCTTAGCTCTCACAATCAAAACACCATTCGTGCGCAATGGGCGAGTGTGCATCCCCGACAGGACATTTTCTAATCTAACACTTGGCGCACACGGTCGGGAAAGACCCCCCTCCCCCTTTTTGTTGCACCATGCTGCAGCTCAACGACACGGTGGAGCCGGAGAGTCCCGGCGCGGCGATCCTCCACCCGGCGCCGGCCGAAGAGGGGGTCGAGGTCGCCTTCACGCCGCCGGAGGCCGGACGGAGCCTCGGCCACGGAGCCGCGGTGGCCTGCTGCCCCCCGCTGCAAACCCTGACGCCTTTTCACGTGCACAACCCCACGATCCAAGCGAAGGTGAAGGACTACTTCGTGTTCAGGGTAAGTGACGGATGGCGGGTTTGTTTTTCAACGCGACCGGGCCCCTTCAAAATAAAACGCCCCTCGAAAAGGCGCATCGACACGAGCAGCTCACGCAGCAGACGCATTACACTGTCACAGCAGAGGGGGGGGGGACTCTGACATGATGCTGACGCTTGTGTGATGCTGATCCCAGCCAGGTACCATCGAGCAGGCGGTGAACGACATCCGGACCGTGGCTCTGCCCTCCGAGGATGGAGAGGTGCTGAGCGTGTGGCTGCTGGCTGAGTGAGTTTCACAGCAGCATGCGATGGTTTCGTTTTTGGGCCCCGAACAAACATGCAGGCAGCTGTTTGGTGCTGTGTGCTGCTCACACACGCACACCCATCAGCCTCACATCAGATGTATTACAGTGCAGACTAAATGTTTGTTTTGGGCTCTTGTTTGCACTCATCCATAAGTTGAGTGCCTGTTTTTCTCCTCTTTTTGTGGTTTTGGATATTTACTTTTAACTTGACTTTAATTCAGCCACACAATTCAATAAATTACAAAAGTTTTAGGCCATGTTTCAAATTCAAAAGTATTGCCCTGTTTATCCATTCCTACAGAGTGGACCACTGGAACAATGAGAGGGAGAGACTTGTGCTTATAACCGATAGGTGAGTAAAAGTACATTTTGGTCGCTTAAATGTGTGAGGAAATACGCCACACCATCTGACGCATTTTCGGTTGTGCGTGCAGGTCGCTGCTGGTGTGCAAGTACGACTTCATCAACCTGTTGTGTCAGCAGGTCGTCAGGATCTCTCTCAACGCCGTAGACACCATCTCGGTGGGCGAGTTTGAGTTCCCACCCAAATCCCTGAACAAGTACGCCAACGCATTTCATCTGCCAGCAGCACAGTAGTCTTTACTCTATGTAAATTAATGCCAGCAAAGAAGAAGACTCTACTTCAGCCATGTCAAGTCACATAAGTAATCATTTAATCATGCGGCTGGGATTTTGTCATTGATCAGTTGTAAAACCAAAGTAGTTGCCTTAAACAGTTCAAGTTTTGTATTGTTAATAATGTTATTGTTATTTTCGTTGTTCATAAGTTGGTAATGAAAAGACTGATTGATATAAAATCTATAGACATGAATTAGAGCAGATTTAAAAAAAATGGCTTCCTCTCTAAATACCTGTGGCTCAGCGCCGTGCTGTGCTGCTGGCCCGTGTAGCTGGCTGATCCTGGCTGCAGTCACACTCCTCTTACACTCTTGTGCTTTCCTACAGGAGAGAAGGCTACGGCATTCGAGTCCAGTGGGACAAACGTCCCCGGGCCTCGTTCTTAAACCGCTGGAACCCCTGGTCCACAGACATGCCCTACGCCACCTTCACGGAGCACCCCATGGCCCATGCTGATGAAAAGGTGGCCTCTCTCTGCCAGGTACGAACTACGGCAGACTAAAAACGAATATTGAGCTGTTCAGGTGATGGATTATTGGACATTTTGAAAACATTAGGGGATTTAAAAGCTTGAAATGTAAGCTACTTTAAGATTTTTCTTTTGTGCCGGCCTTCTGCGTATTGCACAAGACAAACAAGGGTGACCAGTGGTGCAGCATTTCATTCGTTCATTCACACAACAGACAGCAGAAACAGCCCCCGCAGGCACAGTCCAGCTGAACACAACAGACCGCCTTAAAAATGAACATGTTACTTTCAGAGTTGTTTATTTTGTATTGGCAAGGCAACAAAAATACCAGGGGCAGTTTTCTGGGAATATGACTGAATTTTTTGCTGTATGCAGTAACTGGAGCAAGTATATTATATACATAAAGTCTCAATCATTTCCATTATTCCACACTTGTGAGCCGCTCCAGGAGATGTTGCTTTCAAACTAGACTTTAACTATTAGCTTTATATTGATAGAATAGCGTAAAAAAAAAAAAAAATATATATATATATATATATATATATATATATAAAATATATATAAAAATATATATATATATATATATATATATATATATATATATATATATATATCTATGTATATATATATATATATATATATATATATATATATATATATATATATATATATATATATATATATATATATATATATATATATATATATATATATATATATATATATGACCGTCACTGATTGGAAGTTTGAGTCCTGGTTTCATGTTCTTTTCTTTCACTTGCCAAGTTGGACAACTTCAGGACCCAGCTGGTGCAGGCGGTAAAGAAAGCCCATAAGGAGCACCCCATCCCCGGGCGGGCTAACGGTGTCCTGATCCTGGAGAGACCCCTGCTCATCGAGACCTATCTGGGCATCATGTCTTTCATCAACAATGAGGCCAAGTTGGGCTACTCCATGACCCGTGGCAAGATCGGCTTCTAAGATCCACAGTTTCTCCAAATGCCAACAGAGTTCAACCCATGTGTCTGTGTCACACTGTGCAGTCTGAGGAAGGCTGTCGCTCCACTTCAGTGTAATGAGCAAACTATTTGTGTGTAAGTTGAGCGCATGAGATGTCCACACCTCCTTAGAGTTGGTGTTACAAACAAAGCGTCAGCCTACTGTAGGTAAATGGTGCACAGCACTGCATGGACTGTCTACTCATTTGTTTTTGTGTCCCGAGTCCCTTTCCTTCAAAGAGCTGCTTGCAGATCTGCCATACCCACGTGGGTCCTAAGGAGTGTATCCTCATGTGACATAAGTTGGAGAGAAAGGACACAGCACTTGCATCAGTTCATCGCCTCTGTGCTTATTCTAGATCGAGGTATTTTGCAGACTAACGCTCCTTGCAAAATTAATGTGATGCTTAGAATTCGGCAGACGAGAGGAATGCAAACATCAGGGTGGTTATTTCAGGTTTAAAGATGTGCTTTGAGCTTTCTTCTGCAGCAAGGCAAAGGCTGCCCAGAGGTGAGAAGTGAAACTGTAACATCAGCGTTAACGTGGTTTGAAATGAAGGATTGTGTAATTCAGATCATAGGGCCATATGGTAGCTTCATGAAGAGGAATATCAGCTGATGAACTGTGTTTAACTTTTATGTCACATGATTATAGTAATAAATTTTATTAACATAAACTCTTCCAAGATCTGCACTGCTATGCTGAAAAGCCCCGCTCAGCTGTTAGTTATGGAAAATGAAGACCGGTGTACACTTCTGAGCACCCATGAATCTTTTTCAGTGGAAATGATAAAATACATGTCGTGACCTTCTTCTCTAACTGGCCAATGTTGTGCTTTTCATGCTTACATGCGTCTAACTTGTGTCATTGCTCTGAATAGAATAGGAGCCGTTGTTCCACTTGGAGAGCTGCATTAGCTACTGTTGCTAAAAACACCCTTGTATGTCATAGATGTTTTCTGCAACATGAACTTGTGAACCATGTGTTTATGTTTGTTTGTAAGTTGCCTTAAAGGTCCTGGTACTAACATTTGTTTTAGGCACTCATTTGCACTCGGCTGCATTAAACTCTGCAGCAGGAATGATGCTTCGCTTACAAAATGAAATACATGCAGACAAAGCTTTGCATTAGTTCTTTAACCACATACTGTTTGTTACTTGTGAACAGGGGTTAGGTGATTTTTCTTTATTATTCTGCTACCAAAGGTAACAGGCCATATTTTCATTCTCAACAATGCCAATGAATAATTGTGTCCCAAAATGCCTTTTTCTGGTCGTAAGTTGCGCATGTTCCCTGCATGCTGAGTTTGCATGACAGTTGTTTTTTTTAAAAAAAATATCTGAAAAAGATTTGTAAATAGTAAGTAGGCTTTATTTATCTGCTGTTATTTTCATGCAGTTAACCCGTGAATGCCTCTAGAAAATGAATATCTAATTGCCAGTTCTGAAGTATTTTATTTATGGGTTTTAAAAGATTTTAAAAGAGATTGTTATTATTAACAATGTAAAGGCTTACTTCTTGTTTTAGATATTTGTAGCACAGTAATAACCACAACAGAGAATAGTAAATGCCCACATGTTCTTGTTGGGGCCTCAGCTCTGTTCATTAAGTGAATTTACATGATGGTCGTACTACAACTAATTGAATAAGTTACATTTCAAGTTGCTGTACAATTTTAAGCTTTTATAAATGGGACAGATGACAACTTGAGGCCATGCAATACGGTCCTAATATATTTAGTACTACCTGTTTGTTGTTTGAATTCTTACTGGCATTTCAATGGGCACAGCAGGGAATGACTATTAAATCCTACCAGTAATGGTGCAGTACTGATAATGCCACTAGTGTTATTAAGAACTGCTCACTCTACAATGCTTTCAAAATACACACTGAAAAACAGTCTCATGTCTTTGATCAGATTCATCAGCATAAATATTTCAGCTTTGTGAAGGTTTGTGTCAAAACGGTAAGGAATCTCAACCTTTTGTGGCACCAAGAACGACAGTACGTCGCAAGTGTGCTCTAAACGAAATGCAAAAAAAATGAGTAACTTGCTTAACTTGAGCTGCTTATTTATGACAAAATTTATTGAAAATAATTATACAAGTACAACACATACAAAATACTTAAAACTAAAAGTACAGTGAAATCTATAAAAACTTTGTAAACCTCTATATTTTCACAGTGTTTGAAACTAGTGCTTCAGCACACATTTGGTTATTTTAAAGTGAAACTTATCCTTTCTATGTCTCTCGGGAGTAATGCTGTGTCATGTTTTCCACCTATTTTCAACTTCACAAGAAAAGGAACATCCCAGTAACCTGCACCGAGGGCCTTAAAAACTTGGTAAGCATCTACAGTCCAACATGTCAAAGTTGAGATTTTGAGGAGTGTTATCAGTCTTTTGGTCATCACCTTGACACATTTCCAACCAAGTGTGTATGGCTGTAGAATGAGCCTGAACTGTGTTTGGAATATTTTACTTCTCCTCCTGGTCAGTGTCCATGTAGCACAAACACAGCTGCTCTTTTCCGAGTAGGATCAGAGAGTCTCCACTGCAGTGCCAGTTTAGTGACTGGACCTGAAAACCGCCTGGGAGGATAGAGAGAGGAACAAGTGTGATGACAGAGCATCTCCACATACACATAATATGGTGATCAAAGTTTTACGTTTTAAGACTTTAGATTCAACTCTGTTCAGTTTGTAAACCATAAAAAGGTTTTAATGATTCTGACTTCATGCAATGTCAATCTCAATATCATTTCTTATTGTTTTCTACTTGGAAGTTCAAGTAAAACACAACCTAATCAAAATAACACGCAGCAACACAGATGAGCATCAAAAAGGCAAAAAGTGAGATACTACAGATTTGGTACAGCTGATCACTGGAAGAAACTGTGAAAATGAAAAGTGAAACTTAATCCTTGACCTAGCATTTCACTGGGATCAAACCAAACACAACATGAGTTTAGGTTTGTTTCATCTGAGAACACCATAACTGAGCTGTGTATTCCAGCTGCTCCAACCTTCAGTGACCCAACACGTTACCTTCAGTGGGGACTTGGACTGAAACGCAGCCTGCTGGGGACCACAGGTAGAGTTTGGTGTTGCCTGTACACAGTGCCAGCCGGGGGCGCCGGGGGTCCCACTGAAAGCAACGCACGGCCGATGTCTGCTCGAGCACAGCCTCCAGACTCATCTTCTGCATGTCCCACACCCAGACCACACTGGCCATGTTGTCTGCAGTCCGAGAAACACAGACACACCTTCAGAGCCATTCATTTGTAGAGCCATGAAACACATGCAACAAAAGTTAACACTAAAGTTAATGTTTCTGACCTGACCTGTTATCTACATATAATACAGTTTTCTTGGGTTCACAGTGAGCAGAACAGTGAACAGCTGTGAGGTCTTACCATTTTTGGTGGCTAGATAGCGACTGTCTGAGCTGAATGCCAAAGCAGAGACACCAATCTTGGGGTTTGCCCTGTCTGGGTCTGGTTTGACCACAGGAATTTGGACGGGTGGTGGGCAGATCTCATCTGGAGGAGGGAACCCAACAAATGACTTTTGTAAAAGACAGAGTTGGTAACTTTACCTCTGCAATTTTTATCAAATATTGATTTTTTTTTAAATAATGGCAAAAAGCTGACATACATTTGCTCTGGGTGTTGAAGAGGGTGGTGCCGATTGTAATATTGTGGAGAGACAGGTCATCATTTCCAACGACCGTCTTTCTCTCCACTTCCTTATAAACAACCTAAAAACACAACAAACAGTAAATATTTGAACTGCAAATTCTTTTAAGCTTTTACGAGGGCTGGAAAATACTCACAGCTTTTGTGTTGTTGATGGTTGCTGGGTGTTCAAACTGTGTGATTTTCTTCCACGTGATATGATTGAGGATGCGTACCTGGCATGAGGACATTAAAGTCTTGTCATTTACATTTTTTTAATCCTTTTACTCTGTATCACAAGTCCAACAATACAAGAAAAGTGTAATGCTAAATCAGCATCACTCCTTTAAGATTACTTGCACATTTTATTTCTTAAGGCCATTTTTTCCAAGAGTTTATCCATACTTTTTCATCATAGCTTCCAATGGCCAGTAACTGGCTGCTGGGGCTCCAGGTCACAGATTTGACACCCAGCGACCACTCATAGGCACTGTAGGTTGACAGCAACCGGCCATCCAAAGAATACAGCAACACCTTGTACTGTGGAGATGACACACACACCAAGTAGCAGGTAGGCTTAGTCAATTGGAATAATGCAATACCTTGACCAGGATTCCTCACAATGACAGGTTATTCCTTCAGAGACACAAGTGTGTCACTTATTTTAATGTTCTGTTACAAGAATTTGACAAAGGTGCCGAAGGTTTTTTTTCTGTTGCTAGTTTTAAATTGAAGTATATTTTCAACAGATGACAGTTTTATAAATAGATACCCTTTGTAAATGTGCTCCATTGTTAAATTCACAACAGACACTGATGTTAAGTAAAATCATCTGTCACCAAGAAAATATTTGTTTTGCTGGGATTCTCTGAAGTCTTATTTTATATCTACAATTAGACAAGGACACTTAAGTTGTGTAATTATTTACAATATATGATATGATGTCAAAAGATGCTGCACATACCAAACAGGCCTCAAAGGTCAAACAATTGAAAATGTGGTTGTCTACTTCAATAGCCTTTAAGTGCCCCCCTACACTGAAGTATTCGACTCTCAACTGACCATTCTTTGCCAGCTGCTTCAGCTTCTGCGTCTGAATGTGCAGCAGCGGCCTCTGTAGATTGTTTTTAAATCAAACATCTTAAATGGTCATCTACTGAAGCACAAAGCGTAAATTCCAGCTCAAAAAAATGTATCAGGCCAGTAAATCGATCATTTTCTCTTATTGAATCTTGAGTCTATAACGCAAATGACCCACCTCCAGACAGCTGTCCCACACTGCCAGCACACAGCCGTTGGGAGACCACTCCACCCCTGCCAGGTCCTGTGTCTCAGTTTCAAAATGCTGTGAGAGTTAAATTAAACAAATTTAGTCTACACATTTACAGAACATAAAGATGTAAATTCATCCTTAAGAAAAAGAACCGATCATTTTGATTGCGTCAAGTATGACTAAAGGTCTCTTATTAGTCTCAACGTGTGAATACATCTGCAAGGCGTGTCAAACGATGAACATTTACTCTCCACTTTGGTAAATGACAGTTTCAGAGAATGAATGTTTGGAGTCTATGTAGCAGTGAAGCTTTTACATGTTGTTGTAAATCATACTGTAATGTAAATCTTGTTTTACTAAATAACTCACAATAATAAATTTACTGCTGTCGCAGGCAGAAATAGTATATCTTTTTACTCACCTAAATTTAGATTTCTTCCACTGCTGCTAACTTAGCTTACTCAAATGTTAAATGTATAACCACGGTCAACTCAGGTTAAATTCTAACGTCCCACTTACCCTCAATAAATGCCAGTCGTCACACACAAACACACTAACATAGTCTTTGCAGTCACGGCGTTCAGCCAAGGCCATATAACAGCCATCTCTGCTGAAATCTATACCTGCAGGTGAGAGATGATTGGAGCAAGCTATAATTTTACAGGCAACTACCAGTATGATAAAGACCCGACAATGACACTGTAAAAGCTTATTTTAAATGAAAAATAAAGTATCTTAAAAAAAAAAAAAAATCAGTAAACAAAGTTGAATTCAAGACAATCATTTCTAAATGTTAATATTAATAATAATAATAATAATAATATTATTATTATTATTATTATTATTATTATTATTATTATTATTATTATTATTATTATTATTATTATCTTTATTTACAACATGTTAACATAGTATAGTATAGTCGCCACCCATAGTCATAGCAGAAGGGAATAAATAAATAAATAGCACAATTAAAAGTGTTTCAGCTTTGATCAACCCAATCTTTATGTATTTGCTATTTAAAAAAAAGACAATTATCTATTCTGATAAATAAATATGTAACTCCTTGGCTGTCTGTTGTATTTCATCCAGTGTAATTATGTGACACTTTGGCACCATCAGGTCGGAGGTATGTAACTATTATGGCCATATTATTTATATGACGGCCGTGAGGATACATGGGTCGCAGAATGGCACAGTATTGCATGCGGAAAATGGAGATAGTCATGGACAATCATTTTTCCCCAAGCTGCTGACAGGCCTGTTATGAGGAGCATGCCCCATTTACTGAAGAGGGGCACAGCTGTCAGCAAAGAGGACCATAGTTTAGCCACATACCCAGAGTCACGCCACAAGGTAGAGAACGGCATGTGAATTATGGGGCATGCCGAGGCACTCAAACCACTGGCCCTGTCCTCAGATACTCCTGGTCATAAATATAAGTATATAAAATAAATAAAACAATATTATTCTCACACTGACCTTTCTGACATGCTTTGGGATACTTGATGTAAGACACAGCTTTGGTGCACAGGGACCAGACGGTGACTCTCAGCTGTCGAGGCACCAGGGGAAAGAGCGAAAAACACAAACTGGATTATCCAAGAGTGAAAGTATGACACACTCACCATACTGCCAGGCAGCACAAAGAGCGTAAACATACTCAAACTAGTGCCTGAGAAATACAAATACAGATATTACTGAATGAGAAAAATATGAAAAAAAATGTTAGTATACCATTCTTAATATAAAATTGAATATGGATCCTGATTAATAAGAAATTGTGAACAAGTCAGTACTGTATGTACTGAGTGGGACATGCACTTTCTAAATTATCACAGACATATCCATGTGTTTCTTGTTGTCTTCTTGTTATGTACGACCCAATACATACACCGACGGGTATTTCTCTGATTGGCTAACATTGGACAATATAGACTATCTGATACAGATCTAAACAATCCAAACACCATATGAAAAGAGACATACTGGATTATGGATAGACTTTTGAGTCAAACAGTGGTTTTAAATACCACTTTGAGACAATGGCATGACCATTTGGCCCAGACACCCTCTCTAATACACTTTTCTCTATGTGAGTTCGACACGACAGCTAGTCTCCTGTAAGAAGATCTTAAATGAGGCTGTGATCTAATAAGTGTTGCGTATGGCAGGTGTGGGTGTCAACAGCGAGCTAATACGAGCTCAAACAACCAGGCCACAAGTATTATGAGGCCTTTAATTGCTCCTCTGCACCCAAAGACTCGTCCGTCAGCAGGGCAGATCCAGACTACAGTCGAGGCTAGCGTGGTCCATCGTGCCCTTTAACGGCTGTGGACAGAGTGTCTTATGTCTTTAGAGGGGTCTGTGATGAAGCTCTGTGAGGGACATGAGACACTGACATGGAATCCATCCATCATTAGATAGATAGCGCTGTAGGGCCGTGAGAGTGTGGAGTGGTGTCTATTGGTGTATTTCCAAAGGGCGTGAACACATATGTTTAAGGAGTGCAGCCACTGACAGGGATTGAAAGAGATTATACAGATTAAATTAGGACTGGAGCACATATTAAATTAGCAGATCCAAAACAACATCTCAACACATTGCAGGAAATTAGGGCCCATTTAGTAGCCAAGTTGTAATGTTAGACATGTTTTCTACAAGTGTGACAAATTAACAGCAAGTTGTGCAGCCAGCAGGTTGTGTGCATTCCCACAAATGAGAAGAGGCGTCAAAGAATAACTCCAGCCACAAGTCGGCATAACAAAAAGCCCACACGTGTTAATGCTCAGTTTTGACAGCAGTCATTCAAATACCCACCAGCCTCACTTCAACAAGATTGATGTCAACAAAAGCAGGTGGCACTCAGCCAACAGTGCCGCATATTTTGACCCAAGGACCTATTCAAATGATATGTGGTAGCTTGCCCTTCAAGAAACATGGAGTGCATGACAGTCTGAGACACCATTAGAGAATCTGTGGTCTGTACTACTGTACAGTCGCCTGGGTGTTAAGGTGTTCACAGAGAAAACTGCAGCTCCAGTCCCACTGTTAACAACAACTGGCGTAGAGTGACAGTACACAAATACATGAGGTTTTGTAAACATAGTGATACATATGACACATTTATATACGTATTTATATGATACATAAAGTACACATCTGCATTTGTCTTTCTACAGGTCAACGTGTGCAGGACTCATTTTCAGGGCTGCGATCCTGACGTGAGAAAAAGATTTCTCTTGTTCACTTCTTTCTTAAACACAACCTATGACCGTAGTCATTACTAACAATACAAAACACAACGGGATACAAGCACAACACTGCAACATTAAAGGTGTTAAGTGTATGGCTGTTAGACCTTTCTTTACAGCTTACACTCAGCTAAGATAATATAGGCACATGCAACAGCAGTGCATGTCAGAAAACAATTTTATAAAGCCCAGCAGTGAACAAAACAATGAATCAATGAAGTGAATTACTATTTCAGCTATTGTTATCCTCAAAACCCACACGCACAGTGACACCACTATCATATTCTACTGTTACTTCACTTCTAAAAAAAGAGTGCTGTGTATTCTTGTGAAATTTAAGCTTGTAACTACTGAAGCGAAACACCTTTCATCATAGTGTCCAGGCAGACATTTGAACTGGGCTAAGTCTGTCACCTTACTGGACTGAAGTGTCAACCGTCCTGTTTGGTCAAGACATCCAGCTGTGTAGTCCCTGTAATAACACCTCACTGCACGCTTCCTGGACATCCCCTCAGAAATGGTGCCATGGCAACCAATATCAACACTTGTCAAACACAAACACACTTACACTTCTTAGATGCCATGAACCCACCACAGAGGGGATGTGGGGAGATCGAGACCCGAAAGGCAGTGTAACTTTAAACTGGGTGGAGGAAGGGTAGCATGAGGAAAATAGGTGGGAAATGCTTTTCCATGTGGGGTGGTATGCAATAAGATCCTTAGTTGGTAAAGCTACACTTACGATGAAGTACACTCACCAAAGGTGAGCAGCAACATGGGCATGGGGGCTAAGGGCTGGTGGGTGGTGTGAAAAGGCAAAACTCAACTACAACAGCTGCTGTTTATCCATCAGAGATGGAAAAATTCACGTCTGTGCCGAGGTTAGTGTAGCTGCAACTGGTGATCATCACCAGCTGTAATTACAGACAAGTACATCTTTTTATTTTAGTACTGTTTTGACTGCTAGGTGTATAATAAGAAAAAAGAAGAAATACTCAGTAAAAGAGGCTTCCTAAGATTTTTTCACATTTTTACCAAATGGTGTGATTGTGAGGGTTTTCTTAAAAGGGATTGTGGTTGTTGTGAAGCCCTTTGAGACTACAACTGTAATTAATAAATGAATAAAATTCACTTGAAATGTTTTAACAAGACAGTATTGACACTGGCAAATGGGCCAAGTGCAGGTGATTTTTAACATCACCTCCATTTAGTATCTATTAGCAAGTATTCATAACAAGAGGACCACAGAATTAGGCGACAATTCAACCAGGACAGTCTGTGGGCAACATGATAACTGCGATCAGTTGTAGACCAATGTTACTGACAGCAACCTGGAATATAACCTATCAGCCATTCTTGTTGCGCGCCTAGGTGAGTGCAAGAGGATGGGCAAGTGTATTTGATGCCATATAGGCCTATCTGTCAGCAGAGGATTAGACTGTGGGCATTCCTCATGGGAAGCCACGTCAAACCAATATAGCCTATTTCTCCTGTTACAGCCTCATGATTCTAGCCTCTCGCAGCCCACACATAGGTATGGGTGAGCTATTGTCCCATGTTGCAGTGCAGCAGCTGGCTACGTTTGCAGTTTAGTCCGGTAGCGCTGCTGCCAACAATGCTACACGTTAGCAAGGCTCCAGCAGTACTGGCCAAGAATGCTATCGCTAATCTGATCCAACAATGTAAAAACCATTAGAGAAGTCGAGCTCAGCGATGTCCTTGGCTGGAGTTTTTCCACCCTCAGCTGGTAAAGGTGGATTAACATGGATGTGTGAGCGGCATTTTGTGAGGTCCTAAGATAAACGGTTGGAATTCAAATAAGAGACGACCTGCGTGAAGTCTTGAAGTACACGTGATAGGTTTCAGCGATGGAGCTTTCTATTAAATCTGTGACATGGCACCATCCCGTATTTCAAGAAGAGCTACCCCACAAAAGTAAAGTAGTTCTACCTTGTAACCAGGACTGCCACTGAAATCCTTGTTAGCATTAACACGCTAATATGCTCATATGCTTTATTATTCCCCTGCAATGTGGGCTGTACCGCCGTGAACCTGCAAATGAGAAAAATGTGAAGACGTTCTGTTTGGGGTACACACACACACACACACACACACACACACAGAGAGAGAGGGAGCTAGCTAAGCAGATTTACTGACACACAGACAATCAGACACACAGACAGAGGCACGATCCACACCACAGGCAGCTGTCCCTAAACAAGTTAATATAGCAGGCTGTTTATGAGAGGGGCTGAAATTCAAGCCTGACACGAACACCCGTCTGGCACAGCCTTAATGAAATCTTGGGCCGGGGTGAAGGTAAGTTCAGTGGGCCCCCTTGGCAATGTGGTAGGCAGTGCCTACAGCCGCCGCAGAATCGCCTCTTTGCCTCCGTTCAATTAGTTTTGTAATTTCCACTACAAAAAGATGCTCAGTAACTGTAAGCAGTACGTAACTTCCTGTTCATGTCCAGCTGGGTGATGAGGGCAGTGAGTGACAGGTTTTTGAATGCCCAACACCACAGGTGAGAGGATGTTGCGACGTGGACTACCATGAAAAGTCTGTCATAGTTAAACCATAAACAAATACCCTTCAGTAATTAATATGACATCTGGCCATGATGATGATGAATAAGGAAAAATGTGTCCATAATATTAAGGCACATTGTCAGGGCAGTTTTCTCAGAGCCCCAGAAATATCCATTTAAAGAGAATTCGACTGCCCTTCCCAGTGCGACTTAAAAGTTAGACTTGTGTTAGGTTAAATAAAGCAAAGTATCATTATGTGACCTTTGTATATAGTTTCCAGTGATTACATCCGTACAGGATAATCTATCTCAAGAAAGTTTCAACTCTTCATGTTGGAATTAACAGGAGCAGGAAGAGGCTGCCTCAAAAGATGGGGAAAACAAGACCCACAAAAAATCTATAGAGGTGCTTTAGGTAACATTGGTATAGCATTACAACTAACCATTATCTTAATTATTGACTAATCTGATTATCATTTTCTCAATAAATTGCTTGGTTTTTAAAAAAAATATATCAGAAAACAATATTCTAAAGTACACCTTCTGCTTGCTTTGCCTGAACAACACTCCAACAACAAAACTTTCATGGAAAATGGCAATAGTTCAGAACTGAGAAGCTGGAACAACAAAATAACTCTGAAACAACTGATCAGTTATCACTATCCTAACCCTAATATTTGCTGTTTTTCTGTTGATCAACTGATAGTTTCACCAAATCATCGAAGAAGCAAATGAATGACAGTAAGCTGTTCAAATGGGTTATGAAAAGATGTTATAGTTGTATTCAGTCATTTGATACAGATACATTTAGAATAAAAAACTTTGATATTTATAATGTGAACTTGCCAATTCATGTGCTCAAACATAAGATGACTACAAGGCAGACTTTCTAAGACCTTCTAGGATGCTATACTTTTTTTTTTTTTTGAAGATGTAGACAGACACAAAGCAGACATGCCACAGACACTTGCACTCCCTGCACCCTTCTCCAGACCAGACACAGTTGTGTGTTGGGCACAACACCTGTTAAATGATTCCTGGAGTCAGGTTCAGCATGACAGAAGCAGCCCACCATCGCGCCCCCGTCATATTCTACATGGCTGGAGGGTAGCTGCTGTAGCCTCTCACCCCTTACAACACGTGCTTACTGTGGAGTGAATTTAATCCAGGAATCGAGAGGCATACACAGAACTAAACACCTCTTTATTAGTCTGAGTTTCATTCTAGAGACCTTTATAAACAACACTTAACATTTCTTGACTCTTTTTTTTCAGCTGAGCCTGTTTTTGGCATTTGTCACTTCATTTCAATGTGCAGGGCCTTTTACATGATATGGTGCTCGTGTGTAACCTTGTTATGTTAGAGCGACAATATTATGGTATGAAAGTATTTCCACTGGGCGCACCTGCTACCGAGGGATGACTCCATCACACTAAAAAGAGTGGAGGAAGAAAATCTACATCCAATGTGTACAAAAGACAAACTGCATTTACTCTTGGCGCTGGTGGTCCCCAAGGTTTAATTCTGGGTCTGTGTGCTATGTGTGTGTGTGCTACCTATTATTCTTAAGGTTATGATTTAAAATAAAAAACAATGTTTTTATCCATGGCAATGTACTGTTCAAATACTAGCTTGACACAGATATGTTAGTGAATGAATTGTGCAGTATTAAAATACCAGAACTCTAATATCAGCATCAGCCTCCAAAATAAGCTACTCATCATCCTTTGCTTGCCTCTAAAGTGTGACCTGTGGGTTTATACTACTTTAGTGAGAAAACTACAGTTTTCACTAAATGAAATCAACATATCTTAACTACAGTTTTACTCACTGGCAGTGGATTTGTAGAAAGATCGACCTAAGGAACTCTGGCTGGCTGTATAAATCCCTTCTTAAAGTTCAGTTCAGTCATCATTAACAGAACTTACAGCCATAGAAAATACCAGACCTACATTGGAAAGGCACGTACACATTGCACCCATGTTCCAGAGGTACTTGAGACCCATGTATGACAGGACGCTAACAGGAGGGGAGCTATGAAATCAGGCTGAATACATGCATTGGGGGTGGGGGTTGGAGTTGTAGGGGCGGTCAAGAAAGGCTCTGGTGTCTGGCTATTTTCAGGTCCCCCTTCCTTGCGAGCCAGCAACAGTTGAAACCAGACAAGCATATGCATAAACACACTTCAGTCCGCATGAATGCATACACCCATGCACGCACCAACTTCACACTTACATGGAACTCTGTGGTGTTAAGAATGTGACGTCCGTCTGGACTCCAGCGAGAGGAGACTAGTCCTATTGAGCCCTCATCAATCTTACAGTGCCAGTCCGGCTGTTCGAGAGACCACACCTAAAGAAGAAGACAAGGGGTGACAGAAGAGAAGTAATCAGCCATCACTGATGACATCCCTCAAATACATCCTGTATCTCCCCAAACTTGATTTCACACAGTGAGAAACACTTGAGCATCAGAAACCATGAAAGACTGGCGCTGGATACCCCTTCAAAGGTAAGCTTTTTGTCCTGTGATGCACATGAAACTGACATTATATGCAGAATATGTTTTCACCACCGCAGCTCTTTAAAAAAAACTGGAGTTATTATAAACTCAGTTGATTAGGATGTATGTTTAAAACAAAAAATGTATCCGCGTTTCCATAGATGTGAATGCAAATGTTATATTTTGCACCTGCTAAAAGAAAAAAGGACATATGTCTTTGTATTCAGGAAACATAAATGTGTAAAATAATTAAGCCTCACTGTTAGAAAAGGTTCACGAATACTTTTTTGTTGTGTTAAATTGAGAATTTCATTTGAAACAGCAGCCTCTGCAAACTTTTAATGGGTATTACTTTATATCGCATGTGGTCTACATGTTTAATTAATGTAATGTTGAAACACTGGTGAACAGTTTGACTATTTAACTGGTACGCACCTGTGAGATTCACACAAAAAAAAGAAATGAAACAATATGAAAGAGCTATTTAAAATCTTACTCAAATTTAGAACATTACCAGTAAAGACAGCGAAGGTTTGTTTCTATAAAACTCTTATTTTTGCATTTGGTTACATGATTTCTAAAAATAATCAACATGAAAAAAATTAACACTGACATGCATATTCCAGTTCTGGTGTGTAGATTAAAATCTCTCAATGATACTTCAAAATATTTAGCAATAATGTCGCAAATCCATATTTCCTCTACATTGTATCAAAATGTTTACTTTATCTTGATAACTGCATTACATAAAACTACTCCAATACATCTGCCAAAAATGTTTTTAAACCATATAAAATGTTACTTTTGTTGAAAAATTGTTGTTGAACTTGTCAGCAATAGAAATCCAGTATTTTGCTTGACCAATACTATATCATAATGCTTTGATAAGGCTGTTTTAGTTACTGATTAATCTCACAATTTGTGATTTGTTAGATCATTCTGGTTATCGTTTAATCCATTAAGTATTAAAGTGTTAAATAACCTCTAAAATGTATGGCATAAGACTACCACAGGTTCCTGGAGCTTAAAGAGATGTCTTCATATTACTTACCATCAAAGTATTCAGTGTATAGTGATGCTCTATGAACAAAGGCAAGCATACATAGACCATTATCTGTCATTCAAAATTGCAATTCACTGATCATACAAGCACTAACCATATTAATCTAGCAGAGTAAGATTGATCTAAAAAATATTTAAAATACTTTCGATGCTAGTGATCACATACTCACATTACTACCCTCCTCGCATAGCTTACCTGTACCAGTCCTCTCTTGTACATAGCACAGAGGATAAAGAGAGAGTCAGAAGACCAGTCCATGTGGGATATCTGGTCCAGGCAGGTGTAGAGCTGCAGGATCTGCAGGGTGCTCACGTCTCGCACCACCAGCCTGTACTGCACACAGGTAGCCTGACGAGTTCAGCCAAAGAGACAAGTCAGAATGAACAACACTGCTGACACACTTCAGCCTCACCCATGTACAACTAGCAGCCTAACTTTAGGAGCTAATTCATCTCTACAGCATTACACCATCCGCATTATAAATCCACACTCTAACAAATATTATTAAAAAATCTCAACCACTTACCAAATATTTCCCATCTGGAGAAACTTTACAAAGTTGGTTGGATTGCTTGAAGACCTCAGAGAAATTCATTTTGCAATCACAACCGTTCCTACACAAGACAGATGTACAGTTATGATGGCAATTTTCTTTAATAAAAAAATACAGATGACTTTGTTAAAATCACATTTTTACACATTTTCTACATGCTTGAGGCAGTTTTGACTACTAACTCCATAACGTATTTGTATACAATAGTTTTGACTCACAGCCTAACCGAATCAACTGGGGTTTTTTCCAAATGCTAACACGTGATGGCGCCACAATACCAATAATAACCACACTTTACCCAGGAAATATACACACACACCTGTTCTTTTCGCATGCAAGAATAGTTATTGTATGTAAAGCGGTGTTTAGCTGTAAAAGTTGATCAAGTCCGTTTTGAAACACAGCCCCGTCAGAGACAGCTGAGCTACAGGTAGCTATGTTAGCCTAGCTGCATAGCTCGCACTTGCCAGAGGCAGCTTGAACAAAACAAAGCCACACACGAAACGGTCTGAACTACGACTTCATTATCAGCTGGTTGTTTTGCTGTCCATATATTTTAGATTATCTATGAGTCAGCAAATAGAAAGAAGGCGACGCTACATGCTAACGGTAAAGCTGTAAGTTGTCAATGGACTCATACAATATTAATGTTAGCATACCTGTAACTCTACTAGCAACTTAGCAGGACGCTAACCTCCAATATCTTCACATTGAGTGGTAAAACTTTTCTGTTACTTTCCACGATTAGATGAGAGGCGCATAAAGTCCCACAATCAGTCAATCAGTTTTAAAAAGTTTCTTTTTTCTTCGCATGATTGTCCTCAGAGGCTGTTGGTATGACTGTTGATGGTTTGTTTGAGCGAGCCGATGACGACACACGGGTGCTGTCCAATCAGCGTGGGCCTGTTGTGTTTTGCCTTCTGGGAAATGTAGTTCATTATTGTTTTTTCCTTTTTTTCTGCCGCGTATGTGTGCGTGTGCACGTGCGTGTGTACTAAATGAATACAGACAACAATATTTTTTGTATCACAATCTAATCAGCTCAGAATATTATAGGATATATTATAGGATAATAGCTGTGGGATACTTTTAATAGGCTAAACTCACATAATATCTTTATTTTATCCTTAGTTGCTTTGTCTGTGAGTCGGGTTATGTTTAATTCAGACCGATCTGTCTTGTAGTTTGAGTGCGTTCATTACTTTTCATATCCCTCCAGCAGCAGCCCTCTGATGAGCCGCAGAAAGGTTTTCCCGCTTATGTGCGCCCAAACCGCGCTGCCGCCTCCCAGCAGCTTCTCCCAGAGCAGAGGACGCTTCACCTCCTCCTCGGTCTGCTCAGCGAAGCTCACACTTCCCCAACTGCATGCAAATCACGTTTTCCTCCTCTTTCCTCGCACTTAATTTTTGTTTCTTCGAAAAGTCAATCACTTCCAGCCGCTCTTATCGTCCTGTAAGCCCGGTCGATTTTTTTTTGTTGTTGTTGTTTTTTGTTTTTTATTTTTATTTATTTTTTATTTTTTTATGGAGGGTCACTCTCTTGGCATGTTCGATAACATACAGGCAGGTGCTCGGCGCAACATAATTCTTGGGTATTTGGATCGGAATAATAATAATAACCTTCAGGTAAGTTGATTTGTTTTAATGGATTATAGTGAGAAAAGTGATTTTAGACATTTAACTGGTGTCATGTTTTATCCATCAGCAGGCCCATAAGCTGTTTGCGTTTGTTGTTGTGCAAAATGTAAGAAATGTATGTACTAAAAAAGGCTTATGTAGGCTACAGAAAAGGAGCTTGCTGACAGGAGAGGCCCGGCTGTCTTGAGAATTGATTGATGAGACTCCGAATATTTAAGGACTTTCATAGTTTAAAATCGTTCTTGTTATTTTGTTGATTTAATTTCCCAGCTGCTGCTGGTGGTGCTGCTGGTTTGTGTAATGATTTGTTAAGAGTCTGCGTATGGGACAGCATATAAAATAAGCCTAATAATAAAAATAGTTTGTCTAAATAGAAATGTATAGGCCTTAGAAATAATCTTCATACACATATGCACAATTGTGATATCCCTATGCCTATTTCAAATGACATATTTAGGTTTGTATATCTGAAAAACATCCAGAGGCTGTTGATTAGGCTATGCTTAATATTCAGATCATAAAGTATCATTCTTTTAAAATGAACAATTACCAAAGTCTGTTATTTATATTGGCTTTTAATAGGCTAATACTTTGCTTTATGTAATGAAAACGGCGACACCCAATGATACGTCAACAACGACAAACTGGTCCTTTGAATCCTCACATGTTATATGAAATATGTCAATTGGGACTGAAGAGAATCGAATCAAAACCTATTTTTAATTTAATTTCTTCTCATGTGGGACTACTGTGTATTTTCTTGTATAAAATGGCCCTTGGGAAAGCAGTGCGTGTGTGTGTGTGTGTGTGTGTGTGTGTGTTGTCATGGGTGCCGTAACCCGGGAGTGGAGACACAAAGTAGAGACAGGTGAATATGGGAGAAGCACAGTGTCAAACATATAAAGGATGGTGTGGCATTAAGGCAGAGAACCAGCAGAGGCCGTGCTTTGCAGAAAAAGGACTAACACAGCTCTTTGTACAGGCCTAGAATACTGAAAGAGGAGAGGGCTAGTTAATAATAATAATAATAATAATAATAATAATATTAAAAATAAAAAGCGATATTTGACGGCATATAATCAACACTTTACCATCTCACATTTTTTGTGGTTAATCAATCTTAATCAATTTTATGTTTATTCTTGTAATAAAATAATACAGGCCATGTTTTTCCAGTGGCAAAACATTTTTCCACCTTCAGGCCTTTGTGCGTGTCTTCATAGATCCTGAGTTAGAGGAGCACGTGCTCATCAGTGGTCAGGGTAGACCTTCCTTCCCCGAGGCGCAGGTTAAGTGAAAAAAGTCGTCTGCGTCCAGGAGGAATCCCAATTAAGCTGCTCGGAGTGCGGAGCTGTCCTCCTGCGGTGCCCCCTCTGGGATCGGGAGCGGGAGCCGGTCTGAGCGGCGCGAAGCCGCAGCCGCTGCGGAGCTGCGTGACTCCCACATGATGTCTGCGTCTGCGCGCGTGCTGCAGGCCCCCTTTCACATGTATATTGACTTGTTATATCTTGTTTGTATCATGACATATTGATTGAGTCATGTGGCGTAAATTAAAACTTTATTAGGTGAGCCACGTGTGGGAAGAAAAAACAGAAAAAGTGTCTTTGTTTAACAGCCATGACTTCACTTTAAATGTCACATTATCTTCAATCGATCCCGTGCAGAGCAAAGTGAAAAGATCCCTGCTCCATGTAGGCCAGAGATAAGGCGACAGTACGGATGGAGCCATTTAAACGGACAGAGTTACTTTTACGTAACACCTCAAAGTAAAAGCCCCACTTATTCGCGCGGTCGTTCTCAGGGTTACTAAGGAGATGTGACGCTGCTGCGGCGCGCAGCGGGGAGTGTGGTAAACTTTGGAGGACCAAACATGCCCAAATGGATTTTGTGCTGCGTGTGATGGCCGGCACGTCAACCTGGAGACTACATGGAGACCTCCCTTAATCAGTCCATTTGATTTTCTATTTAAGGTTATGAAAAACTAATTTATTTGACAACCCGAAGTATTTTTGATTCAAACCATTGCGAAGGACCTCCTCGCAGGTACATTTCTAAACTTTCCCGATCATATTTACATCTGCTTTGTCAAAATACGTTTTCTGTCGTTAGATTGGGTTGCTAAGTTCTTCACAGTGCGCAGCCCTCTTTGTTTAGACCAAACGCTGTCCGCTGCAGCTCCCCTCGCTGCCTGCCTCGGTCTCTCTGCGCTGTGAGCAGGCCGCGTTATTTGGAGGCGGAGGAGGTGATGCTCAGACTTCACGGAGGGGAAGGAAGCTTCCCTTCGGAGTGAGACGGTGATGAGACAGGCAGGTCCGGGCAGGCCCAGGCCCCCTGACACCCTGTGCCACCTCTCTGGGACTACATTGGTGTGATCACACCTGGATGAATGTGTGTGTGTGTGTTTGGAACTGCCTCCTCTATTTTTGAACACTGATAAATAGATCATGCATAAACTAGTAGTTTGTTTCCACTTGTAGCTCTTCAAGTCTGTTTTTACTGTAATTATTTCATTCATCCTTGGTTTGCATGTGTGTGTGTGTGTGTGTGTGTGCTGTGATCTGCAGAGTGATCTGTCCTTCACCAGACTACCCATCCTCTAAGATGTCTCAGTCCACTGTAACTGAAGAAGGAGGCACCTTTGAGCACCTGTGGAGCTCCCTGTGAGTGTCAACAACACCTGCTGATGATTGTTTTATTTTCCATCCAATGCACATATTTTCCAAATTAGTCATGGTTTTATTTCAAAATGTGAAATGCATCAGGCAGTGATCATAAAACATGCACTATTCTGACATTTTCTAAAAGATTTTGTTATCAGCAGATTAGGAAAGGACTATTTCTCACTCAGTACTAAATAGAATGATGTTTATTTTTAATATTAGCAGAGCATATAAGGGAAATGAGTGTCCTTTGTTATGCTGGATAACATAAACATAAAAAAATTAACATATTTATTAGAGCTACTGGTGTGCAGACATAATGCAAAAGCACATTTCAACATCCAGTTCCTTCTTAATATTTTCCATTGCTGAACCTTTTGGGAGCCCTGTTTTGTTTCACAGAATTTCACAAAGATTACATTGTTTAATAAAAGTCTTTAAACGTCACTGTAGTTGTAATATTAATTAGATATTAAAATGTCCAATAGGATGTTCAGTGTTGGGTAAAAACCTGATGGTATGTTAATAAAACAAAAAGTTTCTTTAATTTATCTTAAACAATAAAAAAGATCAAGGATTTGCTTTACCTGACCTTACATTTGCCCCCTGATAACATAAAAAGTCTTATTAAAAATAAGTCTCTTATTTGTACAGGTCGGTTTCTTTGCACATCATGTAGTTTATGGGACATGCTTGTACTATGGTAATGTTTTGAAAACTCACCCCTCTTCAATCATCTGGTGTTGTGTTCGCAGGGAGCCAGACAGCACCTACTTTGAGCTCCCCCCGGGCAGCCAACCAGGTGAGCGCACTTTGCCTTCTACCAGCACCCCGGGGAGCCACCGCAGCACTGCCGAAGGCTCCATGGACGTCTACCACATGAGGGACATGAACGACAATGTGATGGTAGGAACATTTCAGTTCAGTATGTATCTTTGTGGTCAATCTTTGCTTTTTTTAATTTATTTTTTTTATGTGGCAGCTTATTTCTGTTACCTAAAGGGTGTTTTCCTCTGAAAACACTGACGTATTTCTAAATATCTTCTCTGCTCCTGCTCTGTGGTTTGTAGCCTTTCAATCTTTCCCGCCAATGTTGAGGAGATTCCCTCCTATGAAGTTTCCCTCTCGTCTGCAGCCTTTTCCCTCTCTCTATCTCCCTGCTGAGCCGCCTGTATAGGGACTGTGTGTGTGTGTGTGTGTGTGTGTGTGTGGGGGGGAGGGCTAATTAAACCCCTAAGCCAGGACCCCTTGTTGCTCTGCTATGAAGCCATCTGTAGGCTGGGGAGTGTCTGTTAATGCACACTGACACACACAGACAAACATATTTGCAGGTGTATGCACCTGTATATTCTTGTTGCTATGTAAAAATTCAGATCCAAGGCATTTCATGACTTTCTTCAAACTATTTTCATATTCAAATTCAAAGCAAAATAATTTTTTAACCCTCAAAAGAAAATGTAATTCCTTTTTTGATGGTCAGTCACAAAGTTTTTGAAGAATCACACTGATGTGCATGGTTCATTGTGCACTTTTATTTCCTCTATCCATCTCTGTATTCCACATATGATATCAGAAGTCACTCTTAAACACACCTTTCCTTCCCCCTCTGATCTGGAATATTGGTCCAATCTAATCTTTAGGTGGGCAAGCCCGGGCCTGCCTGGCCGGTTAATGAATAGTCATGACAGAAATAAGGGGGCGGAGCGAGGATTTGTTGTTAGATGCAAGGTGAGTTGAGAAGGCCCAGTCAGGCAAGGGAAACAAGTGGAGGACAAGAGAGGCAGGGCATCTCCTGTATCCTCCATCATGTCCTGCTCCACAGAGGGGTCAGCTGGCCACGGAGAGGTCAGCTCTTACAGCCAAACTTGACTCACAGAAGAGTGTGAGTCCTGTGAGAGCCGGGTCACAGAGACGTCATAGAAACACCCCATCTTATCTTTCAGGAGCCTTAGGATGTTGTGTGCTGTGGTAAGTGGACCGGAGTCGTTTGTTTATATTCTGGCATATCCAGATTTTTGTGATGTTTCTAGGTCTTATTGGTGGAGGAGATGTTTTATGTTATGGAGTAAAAAAGTTTCAGAATAGCTTTTAAGGGTAATTGTTTCCAAATAGGTGGCAATCAAGCAGATATAAGACTGTATTATGCTCATGACTCAACATGCTGTTTGAGAGACATTTGGAAATCAGGCTTATGTTCTTTTTTTCATGCATGCATGCTTGGCTACTTGAATTCAAATTTGTGTGCTTTAAATGTACAATTATGTATGTATCTTTGTGTGATGGGGCTAGTTTGATTATCATTAAATTAACAAGTTGGACTCATTTAGAAATATATGTGGTGTCTCATGCCGTAATAACACTGACCCATTTTGATCCAACCACATGATGCAGCTGTGTTTTAACTTTCCTTCATTTTCCTCTGACATCGACCGGTTTAGGAATTAACTCTGAAGCTGTTATAGTAGTCTGTCATTATTTACCTGAAGTTACCTGAAACAACATGCTGTATGTATTCTACTGGTAGGCATGAATTTCACAATGAATGGTATGTCCTGTCCCTGCACTTTGCCAAATATTCCCAACAGGGGGCAATCTTACACATCACTGCACATTTTACCTCCTCTCTTCTCAACTCTGTTTAACATAGCTGGTGTAGTTCAGACACGCTCCAGTTTTCATATGATGCCATGCCATTCATTTATGTAGCCTAACTTGGTTACATTGTCTCGTTATTTCAACAGGGCCATATGTGTTGTTAAATGTGTTAAAGTGTGCTGTTCACTTTAAGTTCAGGTTCAGTGCAGTTTAAGGAGTAGCTGTAACAGACGTCATTAGCAGGGTAATTTCTCCTCAGCCTGTTTTACTCCTCGACATCATTCATTGACAAGTGAAGGTTGTTGTGGCTGCCTTATCTACATTTCAAAGCGTTTAAAGCTCAGCTTTGATTGGCAGCTACCAGGATGGCTGCCCATAGGGGACATCAGATGCTGTTGGGATGGGAAGCGTAAACACTTACAGACAGTGAACACACACACAGATTTGCTCGCACAGTGGCGGCGGAGGTTTTAGCTCTGTTTCAACTTGTTGCGGATTGAGTTTAGGTATTAAGGGCGAGCACACCTGTGAGTGCATTGAGCCTGTGAGCCTGTGTGTGTGTGTAGTGAAAGTGTGTGTGTGTGTGTGTGCGTGTTTGCATGTGTGTGTGTGTGTCAAGTGTTTTTGTGTTGTTAACACGTACACCTGGGCTAACCTTGTGCCTGCAAAGCTCTTTTGACAATACCTGTTAGAGGGAGATTTAAACGATAGTAAAAGTCAGATATGAAAGGGAAGACATAATTATGTTTTTTTTACACCTTTCACAAATAAACAAACATCAGAGCACATTAACCTTGATAATCTTTTTTAGATTTTCCACGTGAACATCTGGAAGTCTGTAGTTGTCCTATTTTCCACTGCCAGACATGAGGCATTGAACTTGACTGAGACTGCCACTGACATTTTTTATCGACTAATCTGAAGATGTTTTTTTCTTATTTCATCTATCAATTGCTTTGTCTTTAAAACTGTAATTTCCTAGGGCCTCAGCTGTCATCTTTAAATTGCTTTTTAAATTCAAACCAACACTCAAAAATGGTATATTACAAAGAAATGCAAAACATTCAAACATAAAAAAAATAATAAAAGTGAGACATTTTGTTTACAAGATAACTAAAATGAATAACTGATTATCAAAATATCTTCCAACAAATACTACTAAAACTAACTAACTATCTGATTATTTATGTAATTGATTCAGCTCTACATTTAATATTCATGGTTGACTTCTTTTCGGCTGCATTTCTAGAGGGTAAACAAGTGAACAACTGCATGGCATTAGTTATTTTGAAGCCAGCTGTCTGCCATATAATGTGTTGTGCTACATGGACCTTTGTGAGAGGCACCGCATAAATTCAAACACCCCAGTTAACCTATACCGTTTGCATTAAGTCTGGAACATTGACTTGTTTACATATCCTTGTGTGTTTTTTCGTCTGTGTCCAAGGTAAAAAATGCAGAGCAGAGTTTAGGTCAAGGGATGCTGTGTATAGGTATATAGGATGGGATTTATAACATAGAGTGTGGTATCAGTGAATATATCTTGAAAAAATAATGAGGAAAAGAGAATTTCCAGTATCCCAAAGTCCAAATGAATGTGAGGTGTGCTGTGGGGCGAAGATCGCTTTGCTTTCAAGCCTCCAGCCTGCGTACTGACGTTATCTACTGCACCCCCTTTTATCCTAATGCAAAGAGAGTGCATGACATGACATTTTAGAAATTGTTGGTGTTTTTCTGTGTATTCAAGACATCTCAGTTACTCCAGGATCAATGAGGTTATTTTCAGTTAAACGTCCAGAAATATTGAGATTCGGTAATAACTTTACTTTTAGTCACAGCTGACAGGGGCATTTTAAAACCACATTAGTCCTCTCTTCTTTAGACATTTAAAAAAAAAATTCTTTGTACAACTTAGATACTAATACCAGAATCACTGTAAAATGGATTAGTTTATTTATTAATTGATATTCACTCTAATTACTGTGTGTTGGATTTTAGATTTGGATTCTGACCAAAAGTGGAGTTATGGAAAAAAAAAAAAAACTCTTCCATTTGGATCTAAAACATCCAGTGGGTATAGTGCAGATTACTGTTAACATTCAGGTAATTTCTATTCAATGTCATAGATTCATTTCAGGGTGCCAGAAGTGTTGAAAAGCGTTTTTAGAAAGTGCTGATTTAATGCTGTATTGATATGCAATACTGCGTGGGTGACCCTTGAACTCTTGTGCTTTTATGTGTTTTATGTGTCCTTCTTGCCTCTCTCTCTCTCTCTCTGTCTCTCTAACTCTCCATCAGACCAGACAGTGTTTACTTAGTGCAGGCCTTCACAAGGTGTTTTGGAGCGTGTGTGTACATGTGCCCCGGCATTGCCGTCTATGTCCGGGCTTGCCATAATTAGAACGTCGTACCATTTTTGGGTTCCCATCCCTCTTTCCCTCTCTTCTTCTTTCCCCGCGTCTCAGTCTATTGTGTCTCTCTCTCCTCTCCAGTCCTCACCTTTCTTCCTGTCCTGGCTGTACATGTGTCTGTGTTTGTGTGTGTGTGAGTGAGAGTCTGCGTGTGGTGTGTCCACCGGTGCACGCCTCTCTTGAACTCTCTGGTTAGGCTATGGTCACACACTCTCTGTGCTCTTTGCTGTGTTTGGACGTTTCTGACTGAAGAGTTGACAAATGAGACTAACACACTAGAGGATGTACTACGTGAAAAAGAAGGTAAAAATTCACTTTTTTTGTGCTCATAGTGTAATTGTGTGTGTGTGTGTGTGTGTGTGTGTGTGTGCAATGCTATGGCTATTTCAGTGTAAACCTGCCATTAGAGTCAGTTATTTGACACACACATGTGACATGAGTATAGGCAGCAGGGATAAATGTGGGAATATTTCTTTTTAATTCATGATTTTGATTATTATCATCATTACTGTACATGTGCTTGGTTTGTCTTGTGGAATCTCAATCAACAGATGTGCAGTTGGTTGGATAATGAATTTTTCAATGTTGATAAGTAGACAGTAGGTAGAAAGACTTACTAGAGTTTTCTGTCCTATTCTGTCCAACTAGTGTGACAGGGAATCAACAAATAGTTGCTACAAGAAAATAAAAATAACAGCAGCCACAAAGCTTTTTTTTCTTCTATAGTGACTTCTGAGTTTGTGTACAACTATATAGGGCCTCATGGAGTGTGTTAAGTTTGACAAGTGTCACCACACACACACACACACACACACACACACACACACACACACATACATATCAGTGCAACAAATTTTCCCTCTTCTCAAACTCAGCGGCGAGAACAAGAGGGGAATGGCAGGCAATTAAGCAGATTACGCCTGTGTTTTACAACTTGCCTCATATAGCCCCAAGCAGGCTACTGTGGGGACTGCAACCGGCCCTCACACACACACACACACACTCACGGGTTTGTTTCCCTGCACTCATGATGATTTCTCAGTCACTTTTTGTGTATAAATCACACAAAAAGTGCTCAGCGTCCATTGTGAACACACACCTAGACACATGCAGCCATCACACACACATGCAGCGTGTCACACACACACTCTTCCCGCAATTCTCCCTTCCCAGTGTAATTCGACCTCCCTCTAAGCGTCCAAGCCTCTGTCTCTCCGGCACCTCTACCTGTGCCCTCCCTCTGCCTCTCTCTTCCCTCCCTCTTCGCCTCTCTCATTCTCTGCCCTCTTCTTTTCTCCCCAGTCCCAATACAACTTGCTGAGCAGCAGCATGGAGAGCCTGGGGAGCCGCGCAACGTCCGCCAGCCCCTATAGCTCCGAGAACGCCTCCTCGTCAGCCGTGCCCACCCCCTCGCCCTACTCCCAGCCCAACTCCACCTTCGAGGGCCTGTCTCCTGCTCCGGCCATCCCCTCTAACACCGACTACCCTGGCCTGCACACCTTCCAGGTGTCCTTCCAGCAGTCCAGCACCGCCAAGTCTGCCACATGGACTGTGAGTACACACACTTTCTTGGCTTTTGCAGTGTGTGTGCGTGCGTGTGTGTGTGTGTGCTTGTGTATTTCTCCATCTTTTTCTTTCTCTCTTTCCGGCCCCTCAATCTTCCCAAGTGACTATCTTGCACACAAAGACATTATTTCACACACATGCACACACACCCACTCAAGCCGGCACATGTGCAGGCGTGTCGTGTGCAAGAGAAAGTAGTGCATCATTCAGTGATTCATCTTGTCCTTTACTCACCTCTTGTAGTCAAACCCAATGTGATTAAAGTGGGGGAGTTTGGTACACGGTTGAGAAGGTTAATGCCCTGTGTGTGTTTTTGTCTTTTTAGACAATTGTAACACTCAAGCTATTAAAAAACAAAACAAATTTTGAATCAGAAGTTTTGTTTTTTTTTATCATTTTGGTTTCATTTGTTTTATTCGTTTTCATTCATTTTATCTTATAAAGCACTTGTTTCAATATTAATTTGAGAGGTTAACAATAGAAGTTAACAACTTTAACATGTTTTTGTACAATGAGTGTTATGCAAATCTAAGAGTTGCTGCATCATATATTACTTTACTATATGAGATCAATGCAGAAATAAGATCTTATAATGATACAAATATTTGGAAAAGCCTGTTATGGTATGTCAGTTTTTTTTTTTACTTAATCCATGTATAGTACTGTTGTTGTTTTTTGTTACTTAATATCAACATCTGATATTTGATTTCTTACTAGAAGGACTTCCATATGTTGAAAAGAAGATTGTTCTTGATTTATTAACAGGGGGTGATATAGCACATTTACATGAATTGGTGATATAATGAACGTAAGTGTAACAAAATAACTAAATAAAAAGTGTTGCTGCTTCAGCTGTTACTACTAATAGCTACATAGTAGTAGGAGACACACACTTACTTCTTCATTTTTAGAGTTTTATGGTGCAAAAGAATAAACAAAAAACCTGAACTTAGGAACTCAGGGCGAGACTTAACTAAACCTTGTGATGTGGTTGTGGTGAGAGACAGGTGAAATGGGAGCTGTGTAATTTGTCATGACCCAACGAGGGGTCTCCTGCTGAAGAGGTGTCACCTCCGACAGTCACACAGTTGACCTCCCTGAAACAAGAGAACCAAGAGACAAACTGCACTTCCTTCATGCTGTGTGCGTCTTCATGTGAGTGTTCGGGCCTTTGAATGTGTGTGTGTGTGTGTGTGTGTGTGTGATCAACTGAGGGGCTCCACGGCTGTGTTTGCTGGAATTAACCATGCATGGTGGGCTCCTTTACTCAGCCCTCAGTGATGTAAGAAGATACACCCCTCCAGACATTAGAGCGGTGGTCTTTGACCTATGTCTTTTCTTCCTCCGATCTTAACACACACTCATGGCTGTCACCTCTGGCGCCTAAAGTTTCACCCGTCCTCCCTTAAAATACGTCTGTCATCTCCTCTCTCTCACTTACATTCTCTGACTCAGGTCTTTCTCACATGAAAACTACACTGACAGAAACAAAAGCCATCATGGACAAAAAGATTGAGTTTGTTTTACCTGAGAAATGACTGCAATGAAATGAAATGAAAAAAATGAAAGTGAGAGAAACCTGTCTTAGCCTGTTTGGTTGTACATGATACCCGCCTTACTCCTCCTAATATTTCACCAGCTTACAGGTTTGAATATTATACCTTGATTAAGGAAATACATCAAATTAAAGAAGACTGATAATGCTCCGGTTCTTTTGTGCACTGAATTGAAGGGCGCCTGCCAAGAGATCCAAAGATTGAGTGTCTTTACTCACTACACCACCTTGCTGTCCTATCTATCCCTTTGCAACAAAATAAACTCTCTTATCAACTGTAAATCGCATAGATAATAGTTTGGAAATGATCCCAATTCTATGAACAAAGAAGAAGGGTTTGAATCTACCTGCCTGAACAGTTCAGTTCATTACAGTTTTTTGTTACCAGGAGAAAAAAGACAAAGGAGTTTTTGACTGGCACACGACTTAAGATACAGATGATGAGGCAGCAGAAAAAGGATTGTGAGGAAACCTGTGATTATTCAGATGCCTCCGTTGCCATTAAAGAGGAGGGATTAGAATGAGAGAGAGACTGGGTGATTGCTTATAGCTTTTATGGAGTTTACTGTAATGCTTTTTATTTCATCTTGCACGCCTGATTATAAGATTGGCTAAGTATCAGAGGATGTATTTAAGTGTTATTATGCAGTAGCTATGGAACGACCACATTTTTCATGTGAAATGATGCAGCACAATCATGTGTGATCCTTTAAGTGACCGTACCATTGATTGTCTTACAGGGAACTTTACAGATGTTAAAAGGTACACCGCATGCAGTATGTCTACAGTACAGTCCATGCAAGTGTTGAAATGTTTTCTTTGTAAGATCCCCAATGAAAATCAAAGCAAGCGGGGAGGTTACGTTTGAGTTGCAAAATGCTTTTTGAGGGCTCAGGTCATGTTGACGAGTCTTTTTAGAAGTGTTAGTTTTGAAAAGAAAGGAGATTATGGTCAAGCCTCTCGGAATGAATGTGTCCCTGCCAATGGGAGGGGATTCCCCAAAATAACAACAGGCACGTGAGGATTTGTGTGCATGCACATCTGTGTGTATGTATTTATGCAAAATTCATTGGAAGGCCCAGGTTTGAACATGCTTGAAAAAAAAGGATGACTCTGTTGACCAAACTGAGTCACCTTGTCTGAATGGAGGAGTTTATAGTCTCTGGATTTCTCACTGATTTTTTTGTGGCCCGAGGCAGTGGGAAATGCCAAATGCCATAGGGGCATATTGACTATAATCAGTTACCTAGCCACCCCCCATCCCCACCCCTCCACCTCCCACTAAGAGCGGGTGGCATGCAGTGCTTTGGAAGATTACGAGAAAAGGTAGCTGCCTATTGCATCAAGCATTTTTCATTAAATCCCCTCTTATCAAGTTGTCAACTTGTATGATTGATGGGAAGTTAGGTGTGTGGCTGCATACAACTGGCTACCAAGTCAGTCCGCATCTGCTTCACCATTTAAAATATGAAGAAGAGGAGAAGAGGAGAACGGATGGGAACAGAGGACACAATCATAATGTTTCCACACATAGTAAGTCTATTCAAGCCCATGTTAAGCTAGTCTAGTAATCCTCTAATAGTCCTCTCCTGTCTCATCAAGACATGGTGCATTAGTGATAATAGCTCTGAAACTCTGCCACTTTCTTGCCTATTGAACTTGATTCTTGGCTTGGACACAGGCAAGCGTCACTGCAACTGGAAATGAGATCTAACACCTCTGCCTTGTCAAATAATAGGGCCTCTTTCCATACACTTAGACTTTAATATATATGTGTGTGTGTGTGTGTGTGTGTGTGTGCGTGTGTGTGCGTACAGTATGTGTCAGGAGTGGGAGGGGGTGTGATGCGGTGGGAGCGGGCTTGAGCATGCACTGCAAGGCGGCTTGTCAGAAGCTGCTCTTCCCAGCTATTAGCCTCTCTCCGTTAGGACACAGGTTCCAACATGCCCTACACAATGTATCCTTCCCTTCCTTTCCCCATGCATCATCATGTGGCCACATCACCACTGGCCTTCCTGCTGAGCACCGGATCTGGGAAAACACACTCAATAAGGGAGATTTTTCACACACATTTGAGCACTCAGATGTGTTTTATGATTAAAAACAAAGTAAATACATGGAGCTGTTCATAATTATACAAGTTTGCCTCGAGGATTGACATCTTAACATTGAACATTGTCCACTATCAGCATTGGCCAGGACATGCTCTGGACTATGGGATGCCATTAACTAATCATAAACTAATATGGTATTTGCTCTATTCTGGTGTGTGTCTCTGAATACTCTGTGTATGCCATTCTATCTAGAAGACTTAATCTTCATGGACTCTGCCAGTACTATAAATACATCCTTAAGAGTATAGCAAATAGCAGTCAATATTCAGTGTACGCTAACTACTCAGAGTATGTGATCTTGTCAATAGGTTAGAGCGTTTGAATCACACTGCTGCAAAATTTTCAGTAAAATTTCTCATTTATTGTTATCTCGAGCACAGATGTTTGACAAAAATGGTTTGACTCATCAATTATTTCAGTGTGAGATCTTTAACTACAGACGACCAAGTTTAGACAATACCTGTTGTTAAAAGACTTAAGGTCATTACATCTTCTCTTATTTCCCTTAAAAGTTTCATAGAGGCAAACAGCAATTACCATGACGTCAAAGAAAGTGTAGATTCTCCAATTTTCTTTATTGATTTGAATCCAATATAATTACAGGCTGAAATTTAGTTAGAAATTTAGTTTAGACTGTGTGAATGTGCACAGCATACCTACTGTATGTCAGCTCTGTGTGACTGTGTGTGTTTGCGTAAGCATATTTGATATTTGGACAGTTAAGCGAATTTGCGGCGGGCAAGCTGTTGCTTGTGTATATGGATGATGATCTGGCAATTATCACTCTGTCTCCAGGAGCCTGTCAGGACCTGCCACCACTGGTCCACCGTGTAGAGGCAGGGATGGATGGATGGACGTGTGGGTGGATAGATGGATGGATTGATGGCTGAATTAATAGGTCGATCAAAGCATGCATATTATATTAAAGAAAATGAACATGTCACTATTTATACAGATAATATGGGCATCCTGATATCTCATACATATTTCAGACATTAAAAATTGGTGAAGGTTAAGCAGTAGGCCATGGTTTATAATGCAGAGTCAGGACATTTTAGAGGATTAGCACTGTTGAATATTTAGACATTTTCATTGCTTATAATATAGTCTCCATATCATCAATTTTTTCGTCTTCCTTCTCTCAGTTTCCTCTTTTCACTCACTTTGAAGATTGTTTCCAGGCCATTGACAAAGTAAATAGTCTCTTTAGCCTTTGATCATGTTTGTTTTCTCTCCTTTTTTTCCTCCTGCTCCTCCATCTCCTCATCTTTATGTTCTGAAACAAAGTCCAGTTTATCCATCACTCATGATCTCTGATCTGTGAAAGATGCACATCAGATCCTGCAGTTCTTTGATTAATGCTGTGCTTCACTACTGACAACGACACATGGAGCTGGACTCACAGATTCGCGTGTATGTGTGTGTGAGCATGCCTATGCCTCATTGGTGCATGTGCACACTAGTCTGCGTGGTGGACGAGTTGAGACGTCTCCCATAGCATCTCCTCCCCAGAAGACTGAAAACACAAAAAGCAATTTAAGATTTCTTTTCGTGCTCCCTGCGATTTTCAAAAACAATATCACCAAACAATCACCCCTGCTGATGCCACAATATATTTAAAAAGATCTATCAAAAAATCATTTTTTCCTTCTATTTTTTTGTGGATAAAGTGGGTTTTTTTGCAATTGTCCCTTTTAATACCGGGCCAACAGGATTTTAGAGGACAGGTGGAATTTCAAATCATTACTGTTTTCATGTCAGAATTTTGTAATATAGAAAAATAATAGTCACAGCAAAGTATTAAGCCTAAAAGTTCTTTTACAAACCAGATATAACCATATTAGCTATACATAAGTTCTATATTTTCTTATATTTATATATGTAATATTGTGTTTGTGTGAGTGTGGGTTGATTAAAAATGCTCTAGGTAAAAGTAAGTGGAGGTATTTTTGTGTGACACAAACCCTTGTAATTTGGAATTAATATCTCCTTCCAAACTCCCTGAGTTGTTACTCAGTTAACCCGTCTTTGTAAATGACTAATTAGCTCACAAGACCATGATAATTGCATGATCATATAACTGATTTTTTTTTTAACTTGTTCTTGTTGTTTGCATGTGTGACTTATGTAAGTCAGTTGCTAAAAACATTGCAGTGGTGATGTAGATAGTAAATAATAATAATAATAATAATAGATAGTAAAACACAAAGTCAGTATGCAATATTCCTTATGTTATGGTCATGCCAGATAGTAAACCATTGAATCAGTTGTTAGTGCAGGAGAAGTCTGTAAATGAGAAGTCTGTCTGTCTGTTGCATCTCAGACAAATTATTTATTCATGGTATGGACGGGCTGTTGAGACATGTCAGGGAAAGCTAGGTGAGAAAAGGTAATGTTGTGCACAGGTATTTCCATTGCCCTCAAGGGAGGGCTCACGGCTAAGGGTGTCTGCATGTATGTGTGTGTGTGAGATTTGTGGTTGTGAGGGGCTTAGTAACGGTGACACAACAAGGAATCCAAGCAGTTGTTGGTGTAGGAATGACTCTTTCCCAGCCGTCATTGGGCCAGTGACTCTCTGGTGGGATAGTCAACTCAGAGTCTGCATAATCTGTGGAATTTTTTCAAAGTTATTATTAATTTAGCCAATGTTCATGCAGTAGAAAAATCTTAAATCTTTTAAAGCAGAAGTAGGTCACTGATATAAAAAGTACTTTTAGTCATTTTTGCTAAAACTGTATCTATGTCTTGACAGTAGTACATGAGAAAGATAATCTGTCCACCTGCTGCCTCTAAAGCCATTTGACAAGAATCCACTGCGCCCACATCAAAATAACCAATCAGAGCAGAGTATTTGACGGAGCATCAATCCGTGCACCTGCACAGGCTCCTCTCCACCTTGCACATGGTAACTCGGAGCAGATGTAATGACAGATAGAGAACCACTTAACAGCAAAGCAATGAAAAAACAACTTACAGTTTATACAGAAGATAAGTAAACAGAAGAAAAGTAATGAAGAAAAGCAAGCTAAAAAAAAAATTGGATCGAGTGATGCTGTGGGGAGGGACTTTGGAGGCAACTTTGGGCGCACTATAGAGAGAGGGCAAGAGACCTGGAAGTCCACTTTCTTCTTAAACCTACCAACTGTATCTTTAAATCCTGGACATTATTTTCAGCAGCAAGGCACTGAGGGTCCTGAGAGTAAATTGTAATTTGTATTCAAGAGTGATCATGCATGAGGGGGGAGAAATGGGTCCAGAAATAAAATACAAGAAAAAGAAGAACATAATTTTTTGAAGGATGGGACATACAAGAGATTTAAAACAGAAATGGTTAAATTAGCAGAGGCCAAGATATTCTGACTCTGTTTTGTATACGCAGCTTTAAAAACCTGTAAACATGTACTGTATTTCTTCTTCAATAGGGTGCGCTGTTTGATATTTGTTCATACCCATTGTAGCAAGTCCACACAGGACAACTATCGTCTCCTTTTTTTTGCTTGGAAGGTCTCAGTTTGATTTCCACAGGGAAGATTTTTGAGATTTAGTGATTGTGTTGGGGCATGTTAAGGCTTTTCCATCCCTTGTCCCGGTGTCCCTGTTGCATCTGTGCTGGCATTTACACACACACACACACACACATAAACTGAGGAATCAATGAAGACAGCTCAGCATATTGTCACTGAGCATTACTGTAACCTACTGACAGTAGTAAAATCCCTACATTAATTTTTGTGTACACACACAACTGTTTTTTTCAAACCAAGCTGTCCTTTTGGACTTTAACTTCTCCTCTGCCAGCTGTAGCATCTCACATTACTACCCACAAACCCAGTCAGCTGGATAATAATCATTTGTTCATTCTAATAACACAGTAATTACCTTTACTAAAATTACATAAATTTACTGCTGACTGTTTTACAGCCTTCATGTATTTTCACTTTTCCCTTACTTTCATGCACTCCCTTTCCTCAAATGACACTATTTGCTCTCCAGTCACGGTTTTATGTGATAATTACAGTCTTGTGGTCACACCCTACTATTATATCATCATAATATCACCCAACTCTTCATTTGTCCACCTTTTCTTCTATTATTTAAGATATGTTTTGCCCGCCATTCAGATAGATAGAGTCTTAATAGCTCAATTCAAATGTTATCTAATTTTGAAATCAGTTTCCCTTCCCAAAACATTGTTTTTGTTGTAGCACAGCCACAGATTTTTGCCTTCCTTAGGTTTATCCATGGCTACTTCTTTTCTACTTCTTATTTTTATTCTTTTAACTCAGATCACTAAGTCGAGCCTGTCTGGCCTTGTGTGTGTTCTTTTCGCACCCAGTACTCTCCCTTGCTGAAGAAGCTCTACTGTCAGATTGCCAAGACCTGTCCAATCCAAATCAAGCTGTCATCCTCTCCCCCACATGGCAGCATTATCAGAGCCATGCCCGTCTACAAGAAGGCGGAGCACGTCACGGAGGTGGTCAAACGCTGCCCCAACCACGAGCTCGGACGAGACTTCAATGATGGTATGATCAACAAGCCTTGTCCTTTGTTCATAACTGATTGTACCGGAACATTTTAAACTTCTTTACTTTTCTCCACTATACGGCATCAATATTCCAAAATTTGATTATTTCATTTTTGGGTGAAAAATTCTGGGTTATGAATGAATGTGAAATCCCAGAGCGGAATAAGATACAAATTTAATGAGTCATAACTTTGGTGTAAATTTTGTCCTAAGCACAAACATTTTGCGCATAAAACTTTAAATAAACAAGACTGTCTGGTGTCTGGTATGTGCGAGGGTTTGACTTGACTGTGTCTTCAGCGTTCTTCCATCATTCTCTCCACAGGCCAAGCAGCTCCGGCCAGTCACCTGATCCGAGTGGAGGGGAATAACCTCTGTCAGTACGTGGATGATCCTGTCACTGGCCGGCAGAGTGTCTTTGTGCCGTATGAGGCTCCACAGGTTGGTGGATCATCCGCTAGTGTATCATAGAGACACACACAATACTTTTTATTAGGTAATCTAGGAATTGGACTGGTGACTTTAAACGTCAGAAATTATGGTCTACACTGAATATACAAAATATCTGGAATATTTACTGTTTTCACAAAGCAGACTTATGAAGTGAATCCTTGTTGATTTCCATTATACCAGTTAAAAAGGAGGGTTAGGCTGGTGGTAAATAAAAGAAGACACAGAAAAAGCTTTAAACAAAAAGGAGCTGTGATTTGGATGACCATCTCAATATCTGAGATGCCCCAGTATAGCACATTGCGCCTAAATGTAGTGTACTCACAACAGATAAGACACGTTTGTACCAATGAAACGGTCACTGTCGGTGAGGTATTTCATAGAAGGCACATCTAAAATTAAGGATGCCGGGCATGTCCAAACACGCACAAGAGTGAGAAATCATCATGTCTGTGACTGCACCTGAGGAGGTTCATGAAAAGCACTTTCGTCTCCCACACATCAAAGTGCACTGCAACACTGCTCTCTGGTGGTGGATTGGTCACATTTACTGTCAAATAGGAGGTTTGCTTGAATGTGATGTGCTGATTGTAGGAAATTGTTTTAACACAAAAATCCTGAAATTGAACCAAATATCAAACCTACTAAACTTTAATCCCTCAGAATTCACCTATTGTTGGGATATATCGCTTTGTGTTTCAGGTGGGGACTGAGTTCACCACTATCCTGTATAACTTTATGTGCAACAGCAGCTGTGTGGGTGGCATGAACAGGAGACCTATCCTCATCATCATCACTTTGGAAACCAGGGAGTAAGTCAACAATTCACTATTCATTGCAGAGAGTTTAAACAAGGTCATGCTTTCGGAAAATAGCAAATGATACAAGACAAAATGACCAACCCACAGTTCAATGGAAAGTGCAAAACATACTACAATATACACAGCAGATTAGAGGAAGTATGACTGCAGCCATAGAGTATAGTGTAGTGAAACTATTCAGTCCATTGATCCACCAAGCTGAAGTAAAACTCAATAGCAAAGACACACTTGGACTTAATTTAGAATGTGAGCGAACCTACAATTTCTTTTTTCCCTGACAAGCTTCACTTAATGAGTACATTTTCTATCCCCAACCATCTCTGCAGTGGTCAAGTGTTGGGCAGAAGGTCATTTGAAGGTCGGATATGCGCGTGTCCCGGCCGAGACCGCAAAGCAGATGAGGATCACTTCAGAGAACAACAGGCACTCAATGAGAGTGTGGCCAAAAATGGAAGTGCCAGCAAACGCAGTAAGTTGAATTACACTGAATGACGCATTTATGTTAACTACACATTTAAATAGTTTGATATCTGGGGAAACATACTGTTTGAATATGATTCTGCTTCTGTCATCTGCAGACTTCAAACAGAGTCCGCCAAATGTTCCCAGTCCAAATATTAACATGAGGAAGAGGCGACATGGAGAAGAAGAAATTTACTATATTCCTGTAAGAGCCTTTCACACAATTCATCATTTTGCATGGATAATTAATAAAAACTTCATTCATGTAGCAATATGTGCACATGTGTAAGCTGACTATTAGAGAACCAAATACCATTGTTTTAAATACCCAAAATAAAGTATTTTTTCCATCCAACAATTTTTAAAGGAAAGGCTCACCATGTCATTGTGTGTGTTGCATTTTCTGTGTAGGTTCGTGGTCGGGAGAACTTTGAGCTGCTGATGAAGATTAAAGACAGCTTGGAGCTGGTGGAGCTGGTGCCACAGCCACTGGTGGAGTCCTACAGACAACAAACACAGCAGCAACTTCTGCAGAGACCGTGAGTCACTCCAACACTAACATATGCACAAGCATACTGACACCTGCAGGTACACATACATACTGTACATAAATGTTTGACTGAAAAGATTTGATCAACCCAAACACATGCACAAACAAAAAAGTACATAAAAATATACAGAAATATTCTTTTCTGTAGGACTGTTTTTTTTGTGAAATAAAGGCAAGGTTTAAGATTTAAGTCATAAAGATTAAGGTATTAGATTTAAAGTATAAAGATAAAGGCATTAGATTTAAGGTATAAACTCAGATATTTAATTAAGAAATTAGAATAAAACAGACCTTGCAAAAGAGTCATGTTGACTTCAGCAAACTGTTGTCTGCTGCTGTCTTTCACTAAACCACAAGCAAACACATCGTCTAACCTGAGCCATATCCTTGTCTTTTCTCTAGGAGCCATATAGCATCCCCCTCTTCTTACTCTCCACTGTCCAACATGAACAAGCTCCATGCCCACGGAGGCCTCAGTAAATCACCCTCAGTAAACCAGCTGGTGGGGCAGCAGCCCCAGCAACACCACACTGCCCCCACCTCCATAGCTCATATGAGTGAGTATTTACGTGTGTGAACAAATCAAATTAAATTTACTAATAAAAGACATGTCCAGAAACAATTAATTATAATGTATTCTAATCAGAAAAAGATCAAAATTACACCTTGTTAATATAGTTTTTTGCTGCTCATTATTTTATTGATCACCCCTCCTTCTCTCACAGGTTCAAACATGCTAAACAGCCACCACATGCAGGCCAATGGTGATATGAATGGGGGCCACAGCAGTCAGACTATAGTGTCTGCTTCCCACTGCAGCCCACCCCCTCCGTATAACCCTGACCCCAGCCTTGTCAGGTACCTCACCCTCCAATGACACTCCTTCTTTATTCTCCTGTAAAGGGCCAGCAGACAATCAGATGCATTTGTTTGGTTCAATATGAATGGGTGCAATGTTGATGCCAAAACAGGTAGTTTGTTTGGCCGTGTTTGTACAAATTTGGTCAAACAGTTTTTTGGAAAATGACCCTTTTGCATTATGGCTGCTTTGTGAAAGGCTTGCAATTAAATCACAAATCTCCTCGCAACTATGGCTGGTGCCATAATGAAGGTCCACTCGAGAATTGGCTACATGGAAATATTATCTATACATAACATAGCTAAACTGGAAAATGACATTACCTGAAGAGGAGGATAATTCACTAATAAAAGTGAAAAGTATGTAGTGTGTTTGTTTCCAGATTTTGGGCACTTTGATATGAAAACATTCCTGTCCCCGTTAGTAGGAGTTGTCCAGTAGTGCCTGTCTTTGCCTTTGTTAGCCAGCTTATAGTAATTTACCAGGCGATTGGTGTTTTTATCAAACCTGGCTCCTACTAGTTGCATATAAGTGTCTACATCAGATGTGTTGATCAGCTCCCGTTCAAAAACACTTCATTAATTATGTCTATTCACTCTGCTCATACAGCCAAGCTGCTCGAGAGTTGTAGACCTCCACTATGGCTGCCAGAGGGTTTGTTATGTCACCCAAGAGCCCAAACTATGTGTCGCACCCTTGCATCTAAAATAACTCACGCTGTCACCATGTATACAGCCATCTTTTGCAATGCACTCCAGAGAATTTTCTTCAAAAGAAATTTCCATTGTTTGCGTTCTGTTTAATTTAAAACTGTTTTCATATTTTTTATAAGATAATGTGTCAATGCAGTCTTTTTAATACTTAAACTTTGCTTTTGCAACTTTAACATTTTTGATACAGCAGATTTTGTCTACCTTTTTGGTTTCTAGATTGTTATGTTTATTGTACAGTTAGATCACACATTTAGCTTCCTTTGATTAAACTGTATGTTGCCAAAACTTCAACATTTCATGTATTTATAATAAAGGTTCTTCATCAAAGCAATAATGGCCTAATGAATCATTAATATAAATGCATGTTTATGATTTTACCTTCACAGTTATCTATCGAGATGTATAGTTTCTGTATGCTTAGATCTGTTCCATTATCCTTTCACACTGTTTTAAAATAAACATAAATTGCCTGAGTAAATAGTGAGATGCTGTAACATAACAGAATGAGGTGCTTCTCTATTCAGTTCTGTCTTAAAGGAAATGCTGATCCTACTTATCAAGCATGATATTTAGTCTACTCAAGACTACCCAACACCAGCACTTTTCATCAGTGAATAAAAGAATTTTATATCATAGTCCAACTTTTTGCTTTGTAGATGTAGTCTAATGGCAGTCTAAGCAGCCCTGCTTTTCTCCCCATACAGCTTTCTAACCAGTCTGGGCTGTCAGAACTTCATCGAGTACTTCACCTCCCAAGGCCTCCAGTCTGTCTACCACCTCCAGACTCTCTCCATGGAGGTAACCACTCTGCTCCTGCTCTCACAATCTCACAGTGAAATTATAATAACTATAACAACAAATTTCATATGTATAGAGCTTCACAGAAAACACAGGGAAAAAAGACACATTTAAGGAGAGAACAAATGACAGTGACTATAAAACTTTAAAAAATTAGTAAATATCCCAGACAAAGATTCATTAAATGATAAAAATTCATTAAAATGATTAAAAATCATTTTAATCCATCCATCCATCTTCTTTACCACTAACTTTCAGGGTTGCAGGTTGCTGGAGCCTATCTCAGCTGTCACTGGGCAAGATACTTTTTCCAAACATTTCATCATTTCCAAAAATCATTTGAAAAAGGAAATAATTGTTTCTATTCTTACTTGGTGGTGTGTGGTGCTTTTTCACCACAAGTGATGATAAAGATCAATATTTTGAAGAGCAGGCCCCATATTTTTTGTACATATAAGCATACATATCATCATTTTTCTCAGTTTCTTCCTAAATTCTTTGTGCCTTTACCAGGATTTAGGTGCACTGAAGATACCAGAGCAGTCACGCCTTGCCATATGGAGAGGTCTGCAAGACATGAAACAAGGCACTTCCCTCCAACTGCCTGCCACTAATCACCACCATGACTATCATGGCCAGCAGCTTCTTCGCTCCAGCAGCAACATGGCTGCCTCTGCCATGGCGGCCATTGGGGCTGCCGGCGGGGAACTGCAACGTCAGCGCGTTATGGAGGCTGTACACTTTCGTGTCCGCCACACCATCACCATCCCCAACAGGTCAGGTGTTGTTGGGACTTCAGGGATGGCAGCAGCTACCGATGAATGGGCTGACTTCGGCTTCGACATGCCCGACTGCAAGCTGTCACGGAGCAAGCACTCTATCAAGGAGGAGTTCATGGAAAGTGATGTTCACTGAATCCAAATCTTTGGACCGTTTTGCCAGCTTTATTGTCAGCATCATCACATTTACAGATTAAAAACATGCTGATAAGGTTTTTGAAATGTGCTTTTAGGTGTTGCTGTTATATTTCAGTCAGTGATTTTGCAGATAATCAAGTTCCATTTTGAATGGGGGACATTTTTAGTGTGTCAGTGCACTTGCCTGTGCACTCTTTTATTTTGTGCTTGAACAATTGTTCTACCCAAAGGATTTAATAGTAGATGACAAAAAAGGATGTGTCAAGTCAAACTGTCAAATACCATGGTGGCAATAGTATTGTCAAAGCAATGCTACCCACATATAGTCTGGACAATACTTTTGGGGACTCTGTTGAGTGGATGTTAAGAGAGAAACATACTTTTTTCTGGGAAACGAGATGCTGTTTGGTTGTACCGTGCAATAATACATGATACATCTTTCTTTTACAGCACCCAATTAGATTTAAGGTGAACATAAAATGTAGCAATTGCACAATCGCACAAATGTCACAGTAGACATATTGTTATTTCACAACTTGCAAGTTTCAACTTTGTGTTTAAATACACAAAAATATCTGACTTATTTATTGTTCTTGTTTTTCTTCTCTTGTACAAATGTATATATTGTATTTTGTAAATGTTTTGGACTAGATGTGGTTGAAAGGGGGTATTTAGATTCAAATGGTGTATCTCGTGTTTGAACCAGTGTATAGAACTGAATGGTAAATGAAACTCACAGCTACTAGAACACAGTCATGTACAATGTGATGACCTCTAGTTCATTATGGCCTTATCATTTCATGTTTCTTGCTCAATGGGCTTTGGTATTAATAGTGTGTATTCATGAAAACTCCTGATGGAAATCACAGTTTCATATAATATCAGAAGTTACATTGCATCCATTACTTTTTTAAGTCGTAGCAAATATTGTGTTCATTCTTGTATAGAAACTCATGGCAAAATAGACAAAATATTAAAAACAGTATTATCTCTTAGTAGCAGGGATTTAATCAGAATTGTGAATAATAAATTAGGAATAGCACCCTGCTTATCAAGACACTAAACAAGTAGTAGCATTTTTGTCCTTCTCTCTGTATTTTGAGGATCTTGCAGGGCAAAGTCCTCATCTATTGATTATAGCTAACTCTGTACCTAGTATGTATCTTTATGGCACTTGTTTGTGGATATTTAATAACAACATTCCGGTTTTATTTCTTTTTTAATTGTCATCCAACATGATTAATCATGGTGCAATTCCAGTAATTTTTTCATAGTAACTACATGACTTTGTACCATGACAATAATTTGTACCTGAGTTGCAGCCATTTTCTTTATAAAGGTCCTCTTACTTACACACATGCTTTCACCCACTTACCACCAACTGGTCAAAGAAAGAGCACTTTAATACTTAAAAAGTAAAATGAATCTAGGATTACTTTGTGCTTATGATCAGTATTATACATTACCACATTGTAAATACAAATAGTGCTTGTTTTGGTATTCCTGGTAAGGTTTTTTCAGTTTGTTAAGATTATTCAGATGTGTAAATGTATAATTATTGCTGTTCTTCAGTGTCCATTCATTTATGAGGTTGTTAAATAGTGTTTTTTTTTTGTTTGTTTGTTTTGTTTTTTGTTAAAACCCGTTGATATTAAAATATTTACTTTACTTTAATGTACATCTATTACATACTCTCTTTATCAAAGTAAAAAAAATGTTTTAGACTAATTACTAATTACTGGTTTGAGTTTTATTTGTATTGACCTTTAAATTAATTGTCAAGGGTGATATAGCATAAATTAGGGCAGCAGTTATTAATGAATATGATAGTTATTATATGAATCGAGCAGTGTAGGCGACTCAATCTTTATCTGGGATCTGTAGTTCGTTGTTTTCGGGGCTCTACTTTTCTGCCTGTCGTACGATCGAAACCTCGCGGAAGTACTGACGTGTTCACAGCAGTTGACACGAGAGGTGGCTAGTTTAACTAGCTAGGTAGAGCCGGGTAGTGACACAGCGGCCGCATCAGGTAAGAAGAGACTGTCATTGATTATTTTCGTTGCTACTGCAAACACAACCAAGAAATGCAGGCAGGTATTTGAAATAAGAAACACATTTCAAAACGATTGTTTATTCGGCGAGTACGGATGTGGTTCTTAGAAAGCTGTTTCAGTTCTAACTGGGCTAGCTAGGTTAGCTGTGGAGCCGTAGACAACGTATCTCCGGAAGTGAGTTGTCAGATTATCGAGTTCCTTGCTGGGAGTTGTAGTTCAACGTTTGCCTAATAATTGTGATTTCAATGGAAAGAAAACGAGTCAGGAACTACATTTTCTTGTACCAGGCTTAAATGCGCGCTACAATGGAGTTGTGGGAAATGTAGTTACATAAAGTTCATTTAATGGTCGATAGGGGTTAGCTGAGGCTTTACTGAAACTACATAACCCATACAACCGGTAATTTGGGCCAAAGGGCAATGTACATTTAGATGGCTAGTTAGCTAGCGTATTCTATGGTTCATTTGTAAGCTAACCTAAGTAACTTTAAAATAATGGCACTGACGAAATGTTAATAACAAATATGGCATTATCTGTTTCCATCGTAGCCATATTATGGTTCTCTCAAAGAGACTGTTTTGATTTATATGACTTAATAGCTGCCTTCGTGACTGTTAGCTAGTTATAGAGGTAACATTAGCCACAACCACGAACACTTAACGGTCTTTTTCTTTTTAAAGCTAAAATTATTTGCCAAAATGAATCATTAAAATGTTCCACAGTCGCTTTGGCAGCCCACTGCATGTTGTTAAACAAATATGTGTCACAGACCCTAAACTACAATGTTGAAAGTCTGTCAGTCTGCTAACATTACCAAGAAAATTAATGACCCCATCGTTATAAACTCAGTGGATCCAGTAAAATTAGCCAAAACGTGTCGCCACTAGTTAGAGTTACGTCACAAAAATATACTTAGTTTGTTATATTTAACATTACGACGACTATATTTACCTTTTTAGGCCGTTTCTCCCACGTCCTTAATCTACATGGTCATTATTCAGATGATCAGCCTGACAGACAGGTATTGTCAGACAACAATGAGATACTGCAAACAGCTGATACTCTCTAAAACTGATCACAATTTTCAGTAGGCCTTTGTCCTTCTTAACTGCTGCATACAGCACATTCAACTCACCAGCTGCTTGTTATAAGTTCTCTAATAACAACTCATGTTGATTACTTTATGGTATCACTGATCTGTAACATATTTATAGGGATCATTAGGACTATCTCTTGAAGAGGCCTCATACATTATTTTAACGCAGAATATAAAAAACAGGTATTTTTGATATCCAAAAATAGGATAATGATTATACATGAGACCAGATCTAGTTTCCATTTTAAGAGAGCCTCATTCAGGTTGTATCCTAAATCCAGGAAAATTGGGAACTTAAAAAGACTTGCATCTCATACGTACTCTCACTGGAATTCAAACATTGTTCAAACAAAAAAAAAAAACTAATAACAAATGAAGTGAATGGTGATATTTAAGCAATGTAAATGAAATGAATTGATTTAGATTCCAGCCACTGCACCCAAAAATAGGGGATGCTAGACTTGTGCATGCTAGATAAGTTGCCCACTGAAGTTTATAAGGCCTCTTTTAGTGAGACTAGATAAGAGGCCTATAATCAAGCAACACTAATCAAAATGTCTTTTTATTTTTGCGAGCAGAATGTCAGAAGGGGACAGTGTTGGAGAGTCAATCCATGGGAAACCATCTGTACTCACTGCCTTTTTCACACGGGTTGGACAGGTAACGTCTATCACTCACACACTTCATCAAGTACACCTGTACAATCTAATTTGATCCAATACAACAACTCTGCCATGAATTCTACTTTTACAAAGCTTATAATTTTTCAGTTTTTGTCAGAAAGGAAATAATTATAGTTTGTGTATTATTCAGGTCATAGTGGGCGGTGGTGTTGTACTGGAGTGTGTTGCATTAAAAGGTGGATACTGTCCTTCTCATGTATAGTGTGATATGAACAAAGTCATAAACCACCTTTCAGTATAATGTTATATGATACTGTTCTTGATACTGTGTATATGGCTTGGCCATTAAGCAACCCATGTAATAACATTAGTAGCACAAGTTTAAATATTTAGATTTGTTGCTAAAATGTTAAATGGGTATAAACTGGTGGTGATTAAAGGTATTTCTGTAGAATGTATTCATAATGCCAAAGGCATTAATAATAAGGCATTTTAGGCATCATTCAACTTTATTACTCAGCTATCCAGTTTAGCGTATCAGCCTTTCAGCAGTCAGCATTCACACGGCAATTTCTTCAGAAATTGCACTCTCTAGTTTTCAGATATACTTCTGTACTGGAATGTGACAGGACCTGCTGTGTCTCAAATCAAAGTGCCCATCTTCAGATAAAACTCTCCCAAACATAAGCTTATACTGTCTTTGAAGTTACTTGCAACACACTGGTGATGTTTCCCAGTAATTTTATTTGAAATAAGGAATCAGAGAATTTGCAGTGGTATTTTTAGGTTTACATTTGCACAAAATGCTAATACGCAGCACAGCGCAATAATTTCGCTAGTTTTAGTTTCATACTTTCAGTTACACATTGTTCTCTCCTCCTTAGTTGGAATAATCAGGCAATAGTAGTATTCCTCAAACTCTGTACTCAGCGATGGTATCGATGCTGAGAAAGTGTTACCAATGTAAGTGAAAAGGTGACTGTCAATTTGTCTTAATGTAAAGGTATGTATTGGTCAGAGAAAGATGTGGGATAAAATTATATTTCTTTACAGTAAGTAGAAATCTGGACATTGGTTGTGATGGGATACTCCGTTAATGTCTGCTACCACTGTGTATCTGCAAAGTGACAGTGACAGTGTTTTTTCCAGAGCTACTGCACTGCTTTATCTAAGGTTGAGTCTTACGTGTTGGCTAGTCTCCACCTCTGATGAATACATTTAGTTTCTTTTGTGTATTTTTTTCAGATCTATCAGTCATGGCTAGACAAGTCAACGCCATTCTATGCAGTGCGATGGGCAAGCACTCTACTACTTACTGCTGTCTACATGATCAGAGTGTACATACTACAGGTAATTACTTTTTTTATTAGTTTTTTTTTTCAGTTTACTGTGTTGTTCTTTGTTCAGGAAAATTGGAAATGCAATACCATTACAAAATAATTGACTCACCGTGCATTGTCAGAATGAGAGGTGTTCATTCACATGTACTAATTATTTACCAGTAGTTCGTTGCTGTTGTTGTGCTTAATTGCATTGTATTTCATGTGATTTTCCTATTTTCACCAAAGGTGAAAGATTGGCTTAGGAGACTCTCCAAGAGGATAGTGACTGTTCTTTTTTTTTTTCTTTTGTCTTGACTCACATGTCTCGTGTGTGACTTTTGTGTTGTGAATTGCTGCCTACTCTGTTTCCATGAAAATATTTTTGCAATTTACATTTATCAATAAATGTGCACTTTCATGTTCACTGGCTGCACAGAAAGTCTTTTAATGTGGTGATGTTCCCTATGTTGCTTTTCAGGGTTGGTATATAGTAACATATGCTTTGGGAATCTACCATCTCAACCTGTTCATTGCTTTTCTATCGCCAAAAGTGGATCCTTCACTGCTTGACGAAGGCAAGTTGACTCAGTGAAGTCAGATAATTTTTTTTGTAATATGGTCATGTTGTGTACTTGCCAGCCACATTGTTGATTAACAACTTATCTCTTGGAAGTAAAGTTATAATTCCCCACAACAGTGAATGCTTCAGGGACTTCAGTAAGCCTTTCCTGTATACATAAATTGTTATTATAGTTTGTGAAAACGTTACAGACTAGTGTCAACCAGCATTATACTTTTCATCAGATAGTGTTTTTTATGTTTTGATTAGGACATTGTTGGCATTAATGCATGACTGAAGATTCCACCTTTTTATTAACTTGTACAACATCATGTTATCCATCTCTCTGCAGATGAAGGCCCATCCCTTCCTACCAAGCAGAACGAGGAGTTCCGCCCTTTCATCAGGAGGTTGCCTGAATTCAAATTCTGGTGAGTCTAGCTCTTGGTCCTGGACATGTGTTGCAATCATCATCCACAGTGTGATCGCAAATTATATTTGTCACGTTTACTCTGCCATTAGGAAAAGGAGATAGTATTTTAGCTTAAACCAAATATATTAAATTGAATTCATCTGCGTGCATATGCTTGTGACCCTTCCAACTCAACTTAATCTCCACTTCAGCCTATTCGCATAGGGCTATGCAATATGACCAAAATCTTGTGTTTCAATATAGCACATTTTCAGCAGAGGTGTAGTGCTATTTGTTTAAGTACTGGAGTGCACATATGAAACACACACATTTTTAAGTTTGTTCAAATGATATGTAACAACTGTGCCTACAGTGAGAGTTTACAAACATTAGTTAAGTACAACTAAACACACTAGTGAAAATTAGCTAGTTATAGACTGGTGAAAAAAAAAAAACCATTGGCAACTTTTAATGTGTACTGTTTTTTTTTTGCATGTTACCCAATGCAGGAGTTGACGTCATGAATCAATAAACGCACTGTCAATGTCAATATGACAACTCTGACCATTCTTTTGTTTTTAGTTGTCTTGCATGAATTAACATTTAACTAACGTTTAAAAGTAAAAAAAAGTTCTGTAAATTTAAATAACATCAAGTTTAAATGACTTCATGTGGTGGCATAGAAAACTATGGATTTCTGGGCTTTGTCAGATTTTTCATACCCAAACCACGTCCATGCTACAAAAGTATCCCTTTTTCAAGTAGGAGTTCCTTGTTTCTTGTTCTGTGTCACATTTACTCTCCTCCATGTTTGTTTGTGTTGCCTTCATGCAAATGTCCTGCCTGGCAAAGCACAGAAGCGTAAAGACACATATTGTCGTATTGCACAGCCCTATTTTCACACATAGATGTCCCTATGACATTACCTTCTCCTAAAGAGACATTAGATATAAAAACATTCCATTATGTTAGTTAACCCTGACAAACCCTGTATTACAGGTTCATGCATTAGTCGTTTTCACACTTAATGTGTTAAGTCAACTTGCAAAAATACAGTATATTGGGATACATTAAGATATTAGCAAACAAACCTTTTGTTTACCTTGACCAAAGTTGCATTTTTCAACATTGATGTATGTTGTGAACCCATAAATTCCTTCCTCATATTGCTTTTACATTATTTTTATATATTACATTTATACCAAAAAGTGTGTCTCTAGAAATGCATGACACATTCTGTAAATGAGTATGAGTTGAGGATCTTGGTAATTTGTGCTTCCTCAGTGTCACAAATGTGGCTACACTATTTTTAACTGAGTTTGTTACTTCTCTTGCCAGGCATTCAGCGACAAAAGGCATTGTCATCGCCATGATTTGCACATTTTTTGATGCCTTCAATGTGCCAGTGTTCTGGCCTATACTTGTAATGTACTTCATCATGCTCTTCTGCATCACCATGAAGAGGCAGATCAAGGTAAAAAGGAAACATTGACTCATATGCACTGTATTAAAAGACTATGTGAGAAGTATTAGGGATGGGAATCGAGAATTGTTGCTAATTCTACTCTTTTCTTTCCCACCCTCTCTAGCACATGATCAAGTACAGATACCTACCCTTCACACATGGGAAGAGGACATACAAAGGCAAGGAAGACACAGGGAAAACTTTTGCTAGTTAAAAAACTCCAAATTACCCATCCCTTCCTTCTCAATTTGAAATTTATCTGTCACACCTAGTTGGGAGTGACCAGGTTTAGAGATTTATTTTCTTTTTTTGTAAGTGGGACAGTAATATGAAAACATAACAAGAAAAAAAGTTTTGGTCCGTGGTTCGGTGTTGGATGAGGATATGAGCAACACGGATCAAATTAGTTTGGAAATATTGCCTTGCCTTGTCGATTATGGGGTAGTTTTTTTTTTGTTTGTTTGTTTTTTTGTTGTTTTTTTTTTTTTTTGGGGGGGGGGGTTGATGATAATTTTAGGATTGGTCTGCATTTGTTCAGTAGTAGGTCAGACTCTGTGCTGCCTTTTGCCTTTTTTGCCTTTTAACCCCATGGGGTAAGTATAACGTCACTAAGAAGCAACCACACTGAAAGAAATTTGCAGTGAAATTTGTGATTTTTTTTTCTTTCTTTCCCCCAATAATGGTTATTCCAGTACACCTCTTTTCCCCAAGTGAAATAAATCTGCCAACTTTTGATTAATATATTGGTACCTACTTATTTGTAAGAAGTTATACATTGAAAGTCAGTAGTGTAAGTAGCAAAATAACATGCTTAGATGTGTAAAATGAAAACTGAAGGAAATACAACAGTCTTCAAGTTCTCAAGTTTTGTGATAAAAGTGTCTCAGCCAGTTGTCCTCTGTACTAAATGCAGACACTGGAGAAATTAGTCACATTTCGCTTAAATGTGCATTCATGACAAGCAGGAAAAAATCCATAATTCATTTATTGAAATTATTCCACACTGCACAAATTATTTTTGATTGTTGTTCATCTTGAATTGGCAAGTGATGCAGTTCTGACTGGTTGGATGGTTCTGACTAATATACCTAATGGAGCACGCATCAACATGGATGATTCTCAGTGATTTTTTTTTTATCTCTCTGAATGCATAATTCAAAGCGAGTGTCACTTACTCCAACCTAATTATTCTCCTGTAGTCTGTAGCCTAACTTTAAATCACTTTTTCTATTTTTGCGCCTTTGTGAGTTTAATCAATGGGATACTGTGTCATTGACCACTCAAGGATACCAAATTTCTATTATTTTTTTTAGAGGACATTTAGTTTGCAAAGGCAAGTCACTGAATTTGCTCACCTCAGATTTGCATAATTATTGAAAATACTCTGTCTTCAAAGTGCAGTATCAGTATTCAAATCCAATTAATAACAAGGTCTACTCTGAAATAATAGCAAAGCAATCACACATTTACCCCAATGACCTTTTCCCTTTGAAACACTTCCCTATCTGTGTGTCAAAGCCTGGGGTCTGTTTGATTTGTGTAGACTGGCTGTTGTAGTACTTTGTAATCTGTGTTTACTCTGAAAAAACGTTAAAATATAGTCATTCCAAGCAAACTTTTGTTCTCTTTCTTTTGCAGAGGAAACATAAGAAAACAGAGATTGAGAGCTTTTATTAAAACAAATGGATGAAGTGGGTGGCGATCAGACTTTCTTTTCTATAAACCTGTTGATTTTTTTTTCTCCATTTATATCAGATTGCTGGGGATTATCTGTCATTATTAAACTTTGATCAGCACTGTAGTAAGGGATCAAAACAATTTCCTGTATAAAGTTTGTGTTTCAAAGGATTGTCTGGAGGATTTGTAAATATATATATATTTTAAAATATGATTTTTTTTTTTTTGGAGATTATTTTTATTTTAGTTTTTTCTTCCAACCACCATACTGTTTCCGAGTGTTTAAATCCATCTCAGTTGAAATTGATGAAAGCGGAACTGGTTAATTGGGTTCTAGATTTGATGAATCAAAAATGTTTCTCATGGATTGCATGTTATTGTTTTCTTGTGCTGCAGTTATGAAAAGAAACTTGATTTTAATAACTTAAGTGTAATTTTTTCACTCCAAATGCTATTAAAGAGGCTGTGTCCCTTCAAAATGTACATAGATGTCTCTGCTTCATATTTTTTAGGTTTTCATGCAGGCGAGTGCACAAGATGTCACTTTGACTTACTACACCTGACTCCCTTTCAGTGCAGTTTATAATTCACTTAGCATTTTCCACACTCAATAAATGTCTCATAAATGTCTTTTAACTTTTAGACATGTCATTTCCAGGATTATTAGATTTATTCATGATAGAAGCATTAAATCTCCTTGCTCATAATAATTGTTAAACTACATCACAAGGAATCTTTGGATCATTGGATGATTCTTGCATATTGATTAGCATATTTTCCAAATATTCATATGTATTTAATGCATCATGCACTGGAAGTTCATGGAAATGATGCTTAGACATCATCAGTGTCTCGTGACCTACTAAAAACAGAGGCTAATCCCAATTCAAGTTCATATCAGATTGTTAAAATATACTACGACAACAAAACATGGTCTCTCTTTGCCTCTCTTTGGGAATTTCCGTCATGCTGTGGCTTAATGCATTGGTCCAGGTGAGTTTTAAAATACATTTGAGCAGTGCTTAGTGTAGACTATATTATTCATGATGAATCTTATTCCTATGGTAAATTTTCCAATTTCATAATTACTAGTATTTTAGATTATTTTTTTCCATATACACCAAGTGAAGTTTTTTTAAATCACATTTAACTTTGCGAATATGTGGTCGTCTAAATGACAATTCCTCTATGACTCTTAAGTTGTCAGGTATGCAGCATCTACTTCTGTCTTTTCAAAAAACAGAATGTTCCTTCTACGAACACTGCATCCCGTCATAGAAGTGACTTACCACAGTGCAGCACTTCAACAGGTGCTTGGTTGCAGTGATGATGATTATGGCAGTGATGGACTGAAAGTTTTCATAAAGAGGATTAAGGGCACTGAGATTTTTCTGGCATACACCAAAGGCCTCAATCATGATAGAGATCACTCCCTAATATTCAAACAGATAAAGTCACAGCAGTCAAGCTATCATCATGTCAGCACTACAACTAAATGCCACCAGCAAGTTGTGGATAGTGGGGGATACAAGTTCTTTAAACAAGAAGAACACACAAAAAAGGTCAGTTTTGTTTTCATAAGAGATAAACAAAGTACTAAATTCTGAGGATTTAATCAAAAACGGTATATATGATGGAATCCACAAATGCTTTAGTGCCTTCCATGAAACATTCTGTTACCCAGTGAAAGTCATACATGACATTAATCCTAAAGCAATCTCTGGTTTGCTGATTTTACTTTATCTTTGTGCTCCTTTTGCTTCATTTGTACTACGTGGTAAAAGACCATCCAAAAGTTACAGTGAGGCCAAAGGAATAACACTCTGCCTGCTGCTGATGATCCTTATCTCGATCATCTTTGTCATTGTATGTTGTATTGTCACAAAACTCTCAAAGCTCCCACTGGTAAGTTTAGGAGATTCTCTTACCAGCTGGAAGTGCTCTTATTTTGATAATTAGAGCAACTATACCTTCCAACTTCCTGTTCCTCTTACTACAGTGCACACCAGCTTGCTTTGTCACTCAGTCTAATTCTTTCTTTTTAACTTGCTTTTCTACATTGCTCATGTTCTGTTTACTTATCTTTCATGTAAAATGTTTTCTCAATGCTTGGTGGTTGGTTTGCCCTGGGCACAGTGGATTCTTGTCACATTAGAGGCAGCAGGTGGAGCCAGAGGAGTGTGACTTTTTCCACAGATTATCTGTCTCGTACCACTGTGAGGACATAGTGACAGTTTTGGCTAAAGTTAGTTTTACTTTAATTCTCCTTTTCTTCCTTTTATTTCCCCTCAAAATGTTACATTGTCATTTTTCAATCCTGCAAAAACACCTTGGCCTTGTAAATTCTTTCAACGGATGATAATAATTTGGCTGTTTAGATTAGATTGTTAAAAAAATACAAAGGAGCTTAAATCTGTAGGCTGTAACGTAATAATGTTTCAAATACTTTTAGTAATTTATTTTTTTAATGAGGGATGTATGAATAATCGTTTTGAAATTAGCTGTAACAATATATAGTTATTAACATTTCAACAACAGGCACTCATACTGTTGTTTCAGGGATAGTTTTCATCTCATAATTGTATTCAGAACATAAAAAAGAATGGTCTGTAGCATACTAGCAGCTCTGTGACACTGTATTTATAGGTACAGCAGGGCCTTGAACCAAACGCTAAAATCAGCATTGCATCAGTTTGCAATGACTCATTTGAACGCAATAATTTGCTAAGTTCAGCTGAGGCTGATAGGGGTGACATCACAGCAATTCAGTCATAAAACAAAGTATAATCATCAAAGTAATTCTGAGGTGGACACGAATATCTGAAAAAAAAATCATAACAATTCATCCTATGGTTATTGAGACAGTCCAACAAAAGTGAAATTTCTCAATTACATGGATCGTCAAAACTTACAAACTGACTAATCTGGTTTATCTTGTATTGTATTGTTATCTAATATGTTGAAGTATGATGAAATACTACTCAAATGTTTAGTGCTAATTAATAACTTCCAAATATTGTCACTATGAACAAATTATTAAGCAAAATATATAGCCAATTTTAACACAGTTATTGATGATGGAGTTACAGTTTTATTTTTAGTTTTAAGTTTTATATATTTAGTTACCCTGACCCTCCATGCAAGACCTCTCTGGCTAAACAATTATTATATCATCCACATGCCAGCAAGGAAAGAAGTCTCTCCACTCCACTCCATGTGACAATCTAAACTTCTAAAATGCTGAACTCATCAGCTCACAAAGACTATCCAGTTACCAATGTACTTAAATATGAGAAAGAACTGAATTAAGTAATTCAAGATTTAATCAAAGAATGGAAATGCCACATGTAGGCACAGTTTCACTATGACACTGTCTACAAGCTGCAGGCACACTACTACACTACTACTACACTACACTACTTGTGTAACTTCTATTCCTAATTGGTAGTGGTATGGATTGTGGATGGACAGGATAGATGGTCAGGTAATGCAGCCAGAGTTAAAACAATTGATGCATTAACCATTCAGTAATAACCCGGGTATCTCACAATTTTAATTTTAATTTTCCTGATCATTTAAATTTTACAGACAAAACTGAAAAAACCCACTATTTTGACAGTACACAGATGAACTGTGTGGAACGGGGGAACTGATGATTAACTTTTCATAAATCAGGCAAATGGGAGCTGTATCATGTTGGTTGATGCAAAACTGCTGGCATGTCTTCCTGCTTTTAGACACAGGAGGACAGAAAGTTTGCATAAACACACCAGTCAGGCAAGGTTTATCACAAATTGAACACAGAAAAATGTGGACTTACTGCTCAGTTAGTAGCATTTTTGCTGATACACCTAAAACTGCTGAAATATGTTCAGTGATATCTTACTTACGATTAGCATGCTACCATGTGCTAATTAGTGCTAAAAATCTAAGATTGGTGGGAATATATGATATATGAAGCTTAAGCTTTGGTAATAACTTTGGCAGAGGGTTATAGAGTCATCTCTGCTTTATGTTTTGCATTGCATTATATAGTCTCCAGTTCCCAACATTTTACATGGCCAAAATTCTCACAATAAAAAAAAGTATTTCTGGTGAAAAAACTGCAGAGATTAATCAAATGTAAAGGGGAAGAGATGATTATCTTTTCATTTAGTAGGCAAATGTGAGGTATATATTGGCTAATGCAAAACCACTGCCCTCTCTTCCTTCTTTAGCACACAAGAGGACACAGAATTTGCATGTACACATGACAGTCAGGCAAGCTTTAATACAAACTTTCAATGTTATAACACGGAGAAATGTGGACTCAATGTTAAATTAGTAGCATTTTTGTTGATAGCATTTTTACAAATTTATTGACTGGCACAGTGAACAGGCCAGATGCATCTAGCCAGGCTTACAAAAGACTGAAGAAAAGTGTTTTTTTAAATGTGGAAATGTTATGGCTAACTCTCTATAGCTATGGGCACCAATTAACTTAAACTCCATGTCTTTGGAGAAAACCCATGCAGGCACAGGGAGAACATGCAGACTCCACACAGAAAGGCCCCAACTGGCCAGCGGTCCAAAAACTCCGAACCCTCTTGTTGTGAGATGCCAGTGCTTTTCACTGCACTGCCTTGCCAACAGAAGTTGTTGGTGAGTTTATCCATCCATTTATCCATGATCATCTTAAACATCATTAAAGGCTGATCAAGGTAATAAAATACACTGACTGACAACTACAGCACACACACACACACACTGTATACTGGAGTTTATCCCAAAGGGTTCTCCAGCGCTGGATGAATAGGGCAGCCTGTGTATATAGGAATAGCTGTCTGAGATTTTTCTGACTCATTCTAAAAAAATATGAGAAATTCCTGAGGGACAGAGACCACTCAGCAACTACTCACTTTGCTTTGTGTTTATCATTTAAGAGTTTTATCTCCATGTACTTGTAACTACGACTTTTATTAAAGAACCTGCACTTGATTATGTATTCATCTCTTGAAATGTTACTCCTCCCACATCAACAATATGTCTGCCATAGCCCCTGTTGCTGTGGTTACTGTGCCACACCTCATGTGTAATGATGGATTACTTAGAAATTACTGTCACTGCTAGAAGGGCAGACAAAAGTTCCAACATTCTGCTTTATATATTTTCCACACTCAATAAGCATCTTAAGATGAGAATAAAAACAAAATGAAAATGTGCAATATTCTGTTAATAAAATTAATGTGCACCATAAAGATAAAGAATAACTAATTCATAACTCTCCATTTAGCCATTTTCTCAGGTACTCAAGATAGATAGAAGATAGAAGATTCTCTTTGCTTTAAAATGACCCATTGGGAACTATTAGCCTGACTTGTTAAGACCTGGGCTTCAAGGGAGGCAGATAAACTAAAAAGCTCAAATGCCCTAACAGAGAGGGATCTCTGCCACAGGTGTTAAACATAAATATATTTCTGCTTATTGAGTGTGGATTATTATACTCATCACACCCAAGTTTAAAACGTCAGTGCATTTGTTTACATAAAACAAGAAGAAAATCTACTTTTAATGTTCAAGCCATTAAACCTGCTTGCTCATGACGACTGTTTAGCCCTTTGTTTGTGCATCACAGGGACTCTGCACCAGAGTCTATTTTTGCATAGTGATTTGTATAATTTCATCCAACCTTTTATGGGTATGTGTTTATGACATATTATGCACTCCCAAGCTCATGAAAATAATCATTGGTGTTATGCCACCAAAGGTTTCTCATAACTTAAGGCAGCAGTAAATCCATCATAGTTCACATCAGAATACTCAGAATGATGATAACAATGAAACTTTTTTTTGTTTCTCTTTGTTTTCTGGGAACTTTTCTACATGTTTTGACTCAATGCTCTGCCTCAGCCTCAAAGTTTCAGCTGAAAGGAGATTATCTCATAGGTGGACTTTTTGATATTCATCATGCCAATAGCTCCGTTTCTCATGATAGACCTGAAGCAACCGACTGCTCCAGGTGAGTTTCATAATAATAAAACTATAAGAATAAAACTCTTACTAAGTAATAATTATTTTGCATCAATACCTTCTTGAGTTAAAAAAAAGTAATAAAGTCAAAGTGTAAAAGATTACATTATAATACATAACATGACTTTTCCCTCCAACTTTAGATGAATGGCTATAGCTAGTAGTACATTTTACCCCCAAAGCAGTTTAATTAATTGTTATATTATTAGAGTTGAAAAGATGTCAAATCTGCAAGATTAACTTCAGGCCTTGTTGAATGCCTGGATATTTCTTTAAGATTATCCATGTCTGAACATCCTCCACAAACAATACATAATCAATGAAACCATTTCCTTCAGTCTGTCGCTCTCTTTCCTCTCCCCACAGTAAACCATTTATTCTGTCAAGTTATCGAAGGTTTCAGTTGATGAGATTCTCTGTAGAAGAAATCAATAACTCAACCAAGCTCCTGCCAGATGTATCTCTTGGCTATGAGATATTTGACTACTGCTCAGACATACAGAATTTCCCAGGAATTTTGAACCTCATCTCAGACAATGGCTTGATCCAACCTTGGGGTGAAACGTCCAAAATTATAGCCATGGTCGGCACTTATACAAGTACTCAAACAAGGACAGTTGCTCCACTCTTCATGATGAATCTTGTTCCCATGGTAAATTTGCCAACTGTTTTTAGTGTTTTTACCTGATAAATCAAGTGACAGAAACAGCTTTAAGACATTACATTTTAAGAATTAAAAGAGGTTTTATCTTTTGAGAATTTCTTGTCACTGAAAATAATGATTATTTCTCTATTACTCTGTTAACAGGTCAGTTATGGAGCTGCTAGTTCGGTCTTTTCAGAAAAACAGAATTTTCCCTCTTTCCTACGAACTGTACATCCCAATAAGGACATCATAGAAGTTGTTGTTAACATTGTGAAGCACTTCAACTGGCGCTGGGTTGCTTTCCTTTACGTTAATGATGATTATGGCCGTGATGGGTTGAAATTGTTCATAAAGGGTATAAAGGATACTAATATCTGTCTGGCATACACCAAAGGCCTCAGTTATGATACAGATTACCCTCCAATATTAAAACAGGTAACAGCACAGAACATAACTGTCATTATTGTTTTTGCTGCTGAATGGACTGCCGAAGCTCTCATCATGTCAGCAATACGACTAAATGTCACCAACAAGGTGTGGATAGCGGGGGATGCATGGTCCTTAAACAAGAGACTCCCCAGGATGAAAGGAATCAAAACTATCGGAACTGTACTTGGGGTTGCTGAGCCAAGAATTAACAATACCTGGTTTCAGTGATTTTCTCAAAGGCCAGTCTCATTGTGAAAACAATCGGAATGTCAACTGCAGTAGCCCGATTGCAGAAGATGTCATTAATGCAGACCCATCTTTCAATTTTCCTGTTTATTCGGCTGTATATGTCCTCGCTCATGCCTTACACAATGCTTTGCAATGTGGGGCTCGCACATGTAATAGCAATATTACAGTTTACCCACACATGGTAAGTATATAAATTGCTTGCAAACTGATAACAAAGATATTACAACATGATTACAAACACATTCTCACCATACTACCCTTGAAATCTCAGATTACAAGCAAAATTTTTACATGTCAAACATTTGAAATCAGATACAGATACCATATTCTCTATGCTGCTTCTCTAAAAATCATTAGACCTTTGTGAGGTTAAAATATTGCTGTATCAAATTGAATGCAATGGGAGTTACAGTGCTAAATGTTTTCAAAATTGTTCCCACAGTATTGAGTTAATTCATCCTGCACCTGGATGTCTACTCTACTGTAAATATTGTCTTGAAATCTAAACCTCAACCAAGTCACTTCATAAAACCTCGAAATAACACTGCAATTCCTTCCCTCTAAGGGAATATCTTTCAACAGTCTCTTTGATCAGTATATAAAATGTTGGTTGCAAAGACAATCAGGTAATGGTAAAATGACTTTTGTGTACCCACATCAGGTTTTAGCAGAACTGAAGAAGTCCAATTTCACACTTTTAAACCGGAGTATTCAGTTTGATGAGAATGGTGACCCCAAGTACGGATCCTACTCAGTAGTTTTCTGGAACCAAAGTGGTGATGCAGAGGAGATTGGCTTTTATCATTTTCGCCCATCATTCAATTTCTTCATCGACAACAGCAAAATTCAGTGGCACACAAAGGATAAAGTAAGTAGTTTTTTTCCCTGCCAATACTGTCTACAGTATCAGAAACATCAACCAATGTTGGTAGTTCACAATTTAATTTGCAGGGAATAACACTTATTTAAATTTTACAAAAACAGACAACCTGTATAGGCCTAACTGGTATTTATTAATCATTTGTCTCCACCCATCTATGTGAATTAATATTTACTTTTATGTTAAATAATTGTCTTGTACAGGTGCCTACTTCAATATGTTCTCCAGAATGTCCCGAAGGATATAAAAAAAAGTATTCTGGAATCCACGAATGCTGCTTCACTTGTCAAATCTGTGAGAATGGCACTTATGTTAACAAAACAGGTACATTTTTATAAATGGGAGGAAAATAAATAAAAGCAGTGCTGCCATTCTGGCCTTAATGGGAATTGAATTTAAATTCTTGTTAAGCTTTTTTTATGGCTGAGAGGGTTTAACAGTCATTTCATGTATATTGGAAACAGCTGTACAGGCTTGTATTTTCATTGTGAACACTCAGCTAAATGACAAGAACATATCATTCACTTTATTACGATTACCTCTACCTCCATGACTGTAAACCGTAAATAGGTTTAACATGGAATATCACAAAATAATATAACATTGCCTTCTAAATTGTTTGATGTCTCTTTACTGTAATATTTTAAAAGCGTAACTTTATTGACAAATTATCTTTCTCTCATGTAAAACAGAGGATCACTACAAGTGCATCAGCTGTAAGGAGACAGAATGGTCTGCAGAGGGAAGTACATCATGCAAACTGCGTGTCGTGGAGTACATCCCATTCACAGACTGTTGGGCTATACTGATCATGATCGGGGCCTGGACCTTGGTGGGTCTCACACTAGCCATGTCCGTTCTCTTTGTCATCAACTACAACACCCCTGTGGTCAGATCTGCTGGGGGACCAATGTGCTTCCTTATTTTAGGCTGTCTCAGTCTGTGTAGTCTCAGTGTGTTCTTTTATTTTGGTAAGCCAACAATTTCTTTTTGCATCTTGAGGTACTTGCCATTTCTTTTGTTCTACACTGTTTGTCTGGCATGTTTTGTTGTTCGATCTTTTCAGATTGTTTGCATTTTCAAAATGGCTGCCAAATTTCCCAAGCTTCATGGCTGGTGGATAAAGTATCATGGACAGTGGCTGGTCATCACTGTGGCATTTGTTACTCAGGCACTCTTACTTCTAATTAGCTATTCTTCTTCCCCGTCCATGCCCCAGAATGATTTGGAGTGGAACACAGAAAAAATCATACTTAGTTGTGACCTTAATCTTAAAGCGATCTCAGCTTCCCTGGTTATACTTTTATTTTTGTGCTTCCTTTGCTTCATTTTCTCCTACATGGGAAAAGACCTCCCAAAAAATTACAATGAGGCCAAAGCCATAACCTTCTGCCTGCTGCTGCTGATCCTCACCTGGATCATCTTTGCCACTGTATACAGCCTTTACCACGGCAAATACATCCAAACTCTTAACGCTCTGGCAGTACTCTCCAGTCTCTACTCCTTTCTGTTGTGGTATTTCCTCCCAAAATGTTATATCATCATTTTTCAATCCTACAAAAACACACAGCAGTACTTCCAAGATCTCATTCAGAATTACACCAGAACAATTAGCCAGTAGCAGCTTCGGGTAAATATGTGCTAACAGAGGTGAACTGGTGTGCTTCAGGCCTTCTAACACTTTCAATAAAATGATAATAATTTGACCTTTTTGAGTATAAGGTCAAAAAGCATCAAGCTGTTTTAATTATTTGTCTCTGATTTGTTGTACTCTACTCATGTTTCGATCAATTATTATAATGAGGAATGCACATAAGTTCATTGCAAGGTACAATTAAGAAATTAACATACACTCATCAAAGGTCTACATGGCTTTGAAAGAGGGTTCATTGTTGGGGCATGGATAACAGGAGTTTCTGTCATGATGATAGCTCAGCTGGCTCATATCTCAACAGGAACAGTGAGTTAAGTGATGCATTAAGGTCTGTGGGAATGGCATCAATTAATAAGATCAAAAATTGTGGTCGACAATCACAACTTTGATGACCATGATGCTGGTGTATGAGTGCAATATGTAGGAAAAACAGAAGAGCAATTCCTCACGTGATGGAAAATCAATCTATGCAAGACGTGATCAGACTGTGTCAGCAAGAACAGTCTGTCGACAATTTCACTGCCAGGATTTTATATTAAGGATGCAGTGCATAAAACCCTTATTACAAAGATGAATGTACATTTGAGAGTTCAGTGATGCAAAGTGATGTAGTCAGATGAGTCATCCGTCACCATATTCTCAACAAGTGACTGAATGCATGTGTAGTGTACATCAAGAAAGCGGTACAGGCCCATACCACTCTCTTGGTGAGGGGATCCGGTAATTCTGTTATGCTGTGGGCGGGTCGTTTTACTGGCATTGTTTGGGTCCACTTGTCCCATCAGAGGGAAAGGTCACTGCAAAGTTGTTCTGAGTGATCTTCTTTGTACTCTGATGAAACTATGCTGATGGGAGTGGTCTTTTCCAGGATGACAATACTCCCATCCCCAGGGTATGAGGGGTCACTGAATGGTTTGACACCTGGCACCATGTGGTGGCCCAAAACCTTTGTAAGACATTTTATGTTGTTTTTTCTGTTTTTTCTATTACCCACTGGTATGTATTGAAATAAAATTTCTTATATCTTCCAACCCCCGAAATGTGTCTGAGCGTTTAAATCACTTCCAATAGAAATTGAACGATAACAGAATTGGTTAATTGGGCTCTTGATCTGATTAATCAAATATGTTTCTAATGGGTTGCATGTTATTGTGTTGTTGTGCTACACTGTTAAACAAAAACTTGATTTTCATAGTTTAAATGTAATTCTCTAATTTCTAATGCTGTTGAAGAGACCGTGTTCCTTCGAACAGTATGTAGGTGTCTTGCCCTTATATTTTGTAGGTATTCATGTAAGAGAGTTCAAGGACAAACAACCAAGAAAGTTGGGCCCAAGGTATCAATACACTTTTTAGTATAGTCCATAATTCATTTATAATTATGTAATGTCTCTTGGTGAAAAGGAACAAAAAAAAAGGAAAATGATAGGTAAGTATCAGAATAATTGTGCACCATAAAAATGTGCCACATTTGAAAGTGTTACAACACACTCTCATGTGCCACATCTGCACCGACCCACTTCTTCCATGTTGCACGCCCCTAGTGTTTTGCATATTTGTTTAGATTTGAAATTAGCAGCCTAATTTTTGAGAAGGACAGTCAACGATAAAATCTTCCACATTGCACCAAGGTGTTTCCATCAATCAAATGCTTCACGAGAAAACTAACAATAGGAGCAACTGACAAAGGAATGGTAGAACATTTCATTCTGTGAATGAGACAAGCACAGTACCTTGGAGAAGGGGGACACTGATGAGAGAGAAGGATTAAGATGAGTTTTCCCATTTACACAGATGACTAGTGAGGTGGTCATAATAAAATATGAATTTCACAGTTCTCATCTGTCAATAATCAGTCTTGGTTCACTTCATATATTTGGGTCTGATTGCACTGTCACCTATAGTGAACCAAACTCCAGTGTTTCGAGGACAATTGGGTGTGACTGTAAGTGGACCACAACTTTAGATAGAAAAACAGTCATTATTTTGTGTCCTCATGGTACCAGAGTTGTGAATGTCTGGAATACAGTGTGGTGGCAGATGCAGCATTCAGCTACTCCTGTAGGACTCAATTTTCACAGTGATTTTTACATGGGAAAAGACCTCCCAAAAAATTACAATAAGATAATAAAAAATACATAATCATCTTTGCCACTGTATACAGCCTTTACCGTGGCAAATACATCCAAATTCTTAACGCTCTGGCAATACTCTCCAGTCTCTATTCCTTTCTGCTGTGGTATTTCCTCCCTAAATGTTTTATTATTATTTTTCAACCTTACAAAAACACACAGTAGTACTTTCAAGGTCTCATTCATAATTATGCCAAATCAGCTGGCCAGTAACAGCTTGCAATATATATATTCTAATGTATTCAAAGGAACTGATGTGCATTAGGCCTTCTGAACACGGTGAACAATGTAAAAAGACTGCAAAGTCTTGTTGTAATAACGTTTTGACACAAGTACAATACAATACAATAGCATTTTCTTCCCTTCAGCATGGAAAGAGGTAAAGGTTATTCAACTACAAAATAAAAAAAAGAAAAAGAAGAGGGATTTAGTTCTACAACAACAGCAGATCAGTCTGCTATCAATTCCATTTAACTTCTGATATTCAGCATGTCAATCACAGAGGACTCTCGACTGGAACAGCATTAACTCAGATGTCAATTGACTGTCCATCCATCCATTTTCAACCGCTTGATCCAGGGACCGGGTCGCGGAGGCAGCAGTCTGAGCAGAGATGCCCAGACTTCCCTCACCCCAGACACTTCCTCCAGCTCTTCCAGGGGGACCCCGAGGCGTTCCCAGGCCCAGACATAGTCTCTCCAGCGTGTCCTGGGTCTTCCCCAAGGCCTCCTCCCGGTGGGACATGCCTGGAACACCTCCCTAGGGAGGCGTCCAGGGGGCATTCCGAAACAGATGCCCAAGCCACCTCAGCTGACTCCCTCTCGATGCGAAGGAGCAGCGGCTCTACTCCGAGCTCCTCCCAAGTGACCGAGCTTCTCACCCTATCTCTAAGGGAGCGCCCAGCCACCCTGCGGAGGAAACTCATTTCGGCCGCTTGTATCCGCTGATCTTGTCCTTTCGGTCATTACCCAAAGTTCATGACCATAGGTGAGGGTGGGAATGTAGATTGACCAGTAAATCGAGAGCCTCGCCTTTCGAACTCAGCTCCTTTTCACCACGATGGTCCGGTACACCGACCGCGCCTAACTTCAGCGCTGGACGCTGCACCAATCCGCCTGTCAATCTCACGCTCCATCTTTCCCTCACTCGTGAACAAGACCCCAAGATACTTGAACTCCTCCACTTGAGGCAGGACCTCCCACCACCCGGAGAGGGCACGCCACCCTTTTCCAGGTCGAGAACTATGGCCTCGGATTTGGAGGTGCTGATTCTCATCCCAGCCGCTTCACACTCGGCTGCAAACCGCTCCAGTACATGCTGAAGGTCCTGGCCTGATGAAGCCATCAGGACAACATCATCTGCAAAAAGCAGAGATGAAATCCTGTGGTTCCCAAACCTGGACTCCCTCCGGCCCCTGGCTACGCCTAGAAATCCTGTCCATAAAGATTATGAACAGGACCGGTGACAAAGGGCAACCCTGCCGGAGTCCCAACATGCACTGGGAACAGGTCTGACTTACTGCCGGCAATGCGAACCAAGCTCCTGCTCCGGTCGTACAGAGACTGAACAGCCCTTAGCAAAGGCCCCCGGACCCCTTACTCGTGGAGCACCCCCAAGCACCCTGTGGAGGGTATAGAGCTGGTCCAGTGTTCCACAACCAGGACGAAAACCGCATTGTTCCTCCTGAATCCGAGGGTCGACTATCGGCCAAATTCTCCTCTCCAGTACCCTGGCGTGAGACCACGCCATCGCCATTTCGGGCTGAGCCCGGCCGGGTCCCGTGGGCAAAGACCCGGCCACCAGGTGCTCGCCTGCGAGCCCCAACCCCAGGCCTGGCTCCAGGGTGGGGCCCCGGTAACGCCAATCCGGGCAACATAACAGTCCTTGCTGGTCTTCTATTCATGATGGGCTTGTGAACCGCTCTTAGTCTGGCCCGTCACCTAGGACCTGTTTGCCATGGAAGACCCTACCAGGGGCGTAATGCCCCCGACAACATAGCTCCTAGGATCATTTGGGCACACAAACCCCTCCACCACAGTAAGGTGGCGGTTCAAGGAGGGGTCAATTGACTGTCTTAAATATATTAAAAATAATAATCAGTTATTAGTCAGTGCATTGTTACCTGATTTTAGTTCAGCATTTCAATTGTCTAGAGCTTTGGACTGGGAATTACAGTCAGTTGCAAGGTGGGCTTGGAATTACAAATTAGTTCTTAATCTATCAAAAACAAAATGTATTGTGCGTGGATCCATATTTTAGACTTCAACATAAGCCACATTTAGACTTGTCTGTACAGGGAGTGCCTATGGAACAGGTAGAGGAAGCCAAACTCTTTGGAATAACATTAGATAATTGAAGTGGACAAAGCAGATTAAAAAAATGCTGCAGTTATGAGAAGAGGTGTGGCAGTTATTAAGAGATGTGATAAATTTATACTACAACGATGCATTTCACCCAAACATTAATTTTTACTCATTGGTGAGAGATGGATTGGTTATTTCTCTTCTTTATTTTATAAGAAATATTTTACTGTCAAAAATCCCAAATGTCCTGTACCATCAACTTTCATATAGCAGTAATTGCCACAACTTTAATACCAGATATGCATTAAAATGTTGTTTTTATGCATTTGCTCAAAAGCTAAGGCAACACAGTGTGATGTTCAGATGAAAGAAAATGTGGAATAGTTTGCATCATATTTGACAAATTTAACAAGTAAAACTGTTTTTACACAGAACACCAGGCCCTCTTTGGACATGTCTTTGCTACATAATACCTGATATCATTGTATAGGCTGTGTTTTTTAAATATAGGGTGGATAGTTGTTGTCATTGTCTTTAAATATTGATGTGAGCAGTTGGAATTTAAGGTTGTTGGTTTAAGATTGTTGTTGTTATTGTTTTATGTATGCGAGTGTAAGTCTGTATATATAGACTGGATTTTTAAATTACATACTGAACGTCAGCATGAACTCAAAATTTGAATTTTCTGAGGAAGAAGATGAAGAAGAAAAATGAAAATAAAAACAATAAGGCTCCAGCAAGTGCCAATGCTTAGATCCCTAAAATATGTGTATATGTGTTTTTCATTCTGTTTTTTTAGGTTTCTTTATTACCAATGTCACCATATGAAGGCACCATTTCACTATTAGGCTGTCCATAGACTAGACTGCAGGCACACTTTGAATATACTTATGTTACTTAGGTTTTTGTATTGTGATTACAATTAGGGTGCAACATGTCAGGGTTTTTGTGTTGATACAGAAATAATCAATTCATTACCCTGGAGTACTAAATGTCCAGTTGACCCTATAACAGTAACAGCTTTTAGTTATGCCTTGATTTTATCACTCAGTAATGGCACATCTGAATCACAGTCTAACCCTAACCCTAACTGTGTGGTGTTGCAATGTGTGCCATGTATGAGTTGATTTGATGCTAATGACCTACTATGAACTGAACCATGCATTGTAGATACTTGTGCTAACATAAGCACAAGAGTGTCACCATAGGTGACCTCCTTTGGAGGTCCTCCAGGCATGCCCAATGGGCAAGAGACACCAGGGCAGACCCAGAACACAATGGAGGGATTATATATCTCATCTTGCTTGAGAACAACTCTGTATCAGTGTGGTTTCAAGTTTGTGTTTCTGACAGTGTTACTGAATCAGTTCACTCCATAATAGCTGGAAGACAACATAAACTTATAAGTTGACCCCAGATTATGTGTAGCTCCAAACTGTACACAACAACTAACTATTACACACACATGATGTTACTTTTAGGAAATGGATAGCTTGATCTAAAAAAAAACGTGTGCCATGCAATGCCCAGGTCCATAATAAACATAATATAAGCTTTGATTTCTTCATGATCCGTACTGTTTTAGCACTAGTAAGGTTAGTGGTTGTATAGCTTTATGATTATTACAGTTTGGAGATGTAGTTATCTGATTTATATATTTCTTTTTAGCAGAGTGTTGTTCAATGTGTACCCCAAGATAAAATGAAATTTGGTACTTAAATAGGACTACTGTATACTACTAATAAATTTAAAGTGAACGGCATGTCTGGCTCTGCTTTGTTTGCTTTCCCTAATTTTTCAAGCATCTCCCCTGCAGATAGGAGTGCATCCCCTCCTGCCCTTCAGAATGAGGATTTTAATAAGAAGATTCCCTGGGTTCAAACTTTGGTGAGAGTCTAGCTCAGGGCCATCCACAGAGTGATTGCAAATTATCTCCTTTCAAATGGCCAATGTGGCCAAAGCTTAAATCAAGCAGAACTCATTTGAAAGAGGATGTAGCATTTGAGCATAAACCAAAGACACCTGGTTGACTTAATATATTAATTTGTGTGCATTTGCTTGTGACCCCATGTGATCTTACAACCAACGATCTGTATTTCATCTTTTCTTCAACCCCCTTTCATCCACTGATGATTTCGTAAATCCTTTATTCATTTTTGAAACGTTAACTTTTACAGACATGAGTTGTTGCTTAACAGCTTTAAGATGTTTTGCCATTATAAAAATGATGTATTAAGGAGAAATTCTACTAATTATTTGCACAATATGCATCAGGACCACACAGTTGTTTTGCAGTTAACATATAGCTGGCATTAGTTGAGTGGAAAGATAACCTATGGGTGTTTTTTCCTGATGTTTCATCTGTCCACTTTAAAACAAAGTTACTTCATCTTAACTATATAAATGACCAAGTACACTTACAATGGTGAGAAAGGGTTGAGGATGCTGTTGACATATTCATTCATTCGTATCCTCAGTGTTACAAATGTACATAATTTTTACACATTATGTTTGACATTAATTAATCACTAATTAACTTTCAAATGTTCTTCTGCATTATCTGAAAGCTCCGTACTCTGACATAGTGCAAATACAGTGTAACACAAATGTTACTAAACAAACCACAACACATCTAGACTAATTTACACTGAGTCCTCATCAGGTCCAGAGATACCAAACTGAATCAGGTGATTGTCATTGAATGAATAGTCTTAGTCCTTCACAGGGGTGTGGCTCTAACCACAGGATCAGTGTACACCCATACTCAAGCAGACTACCCCTCTGCAGTGACCAAATGGTGATACAAGGGCATATGAAACCCTGAAGCAAGATCCCACCAAGAGCTATAAAAAAATCATAGACTGCACATAACACTCAGTGAAGAAGAATTGGATTGGTTCTAACATCAACCTGTTTTCCCCTGAGAAGCCACCATATACCTAAATGAAATTCCTAACAAACATACATAATGGAGGGGCCCAAATCTGTAACATACAATACTACCAGCACTTAGCCACTATTCTCGATCTCTTGGCCTGCATTTTTTCAAACATTTTTTCCTAGGTCTAAGATCTATCACAAAAATTAATATAAGTTACTCACCCTCTTACACTTGTTTTGGTATTCTTACTTTACAATTGAAAATCTATTGCCACTAAATTTATGATACTTTCTCTATTACTCTTTGAACAGGTCAGTTATGGAGCTGCTGCTTCTGCCTTTACAGAGAAACTGAAATTTCCCTCATTCCTACGAACAGTACATTCCAGTAAAGCCATAATTGAAGTGCTTGTTAACATCTTACTGCACTTCAACTGGCGCTGGGTTGCTTTCCTTAACAGTGATAATTATTTTGGAAAAAATGGTCTGAAAATGTTCATAAGGAGGATTAAGGACACTGCGATCTACCTCGCGTACACTAAAGGCCTCAGTGAAAATGCTAATTACCAGCAAGTGTTCAAACAGATAGAGGTACAGAAAGTAAAGACCAATATTGTTTTTACTAACAAAACTGACTGCTGAAGCTTTCATTGACTCAGCAATACAAATGAATGTCACAGACAAGGTGTGGATAGGAGGGGACACCTGGTCCTTCAACGAGAGACTCCCCAAGGAGAAAGGAATCAGAAATACTGGAACTGTACTTGGGTTTCTCAGCCAGTAGTGACAATACCTGGATTCAGTGATTTTATCTATTTTTCCAAAAGCCAGACTCATTGCAGAAATGTAGAACAGCAGACGTTTTGTAGTCAGATTTGCAACTGCAGCAGCCTGAGTCCAGAAGATATCCTTGGTGTGGATCCAACTTTCTCTTTTCCTGTTTATGCTGCTGTATATGCCATCGCTCATGCCTTACACAATGCCCTGCAATGTGGAGCTTGCAGATGTAATGACAATATTACAGTTTACCCACACATGGTAAGTATACAAGTAATGATATACAGTTCAGTTCATTTAAAATGAACTGAACTGTATATCATTAAAGCTACCATTAAGTACCATTAAATGTAATATTTCCTGTCAAATATTCACTGGCATTAAAATTTCAGGCATGAAATTTCAGATTTATGAAAAGTCTATAATGTACCAAATCCCATCCATAAGAGAAATTAGGTAAACTCCTTTTCCCTTGTTTCTTTGTTTTCTTTCAGAGTCTCAGATGAGAAGATGAATACCACTCTCACATATGTCTGTGAAATATGAAGTTAAAGCTCCCATTTTTACACTTTGTACAACAACCAAAATATATCATATTAAATAGTAGTTTCTGAGGTGTTATAGGTAGCATACATTGTAAAATAATTCCATAATTTCCATAATTCTAACACAGTTTCTAGCTATCATTTTACATACGAATGTGTTTCTTCCTGCCATTTTATTGTTTAATGACAGATATTTAGACCTGTAAAAGCAATAAAATAACCTAAAAATAGGGTCAAACACTGCTCTAGTAAAAAATAATCAAGCTTAAAATTATAGAGCGATGCTGTGATATGTATAAAATGATGTATAAATAATGTAAAAAATGATATATCGCCCGCACAACATTTGATTTACCTTTCAAAATTATGCCAAAATACTGGTGATCAGGTTTATAATGTCAACATTATACTGGTAATTTTTGATTATATCATATGTAATTTGTTTTTACATGTAACTTTATTCTTACCAGCAGCAGGTCCACACATCTGAAGAAGCTGCAGCAGCAGAAGCTCCAAAACGCCGTGGTGATTTTCACTAAATTATTTCAATATTTCACATTGTGAAATCAGCTGCCACATTACTGTTGTGAACACTGCTGATTAACAAACAAGCAGAAATAAATGTTTTCAACATGAAAAGTGTAATTTACAGTAATATCTGTTCGGTAAAACAACGAGCAGACACGTATTTCAGAGTTTAGAAGTTTTTTTGATAAGAGAAACTAATAAACTTAAACTAATAAATAAACTAATAAACTTAATAAACGTGAATAATATTAACCCTCTGGAGTCAACGGACGCGCCGGCGCATCCAAATTACGCGTTCGATTTACAATGACGTAGCAAAAAGACACTGCATCACCGAGTCTCCGTTTCAAGTTGTGTCGAAAGTGCAGGACTTCAAACTATATACCAGTTTTTAAATCGTGTTGATAGACCGAAGTAAAAACAGACTTATGATAAATAATTTATGCAGTGTTTTTTTCTGAATATCACCGTCACATTTGGTGCAGGAAGATGCAACAGAAAGACACCGTCTCACTGAGTCTCTGTGTCAACCCGTGTCAAAGTGCGGACTTCAAACTATATACTAGTTATTTTTTAATTGTGTTGATACACCAAGTGAAACAGACTTGTGATGATTAATTTACGCTGTGCTTTTTCCTGAATATCGTTGTCACATTTGGTGCGCGTTTTATATAATATGTTTTTAATGTTTTTTATTACACAGTTTTTATCATATAAATATCTCCCCTGACAAATACAACCTATGCTGTTGTATATGCTATACATAATACACGGTCATACACACCTTGTAAATAGTTGGACAAAGAACGCCTGAGGCATTGCCTGCATTTTAATGTTAATAGTTATAAATAACTTTGTTTTTTGCTAGATGTGTACATAAGTTTTTGAAATTTACCATTTATATTTGTATTCTAAGTTATAAAAATTGGTTCATTAGACATGTTTGTGGTTTTTACAGTAAAAAAATCTAAACTTTTTCCTGTTTGGATTTTATGTTTTTTGTGGGATTTTAGGTCCAGTGTGTTAATACATGGATTCAAGGATTCAACGATTCTTTATTGTCATTTCAACACATGTTAAACACGGGACGGAACGAAGTTAGTTACCCTGGTCCCGCTGCAAGCCCAATAATAATAATAATGAGTATAAGAAGTAGAATAAGTATAAAAAAGTAGAATAGTACAAAATAAACAAGATAGAATAAGCAAATTTAAGCTAGTAGATAAATATAAATAAACAGAATAAATAAGGATGAACTGCAAACTGAACTGCAGGGGGCTACAGGGGTTCTCCAGAGTTCAACAGTCTCACAGCTTCCGGGAAGAAGCTGTTCCTCAGTCTGGTGGTCCTGCTCTTAATGCTCCTGCCTGAAGGGAGGGGGACAAACAGTGCGTGGGCGGTGTGAGTGGGGTCCTTCTTGATGCAGGACCCCACACGTTTCCTGCGTCTGGAGGTGTAGATGTCCGTGGTGGTAGATAGATTGCGTCCCACAGTCCTATACAGTATGTCAAACTGAAAAAATAACTGTAAAATCACACACGTGAGGTTGTGCTGAAAAAATGACACCAACAAAGCATGGTAAACAGTTTTTAAGGTGAAATATAAAGGTAAAATCAAAAGTAGTCAAAAACGGACAATTTTACCTTGGACTTCAGAGCAATGAACACTTCTGAGAACATTTAGCTGTGAGAGCACAGACACACATCAATATCAGGACCGAACATCAAACCGATGTGACTGTCTGGAAACTTCAAAAAGATATTTTAACAACTTTCAGATAAAACAAAGCTAAACGTTAGCGCTAGCGCTTAGCATTAGGCTCGGGAAACTAACGTTAGCTCAGCTTCAACGTCACAGTAACATGAGATTCACCGCGGACTTGTTTCTGTAACACGTCTTATTTTTGTGGTTAGTTTTTATAGGAATTCAAACATAAATCAAACAGAGATAATTACCTGTCCAGCAGAAATGTGTCTGACTCTCCATCAGTGTGAATCTTTCACCTCACTCCACCTCTCAGAGACTCCGGTGTTTAATCTCCGGCTTGGTCAAAATGTTTTTATTTAGCTTTTTTTCTTCTCTGTTCATCTTCTGTTTCTTCTCTCTCAGTATCAGCAGTGGTTGTCAGAGTAGGGAGGCTCAGTTTTCTCTCTGCTGCTGCTCCTCATTGCTCGTGACCCCGCCGTGACCCGGTAGAGTTTGAGCGTCACCACGAGAGCTCCTACGCTGACCGGGACGCCGCAGCGTGTTCACGAACTGCGCTAGACTCTCCCCCTGCTCTGATTGGTTGTTTTGACCCGGGCGCAGTGGATTTTTACAAATGGTTTTAGAGGTAGAAGGCGGAGCCAGAGGAGGCTGATTATTATCACAGATGATCTGTCTCGTATTCTACTGTCAGGACGTGGTGGCAGTTTGAGTGAATATGACTAAAAGCGGTGTTTGAAAAAGTTACCAACTGAACCTTTAAGGTTCTCAGCATTTATTACTGATAATAAGTATTTATTACTTATTACTTATTAAACTTATTATCAAAGGAACAGAAAAATAGTAGCTCCTCTTGCTACAACAATGTGTCTAAGGCTCAGAGTACTTTACTTTCAAACAACACTGAAATAAATAAATAAATAAAACAAAGCAAACAATTGGATGGCACAGACTGGCATTAGCTTCTTATTACTCTCTACATTCATAGTCCGCAATTGTTGCTATCACTGTAAGAACCTTTGGACTGACCTTTTGGCTGCTCCTCTGGAGCGTTCCTCTCCATTTTCGATCCTTTGTCAAGGTTTATCTTAGGTTTATCTTATCACAATGGTCTGGTCCACAGATAACAGGAAGGACTCTGCTGCCAAAGGAGAACTTCCTGTTGTGACAAACTGAGACCAAATACCATAAAGTCCACCAATTATTAAATGTAATTTCAAAAACTGATTGAATTGTATATAAGAAACTCGTTATGTCATTGGTTATATAAGGCAGGGGTTCTCAAAGTTTTTGTAGCCAAGGACACCTTAAAGGGAAGAAATTTTTCCAAGGACCGTTCTTTACCATAACATTGACTGTGCCTGATTATTATTGTGTGTTCTCATAAATATAATTTGAACTGTGAAACATTTCCACATAAATGTACTCCACTTGTTTTGTAGTAATTTAAAACATTCAAAATCTGAATCAATCAATGTTAGAAATCATCAATCAATATCATTTTATTCAAATTCCAACAAAATGAACAGTTTAAAGTTGACTTTAATGTTCAGTGATATGAAACCATAACAGAAAACACTGGATAACAGAGGCAATCATAGCATGTGACAGATAGAAATATGATTATTACATTTTAAATGATGATTTAAATATTAACCCATATCTGGCCAAACACAATGGAAAGGAAACATTAACAGCATTTGTTTTGCTTCCACATCCTCCTCCTGTGTCCCCTTACTCTTTCATTTAGTGCTTAAACGTATTACTATTTCAACTTTACAGACTATAAATACAGAACATTGCCTCTTCCTCAAGTCATTTTCAGAAAGCTGAGCAAATAACAGACAGAATAGAATAATAAAAAGAGTGTTTCATGCATTCATGACATATTTGCACTGACCCATTTGTACACATGGAAAAGATTGTATTTTTTAAGGTTTGTCTCCCATCCTCTCCTTTTTTGCTTGTCATATGTTACTCATCCTTCTGTTCTCCTCCTCCCAATAACTTCTCACTGAATGACATCTAATTTCCTACTACAGGCACATATGGTTAAAATTTTGACACAAAATATTCTTAGCTCACACAATTCAAGAATAACATTCCCAATAACTCACTTGATGCTAACTTGATGAGCTCACCTGAATTAATGTGAGGGATGAGCTTGTCTTTGACTACGAAGTTTCTCAATTCTTGGAGCGATGGATGGCAGATATACTCTGAGATCATTCTCCACATGGAGATGCGCCCTGTACGTGGTCTTCATCGCAGTCAGTGTGGAGAACCATTATTCACAAAGGTAAGTGGTCGGAAAGTGGTCTCTCTCACCACAGCCACAGACAAGCTGTTTAAATGCAGAAACTCTGTTAATAAACTCTGTTCTCTTCCACAGTTATGTTTTCCTCATGAAAGCTGTGATTTTGTCACTGACTTCCAGGATAAATGCGTGACCTCCCTGAATAGAGAGGTTGAGGATGTTGAGCAGGTTGAATATATCAGCAAGATAAGCCAATTTGGCTACACACTCGGGGTCACCAAAACACTGCAATGTCTGGATGGTCCTCTTTCATAAATTCCACCACTACACTGCGTAGTTCAAACACCCACTGCAAAACCTTTCCTCGGGAGAGCCACCGCACCTCCGAGTGGTAGAGGAGCGTGTCATGACCAGCTCTCATCTCCCGACAAAGTTGGCCGACAAACGTGACTGCAGTGCCCTTGCCTTGACAAAATTCACTGTGGTCACAACAGTGTTCAAACCAGCGTTAAGGTCTGGCTCCATACTTTTGGATGCGAGCGCCTGTCGATGTAGCATGTAGTGCATTGCAATAATACTCGGGTTGACAGACGCTCTTTCTACCTGTCATCGCTGCTGCTCCATCGGTGCAAACAGCCACACATTTTTCCCAGCTCAGTCCCACTTTAGTCATGAAATCATCCAGTAGTCTTAATATTTCCTCACCTGTTGTCCTCCCAGGCACGTCTTTACAGAAGCGAAAGTCCTCTAAAATATTCCTTTCCCATGGATAGCGAACAAACATGATCACCTGCGCCACACTTGCAACATCTGTGGATTCATCCAGCTGAATTGAAAACTGCTCACAGGAGTGCAATCTATCCAGCAGTTGTACCTGAATGTCACCTGAGAGTTCATCAATTCTTCTTTTTACGCTGTCATTTGAGAGAGGCACAGTTCTTAATTTATTAGCTGCCTATGTCCCAACCATAACTTCACACATTTCAATTGCTGTGGGAAGAATGACTTCTTCTCCAAGAGTTTTTGGCTTCTGTCTGGCTTCAGACAGAAATTATCAGCATATTAATTAAATTGAAAAATTACTGACATTATAAATCTCTTACCAGAATAAATTATAAATTATTATTTTCAATTAATGAAAAGCTACAACCACCAATAACATCAAACCAGAAGTTCAACGCACCAATCAGACCACAGTCCAGTCCAGAAGTCTTCAATTTTTCAGAATTCTTCCACAGGTCATACTGTAAATCATTGCACTGATATATTAAAATAATAACTTGTCCGAAAGTAAACAAAATAATTTACTTATGACTTATAAGTCGTGTTTTCTTTTTTTTTCCATTTGCAACAAGCTGCCAGTTCACCGATATATCTTATCTGTATGAATGTAGCCTGAGCTAAATGTCCATATATTTTGCTACCTTCAGTTTTCACAGAAGTACCACAACTATGACGTGTAATTTTTGACCATCTTGAACTATGGCGTAACACTCACTTTTTCAGCTTAACTGTGACCCCTGGACATCAACAACACACACAACTTATCTGCTGAGAAACAGAAAAAAACAGGAGTATGTTAGTGCATGGGAAATCTTAATTAAGAAATCTGCCAAAATCCAAGGAAATTTGTATTTAACACTAACTATTGTGCGTAGGTAGCTAAATTGGTAAAAGGGGTAACATCGCTTCAACTGTACTATATTAGCTATGCTAGTTGCTACCCAATTCTCAGCAACATGAGAACAAAGTTAGATAAATATTTAGCTAAATACAGTTAGCTAAATTTTTAGTGGTTAACTATATGCAGTTTGACAGGTCATACAAATGTAATATTTGCCATGCCAAAGTAAAGTGATAGGGCTAAATAATTATGAAGCTAAAGTTACAAAGAGTTAAGTACACTAACCTGGTCACATGTTCAGTGTGGTATGTTCCCGCTGTGGACACTCTGTTTTCTCCCTCCAAATTTGCACTGCAACAACTTAAAAAATGTCTGCTGTCCTTAAACTCTTCCAAAACTACACGCATTCACACTGCTTGCTCTTGACAGTAAAATCCCTCAGGGTCTCCTTCAAAACATCTCAAACTCCTCTGCAGCTCCTCAGTAATGACCATTAGCTTTCTTACGGTCGCCCCTCCCCCTCACAGGCTGCTGCTGGGTCACTTCTAGAACCAAACTGTGATTGGCTGCTACCCAGTTTTCATAATAAAACACTCTCAAGTCTTTCATGTTGTTTGATTAAAAAAAAGAAAGACCATGACCCTGAAATTCAAAAAGTTGTTTGTAAATCTTTGCATGATCAAGACTCTGCATCTGGATGGATTTCTGTTACATATATACATCGTGATGTACAGGCTGCCTAATCAGAGCCGGCTGGCCCATTAGGCAATATAGGCAAATACTAAGGGCGCCGTGGCCTCCAGGGGGCGCCACAAAAATTTAGCTTCAATATAATTATATTAAAAGTAGTTATTACTATTAACTCTTAAAATGGAAAAGCTCCCAGTGATTCAAATGTAAAGCAATGCCCAGTTAATATTACTACGAATGATAATACCAAATAAGTCCCCCCCCTCCTTCCGGCTGATGGTACCTGCTCGCTCTCTGTGGGGGGAGGGGCAGATTTATTGATGTGACCAGAGAAGTTTGTAAAAATGTTAAAATGAGCTAAACTGTCCGGAGCACAGGGAAGAAAAAAAGAGAAGAAGAGGAGGAAAAACGGGAGAAAGAAAGAGGTAAAGTAAAGATACAGTAATGAAATGAAGCATCAGTTATCTCACAGTGTACTGTGAAGTTGATAACTTGCTTCTGAGCGATTAGCCTCAACATGCTAATCAGTAAATAAGCAGTTTTATATTTCTGTAGCTGGGCGGCTCATGGAGGCTCTTTACTTTATGGATCATTTGTAAAGATTAAACCTACTCAGTAGGTGTCAACATTTTAGTAGTCAATCAAAATGCTATTCCCTTTTCACCTCTTTATATATCAGATTTTTAACCCTAGTTGTTCGTTGTGTTACAGTTCATATTGTCTAAAGCATGTTAATTGTTTTAAACTTTACATCAGTGTTAAAGTATCATTATTATTATTATTATTAATACTCCTTAACTTAGCATTCCCACATGCCATATTAAACTGCAGTTTACTGCTTCTTTGCATCTGCTAATCAACATTTCACTGTAATGACAATAAAGTTGTATCTAATCTAATATGCATATCAGGAAAAATAGTTCTGCATATAGTTGTATATAGGTATTTTATATAGCTTTTGTATATAGTTATTTTATTTAGTTTTTGTATATAGTTATTGCATTGTATAAATGTAGCTTATGTGTAGAGTTATTGTGTGCAAACTGTGTTATTTAAATTGTTTGATGTTGATTGTTGTATTTATAATTTATTACTGTTATTATTATTTATTCACTTATTTACAGGATTTTTATTTTGTGGTAAGGGTATTTATATTGTATTTCAGATTTTTTTTATTTATTTGTAATTTGTTAAGCAATCAATCAATATTATTTCATTTTATAACTTAATCATTATGTACAGTATTATAATACAGTATTACAGTATATATATTATACATTAATATATTACAGTATATTTTAAGGGTTACTTGACATTACACGATACAGTTACATAATTCAGTTTATTTATCATATAAAGCTACAATTTTACTGGTACCTAACATTAATATTTCTACCTCGTTAAAGTTGTTTATATGTCTCAGTTAAAAATATATCATATGTATATGCATAGAATAACAGGATGTGCATGTCTATTATTACTCTTTTCCTCTTTTGGTCATTATTTACTTTATGGCTGATTTCAATGATAAAAAACAACTGTATTTTGACAGTTTACTAATGCTTAAAGGTAGTAAAACTGATAGAAACATTTATTCAACATTTTGGTGTGAAAACTACTATGATTATCTGTCAATTACCAAACAAATCTATGTAAAATTACAGAACAAATACGTCTTTTACTATAACTGTAAGTAATTTTATCTAATTTTAGAAATGTATTTATATTGTTAGACTTGAATGCAACAGTTTAATCTCTTATTTTAAAGAAGTGAATATAAGTGAAATTATGATACATTTGTGAATGTATTTTGACTGCTTTTTTATGTGTAAAAAATATTTTTTAGAAAAAAGAAAATGTTTATTCACACTCATCAGTTTTTCATGTTATTTTGACTTGAATGTAAATTCACCGTTAATTTTTGTAATTTTATTGATATTTTCATGTATTTAGAAAATACAGAAAAAATCCTGTAAAATAAAAGGGAAAAAAACTGTAGAATTACCGTTTTTTTGCAGTGTAGTTAACAAACTGATAGGAGTGTGGTATCAATCTCATAATCTTTAAATCACACCAAGAAAGTGTATGAGCACATTTCCCAAAATCTCAAAAAGATACATTCTTCAGTCAGGAATATAAATCTGTGCCCTCAGGTATTTCAAAATCTAAACTTATACAATACTGAACAGCTCATCAGATTATTAATACTACCAAGTCAATTATTGCCTGACAACATAAAATTATACAGATAATTCATTAATCAAGTGAATGTCATAAACATAACAAGGGATTATGCGTTTGATTTGGGATTAACAATGATCTCTCCACATGACAACTCTTCACTTTGATGCTTCCATGTTTTCCATGCCAGACTGCTGCTGAACTTTACAGATACTTGTATGGATTAAGTTACCCAAATGTTATTACTAATATATTTATTACATTACAGTATTACTTTACAGTATCTATCTTAAAATGAAGGCTTAACACTAGGGGGCACTGGTAAAACATAAGGTGATGATGAACTTCCTTTCTGAGTTCAATCCCTAACTATAATCATTTGAAGGAATTTAATAAAAAGGTACTAACTATTTTTTGACTAAATGGAAATTCACTTTATTGACATTTATGATTCCAGTGAGAAACACGTCTTCACTTAGAGACAGAGGACTACAGAGGACTGATAGATATATGATATATGTTGCAACAACAGTCACCTGAAGCTTAATACTGGCAAAACCAATTGGATTGTGGACAACCAAAGGCATAAGAGTGTCCTGGTTTTCATCTACGAAGAGGAGGTGAAGAGGCAGACCCTTAAAAGTATCATTAAATAGTTGCCAAAAAGTGTTTCCCAGGACATTATGATGTCATGGTGAAGTTGACCTTTCACCTTCTGGGTACAAAATCACTTCAGTGCATTTTAATTCACCATGAGTGCCTCCATAACACACTATAGATGTGGTCTTTATAGAAAGCGTCACCAGAAAGGGAAACATCTAAATAAAATTGTAGTATTTTAATAAGAATTTCAATAATGATTTTTTTAAAGAAGAGAGGAATTATTTTCTAAAAGATTATGAAATATCTTGCCTCTCAGAAATGGAGGAGGAGCAACCTCTTTTGCCTCTATGGACCAGTGACCTCTGATGTAAAAAGTAAAACCTATTATAACATCCAAAAAGATAAAACATAACAGTATCAGCCACACTGTTGATTAAGTGATTAATCAATTAATCAATAGTGTGGCTCTTGAAATTAAAGTGAAAACATATCAGAAACTGGAATTAAAGTGAAAACATATCAGAGCAATGACTGCTTGGTATCTAACACTTGAAGTGCTTTATCCACCTTATCATCCATTAACCTTTATCATACTGTACATGTAGACTATTAGAATAGATTGTAGAAGATTTTCAGACTACTGCCTGTTTTATAATAACTCAATTAATAAATTAATCAAGTTTTTATCTGACAGATTTCAGGTCTTGATTTGGTGTGTGCAGTGCTTGCATGATTGAAAAAATGTTCATGCTGTTGGCGCTGAAGATTTGTAGAGATTTGTACCATTAGTTTTTAATGGAGTTGCTGGAAAGAACGAATAAATTCAGTAAACTATCAGTGAAGCACACACATTCAGGAGCAGTTATAGTTCTATTGCACAATGTTGGACCAGTGTAACATTTCAGTACATATTGTACTCGTATGATGATATTTGAAATTGTTAATAAATGTTAATAAAGACTGATTTGATATGATTTGATGTGATATTTGGTCTTAGTGCTGAATCATGGTAAAAGGTCATGGCTTATTCACCTTTTTATTAACTGGACTGTTTCTCATTCTATCTCTCTTGATGCTTATTATCCCTTCCTACCAAGCAGAATGAAGAGATCCGCCCTTCCACCGAGAGGCTGCCTGAATTCAAATTCTGGTGAGAGCTCTGGCCATCCATCATTTTCATCTTTTGAGTGATTGCAAATGTTCTGACATCAAATGACCTGTGTGGTCAAATGTCCAGTCATGCAAGGATAATTTGTAAGAGGAGGTGGCCTTTTAGCATAAACCAACAATGCTGGGTTCAATTAAATTAGTTTGTGTGTGTTTGCTTTCGATTGCATGATCTTTCAAGCTCATTTCATACTTGGTTAGACTGTACTTACGGTATGATTATAAAAGCCCATCAATTATGAATTATTCAAAAATTCATACAGTAAAATAGGGGCACCTGCAGGGGTTGGAATACTGAAACCTCAGACCATCGATCTTACCAACAAAAATGATACATTTTCACAGTCATTATAAGTTAAGGCAGGAATGGCAAGAAGAGGGGGATGAGCAAGCTGGTTGTTAGTGAACAGAAAGCTTGGGTACTGGTATTTATTATTAATAAACAAATTAATTAATTAAACCAAAGAAGTTGGCAGCTTGTGCATCTTTGACTATCTTGAAAGATCTGTTAAACACAGAACAGAGTTTAGAGCACAGACAACTGAAATAAGGGGCTTAGCCCATTTAGTTAGCTAGCTACAGGAAGGATACTTCACACTGAGCAGTTAGTCAGCTTACTAAAGATGTCTTGCATGGCCTTACTTTCCTTACAGGAGACCCGGTTTATTACGTCAGAGTTCCCCCAATACATGTCACCAGATGCCCAGGTCTGCACACCAGAATAATGTAAGCTTCTCATCAACAAGCCGGAGTTACTAATACTGCCCGTCCTGGGGATGGTGCGTTAGAAGGATCTTTGATTCTTGTGGCCTTTTTGATGTTTGGCAAAGTCATGCTAGTAGCGAGGCTATGGCAGCTTCCTTTCTGCAAAGACTCCTTCTCTTAAGCAGGGGCAGAGGTGATTCGTCTCTGTACAGAACTGTGGTGTCTGCACCAAAGGTCCAGCCAAATATTTTTTTATCTCCCATCAAATGGTGGTGGCAATGATCCCAAAGTGCAACGAAAAACACTAGTCTATTCAGCTAAATGGTAGGATTTTGACCAGTGGTATCAGGAATGAAATGTAATGGGATATTTTATCAGTCCTTCAGGAGCAACTGGTTATCTGAAATGGTTTGAAATGAGGGCAGCCGGATAGCTCAACTATCTGCGCTGATGAGCGCACACCTATGGATGTAGGGACGAACCCCCATGCAGCAGGTTCAATCCCAACCCAGGGCTCTTTGCTGCATATCATCCCCTCATCCCTTCTCCCTGTGACTGACTGGCGACCAGTCCAGGGGTGTGCCCTTTTCGCCTTTTGCCCAATGACAGCTGGGATAGGCTCCAGCACCCCGCGACCCTGAGAGACGGGATAAGCGGTACAGAATGGATGGATGCGTTTGAAATGACTGAGAGGGAACAAAATGTCATGGCTATAACTTCTGTCCCTGAAGGAGAGGAATGAGGTAACAACACCATACTACCCCACTTCACAGCTAGGTTTGGTGAAGAGCAGCTATCAAACTGAGGGATGACTGTTGTAATGGGACTATTTATGAGGAGACAGGGTACTGAATACCACACTAAACTGTATGTGTTGTACCAGGTGAATCAACTAAAAGGAGACTCAAGTTATCATCATGCCTTAACAATCAGGCTCAAGGTTCCCAGAGGATGAGTCCAAATGACTTTGGTGGTCGACTGACTTTTTCTCTAATTTGTTTTTTTCGAGTTTATGACTTTATGTAATTAAAATAGTGAAATATATATTTGAGATTTGCATCAGCATTGGCTGTACTTTTCTTTCTGTGCTAATGATCAAATATTAACTATGGTTGTTAACATAGTAAACATTTTAACTGCTTCACATCAGCATGTTGACATTGTGACCATGTTAGCATGCTGATATTAGCATTTAGCTCAGAGCATCACTGTGCCCAATAAAGCCTCACAAAGCTTCTGCCATGGACTCTTTTCTTTTGTTACTTTTTGCACTACACTTGCAAATTAAAACTCTAAAGCTAAGGCCAGTCCTTGAAACTATGGACTGGTAAGAAGAAAAGTAGCATTCACTACATAGCCCAAATGTTGTTAATATATCATTTTAGCTAAACAATAAATTGTTTAAAAGGATTACCAGATTCATTCATGATTAAGGGAATTACACTTGCTTCCTCATGATGATTATTACTCTCATCACAGGGACTCTGGACAAAAGCAGTTTATGCAGTTTTGCATAGTGATTTGTGAAATCTCCTTCAACCATGCATTTCATTCCCACATGCATGGACATGTTCAGAGGTTCACCCATCTCCAGTGTCTCAGAACCTTCTAAAGGCAGAGAAAAATTCAACTCAAATTGGAGTGCACTACAGATTGGTAAATAGTAACTACACCAATGAAATATTTTCTTGCTTTTCTGTGTCTACAGGTTTCTCTTATACATGCCTTGGCTCAATGCACTGTCCCAGCCTCAGAGTTTAAGCTGGATGGAGATTATTTGATGGGTGGACTTTTTGATATTCATCATGTCAATGTCCCTGTTTATCATGAGAGACCAGAGCCCATCCACTGCTCCAGGTAAGTCTATAAATCTGAGTGGATAACTTCTTACGTTTAAATTAATGAATGAAGAATGTCTAATGTAACAGATACCTATTTCATTCCATTTGTATCCATATCTGTATAGAGTTTCCAAGAATGATAAGCGTTATATTATGCCTTCATAAACTGTAATGCTCAAAGCTGTAAAGCAGGTTTTGAAACGACATGTCAAACTCTTAAGAATTAATTATCTTCTTCTGTTGTTCTCTCTGTTCTCAGTCAACCTTTCCTTCTACCAAACTATCGAAGGTTTCAGTTGATGAGATTCTCTGTAGAGGAAATCAATAACTCAACCAACCTACTACCAAATGTACCTCTCGGCTATGAGATTTTTGACTACTGCTCAAATATACAGAATTTTCCAGGCATTTTAGACCTCATCTCAGTCGATGGCTTGATTCAGCCTTGGGCTGAACTACGCAAGCAACAAACACATAAGTCCAGCGTGTCCAAAGTGATAGCAGTAGTTGGTCCTTTTACAAGCACCCAGGCCCTGACTGTTGCTCCACTGTTCATGGCAGATTTGATTCCTATGGTAAATTTGCTTATTATTGTGTTTTAATACATTTCCAATAGAGACCAAGTAATTAATAACATAGTAATATCCATATATGTTTATATCAAAATAATTATTTAATCTAAAATGGTTTTAACATTGCATGTGATTTATTGTCTCTCAAAATGAATTCAATTCTCTATTACCCTGTTTGCAGGTCAGTTATGGATCTTCTAGCTCTGTTTTTTCAACAAATGTGAAATTTCCCTCATTTCTACGAACAGTGCATTCCAATAAAGCCACAGTTGAAGTAATTGTTAACATCTTACTGCACTTCAACTGGCGCTGGGTTGCTTTCCTTAACAGTGATAATGATTTTGGCAAAGATGGCCTGGAATTGTTCATAGACAGGATTAAGGACACTGAGATTTGCCTCGCATACACCAAAAGTCTCAGCGACATTACAAGTTACTCCCAAGTGTTCAAACAGATAGAGGTACAGAAAGTAAAGACCATTATTGTTGTTGCTCCAAAACTGACTGCTGAAGCTGTCATTATGTCAGCAATACAACTGAATGTCACAGGCAAGGTGTGGATAGCAGATGATGGATGGTCCTTAAACGAGAGGCTCCCCAAGGAGAAAGGAATCAGAAATATTGGAACTGTACTTGGGGTGTCTCAGCCAGTAGTGACAATACCTGGATTCAGGGATTTTATCTATTCCACCAAAAGCCAGACTCATTGTGGAAATGTAAAACAGAAGACATTTTGTAATCAGGTTTGCAACTGCAGCAGCCTGAGTCCAGAAGATATCCTTGATGAGGACCCATCTTTCTCTTTTCCAGTTTATGCTGCTGTATATGCCATCGCTCATGCCTTACACAATGCCTTGCAATGTGGAGCTGGCAGATGTAATGGAAATATTACAGTTTACCCACACATGGTAAGTACACAAATAATTTGGATATCTAAATTTGCTAATTTATCTGATTGCTTTAACTTCAGGATAAGCCTCTTGAAAGTTTTTTTTTGCTTTGTTATTATATATAATGGATGCAAACATTCACATAAGAATCAGGCAACAGATCTTCACACACTATTAACTCCTAATGGTTAAGGTTATTTTGTCAGACTTTGTCAATACCTGTACACCTGTAAACCTGCAGTTCCTTGCTCCACAGGAATGTTTTTATAACATCTCATATGTCCATTGTGACCACATGCAAGTAATGGTCACCTGAACTTTGTGTTTCAGGTTCTAGCAGAGCTCAAGAATTCAAACTTTACACTTTTAAATCAAAGTATTCAGTTTGATGAGAATGGTGACCCAAAGTTTGGATCCTATTACATAGTTTTTTGGAACCAAAGTGGTGATGCAGAGGAGATAGGCTTTTATCATTTTTACCCATGGGTCAATTTTTTCATCAACAACAGCAAAATTCAGTGGAATACAAAGGGAGAAGTGAGTGTTTTTTTCCTTACATATATCTGGTTATAACTGTGACACCAAGCTTTGGTGGTTGTTCATGATGTAATTTGATGTAATAATAAAGGTTTATTTAAGATGGTTCCACTTTACAGATCTGTTATGTTTATTGCTAAATAATTGTCTTGTACAGGTTCCTACTTCACTATGTTCCCCAGAATGTCCTGTAGGATATGCAAAAAAGCTAAATGGAAACAACAAATGCTGCTTCACTTGTGAAATATGTCCAAATGGAACTCATGTTAACAGCACAGGTAATCATTATACAGAAGAGAAAGAAAATCAGTTAAAAAGTGTTGCCATTCTGTACTTGATGGGAGATGACTCCAGACTCTTTCTTAGCTTTTTTCCATGATTGAAAGAGATGAACAGTCAAATGGACACCTATAAGCTTCCATTTCTTCTCTGGTGTGTGAAGAAACCAGTGAATCCAGAACTGAAGTAAACAATGGCTATGACATACATCTGTATTAGGAAATGGTTCTAAGAATATACCGTTGTCTTCAATTGCATGTTGTACCATTTTCCTTGCATCATGCAATACATTACTACCTTGTTGAAATTACTTTGAAGATAGTTAATACTATCAAAGATGTAAGCAAGACTGAATTAAACAAAAAATCACCTGAGGAGGAGAAGAAGAAAGTCTAGCCAAATCTTTCTCTACTTTATTATCCATGGACTTCTCTTAGTAACATAAACAATTTATGTAGATTGTAAAAAATCTGATTTTTACAGAAAATTAAATAAATTGATACACTTTTTATAAGACAATGTTTCCTGGTCTCAATGTATTGTTGACCTGAATAGAGTATACAACGAAACCAGAATATACAATGTTGAAAATGACAACTGCTTCCTCAGTATATCTTTAAAAGTTCAATTTTGTTGACAAATTGTCCATCTCTCATATAAAACAGTGGACCCCTACAGATGCATCAGCTGTAAGGAGACAGAATGGTCTGCAGAGGGAAGTACATCATGCAATCTGCGAGTGGTGGAGTATGTCTCGTTCACAGACAGTTGGGCTATACTGATCATGATCGGGGCCTGGACATTGGTGGGTCTCACAGTAGCCATGTCTGTTCTCTTTGTCATCAACTACAACACCCCTGTGGTCAGATCTGCTGGGGGACCAATGTGCTTCCTTATTTTAGGCTGTCTCAGTCTGTGTAATCTCAGTGTGTTCTTTTATTTTGGTAAGCCAACAATTTCTTTTTGCATCTTGAGGTTCTTGCCATTTCTTTTGTTCTACACTGTTTGTCTGGCATGTTTTGTTGTTCGATCTTTTCAGATTGTTTGCATTTTCAAAATAGCTGCCAAGTTCCCCAAGCTTCACAGCTGGTGGATAAAGTATCATGGACAGTGGCTGGTCATCACTGTGGCATTTGTTACTCAGGCACTCTTACTTCTAACTGGCTATTCTTATTCCCCGTCCATGCCCCAGAATGATTTGGAGTGGAACACAGAAAAAATCATACTTACTTGTGACCTTAATCTTACAGCGATCTCTGCTTCCTTATTTTTACTTATATCTTTGTGCTCCCTTTGCTTCATTTTCTCCTACATGGGAAAAGACCTCCCAAAAAATTACAATGAGGCCAAAGCCATAACCTTCTGCCTGCTGCTGCTGATCCTCACCTGGATCATCTTTGCCACTGTATACAGGCTTTACCGTGGCAAATACATCCAAACTCTTAACGCTCTGGCAGTACTCTTGAGTCTCTACTCCTTTCTGCTGTGGTATTTCTTCCCAAAATGTTACATCATCATTTTTCAACCCCACAAAAACACACAGCAGTACTTTCAAGGTCTTATTCAGAGTTACACTAAAACGATTAGCCAGTAGCAGCTTCCACTGAATGTGTTTTTCTAGAGACAGAGGAGTTGGATTGGATCCGCCCTCTGAATGTTTTCAATGCAATTCTAATCATTTAACTATAATGCAAAACAACAGTACAGCCTTGTCTTTTTTCTCTTTGTCTTCTTGGGGTTGTAAATTTGTCTAATCTAATGCATGTTTTTGTTGATGTTTGTTCATTTTTATGTAGGTATGTTTGGTAAATCTTGATATGAACTAAGATGTCATTTTTTAGTGATGTTGCTTAATTCTACAGTTATCATTAAAGAAGGAGTGTGCTGACTGTAATGGTTAAAGCTAAATGTCTCTTCATGCTAATCTTTTCTGGCCTTCCAAGACTTTTGAATAAGCCAAACTTTTCACATAATAAATACATTCTTAGTGACATAAAAAATCTCTGTACTCAGTTATTTCAGAACCAAAATTTTCAAAATACTGAACTATTCATCAGTTCATGAGCACTACCGGGTCAGAAACGTCCTCGGGTTTGAGAAAGGACTGCTGTTAAAAGTTTAGTCTTTGCATTTGAATAAGAAAAAACAAAACAATATGTGCTTACTGTTTGATTATGGATAAAGACTTACACCTGTAATATCCAGTGTCAATCATACTTTAATGAGGTTATATGGTGTTTACAACCTCACAACATCAAATGATAAATCACATAGTTTGTTCCCTGTACATTTCTAGGAATTAATGTGTACTTTCCCTGCCGTTATATAATAACCAGAGTGATTCAATAAAGGTAGAATGGGATGTGCGTGTTCCTTTCTCTGTTCAGCTGTTTTTGAGATTGCTGTAACACTGATCTTACCACATGATGGCGCTACTTCACTGTAAAACTGTCTACAGGCCATAGGACAGGCACATCTTATGCTGTATACTTGCATGGTTTCATTTTTGTCAAATGTCAGGGGTTGGCTTTATAAGAAATATCTGTAAAACTGTACTCAAATAATGCCTTAGAGTGAACATATTAAAAGTACTGCACAATTACATCTCTCAGCTTTTATCTAAGCTCATCTTTATCTTATGCCTATGGAAAACTATGTACACCTGGCCTGAAGGATGCATGCGGTCATACATTTTCATAGCGCATACTTCATTTACAAATACTAGTTACTGTGGAAATGGCCTGGTTTATACAAATGGGCCCTGAAGCGCCTTGCTTAGTGTGCTGCCACCACAACCTGGCCCTTAACCATAACAACCAAAACAATTAAATGTTCAGTGTGTTGATTATCACACAGTGAACCTCTTAAAGTTAGGGTGCAAACATATCACAACTGCTTTGTGCCAGACACTACTGTGAACATCTTTGTCCACTTTATTATCCATGAACTCCTTTTAAAAAACTAAACAATCTATGTAGATTGTAAAAGATCAGATTTTTACAGAAAATTAAATAAACAGATACACTTTTTAAGACATTGTTTTGTGGTCTCAATGTAGTGTTTTGGTGAAGATATTGGTCTTAATGCTGAGTCATGGTTAAAAGTTATGCCCTTCCACCGGGAGGTTGAATTCAAATACTGGTAAAAGCCCTGGCCATTCATCATGAAAGGATCATTTATAAGAGGAGGCCTTTTAGCATAAACCAAAGATACTGGTTGAATTCATTTCATTTGTGTGTATTTGCTTGTGACTTTATCCTGCGTAACCTTACAAGTTTGTCTGCACTTGGTGAGATTCTTGTGGTTTAATGTTCCCCGAAGGGACTATTCAATAATTAAACTTTCCCTGAAAGAGTTGTTGGTTAACAGCCTTAAAGTGTTTTAGTCATTCCTTGCCAGTCTTTGCTGGCACCATGCATTATGCAATGACAGATGTCTGAGGGCGTTGAACAGTCTGAGTTGGTAACCATGGGGGGGGGGACTGTGGAAAAACTGTTGGCTTTTTAAATGTTTTTGCACATTCTGATCTGAATCTAGAAATAGTAAACCCTTTTTAAGACATTTTGGAGTTTACTGCACCTGTTTATTTTACAACATAACACCACTTGATTTGTATGCAAGAATTAAGTTAATTTAATTGCCAAATGTTGTCACAAAGACAAGTGGTCTCCAAATTTTAAAACCACATGCATTTTCTGTGTTTTTTATTCTTTTTGTTATTTACATAACCATCACACAGAATCGTTTTCACAACAAGCTGAAGTGAATGTGGCATTTTGTCTTAAGGAGGGAATTTTGACATCCTTTAAAAATATCACCAGATTTATTCATGGTTGGTATTATAATTATTAAGCTATGTGTGTCGGAAACAGAGAGACTGAGCAGCAGACGTTTGGGAGCTTTTGCATACTGTAATCACCTCCAACTGAGGCTTTTTCACACCTTGTGCATTCCCAGAATGCATGGAAATGATCACTGTGGCTTACCTGTCTCCAGTGCCTCAAAACTTATTAAAAGCAGAGGCAAATCCTGAGTTGAGTGCACAGCAGATTGGCAAGTGGTAACTACAACAATGAAATATTTTCTTGCTTTTCTGGGTCTCCTGGGAAGTTTTCTACACACCTTGGCTCAATGCACTGTCCCAGCCTCAGAATTTAAGCTGCAAGGAGATTATTTGTTAGGTGGACTTTTTTATATTCATTATGTCAATGTCCCTGATTCTTTTGACAGACCAGAAGCCATTGACTGCTCCAGGTAAGTCCTACAATAAATCCGAATGAGTGATTATCTTCTGAAGGACACAAAAATACAAAGAATAAAGTTAGCCTATGACATTAGGTCTGACCTGTCCTTGTCCAACCCTTGTGACATCGACATCTCCTAGGGGTCTGTAAAATCATACTTTTATTTGAGCCTTTACAAACTCTAATGCTTAAGAATGTCTAATGTAACAGATACCCATTTAATGCCCATTCCAGAAATCCATTGTGTATCCATATCTGTACAGAGTTTCCAAGAATGATAAGCATTATGTTATGCCTTTATAAACTGTAATGCTCAAAGCTGTAAAGCAGGTGTTGAAGGTATACTTCATATCTTAAACTTACTCCTGCTCTCCTGTTGTCCTCTCTCTGTCCTCAGTCAAATCTTCGTTATGTCAAATTATCGAAGGTTTCAGTTGATGAGATTCTCTGTAGAGGAGATCAATAACTCAACCAGTCTACTACCAAATGTATCTCTTGGCTATGAGATTTTTGACCACTGCACAAATGCACAGAATTTTCCAGGCATTTTAGACCTCATCTCAGTCAATGGCTTGATCCAGCCTTGGGCTGAACTACACAAGCAACAAACACAGAAGTCCAGCGTGTCCAAAGTGATAGCAGTAGTTGGTCCTTTTACAAGCAGCCATGCCCTGAGTGTTGCTCCACTGTTCATGGCAGATTTGATTCCTATGGTAATCTTTTTTTCTGTCTTACATCAATACAGTTTCATAACAATACAGTACATTTTGTTATTGATCTATTGTCACCACATGATGACATGATTTTTTTAACTCTTGAACAGGTCAACTACGGAGCTTCCAGCTCTGTCTTTTCACAAAGAGTGAAATTCCCCTCTTTCCTTCGAACAGTGCACTCCAGTACACAGGTCATAGAAGTGATTGTTAACATCTTACTGCACTTCAACTGGCGCTGGGTTGCTTTCCTTTACAGTGATAATGATACTGGCAACAATGGTCAGGAATTGTTCATAAACAGGATTAAGGACACGGAGATTTGCCTCGCGTATACCAAAAGTCTCAACGACTATACAAATTATAATCAAGTGTTCAAACAGATAGAGGCACTGAAAGTAAAGACCATTATTGTTTTTGCACCTGAACTGACTGCTGAAGCTGCCATTATGTCAGCAATACAACTGAATGTCACAGACAAGGTGTGGATAGGAGGGGACACCTGGTCCTTGAACGAGAGGCTCCCCAAGGAGAAAGGAATCAGAAATATTGGAACTGTACTTGGGGTGTCTCAGCCAGTAGTGACAATACCTGGATTCAGGGATTTTATCTATTCCACCAAAAGCCAGACTCATTGTGGAAATGTAAAACAGAAGACATTATGTAATCAGGTTTGCAACTGCAGCAGCCTGAGTCCAGAAGGTATCTTTGATGCAGACCCATCTTTCTCTTTTCCTGTTTATGCTGCTGTATATGCCATCGCTCATGCCTTACACAATGCCTTGCAATGTGGAGCTGGCAGATGTAATGACAACATTACAGTTTACCCAAGCACAGTAAGTATACAAATAATTTAGAGATTCTTCTTAATTTTGCTGGTATTTCGGTCATTTTGCTCTTTAGTTTTTCTGACAGCTTTACCTTGTTGATCATTTTAATGACAACCTTTTAGTCTGTCGTGTGCTTTATTCAGTGGAAAGGACTTCTTATATATATATATATATATATATATATATATATATATGTATATATATATATATATATATATATGTATATATATACATTGTTATATAGTTTCAACATATATTTATGTTGTTCACTGAATATAGCAATGATGACCTACATCAACAAAACTTTTAAGGTTTGGAAATATGATTGGAAATAAGGCAAAAGGTCCATTCACACTAGTTACCATGTATGAAATGTTTTCTTTTGAATGAATGCTACATTTTGTCTTGCCTTTAAACAGGAATATTTTTAATAATAAGTTTAATCAGAATGTAATATTTTCATTATGAACACATGCAAATAATGGTCATCTGAACATTGTGTTTCAGATTCTAGCAGAGCTGGAGAAGTCAAATTTTACACTTTTAAACCGGAGTATTGAGTTTGATAAGACTGGTGACCCCAAGTCTGGATCCTATAATATAGTTTTCTGGAACCGCACTGGTAATGCAGAGGAGATTGGCTTTTATACATTTGACACATCTGTCAAATTCTTTATCAACAACACCAAAATTCAGTGGTACATGAATGGAGAAGTAAGTCATTTTCCTTTATTATGATATCTTTAGTATAATGTGTATTGCAGTGCAGTATATCAACAGTTTGGTGATAAAAAACAACTTTGTTTTACCTGTCTGTATGAGTGTATGCATGCACAAAGATATGTTTATTTAGCAGTAACTGTGACAAAGTTAAACAATATAAGGAACGTCAGTCTGTATCTAATACTCATTCTCTAATAGGATTATTACATTTTACTGCAAACTGTGGGTCTGTAGGTAATTATATTTTCTCCACCCTTCACAGTATTCTTTGTCCGACTGACATTTGATTTTCTGTTAAATATTGTCTTGTGCAGGTGACTACTTCACTATGTTCCCCAGACTGTCCTGCAGGATATGCAAAAGAGCTAAATGGAAACCATAAATGCTGCTTCGATTGCAAAATCTGTGTGAATGGAACGTATGTCAACAGCACAGGTAGATTAATATATACAAGAAAAAGCAAACAAATTAAAAAGTCCATCTTTACTTGACAGGAACTGATTTTACATTGTGGTTCAGCTTTTTCATGGCTTAGAGAGGTTAATAGTTATTTCATGTTTACTGGACACAGCTCCCATAATCACTCTGACCACTGCACATGCCAATCATTCTTAATGACTCAAAACTGGGTATGTAGTAAATGATGTTTTTAAGGATTCAGTGTTGTCTTCAACAGCACAATGAACCCATTTCCTGACAATCAGCAATATATGCTTAGTGTTGTTACAATTAACTATAGCTGTAAACAAATCTTGAAGTGACATGAAGTAAAAGCTCATCTGAGGGAAAACATAAACTATCACAGATTAAATGTCTGATCATGTTTCTTGTTTGATCCGTCTTTATACAGGACAAAGATAATCTTAACTTTACTGACAAATTGTCCATCTCTCATATAAAACAGTGGACCCCTACAGATGCATCAGCTGTAAGGAGACAGAATGGTCTGCAGAGGGAAGTACATCATGCAATCTGCGAGTGGTGGAGTATGTCTCGTTCACAGACAGTTGGGCTATACTGATCATGATCGGGGCCTGGACATTGGTGGGTCTCACAGTAGCCATGTCTGTTCTCTTTGTCATCAACTACAACACCCCTGTGGTCAGATCTGCTGGGGGACCAATGTGCTTCCTTATTTTAGGCTGTCTCAGTCTGTGTAATCTCAGTGTGTTCTTTTATTTTGGTAAGCCAACAATTTCTTTTTGCATCTTGAGGTTCTTGCCATTTCTTTTGTTCTACACTGTTTGTCTGGCATGTTTTGTTGTTCGATCTTTTCAGATTGTTTGCATTTTCAAAATAGCTGCCAAGTTCCCCAAGCTTCACAGCTGGTGGATAAAGTATCATGGACAGTGGCTGGTCATCACTGTGGCATTTGTTACTCAGGCACTCTTACTTCTAACTGGCTATTCTTATTCCCCGTCCATGCCCCAGAATGATTTGGAGTGGAACACAGAAAAAATCATACTTACTTGTGACCTTAATCTTACAGCGATCTCTGCTTCCTTATTTTTACTTATATCTTTGTGCTCCCTTTGCTTCATTTTCTCCTACATGGGAAAAGACCTCCCAAAAAATTACAATGAGGCCAAAGCCATAACCTTCTGCCTGCTGCTGCTGATCCTCACCTGGATCATCTTTGCCACTGTATACAGGCTTTACCGTGGCAAATACATCCAAACTCTTAACGCTCTGGCAGTACTCTTGAGTCTCTACTCCTTTCTGCTGTGGTATTTCTTCCCAAAATGTTACATCATCATTTTTCAACCCCACAAAAACACACAGCAGTACTTTCAAGGTCTTATTCAGAGTTACACTAAAACGATTAGCCAGTAGCAGCTTCCAATGAAATATGTGTTAATACACACTCAGGCCTTCTGGATATTTATGAGGCAATGGTAATGATTTGGCTTTTCAAAACAAAAAATAATAAATATTTGTCTTTTTGTCTTTTTCTTTCAAGGGTTGTCAGCTTCTCTTTTTACAGACAACTATGACTATTTTGTCCTGAACAGAGGCTGTTACTAAAGATTATAAGTAGGCTTTGTATGGCTGCTTAGTGTTACAATCAGAGACAGGCAAAATGTACAGACTATACTACTACTATATACTACTATATCTATAGACAATAGTTACTGTTGAATTGTCCAGATCCTGTTAAAGGGAGTATGGTACACTTACTATAACACTTTCCCTCCAAATTGTTTAGCCAATTTTAGCAACCTAATTGAAGATGAAAAAGCAGTTTAATGTCTTGCTAAACTTTTCTGACCTTGTATCTCCCATGCTGAAAAGTACACATTAAATAGAAAAAAATCTTAGTAGTTATTTTGCAATCTTTGGAAGTTATTTTTTTCTAAGAATGTCTGTAGTGCTAGTGACATTAAATTATCATAAAATATAAGATAGATAGGATTGCATAATTAGATTGCATTATCAGTGTATGTTTTTTAGTTAGTAAATTATTGCTTTTTGCTAATTTTCTTTCAACATTATATGTAATTTAACAGTCCCTAGGCAGTGCCCCATAAAGTTAGTGTGTATTTTTCTGTTTGTGTTTTTTTTTAAGTTGCTGTAACACCAATCTAACCACATGATGGCACCACCTCACAGGGACTTTAGCTCCATCCTATACTTGTATGACTTCATTTTCCTCCATTGATATTCACTAAAGTCAAAGCCTGACAAGAAACATCTTTGCTTCATTTTTACCCCCTCACCTTTAAGCCATGTTCACTATAAAAAGGGGGCACTACCTCATAAATTAGACTGTTTGAAGTACAACCTTATTGGTCCACCTGAACTTTCCAGTCTCCCTCATCAGTAGCATATAACCATCTTGGATCTACATTAGTTCAGTAATCAATCCTCATTGCACAGAGATGTCCAATCCTTATGACAGACATGACACTACCTAAATGTGAATATGTGTTTTGGGGGACAGCTGTGTGTGAAATAAAATCACTTTCTCCAGAATGCCTTGTCACATTATTTATGTCTTTATTTTAATACCTTGGCCTGTGACCGGCACTAACTGTATTAGCTGTGCTTTCTTGTTGTCACCCAACATTCCCATATGTAGTGTTGCAATGCATTTGTATGTATGTGTGGTGAGATTTTGGTCGCTTTGACAGGTTTACTTTGTACTGACAGTAAGGTCACACACACCAAATGAGTGCTGATGGTCGAGCTTTTTCCTGTCTCCATTTGAAAGTCAGAGTTTCACGCCGTGACGCTCAGTGAGGTGCCACACAGAGTGAAACGGAAAGAGCCTCCCGCAGGGGGTATGTGGCTATTCCAGAGGGTAAATTGCCATTTTGTTGTGGTTATTCAGCTTCCTGGCAGGGAGAAGGGGAGGATGGACCGTGAAACGAGGAACGAATCGGTAAATGGTGCCACTTAGAGCGGCATATGGCACGTTTGGAGAGCTGAGCGCTGACACCAACAAATTGATGATTTCATACCAATTTCAGAGTCACATTCACCACACACGTTGTCACAGACTTTAACCGTGATCTAAAAGTGTATGTAAAGTTACAGGGTGACTGTTTGTAATTCATTCAGTCATTCATTCATATCTTCAATATCTAAAAGAATAAGAGGCCACTATAAATTGTCGGGACATAGACTTTCTGCATCACTTATGTATGTCTTACAGGCTAACATGACCTGATTCATTTTATTTTTTAAAGAATTTGTTATTTTTGTTCACGTGGAGAGAGAGAGAGAGAGAGAGAGAGAGAGAGAGCAGAGAGAGGCATTTCTGCTGAGGCGACACATATTTCTGTTTCACAAAATATGGAGCGAGGAGAATCGGAGGAACGCCCAGTGGCTTTTCACTTGTACCTTTCAATTTTCCACTCTGGTCAGATAAAGGGAGAAGCCTGGGAAAAACTTGGCCAGCAACTGGTCCTTTCCTTCTGCACTCAAAGCAAAAACAAAACGCACTCTAAGTGGAGGCCATTTGCGCTTGGTGGCCATATGGGATTTGCCTTGAAAGTTGTCTTCTTCTGAACCAGCAGACTACAGGCTGATGCTCAGATCTGATCTCCTGTTTCCCAAAACTTCAAATCTGCTTCCCATTTCCGCGTTTAATGGTTTTAATGATCAGTTATGATTAGTTATTTGATAAAATGCCACTAAATATGTTTGGTCCTGAATATCTTTGTGATCATTAACAAATATAGTTAATGAGCAGATCAGTCATGTTTGAGTGGGCTTTAATATATTTACATCAACCCACTACAGTCGGGCCCCTGTCAGCAGAGACAATCAGCTGGAGTTAATGTTTAGTCCGTGTGTGTGCGTAAGGAGATGGACCTCACCACCAGGAACACGTTTGCATTTCATGGTCATAAATAAACCAAAGCCCTGAGCTCGACTATAGATAACTTTTACAGTGCACACAGGAAATGCATTAATACTGGAAACGAGCACTTTAGTGTGGATCCATCAGGAGTTATGTAATCTGGAAATACAAAGCAAAGATAAGGTTTGTTTTCTTGTGTGTGTGTGTGTGTGTGTGTTTTAATCTCCAACCAAACTTTTCATTTCATCCACGTCGGTCGATTGGTATCTGTTGTTTTACGCACGGATAAATACAGTGCGCTGAGGGCTGCTCGGTTATTCTCATTCAAATCCTGCTCAAGTGGTTCGGAGTAAATGGCAGATGTTTTGCAATTCAAGGCGCATCAATGCCCGTGCGCTTTAGTGTTTAACAATGGCGCTGCCCTTTTGTTAGGCACTTGCGTCTTTCAGCTCAGGGCTCGACAAAGGCTTCATCCTCCAGCGAGTTATAAAGTTACTTTCCAGTCAGTTCATTTCGGCCCTTGAGAAAACCTTAAGCGATGTTAATGTGCACCTCTGGTCTTTTCACGCGGTAACCCCGGCACACACTGGCAAACAGCGGCCATTGTGTTCGCAGACCAAAGTAAGAAGTCTTTAAATAACCCGATGAGCAGTCTATAGAAATTCATGATGCGATTTCTATTTGATGTTTGATCAGAGCTTCGTCCACAGCTCTGTCGCGTGGCCTTTCACAAAGTCCTGTATTTATTTGTAATATATTTTCCAGTGCACCTGTTCTTGTACCTGCCCTTTTTACTGTGACCTTGTCACTCACAATGAGCGTTTTGGTCACAGCAGTGCTGCCTCAGGTCCGTCTGAATGGAGGGCGGTTCATCGATTTGCTCCGCTCACGGTGCGCCAAATCATGGGCCTGTGTTTGCATATTGTAACAGCTATGGCAGCCACACATGACAAAGACAATTAATGCATTTAATGCACGAGATTTATTACAACATTGGTCAGCTGTGCTCTGAGAAATAAAAAGACCTTCACCCCACAACAGAGGCCTTTTTAATTATTGAAAAATGTGGAGGATGTCCTCAGGAGTCACATTATGGCGCAGATTTAAATCCAATATAAATCTGCATGATGCTCAAACATGGTGGTTGCTGGTATTGTTTGCCATGTATTGTTCTTAAAAAAACAGCACAGAGTTTTCCTCAGAGAAAGCCTTACTCGAATATGCAGATAATAATAATGTATTTCTACTTTTATTATACCGGTTGAGTACAGGCCAAACCATTGGCTTGCAAATGTCTCAGTTTCCCTAGGAAGAAAATAGTTTATTGCCGTAATTGCATAATTGCTTCACTAATTGTTGTTAACAAGTTCCCCAATAGTCCAATTATTACAGCAGCATTGTCAGGTCCCCACCAGCAGGCATCCATGACAAAAGTCCGCCAGGGTTAATGAATGACCTGAGGCTGAAAAGTGAGAGTGGGGAGAGAGCCCGAGCCCTTTTATAAACATAAACTTAACTTGTCATTTAATGGCACTTGCATTATTATGTCCACTTGGGACACAAGTTCCTCGTTGCGCTATTCTCATGGATAGATGATGACAAAACGACCTTAGAGAGAAGTGGGGTTGTTTTGGAGGGAAACAGTTTTAAAGCCCGGCTGCATTCCTTCACTGCAGACCAGCAGTTATTCTAATAAAACCTCAAAGCCCTCCTTTTCATTTTGCGAATCTCCGCTGGCGTTTTTGACCCCACAGAGCAAACACTAATTGAAATTATACCGAATAATCAGCGGTGAAATCTCTGCTCTGTGGCACAGAATAAGGAGACAGGCTCCATGCTGAAATCAGGTCTTGTATGAAAAAGAAGCGTGAAAATGTGATAATGTGGCGCCCAGAGAGGACAAAAGACACCAGAAAGCTCCCTCACACCACAGCACCTCAACCAAATTTCATACCAATTAAATGCTTCAGAATATAACATCACAACTGTGGCACGCACTTTTCGGTACATTTTACGCAATTAGTGTCTTCTGATATGCCTGTGCTTCACTTGTAGTCTGTTTAAATAATCAGGGCCTGACATCAGAGCATGAAACTGATTTAGTTCTGGGAGGACAATTAATGTAGTTCTAACAATGGAAAAATGCACCGAGTTTAGAACCATGTCATCCTAATTAATGAACAAAAGTATTTACACAAATGGGTTTCATCATGCAGGTCATGCAGTTTAAACTACAGTATTATATATTAAATATAAAGGTATGTGTACTTAAATTAGGTCGTGCCTTGGTGACAGTCAAAACTGTCAAATTAAAGCGTTTAAAGCTGGAACAGGAGCGGGTTGTACTGAATGTCTGTACTTTATCTTGTCAAGACGGAATAAAGAGGAGAGCGTTGGGATGCTTCATTTTGGAAGTGGAGGCAATCTTTTGATGCCCACACGTTTGTGGTCACAAAGCAGACCAAAAGAAAAGATCAATGGCGCACCACTATAAACTGGCCTCTTTTCAGGCGCGCTTTCCTCAGACTGAATACAAATGCCTCCCCCCTCTTTCCTCTTAAACACACGCATTGTGCACCGGACCAGGCGAGGACACTTGAGCAAAGTAAGAAAAGTTCGCTGGTGTTGTCGCGTGTCTTTCAAAAAGCATCATCTAAACCAACTTTTTTTTTTTTTAAAGCCAGTTCTTGAACTGCTCACGCCACCCTGAACGAGCTCATCTTCACCTCCTACACGTCTCCTACACACCTCCTTCACCTCCTGCTCCTCGGTGCTCAGGTCCTTACATCCCACAGCCTGAATTCACCCCCCAGTTAGTATTTTCAGATGGTTTGTCTGTGAGCACAAGATGCGCAGTGGGCTGCAGTGAGCCTATAGTCAGGACATTGTTTCAGCGGGTATGACTTTCCCAAGCCTTCACCCCTTTCAGGGAGCAGTGTGGAAAATTGGGAGGCGAGGGACCGAGGACAAGGGGCGGCCCGCGATTCTCCTCGGTGCCTCTCCGCGCCTGGTATGAAGACAAAAAGTGGCGACGCACAATAGCCAAAGAATCTTAAAGTGTTCAAAAGTTTTACCAAAAAGTAAAAATTTTAAGTGCATAATCTTTGATGCATGTACACAAGCGCTTTGCTGCAGCCTTGGCCTAAAAAAAAAAAGCAGGTAAGCTGATGTGTTAACACGGCGCAGGTGGAACACTTTCACTGCGAGTGGCCACCAGAAAATCAGTAATCAGAATTACCACGGTGCTGCATCCGACCTGGTGGCGTGAAACTCACATATAAAAGACTGAATACAGGAGTCACCATGCTCTGCAGGCAAAAGCATTACATCACCCATTATGTTTATGAGTTTTTTACGCTTCTCTTTGGTTTTTGCCCCACACGTTGTTTCTTGGGTTGCACCTAATATATCCATTATGTAGTATGTACTATACTTATCTACATATGAGGTCTGTTTATGTTTGTGTTTTAAATAGATCATGAAGTAAGCCCAAGGGGATGGTAGCTGCAGAAACAATCTTTTGTTGCAGCCACAAAGTTTTCTGCATTTGCCTTTAAACGCTTAACAGTTATCTAAAACTTGCATGATAATCCCGCTAAATCAAAGAAAATCTGCCCTGAAAGAAACAACAATTCTTGCACTGGACAAATTGAATTAATCCCAAAGGAAACTACATTTGTGTATGAAGCTGATGATGCGTATGAACTTTTCCTCTGTAGTCTGCAGGGCCTGTATTTGCTGTTAGTTGACCTAAGCTGACTAAAGACTAAAAACATCCAGGTGAAATGGGTTTGTAATATAAGTAAGATCAGATAGAAATGACAAAACTTTCATTGATTTAAATTATATTTTTAAACAGCATGAAATAATTGTCTTTTCTGTGGTCTGGACTGGCAAATGACGCCGGTGCTGCTCATTTGAGCGCAAGAGACAGGCGGGACTGTTTGCATTGAGATGTTAAGTGGGTCTCTCTATATAAATCCACTCAGGGTAAACTCACTCCTCCATCCGTGCTCCAGAGAGGACAGAGATTAACTTCAAGGGAGAAGAAGAAGAAGAAAAAAAATGGTGGCGACGACAGACTGCTTGGAAAAGTCCAAACCTATCGCTGGAAACAAGGTGTGTAACTTACCGAGATGAACTTTATTTGAAGGAAGAAAATTGAAATGCACAAATGATTTAAGTGTGTTGTATGCAATATTAATTTTACCATTTTTTCTTTTAAAACACAGGTGTCCAAACCACTCATGGAAAAGAAACGAAGAGCTCGCATTAACAAATGTTTGGATCAGTTAAAATCTCTTCTGGAGAGCTACTACAGCACCAGTGTAAGTGTGCAGTCTGTAACTTTAGAAACTGCAATATATATATTTTTTACTTTGGCTCACCTATTGCAATGAATGCTCAATAAATTATACACATTATTAGACGAAAATGGCTTTTTTTATTTTCTCAGATTCGGAAGCGCAAACTGGAAAAGGCGGACATACTGGAGCTCACTGTGAAACACCTGAGGAGCCTCCAAAAGATCCAGAGCTGTGAGTCCTAACTTCACCCCAACAACAGATATTAGATATCAGATGCTGCGCTGAGCTCGGAGGATTTTACGCATCCCTCAAGCCCAGCTTTACGCAAATGACGCAGACTCTGCGTGTTTCTCACCTTAACGCGTCTTTCCTGTTTCCTCTCAGGCTCTGCCTCTTCCGATTACCAAAGCGGCTTCCGCAGCTGCCTGGCAAACGTCAACCAGTATCTCCTGCTGGCGGACAACCTGAACGGGAGGATGTTATCTCAGCTCTCCAGCAAGCTGAGCCGCTGTCGGGGAGCGGAGGAGGCGTTCAGCACCACGGACAGCGGCCGGGCCCGAGCCGAGCCTCAGGACGAGCCGCACAGACCAAGTCCACCTGCGGCCGGACCCGAGGAGAGGAACACGGCCGGATCTGAAGCTCTGAAACCCCAAAGTGCGCCCTGTGTCGGTGTCGGGGCTCAGGAGAGGAGCTGCAGTCAGCACAAGCTTCACTCCGCCAGTCACACGAACGAAGCTGCAAACACTCAGCACGGCGTCTGGAGGCCTTGGTAGAGCTCACACCGAGCTGCAGAAGTTCATAGTCTGATTGAATGTTTATAATTGCACTGAATAGATTTCCACATTATACTATTATAGTTTATACTGTATTGTGTTCTATTTTTTTAATAAAATCATCGAAAGAAAGAAAATGTTGTCTGTGCTGTCTTGTTACTGCGCGTGGATCTAACTTTTATATGTTATAAGGGATCGTTTACATCACGTGATAGATTTATAGCAAGTGGTGGCTGATCTGTAGAGGGAAATACTGACTACTGACCTTGATTTATTGATATATAATACTGATTATTTTTTCGACCTCAAACGCAAATGAAAACATGACTGATTGTTTGAGGGTACCCGGGATAGTACTAAGATAGAGAAAAAGGAAACAATTATAATGTGTTTTATATAAAAACAAATAGCATAAGTATCTTTGAGACTTAAAACAACTAGATGCATTTCTTTTTATTTCTGTATGGCCAAAGTAGATGTGTGGACATGACATTAAATTGTATCACGTTTATCAAAACTGTTAACATTAATTAGTGGGACTAATAAAGGCCATGTTGAATTCATCAACTGTTAACATTTGATGCATTCACTATATAAATACGGAGGTTGTGCCATGTTTTTAAACACTATTCTCTTTTTCTGTTGTTTTTTTTTTGCAAGACATCGACTTTGTTGGCAATTAATCGACTTCAGTAATAACTTTGTTGTTGTACTTTTGTGGAGATGATCGAGGAAAAAAGATCCAGCAGTGCGCTTTCACAGTCATTTCTTCCATTCTTCTCTCGTTTCACACTTAAGTACCGAAACAGTGGCGGGCAAATCAGATGCTTGTCGGACAACACAACAATTTTCTGCTGTATGTTACTAATTACACGGCATGATCAGGCTGAGAAAAAAAAAGTGAAAGTAGCACTTTTTTCTTACATCTCACAGACTGTTGCGCAAGATCCAGTTCAGAAAAGTGACCATAATCTGGAAAACAAACGAACCCACAGTATAAACTATTCTGCAGTTTCTCATCTGAACCTGGCTCACTTACTAATGCAAATTAAATGACAAATTATGAACATGTTGGATAAACTATAACGGATTTTTACGATTTTTTTTGTGTTGTAGTACAGAAGTCGTAGCTGTATTCTGTATACTGAAGTAGTATTTTATGTCTTTCTGTATTTCTAGTATTCTGAACACTTCATATCATCAACTTGTTGCACTATACTGATTGAAGGTCTGTACCATCGGGCCATACGCGCAGGAAAGCAGACCTGTCTGTCAATAAGCTCTTTTAAAGTGTCCTGTAGTTTTCTTCCGCTGCTTTGGCAGGGATGCCATAAACAGTCTCTCCTTTCTGAGCAGCAGCCCTGCAAAGGATGGCACCTTACAGCGAGGAGAATCGCTGAAACGCCCCCTCTTCAGAGATGGTCCATGCTGAAAAGACACTGCTGCGCCATGAGGGCAGTGCGAAGGGCAACAAACAGGAATACACACCGCCTGGTTCAAGTTTTCCAACTTAACTCTCCGCTCCAAACCTCCGAACCATGACAGCTGTGTGTTATTTCAGCTTTTTGTTTGGTCTGCTCAGCTCATGAAGGCCGTCTGTAAATCTTCTTTGCCCACAAAGTCAAAGCTCCTCTTTGACCAACAGAGGACCAAGGCACAAGAAAAGTTTGTTTTATCCAAGAAAGGAAACGCCACGTGACCTCCACACTGAATGCCCTTAAACTTTTTCTGAGAATTTCTATGAACTCTTCTCAGCATTGTTTAAGTCACCTCGTTTGGTTTGCCTCTATAATAAGCGGGCAGAGTGGGGCTGAGGGCGCAGGGAGGCAGAGAATGAGTGATTAGCATCAGACTGGGCCCAGTCAGGCGCTCTTAAGAGAGCAGACGTGGATGAAGTGCGCTGCAGAGCCTCGGCCCGCTGCTCACTTAGCAGCTCAAACTGTCCTGCAGGTTCACCACGACCGCTGCAGATTCTCCGCAGCCGTGTCACACAGCGTTATCACTTACTTGTGCAATTAAAACGTACAGTGTGTGACTCACCCAAAGACTCATAATCGAGCGTGAACCCTCAACAATGGGGCTGGCCTTTGGTTCAGGGCTGTTTGCAGCCAGACCTACAGCACACCGTGGAATTACCTTTAGGCCCGCAGAAAGAGCCGTGTCCATGCTCACTGTTGCGGGCAAAGGACAGCACCGACCCCCACCCGAGCTGGTCACCTCCACAGAGCCCTAACCTGGAGGTGCAGGGTGGACTCAGATAATTGGAGACTCCTGCATCAGTCAGACACTGCACTCTGACTTTAAATGAAAGCGTCCATCCAATAAAATAAGCGTGATTTCAATGATCAGAGGTGACAAAGTGAGTTTGGTTGTCCTGGATCCGTTAGATATATAATAGTACTGCAAATACTGCAAGTTCGTATGGGTAAGGTAAGATATTTGAGTAGCAGGTGTTTATCCTGACAGAACATATTTTTTACACAAAACTGAAATGATCTTGGCCAGTATTGTAGCTCCATCAAAATTGAGTTTTGGCCAATATTTACATATGTTTCTGTGGATCTGTTTCTGGTCACATCCTAATGACAGCAGGGTATTACAGGCTAAAGGAGGCAGACTTATCAATCATATCAATACACCAAACCCTGGTGTTTCTCCTTCATGTCCATCATGTGTGTCCTGTGAAAAAAAAGGGCAAAAAGTAGAAAATAAAACCTCTCAAGTGGATGTATATTACTGCTCCTCATCTGCCTCAAAATTCTGGAAACACACTCTGAAGCATTATCTCGTGAATTTAATCAGTCATATCTTTTTAAACAAAGTCATCATCTGAACAAGAAAATCATAACATTTAACATCATTCATATTTGAGTCATAAATCTTTGAATATGTTACAAAATTATATTTTAATACTGTAAACACAACAAAATGCAAAAAAAATCTATGACAAGGCCAAGTTCGACAGGGGAATGTGATGTTGTGCCTCCAAAGAAAGATACATTTCAGCTAATTGGTCCAGTGGAGTAGGCTGTGATGTGTGAGTGGTACACTAATACATGAGAATTCAAATTTAACATTTAAATGACTGCAGATGAGTGAAAATGTATATGCCAAACACGTGTCACTTTATCACTTGAGCTGCGTTTTTGACCCAGAACTTTTAGTCCCAGGAATCTTTTTCAATTAACTAAAAAGGTTCCTACAGACCAAAGGTGTCTGGTCCCTGGGGAAAGTTCATTTGGTTGAAACAGTAGCTTTGGATGGTAATAGCAAAAAAGTTTCACAGCTTATAAGGCTGTCAAAAGGGATATTTTCATGTCATATTGTCCTTTTGTATTGTACTAATTTCTTTGAAAACGTACACCCAATCTGTGCAAATACATTCATGTTAGCATGTACTGTCCACGAGAGGTCAAAGTCCAAAGTTGGCTCTGCCATCATTTGTCAGTAGCCGAGTTTTTGCTCATCAGCAAATTGTCACATTTGGTAAATATGAGATGCTCTTATCTTATTTAAAAGTGAGCTCTGTAAAGTCAGATGAAATCTAAAGTTAACTCCACTGTCCATTTTAGGTGAGGATGCTACTAAAAGTTAGAGATTGGGTAATCAACATTATGAAGTACTAGAAGGCAAATTATGATAATTTAGCACTACCTTCATACCTTGGTACAATGTGAAATAATCATTGTGTCTTTCCAAATATATATTCATAGAAAATTAATATATCGAAACTTCTATCAGGTTTAGATAATACAGGTGTTTAAAAAAGTCACTTCAGAATAAGACCAATAGTGATCTTGTAGTTGAAGAACATAACATACTATAAGTAATTAATTTTCAATGGCTCCATCTCCATTCTTTTCTAAATTTACCTCATTTGTGCTAACATTTTTCGGGTTTAGGTATGACATCAGTATTTAATTTACGCTTCATCTAGTCAGCCAGAAGGCTGGAATTGTTAAAGTTTTGGACCATTTGACAACTTTCAGAGTTTCCCTAGTAATTGGCATTTCAAAGGCATTACTGAAGTTTTTTAAGACATTTCCTGAAGTTGGTCTGATGTTCTGTATATCACTATGCAATGTGGTGGGCTATTGTTGTGCCTGATGATCTCCAAAGTTAACACAAACATTGGAATAATAAAGGAGGAAATGTTCTAAGCAAAGATCTCATTAAACAAAACAAGAACACCAAAACCATAAATCCAATATCCTTCATATATACATGACATGTCAATCTTCTTTAAAAAATGACTTCACATTTTCATTAAGAATTTAGGGGTCTTCACGTTATATCTCAATATCTTACACAGTAACTGTAAAACTATTAGGCATTGAAGAGTTTGGGATTACCACTCTTAGTTCACTTCAACATAGGGTGCTTGAAAAAAAGATTTTCATGTGTTGTGAATAATAATAATGCTAATAGAAAAGTTGTACATCATGATCTAAATAAAATAATTATAATGTGTCGTATCCTTAAGTTAAATCTCAAGGTACATGGGCAGTGTTCAGGAAGGATTGGTTTGAAAGTGTCCATACAACAAAACATACAGCCATTACGACCCAAATAAAATACAACTTGAGCTCAGAATAAAAAGGGGAAAAAAAGAAATGAAAAACACCATCCTAACAACTACCTCCTCAAACTCTTTGAGCATTTCATAAGAAACAACATCAAACAGCAAAAACAAGGTGTGGGAATGTTCACGCCATTTAAAAACAGTTTATTTGTGTCAGTGTTAAAGAAAAAAAAAAGTGTCCTCAGTGAATATTTTGTGACGTGAAAGCTGAATAACAGGACTACCCAACCTTTTCAGCAGCCTACACACAAAATCAACATTAGGCCAATTCAGAAATGATGTCCAAAGCGCTCAAGGCCATTCAGGATAACAGATATTTATTGGTGGTATAGCATATAATAAAACAGAATAGTGGCACAAGCAAAAAGGCCAAATAATCCAGTATGCCACTTCCCCATAACCACTAATAATCCAGCGGTTTTCATTGCGATAATCACTTCAGTAATAATGTCAATATTAACAAGAGAAAACTTTGCTTTCAGGTGGTGGAGCCGACAGAATCAGAGTGAAACGTGATGTATCCCGAGGACGATGCCGAGGGTGTGCTTACAAAACTGTTTGTGCTTCCTTTGCTCTCGGCCTTGCTCAGGTGCTTCTGATGGGCCCAGTCAGGCCCAGCACCGGCCCTGGCCCCGCCGCCTGTCCTGGGCTTAGAGGCTGAGTGCCCTGGAGCCTGCTGCTGGCTGCGCCCAGGTGAGCCCACCTCACACGGCTGTTTGTTGTCTCTCGGGTGCTCCCGACAGCCTTTACCTGAGCCACAGGCCCCGGGGCTCTTCCTACCGGCAGGTCTGTCTGGTTTAGGGGAGCCCTCGGGAGAGTTCCCCCGACTGCTGCTCCTTTTGTGTTCAGAGAGCCGCCTGAGCGCTTGAGGCTCACGCTCGAAGTCTGTGAGAGGGAAGTGAGGGAGGACGACAGGGTGCTGTTCGTACACGTTGGGGATAAGCGAGATGGTGGAGGTGCGCCGCGGGCTCTTCCTGGGGCTCGGCAGCGGCGTCTCATCAATAAAGTTAATCACCTCGTCGCGGCTGAAGCACCGCAGCTCGTCCTCGTAGTGCTCCCCACCGCAAACGACGCGCGGCAGGTGCCTGAGGGAGTGCATGCTGTCCTCAGAGCGTCGCCGCTTGCGGTGTGGGTGATGGTGATGGTGGCTCTCCTCGTGGTAGGAGACCAGGCTGCTCCTGCGCCTCTCGTGGCGCGGTAAGGTGGAGCTGTAATGGGCACTCACTATCATGTCCTCGGTGGAGCCCCATCGGTGCAGGTATGAGGGGATCCGGTCGCTGGTCCACATGTCGGTTTCGTCGTGGGAGTATCTTCTTGTAGGGGGCACCTGGACGCAACACACAGACCAGAGCCTTCAGTCTATCTGTGACTCTGACATTCACTCAGCAAGAAATGTACAGCAGCACAGAATCAGTAAGCAATGTGGCACTGAGCATTAAATAAGTAAGAACTAAGTGCTAACATGTTACTATGGATTTTAATACTCCTACATTATCAATAAGAAAGGATTTTACATGTAGGATTCTTCAAGGTTGCGTGGCTGGCAATGCCACTGTCATGGTACACTGCAACTCTAGTGATAAGACTAATTTAGAGTTGTCCCAATGAGCTGCTTTGAGTAAATATTTCTGCAGTTTTAATAGTTTTAACAAACTGATTCAGCTGTAGTGTTTGAGTAATCCTACATGCTGTTCAATAAGTGGTTTGGCCAAAATGTTAAGTGCTTAATCTGAACTTTTTCTTTTGAATTAATCCCTCAGACATGTATGAACTTTTTAACAGTATAACATACATCAACAGGCTTATAAAGGAACTATAATTCACCTCCATTATTTGGAGAAAGAGGAAACTGCAAAAGTTGACAGATCCCTACATGTTATACTCACATTCCACTCTGTTCTGACAACTATGCAAGAGAGAGAGGGTTTGTCAAGGTGACGTCAAGAGCCACAAGATTGATATCAGCCTGCCCCCCTGTGGTGGGTTTTAGTAAATGCAGAGAAATGAGACAGCAGACGATACAGTAGCATTGAGTGTGTTAGGTGGGCAGCAGAGGGCAGCACAAGCATTAGAATGAGTTAAGATGCAGGACAGACTTGGCCGGATGGAGAGAGAGAGACAGGGAGAGAGAAAGAGAGAGACTCACACAAGCCGATAAAGCCAAAGAGGCTTTATTCTGCAATCAAACCACTTGAGAAGTGCCATAGCAATTCTCAAATGTAGGTGCTACTTGATAAGGATTTGAAGGGTGGACTCGTGGTCTAATTTGGCCCCCACCCTTGTAACGGCAGCGAAAATAGTGTGACTGTATCACAGTTCAGCCAGTCTTCCTGTAACTGAAATCAAAAATTGCACCTTATTTGTTTCACCATCACACATATACAGCAAAGAATAAAACAGCTTAATATTACTCTAAGATGAATCTACTGTCAGGTGAAGAGGTGTATCAGACACAAAAACAATGGATGGAGTAATGGTTTGGTCTAATGAAGTGATAGCTACTGTATACATCTCTGTTTCAAGGCTTCTTAAAAAGTCAAATGGAAAGTCAAATTGAATCCTCTAGGACATATTGGGTGTTACACCAAATTTAAAAAATAACCCTTTTTGGCAAAATGATTCAAGTAAATGTAAACTGCTTCAGCTGCAGGCTGTACTGAGAAAACTGAAGCCCTTGTTAAATTGTTTCTGACAAAGATGACACAGTGTTAAGATGCTTTGTAAAAGTTAATATTGTGTGGATTGCATCCGTTGCTTCTGAAGTTATATATCCTCACCACAGTCTTCCAGGCCAAGTCCAGCAAGATTTCATCATCATTGCTTTAATCATTAATTTTTATCAATATTGATCCCATATCTGATTCTGGGTCAGAAGTGGAAGTTTATGCAGGAGTTAAATCAGTATTGGAACCAAATCAGAAAATAAGGTTATGATGAATTGCCCTAGAAGGCTGCATGTTAGAACACGTTTTGGATAATGCAGGCTGAAAAGGAGCAATTCACAGCTCTGCATCTGACTGGGATGGATGCTGGATACAATGGACATAATGCTTTTGGGTAGAACATGAGTAGATGTTTATAGTTCTTTCCTGAAACCTTGAGGGATTCCTGAAATGCAGAAGGTAAGTCTGTTACTAAACTCTTACCCTCTTGCAAAATAAAACTGCTTTCAGTTGCATGTAGGTCCATTGTTAGGACGCGCTAGTCGATAAATGAAGCACATCTAATGTGTTGATGGGACTGCCGATGGTCATATTTACCAAACTTTAGTCAGCCAGAGTATATTTCTGATTCAGGTAAAAAAGACAAAAAAAAATCTGTGGCATATCTGAGAGAGATAGCATCACAAAACGTTTGATGATTCCAGAAAATTCAAGCAAGTTACTGTAAAGGCCCACAAGGCCATTTCACCATGCACAGAAGTAATGAAGTGTCATTTAAAAATAGTTCAATTGATCAAGTAAAAGAAATGAAGAAAATCAATAAAAAATATACCTGCAAATACTGCATTTTATCTTCCTGTTGTTCCCTCAATGGATACCCTTGCAGAACCCCCCTTTCTAAGGTTGAGAACTCATACTTGGCATTACGGTCTATCGTCACGATTTCAGGCGCCGAGCTATAGTCATATGGTCTGTCATATATTAAGTCGGCATGAATTCCTCCATCTTGGCTGTTTTCTGCAAAGTGCAGAAAAGCACGAGCGTCAGGATTAGAGAGCAACGAACTCAATACACAAGACAGACAGACAGACAGACGAATAGATATGAGAGACAAGTTCAATTGTTCTCTGATTTGTTGACTTTTCCTATGGGTCTGCTCTGGAATACGGGATTTAGATAGATAGATAAATAAATAAATAAATAAATCGCTCCAACAATGACCAATAATTTAAATTTAAATAGTGATAGTCAAGTTAGGGGATAAAAAAAGCCCCAGATTGGGTCTGTATTCAGACACCATGCCAAATCGTTGCATAAAGAATCTTTGAAAGTACAGGGCTTAAATTCTGAACAACAAACTCATATAAACAAAGTGTTCTTCTATATTATTACCCATCCTTCAAGTTTATTTTCCCAATTAATGCATTCATGTTCTTAAAAAAATCAATTTGAGATGGGTGTAAAATGCTGGTCTTGAGGAAATGTTGGCCAAAAAGATGAGAGATGAAAGTAGCTATTTGCACAGGCAGCTTGGCATGCAAGTCAGTAGCTTTGGAAAAAACAGGAAACAATCCTTATACATACAACTGTGGTGAGTTATACATGGCAAGCCCTCTGGAAAAAAGCAGAGAACTGGCAGTGTTAATTATCACACAGAATATGGACTGCCCTGTGTTGTTTTATGGCTCCGGCTAGACAATGAGCAGTTATCAGGGAAGGTGTCAAGAAGGAGAGGATCAAAAGGTTTGGAGGGTTAGAAACAGGAGAGAAGGGGTTCAGATTGGGTTGAGTTTAAACAGTGCCAATAGAAAAAGATCTCATACTGTCATCAGCCTGTATGAATTGTGGAGATGTGGTCATGGACCCAGACCACAAGCTTTTTATGATTATCATGTGACCTAATTTTGGGACCAAATTTTGTTGAAGTGTCTGTGCTTCCCTGGTGAGATGTTTAATTTACAGCCCCCTTAAGATACATTTATGTTTCTGTAATGAAAGCCGCACTTTATTTCTTGTTGATCTATAAGGCAGATGCTTACTAAGAGCAGTTTAAGACTTTTCCATTACAATATATAGTATTTAGATTTATTATTTATTTGATAATAATAATCTGACTAGTAGTTGGGAGTCCACATCAAATAAATAAATATAAATAAAAACAAACAATCAAAAGAAACAAAGGCATATAAATAAATGAACATATACATATAAAAATAAATAATTTAAAATCAATTTCAGTTGAGTTTCCAGAAAAAAACTTGGGTGTATCCCTTTGTGACTTGAGGGAAATATGACCATCATAATGACATGAAAGTGCTTTACTGCAATCTTTCCACTTTCACTCTGGATCCAAACAAATAAATGGGAAACCATTTATTTTATCATCCTCTAATGCCAGGACATTCTAGAGGAGGATTACCCACTTTAAATGCATTGGAGTGAAAAAGAAAAAAGAGCTGCAAGGTAAATATGTTCTCTGTCCAGCAATATTTCTTTTCTTTTTTGTCTGTAATGACATCAGTCTCATAGCATGGTAAAGTAAAGCATTTTATAAAGTACACACCACGAACAAAAACACAGAAAAATATATTTTAGTATAGAAAGTTATGTTACACAGACACTTGTCACTTCAGTTTCATCTCCCGACAACAAAGGTCACATGATAGGTCACATGATAAAATTTGACCACTGAATCAGACCTCTAACAACAACCAAATATAATGTAAGTAATAATGATTATTCTGAATAAACTCTATCATATGTACAATTCTTTATTCAAGACACATATACAAACAGCCAACTCCTTGAAAAAGTGTAGGTTTTGTTTTTTTAAGATGACCAATTCTACTATTTTGTACAGATGTACAATTTTGCAGTTATGTATTTAGGTAAACAATATATTGGGGTCATCCTGGATCACACCTTAAAGCCAGTTCACATCAAAGACATGAGACAAGATCAGAAAGATTAACTCAGTCTGTCAAACATTTTCAGAACAATAACTGTGCAGAAATAAGATTTCTAGTTTCTTGTTTAACTTGCAGCTTGATTGATCTGACTGGATAGATGGATGTGAAGCTGTGTAAATCATGGGTGCTCCAAATTCAAGAGACGAGTTAAATCTGCCTTGTGAGGTTGACCCCAGGAAAATATTATCTTCCTTCAATTTAAGGGATTTCTAATTTATCTTTCCTGTGCAATCTCATATTGCGTCTGATTTATCAAAAACCTGTGGGGCAACAGATGACAATGCTAGCTTACATTTACTAAGTCACAAAGTGATACTACACCAAAAAATCTGTCATTTGGGAATAAAACATTGACCCTCTGCAGACTGTCACTGGTGACAAAAACATAGTGCTAAAACACTCATAGAAACTCCCTCAAACCACTCCTCAGCTCTGTCCAAAACTACAGCCACATTGATGCTTAATGTGCTGTGTTGTAAATGGCTACAGAAATCTATAAATGCTGCTAACATACATTATGTTCTTGTCACAAGTCTTTGAAGTGAACTGGCTTATATGGAGGTCCGGTGATTTTATGAGGTTATTTTTTCACCTTTATCATATAATGACCACTGGAGTCTTGGTCAAAATTTAACAAGACATTGGTATTGTAAATTATATAGTGGTTTGTTTGCCAATGCGCAATCGTGATGAAAATAAATTCATTTCTGAGGACTGTAACGCACAGAGGTGACCCCTTACTGTACTTCAGGGACCAGAGGTGGTGATCTTTGTCAAAATCAGGCTATAAACTAGAGATGTTTAGCTTTATACAAACCTGTGTTCCCTTCCTGAAATAGTTCTGCTCTCAGTTTCCCCAGTACAACTACTCCCTAGCCTAACAAATAAAACTATTCAGATTGATAAATCACATGTGTCAGTGTAATTCCTATGGCCAAAGACAAAGAAGTGCAGAACACTTCTCAACACAACCGACGCTCTGTAAATTCAGAGAGTCATGCCTGGTCTTTAACTGTCATTTAAATTTTGTAAACTCTAAAAACTATGTGCAATTTTACTTCAAAGCATCTTATCAATTTGAAACACCGCAAAAATATTCTAAATCATCTTTAGAGCCACCTTTGCCAATTCAGTTTGTGCGTGTCTCCAGCTTTTACCAGTCCACACTGAGCTGTCTTAGGAAATAGGAATCATCATCCATATTCATTTTATCGGGTGAGGAGGGAGAGAAAAGGAGGCAGGACAGGAGGGAGACACCTGACAGTGGCTTACCCTCGTCCACGTCGTCGTTGGACATGATGGCGACGCACTTCTCCCACACCATGCGGATGTCAGCCCGATAGCGGTCACAAGCCCAGAGGAACATGGGCAGCAGGATCGACTGGGCGATGGAGCACCACAGCACGCACAACACCATCCAGTCGTAGGAGCGGTCAAACTTCAGACTAGCAAAGCTCACCACCTGTGCAGGATCAGCAAAGGGATTAGAAAAAAAAACCAAAAAAAACACATCAGCTTTTATACTGTGTGGTGAGGTGTTGGACAGCTTACAGTGTTAAATTCCAAAGTCTCATTAAAGTCTTTTGTGTGATATTCAGAATACCGATCATAACATGGAATGGGTGGACAGGTCAGCAGACAGTGTAACAAAGCCGATATTTATTTAGTCTGGAACACAGTTATTACACTGAGTAATGCTCTAAGAGGGAGATGACTGAATGAGCTGCTCGGGAGACTGCCCCAGTCGGGCTGCTCGGTGGTCAGCAGACACTGATGGGACTGAACAGGGGTTCCTGGTGTAAACTAACTAACTTACTAATTCAGACATCCAAACAATAATGTGCTATCAAGTCGAGGTGATTTAAAAGGGAATTAGACTTATTCTACAGTGATTGCAAGTGGGTGAGTGAGTTCAGATTAATCTCCTGAATTAGTGCTGCAACTAATGGATTATTTTGTTTATCAAATAATTCATTTTTATCTTTGTTTGATTAATATTCTAATTTAGTCTACAAAATGTTGTACAAAAAAAAGGAAAACATCAAATCTTCACATTAAAGAAGCTATAAACAGGAAAGAACTCAACAAATAAGCAATTATCAAAATGGTTGACAAATACTTCTCTGTTGATTGAACTATTTATCAATTGACTGATTATTTCAGCTGGTACTGCTGTTCAAAGTAAGCCAAGTTTAAAGTATGAGCAATATGTAATGTGTATTCACATCAGGACTGATTAAAATAAGAACAAACATGTAAAGGTTACTTAGATACGTTACTATATACGAATATTTTAGTGTTTTCTAACATTTATTGTAACTGGTGCAGATGCATTCAGGATGCTCAGTGAGTGGATGATCCATTTCATCTCTGCATTCAGCCACTGAACTGCTCCTTAGTGGGGGGAAAGGTGACCTCGATGTGGGCACGACCTCTTTTCCCAACACTCACTGGAGCTAATTATGGATTTTCTTCCTCTGTGAAACACTAGAGTGCATTAACTGAACATTTATGTTGACAGGTTCAGTTACTAATCCCCATCTCCAAGACAGTGATCAGATCGATTAATGCAAAGTATTTATCTCAGGTGTCATACCTTGAGCTCAAGCACCAGCCATTAGCATTAGCACCCCTACATGACTGAAGTCTCAACCTGATAGTGACCTTGTTAGTCTATCCAATCAAAAAAAACTGCCAGGCAAACCAAAGACAGTGAAGGCAAAGACACTGTAGGTAAACACTAAATTTCTTTCTATCACAACATATGACCTGCTGAGTTTTAACACACTTTCAGAGAACATAATAACCCAGTGAAGACCCAGCAGAAGAGCTGAAACACTTCTGAAATCAGAAAACACCGAAACACATTACAACATATTATGTTTCTGGAAACACTAGGCTATCATGCTGTCACAGCTATTTTCAACTGGTGAGGATTTTGTTCTTTAGAAAGCTTACGAGTGGTTCTTATCAGAGGACAACAGTGTGTTTAAATCGATGACAGGATTTTTAGCAGTGTGATATCAAATGACCTGTATGAACGTCAGACCATGTGAAGGGGTAATGATGTGACTACCACTATTACTAGGAGTTATATAATGAGTGTTTGTGTTGCATAAGTGTAATTTCTTCAATAAACAAATGGTGGCCACTGTTTTAAAAGATGATATCGCATAAGAGCTTTCATGTAGAATATCAATTCACTAACTAGTTCTTCAGTATATGCCTTTATAAATAATTCTGGTTTTGTTTTGCTTGTTGCTTTTGCTTGTGGCATTTATAATGGTTTTCCAGTGGTAGTGAATCTACTCTGTTCTATTCCTCAGCAAGTCTCCGTGTAACACCATACATTTGTGCGTGTCTGTTACAGCTTTCATGCATTTAAATAGCTCATTAAATTAGGTCATAAAGATGGCTAACGGACCTTTTGTTTGTTTCAGTCACTGCACTGGAAATAGGATCTTTCATCAGTACTATACTACCCTCTCTGATGTATGCGCCTTAATGCACACAAATACAGAAACACAAAAGGATATTATAAAAGTAAAAGTAATACACCACGGTCTTTTCAGATCAATTTCCACCTAATCAAACAACAAGAGCGCAGTTCCACCTCTGATCTCAGTATATAGACATGATGTTATTAAACTTACAAGTAAAATTATGACACACACACTTATTAAGATGATCACCTATTATCAATACCAGCAGGGGCATTGCATAAAGAAACGGTGGCATCTCTACTATTTGTGCTTCATCTTACACTGAAAATCGCTAATTCATAAAAAAGCATCTCCCATAGTTCTGATTCTTTCTGAACAACAAAGAGCAGCTGTGGTGCCTAAAGACATGTGAGCTCATCAGTGTTGAGTAATTGCCCTTACCGGTGAGGATTTAACAATGGTTCAAGTTCATTCAGTTGCAATACCTTTATACACATTCCTTTTGGGTGCAAACTAGGACATGCCAACATCTCCACAAATTCTCACTGAAGATTCGCATTAATGTTTTTTGTTATAGAGAAAGAACTAATCTAAGGCAGACCAGTATTTTGCAATGAGTAGAAGGAGTATTTTTTTGAGGATGGCAAACAAAGGATGCAAACAAAGTCTACTTAAAAAAAACAGACCCTTTTTGAGAGAGCATTTTTGGGAAGGCCTGTTATGGGTCAGCTCTTGGTGGGCAGATTTTGGCAAATTGCAGCAGAGGCCACAAGGCAAAAAGCCTTAGTCTAACAATAAAGTTCTTCTAAATACTACAAGTGTTGCTGAAATTTTGACCTCCTCAATATAAAACAATGAGAATGACATTTACCATTATGAACTGGATACCATTATTATTATTTAGACTGTCCTGCATGGTTTTCATCACAAAAGTAAGACATATTGATAAAAGCCACAGGAAACTATATATTGAAAAGAAGAACTGATTCTTCTACATATCTCTGAAGCAGTATAATGCTGTTGTATAATGTTATTATCACTCAGTTGGCCACATGCATTGGAGATGTGCAGCATTTCTTAAGTTCTTGCTGTAATTTAAGCAAAAAAAGAAGTCGCAATTAAGACCACTAACACATACTTCTCCAGTGACTATCTGGGAAAGTAGCTAGTAGTTATCTTGCTGTGTGCTTCATATTTCAGCGTTAAAGGCTTTTGTAGATAGTGGTGCTTTAGTTTATGTTTGGCTTGCCTCAGGTGTACAACACTTAATTAAAAAAGGTTTGTGTCATGTAAAAATGACTAACACATGGCTTGTACAAATCATAACAGAACCCAGGCAATGTATTATATATAAAGTGACGCCGAGGCACTTTAATACACATAATGTTCACCCAGTTACAAGTAACTGAGTGATAACATATACAAACCTTAAATGCTTGGTCTAACTAAAAAACTGAAACTGTCAAAGTACATTTTCCTTATGGAGAAAGCTCTACCATGGTGACTTGCTTTTAAGATGACAGGATAGATGGTTTGGCTGCATCACAAGCAATAAGCCTCAAGCTTTCTACAGGCTCTTAAGTCTGCTAAGAAAACCAATGAATTGACTTGTTAAAAAATGAATGAGAACCTGAGGGTGGAATTTTGCAAACCAAATGGCCGCACATTCAAAGAGAGCTCGCTCCTTCGCTCAGTGACAATGCACTTGGAGGATCAGTTTCCCTAGGAAGGAGAGGGTTACACTGTTTTCACAAACTAAAAGACAACACAGAGAAAGCCACAGTGCTTAAGTGTAACCTGCAACTGTGACAGCCAGGCCACACATTATGTCACAGGCCAGGATATACGAGACTTGGAGATTTTCAAAATGTGCTGGCCGACATAATTCTTGTTTTTGTTATTATCACTTCTATCATTGTGGTTTTAATGCATTTAATTCCCTCATCCTTTCTCCAGTAAACACAGACTATAGACTATGTGTAAAAATACACGCATCATCCATACACTCTTAGCCTGACCTACTTACAGCCCCAGATGAATAAAAACATTTAAGTTCATGTAAATAATAAAACAGTATCGCATGGTTACAGGAGCAATGGGGGACAAACTCCATCCTCAAACAGTTTTTTTTTTTTCACCTTGATTATCATTTTTACCCAATCAACCCTGTCCACTGTCTCTCTCTGTCCAGTGCTGACTCAATTAACCTCTCTCACCCTAACAAAACAGCCTGAGTGAGGAGGAGGTCACAAAAATGGCTCCTTTCAGCCTGATCTCATTATCATGTGTTTCTGTTTTCTGACAGATAGTTACAATTTGCTGCACATTCCAAGATAAATTAAAAATACTGTACACAGACTGTGTCACTGTGAGTAGCTATAAGTGATAATCATTATCTAAGCTATGTTACATTAATGTATATATGTACAAACCATACATCATATAAATGACTGTCAGGTTTAAAGCTACACTGCAAAGAGTTCAGTTCGCTGAGGCTATAATTGTCTCATTGTAGAATTATTATAATTACATTATCAAAACTCAGAATCTTATTATGTGGAACAATTATTTATAATCAGGTGATGTAATAATGTATTTTTTGGGGGGTCAAATGAAACAAGCAGGGAGACTTGTTACAATTAGGAAATTCAGTTGCAACTTGGGATTCAAATGAACAATCTCTTTTTATAGTGCAGAGGACAAAATACTTTTAGGACCCTCTTTGAGAGTTCTAGAAAAACCTCTAAGCTGACAGGCAGTGTTGTGAAACAACTACCTGGGTTTCTGAGAGATCACTAGGAATAGGTATTTTAAACAAACAAATGCAAATCTTAAAGTAAACAAACAAACAAACGTATATCTCAATGAATTGAATGTCATGATACTACAAGATATGAGAGGCACAATCTGGGCTACGTGAACTCTCACAACTCTTTCAGAAGTCTAAAGTCTGTGTCTACAGTTTGATATTAGCCGATATAACTGAGCCCTTGGTGATACACAGATGTTATCATTTGGAATTTTTGATTTATTAACTGGTGCTTTTAACTTGTTGGTTCTCCAACCAGCTCCATCATTAACTGCAATCAAGTGTAGGCAGTGAACTCACCAGGATGGGGAAGCCAGTCAGAAAGTCGTAGATGAAGACTATACCACTGATCAGGTAGGTGATCTGCAGTGACGTTTTGAGAGGCTCCGATCCATCAATGGATGACCTGCGCTTTCCCTGGGCGTCCTCCACCACTATAGTGGGGACGTTGAACTTGTTCTTGTCAGCATTGTGGCCCGCCTGAATGGAGAAGGTCTGGAAAAGAGCGATGCCGATGCAAATCACACCCATGGCCACGCTGCCGCCGATCAGCAGCAAAAAGCACACGCCGAAGCCCAGACCAATCTCCGTCACAATGAATCGGCAGTCAGAGGTGTAGAAGCGGTCTATGGTGTCGTGCCAGCCCACTGCTGGAAGTGTGGAGAGGATGAAGGAGACCATCCAGATGCCCATTACTGTGTGCACTGCCTGCTTCTTGGTGTTACTCAACCTGGAAAAAGAACCACAGTTTTTAGCAAGAAGTAAGTGAAATTGGCTTTAACGTTTTTTTTCTCTTTTGTACACTATATCCTGTAGCTTTTAAATGCTCAAACTGTGCAGGCGAATAGTCTTCTGACAGAAAGAACTTTGTAAAAATATACCATGCCTAAGCTACGACAAAATGCTCTTAATGCCACAAAATGGAATATCCACGGGAAATGCAAGCTGAAAAAAAGCACCATCCCACATAGTCATCACTTAGATAAACTGGAGTTGAATGGGGGGAAATCGATGCTTTGCTGATGGCAAAAGATTGCTTTTCACGTCCCTCGGTCTATTTGTCATCTAGGTCTATTTCAGCGTGAAGGGATTTCTATTTCCTCTTACCTCCAAGTAATTGTTACAGTCGAGCAATTTGCTGAATGTATTTGTGTCCTCTGGCAGTGTGGCACTTTTCAAGGTTTGCAACAGCACACACGTACATCTAAAAATATGGCAGGCAGTCACTGGTGTTCTCATTTCCGAAACTTGACGAAAGACTGTGATATCCTGCCAAAACATTCGCACCTAAGGTAGTGCTGAGTTGTTCAAGGCATCAGCAACAAATCATCAATCTTTCAGCGTGTAGAAGACATATTTACAATACGTTACATGGCTTTTGAAGCTTATCAATTTTATCGTCAGCTCAGTCCAGGATTTATAAATTTGCCTATAAAAGGAGACATATGGACAGAATGCTACATTTTCCATAAACGTACCTCTCCTGCTCCATTTGTGTTGAGGAGGAATACAGTGAATTCTCTGTTAAGTGTCAGTTGTCCAGGAGCAGTTTTGGCAGGAAACCTACTCTGTTTCACTCAAAAGAGCCAAAGCACATGTCACATATCCTCTTCTTCCTCTCATTAAAATCCTCTGGAGGAACACTAGCTGGATATAGAACATATCCCCTCACATACAAAATGAGTCAAAAATATAGTTAAATATATCTGTGACTAGTAATGCATTATCGTACATGCACTGATGCAGTGTGAGTGGCGCAGAGGGGGCAGCAGTAGCCTCTATCTTTGCACTATGGCTTTGTGCAAAGACAAGTAGGTCTTGTTGTCACTGTGAGTAATTATGCTAGCCTTTCCTGAATGCGCCTCGGGCACATATGATGGGGAGGTTACGTCACCAAGCTGCTTGAATCTATTACCAGAGAGAGAGCGTTGCGAGGGAAAAAGCTCCGAAGAGATAGTGAGTGCACGGTGATGAGAACAGCTGCCGAAGTACAAGGTTAGAATTCATAATTCAGGCCTTCGGTGTGTGTTAATGTCAGAGACAAGGCAGCCGTGCTACCTCAGCAGGGCAAACGTGGAGCGATTTAAATGAAAGATGAACAGCAATTACACGGCGCATCGCCTGAGCTATCACTCCACCATATCATTGTTAAAAGTGACTTGAAAACAAAGAAGAGGAGCTACTGAGAGGAAAGTCAATGTTTCCAGACAGGAGATAAGAGAGAATATAGTCAGATGAGTGAGACAACAGACGAGGGAGATAAAAGCATTTGTGTAAAGCCTGATATCTCTGTGTGGGCATCAGCCAATAATGACAGCTGCACAAGCAATATAGATAGCAAGACTGAGCATAGATTTAAAAGGAAGTTTGCATATCTTATTTGAACGTCTGCTAATCTGCAAAATTGGCAACTGCAGGCTCAGCATCTGCAGGCCACAGGATGCCACAGGAAGTACAATAACTCTTTGTTTTTCAGCAGGGGAGGAGCTGCGAGGCAAGAGAATACTGATCTTCACCACATGTACCACAGCATCAGTTTATGCACCGTTTCAATAACTTGCATAGTGGCTTGTTTGTACTGTGCAAAAATGAATCCTGATTTCTGCCTGTATCTGCCACAAAATTTGCTCTAGAAATGCATTCATCTGCAAATGATTGTTCTGCACCTGATGACAAGAAAATGCCATAAATAGCAAAGCCAAGACTTCTGAGGTGTGCCTCAAGGTGAGATGTCCTTAAGCTGCAAAATACAAAATAGCATATTTATCATTCTATGTGATTAATATTCTTTTAGGTTTGTTACTGTGCAGCTGTCATTATCATGTGACATATCAGATACATCTCCAAGCTTAAGTCAAAGACATCAAATAACAGATCAGAAATGAACACAAATATGTGGAATAAAGATTTATCTTCCCTCATGATGATGATGTAAATTACATGTATACGAAGCACAAACAGAATGGTATTATTTTGTCAATAAATATGCTTGTAAAGCATCATTTCCAAATCAAATAGTAGCCAAAAGCACTTGCATCTTATAAGAACAAAACAATGACTGCCTCTTAGTAATCATCAGAACATGTAATGTTAAAGCAGCAGTTGTTCATCCCTGAGAACAGACAGAAATAGCATAAAAATCGTGTTTCAAAAGGAAGCAGCAATGTTGCTCAGAACATCTGATTACGTGTGAACAGCAGATGTCTAAAACAGTGTTACTGCAGCAGGGTGCTGACTGTTAACGTGAGGTGAACCTAATCTTCATTATTCAGTGTTACTTAGTAATATCACTTGTTGTGAGGAGCCAAATGAAGCTGGAAGCTAGAGCTGGCAGATGCTCAGTCTTGAGGGTTTTACATGGTGTTACCCCAAATAACTGCAACCAGCAGATGTGTTGGCAGGAAAGAGATTTCACCTGATGCAGAGCATCCCTTTTAAAAACTGAGGTAAACAGGCTGACAAGTGACACTAATCTAAACAGTATCCTCATCCCATCTGAGGGATCTGCTCAGAAATGCAGCAAGGGGCCCAACATTTGCAGCTTAATCGGCAGAATGTTTCCTTTCGAGGTAGCTTCGGCAGATGTTGCATTTATGGAAAGTTGTGCAATAGGTTAGAATTCACAAACTCAATTGCTAAGAATTTTAGAAAAAAAGATAGTTTCAATGTAAAAAGGGCAAAGTAATATTCAATAGATTGACATCTACAGCATCTATCTTGATAAAACACAGATAAACATTAATTTACTTACATATTTAGAAAATATTCTTATGTTGAAATGTCTGTGTTGGAATATGCAGACACATTTCAAAAGGGTTGGTTCTCCTTAAATTACAGATTAAACATTTTTCTCACTTTCCTCTTGTGGCATGTTGTCAGAGAGATAATAAACCGTCAGTGACTTCACAGGAAAGTATTTCCCATAAAAAACTACTATCCCATGGATAATTCAGAGTGACCAGGGCACTGTTAATGGAAAGAAATGTCCTTGTAGATTTTTTTTAAATATATTTTTTTGTGAGCAGCACAAACAAAATTGCACTCACTCTTGTTGCAATAGGGTGAAAGCAGAAATCTCAATTAAACCACTACATCACAATACCACAACACCACAATACAATGATGAAGAGGCACAATACCAGGCTAGACACTACAAGACAAAAGTCTAAAATGTTCTATTCTATCCTTGAAAATACTACCACCTAAACTAAGAGCGCAATTTAAATGGGCATAAAACAAACAAACAAAAAAAATTAACAACAGGTGTCTTACCTGTAGTTTACAGGCCAGCGTACCATCCACATGCGGTGATAAGAGAGCGAGGTGACGGAAAAGCAGGTGACCAATGTGAGAGTGTAGAAGGTGGAGACAAACACCTTGCACAGACCCTCGTTCCACTCGTAGTTGGAGTGCTGGCGGCGCAGCGTTATGACACAGTACATGGTGATGGGGATGGCCATGTTGAGGATGTGCGTGCCCGCCAGCGTGCAGATGAGGAACTCGAGGGGTTTCCACTTTTTCTGCTTCGCACTGACGCTAAGGATGCTCCAAGTGTTGGCCAGGATGGACACGCCCGAGCAGACCAGCCAAGCCAGCGTGTTGGCGTTAATGACATCATCCTTCATGGTGGTTACCTCATCCACCATGTTGGAGCGGGGCAGGGCGGAGCCTGTTGGGCGGCGAGGAACTGTTGGCAAGAGCAGGTACACGCGAGGAGAAGGAGGAGGTGGTGATGGGCAGGAGGGGATGCAGGACGTCAAGCAAGGCAGGCATCCTATCTTGGTGGGCGTGCACTCTCCATGGGATGGACACAGCGGGAAAAGGACATGGTAGTGGTGCGACACAGTGGGATGTTTGAGGCGAGGGGGACGAAGAGCCGGGCCAATTCCCTTACAAGCCTGAGGCTGGAGAGGGAGAGAGAGAAAAGAGGGAGGCACGGTGATGAGAGGCTGAAGGAGTAAGGATGTAAAGAAAATTATGTGAGTCAGTCCGATTCAAAATAATCCTTCATCATATATAATCCCTCATCCCAGTGAACTAATAGGGTTATGTTAATCACAACAGTTGATTGCTACAGGAGATTGACAAAATAACAGAAACAATAAAATGCAATCCTATGGATCATCCTGAAATAAATAACATTTATGACAACAGTCAATTAAATGTTTAATTAAGTCATTCTCAAATGTGAAGATATACTGTTTTTATATCACTGTGTATTCAACAGACACATGTACGAGAAAACAAGCTATTTGAAGACTTCACTTTTAGAAACTAAATGATTAATTATGATCTGATAAAAATAATACACATATTAATGTTTAATGAAAATAATTGTGAGTTGATTGTTCTCAGTGTTATTATTTGTTGATGTTGTCAAAGATGTGCTGATTCGATTCTATAGCAATTTTTAGGCAACAGTTGGTTCTGCTTGGAGCTTCACTATATTGTAAGGTGTTCCTGTCAATTTGTAACCCCTAAAGGAGTGATTTGACAAAAACAGAAGGAGCATTTGGAGGAACATGCACAAAAAAAATAGCTTTTTTTAGGTCAGTTTCCAGCATAACACAGTGCCAGCCAGACAATCATCAGATGAGGATGACTTTTGTTCCCCCACTGTAGAATGAAAAATGCTTGGCACAGCTGGAGCGTGTTGTCACATCTATTTCCTGTCTTTTGGCTTGTCCAAACACTGATGTGCTGTAGGCAAGACCCCTGAGAGGGGACACTAGAAATGACAAGTACCACGTCATCATCACCCTGTTCTCACTTCCACTGATCTAATCCTCCTCTCTCACTCTTTCCTCCAAAGGCACCCCAAAGATTTGTCAGCCAATCAGATTCAATCGTGCTAATGCACACTCATCAGAATATGTGTATGAATCAGGAAATGGTCCTCTAAACACATCATAGGTTATTCTGCAGGTTCAAGATGCTACGTATTTACACCAAAGCATCCACCTGAAGGGACTTTACTTTTTGGCCAGGGAAGAGCAACACCCATTAGGTTCCAAGTAATACTTAAAATGTAAAGTCTCGCTTCTGTTCCAAGCAAAATGTTGGAGTGGTAATAATGGTACCACATCAACACACACACAGAGCAGTGTGCTTGGATTTTGTTCTTTCTTCTTTTGTCTTCCTTGTTCTTATCTTCCAGTAACACCACTCAAGGTAAACTACCACTAAATCCATCAAATCCATTAGCTCAAGTTAGAGGGATATGGCATGGATTTGTTACAATCTCTCCCACAAAAACAGGTTACTAAATCTGTCTAACAAATAAGCCACAAATAGTCCATGAGACCTTTGTTTACAAGTTGTTAAACTGTAATATTGCGGTGTGAATCTAAACAAACCAAACACAAAAAAATGCTAAAAAAAACCCCACAAAAAAAACACATAACAACAGAAGTAATATTTCACTAACATTTCGCGAGGAAACCGATCAAAGAAAACACACTGTGTTAAAAAGTGTTATCACACCTTCAAAAACCATGAAAAAACACAGTAAACCAGGCTGGGATATAAAAAGAGTGATTCATAGCTTTGATCCAGGAATCCCCAGGTGGTTGGGATGGACTGAGCCACAGTCTGTCTGTTGACTGTGGATTGAAACCTCAGTTGAGTCAAACAATAAACAGAGAAACCGTGCCACACAGTCCAGTGTGTGACGTTAAATAAATCCCTCCAAAGTCCACCTAAACCTGGTGCCGTGAGGAAAATATGGAAAAACGCTCTTTAGTTTTTAGAAGCATCAAAGAAAGATTGGCATCCGAGTCATAGTATTAGTCAGAGTATACATGGAGGAAGTTGTTTTGCCTGCATGTGGGTTTCTTAATGAGGAGTTCAGCTATGATAATCATTTTAAATTACAACATAATGACCTAACCGGTGTGCAGCCGAGATGTATATGTATGTCTGAGTCTCAGCCGGTAAGAGTTCCAGTTCAACATCTTCTAATGTCTTCGACCTGGAGTGGATACTAGCTCTCTCACTGCCTTATTTGATTTAAAATTATTTCACCTTCTCAACCCCTGAATACACAGTCTGCTGACAGAGTTGCAGCATCATCAGAAGTTTTCCCTGTCGATTACCCTACCCCCTCTCTTCATTTGTCACCCTGACCCTTTTCTTTTAATGCAAGTACTGTAAATCTTCTGTGCAGGTAACGGTTTGGTCAATCTATTAAATAAAAATAACTAAATAAAATAAATAAAAAAGACTTTGCAGTTTCCCTAGACTGTATTGGGTTTATAGCAACTTTAAGCTCAATGTGTTGGTCTTCAAGCTGTTTTTTTCTGTTTTGGTTCACTTTCGTCACTTGCTGCCTGAGCTCTGAATTGAGTACTTTTAATACTTTAAGTACATTGTCCTCATAAATCTTACATACATTTATATAAGTAACATTTTCAGTCCACGATTTTACTCGTAACAGAGTCCGACACCAAATGGCAGGGAGACAAGGTTAAGAACTAGCTGAATCTGGGCATTGAGCCTTTAGCTGTTTAACAGACATATATTTCCCTAAGGAGAAGACCAGAAATGGAGCTAAAAAGAGAGCCAATATTAGACTTCACTTACCAAGTGGACAGAAAAATGATTCCAAATGCTGCTAATGTCGCTCTGTAATACCATGTGCTGGATGCTTTCGAGCAACAGGTCAGCTTTTCCTGCTTTGACAAGTTGTCTCAGTCTTTGTTGGTGCTCATAATCAATTAATTAATCCATATACATAGCTTGGATAACATTGCCATATTTGGTGTCAAATAAATCATACATTTTGAGGCACCAGGGATGTTTTAGTACTATACGTATCATAAGCATGTTCGTTATACATTCAGAAATAATTTACAATACTGAAAGAAAGAAAAACGTATCCCTCAGCTTGTTTGACTGGAGATAACATTACAGAAAATCCAATCCAAATGATCGAGTGACCATTTAGCAAGATCAACTACTATGTATTACACTGTACCTTTTTGGAAATTTAAAATAAAAAATAGTTTGTTAAGCTGCAGAGAAAGACATTTGTTTTCCACCAAGCAAAATAACGTTCACAAGCAGACAGACAGAAATCAAGAAATAATGTTGTGTTCTGAGTTGAACACACTCAATTTAGTTAACCAGCAACCCCACCCTGCTCACATAACTTCCATCCATCCACCCAAGCCCACAACCTCTCCTCTGAGCCGGCCTGGACCCTGTGCCCAAGCAGATCAACTACAGTAAGGATTTTAAAACACCAACAGCTTGTTCAAAATATGAATATCTTCTGTTGTCTCCATGGTGCAAAACCATTTTAAAAAGACATTTGGTCTACAAATGCCCTTCCTATATCAGAAAGCAGAAATAAGAACAAATATTTCAACCACAGTTAAGGAATTTACCCTTTGGCTTATTGTGAGTGATATTTAATTAAAAAAATATCTAAAATCTGTTATTCTGAAATTGCCAAAAAGCCACATAATACTAATACAGTTACTGCAACATTACAAAGAATAACACTTAATAACACTTAACCAACAGTGTGCTCCATGATCACGGTAAGTCATGTTTCATCTCGGGCACAGTATTCCAAAACAATTCCCCTCTCTATCTATCCAGCTGTATTAGTAATTTCCCAACGTACGCAGAGAGCAGCAGAAAATATATTCTAAACCCCCTCTGCTCGGGTGACTCAGGAAGCTCAAGAGGGACAATGACAGCTTTCAATTAATATAAGAAACTGCAGTGAGGTCTAACAGGGTTATTCTGGGATGTTTACAAGCAACTGCAGTTTTTCAACCTCTGGAAACATCTTGAGGTATTATGGAGATTCAAAACTAATAATACACACAAGGTATTTTCCACCTGTGATGTAAACTTTGATCCAATTTATGCTGCTTTCTCACTTTCTTTATGTAGAGTCACTCTTGACATTCACTGCTTGTTCACATATCCAGAAATATGAGGTGTTCGAGGGCATTATGTCGTACTGTATACGATGCAAGACTCCAGTGAGAATTCACAGATGACTTCTAGATGCCTGTAAGCCTATTAATAGTGCTGATGCAGAGCATGAGCACAATTTATACTCTTCAGCATCTTAACCAGTCTGTTTATGCACGTTTATGCTGGGTGAAATTCTTCATCATTCTGACTAAAATTCAATTAAGATAGACAGTCTCCTCAAGCAGCACCTATTCAGAGATCAGAAATGGGAAAAGCAGACACCATTTATTACATCTACAATCTGGGTAAACTCTGCAATACAGTCTGGAGAGCAACACCATCCTGGACTACACATCAGATTAAGACATCCTCATTTTTCGTTAACATTCGATTTTGTTGGAAAGTCAAATTGAAAACTTCCCTAAACTAGCACATTCTTCTCTTCTGGAAGCTGGATGACATTTCACTTTTTACATCCAATAAAATCATGCCTTCTGCAATATCTGGGAATGGTAACTAAGGTATGGTTAAGGTAAAGAAAAGATGGATAAAACTAATAAAAAGGCAAATGTTAATTCAAAGCTAAACTAGCTACATGCCCACCCACCACAATCTGCCTCACACATTATAAAGGGCTCAGTTTTTCCCGCATCGCCACCTTTTACTGGCATTGGACATAAATCATGGGGTGCAGAATTGTTCTGTCTGAGGGTCATTCAAAGGATACTGGGCTGAATTAAACATGATAAATGGACTAGATTACTAAAAATGTCTTTACCTTCACATGATAGTTTATTTGGATCCCCATTAGCTGTTACTACTGGCAACAACTACTGTTCCTGTTAGAGGGCAAAACATAGATGAGGATGTCTTAAGGCTTATCCTCCGTTTGGAAAAAAGGCTGCAGGCAACATGAAAGGGTTCAGAAATACAAGGCTCAGAAAATGGAAGGTCAGGAGGGTGATATTTCCCTTCAACTTGGCTGCACAATGTCTTTTACAATTATGTACATATCTGGCTGTTTCTATTCTCTCCCAGTCAAATGTCAGCGGGTTTATTTGTGGAGTTTAATTTGTTGGTTTAAGGTTTTACAGAGACAATGTTATCCTTCACATCTCTTACTGTTACCCTGCACATTATCTGTAGTAAAACAGGAAATGTCCTGGATCATCAAAATGATGTGTAAAATAAAACAAGTCTCCAGGCTTCAAGCCAAATAGCTCGCTGTATATTTTGTTAGAACAGTTGCAGCAGCTCTTAGTGTGGAAAAAAGAGCACATCCTGTAGATACTGACAGTACAACTAAGGAGATTTTGTTCAGACTCTGAGACATTAAAGAGCACAGTCAGTTAAATCTCTGTATATTGTTCTCTTCTCACCCTCATTATTACTAATGTAGTACAAATGCTCCGTTGTTCAACCACTGTTTTGTTTAAATGGAAAAATTCAAATTCTGGGTCATAATAAACTGCTCCTTTGCATTTTTCCCCACTTTCTTTACCAGAGATATATTTTGAGCTAATGCTTATTGTAAACTGCCACAAACAGGAAATAAAACTGAGCACTGCGTTTGATATTCAGTTAACATGCTTGTTAAAATCACAGCTTTAAGAAGGAATTTTGCCTTTACAGCAATGTATGTAGTTCTGTATGAAAAAAGTCCAGTAGTAGTATTGGTGGTATTGAGGTAGCAGTAGTGATGTAGAGGTTGTTGTAGGATTATCAGTGGTAGCAACAGAAGCAGCAGAGTTAGGAGCTGTAGCACTGATTTTATTTAAACACTGACGGGCTTCCTAACCATAGTGGAACTAACTGCTCGATCACCCACAATCCCCTGGGCCTCCAAGCCAAATCTGTCTTCTACACAAGAGAAATCAGCACTGACAATTGCAGACACGCTGTAAAGATTTCTCTCTCTAAAATGAGGATATTAAATGTTAACAGAGTGGCACAGATTCATTGAGGTGTTGATACAAGGAGCATCAGGAGACACAAATGTGTCACGGTAGCTTTAAATGCATTTTTAATACTTAAATATTTTGCTCTTTGCCTAGCTTACATGAACTGTTCCCACCCAAATGTTAAGCACTGCTTTCGAGCAAAAGTACAGTCAGTTTATCATTTGACCTGAAATTTGGTGGAACAATCAGCCTTGGACCAGGGAATAATTGATTTATGAGACTTCTGCCATCAAACTACGCTTGTTTATTTACCTGTAATGACTATGACACCAACAGAGATAAAGACTTTATTCCAAATAATCAGGTTATGTTTACGGCTTATAAAATCAATTCAGCTTAAAATTCTAAATGATAAAACAATGCCTTTGGGTGTAACAAGCTGTGATGGCAAAGGTATATTCTTCCAAGTGCTTTGGTTCCTAATATAGTGTATGCTGATATATAGGGTTTTACGTCATCGTGAGATAAATTGGTTGGATTAATTGAAATGCAAAATTGTGTCTCAGGGTAGCATAAAATAACAATAACATGGGTGAATAAACAAAAGCGGTTGAAAATAAAAGCAGTAATTTCTCTACAGTAACCCTGTTGGCGAGAAATATCAACAACTTTCTTCAGCAAACTGTAGAAACAATTAAAAAACACCAAAAGTACTCCTGATCGCTTACTTGCATGCATTAACATCCTTTCCAACCTTGTAAAGTATACATTTTGTGTGTGTTTCAGTACAGATTACTCAGCATTGCTTTTTTCAGTATAAGTCACTTATCACCATAATGCGTCTGTCAATGGCTGACAATCTGTTTGTACAAAAGCATCTACAGAAGAACCATCAACACTGTTGAGGGCTTTTGAAAACTGCTGCGTAGGGAACTGTGCTTTTCTTATCCTGGATGACTAACTTCTCACTTTGCACATTAGTCACATTTTGGACAGCTGAAAAAAAGGGACTCAACATTTTTTCATTCGTCATCTCAAACTATAATCAGCTGAGATACAGAGAGGAAGAGAGAAGTGTGCCTAGACAGATTTTGGCAGGCATAAACAAGAATTTCTCTGTTCAAACAAAGGCCAAAATGGATGACAGTGTGTCTGAATGAGATCAGACCAGTAATTACATGGAAACCTGTTCCAAGGAACATGATGATTTTCAAGGCTCCATGACTAACCATGCTCATCAGAAAAATTCCGGTCATTGTGTTGGGTGTGGTACAGAGTAAAAGCCTGCGTTGGTGTGGTTTAGGATCCACATCTCTCAGCTTAAAATTGGCAGGAGCTGGAGTAGCTGCAGGGAGTGGACCTCTTTTATAAGGTTTCTGCTGACAGGCGTGATATATGGGGTCTTATTGCCCGACCAGCCACTCATCTCGGCGCTGTCATAGAGGAAAATACTCTGCCCCTGGAGGCTGCACAGCTTCCCCGAGAGCGCAGCCTCAGTGTTTAATATTACAGTACATCTCTGATGACAGGTGCTTTACTTTGAAAGTCAAGTCAGCAGGTATTTTTTTTTGCAGCGGCATCCTTCATCACATTTACACAGTTACAAATACTGACGCTAGAGAGTATCTAGTACAAGTACAGTCCTCTGCAGCTTTGAGGGTTAAGTGCCTTATACAGGGAACGTCAGGGGCAGTCATACACTTCCCTTTCCCACTTAAAAACAATTAGCAAACATCTAAATAAAATTCAGTTTCTTGCTTGTAAAAATCCTGTTCCATTTTCTCCAAATATTATCAGTCTTTTGAGTTCCTTTTGTTTTACTGATCTCTAAGATTATTGTCTGCTTGGCTTTTTAAATCACATAAGTTTGTATTCAGTATCTAAATACAAATTCTTCAGTATATATATGCATGTTACAGGCTTGAACTGTTTAATAATTTTAAACAATTTACACTGAAAACTTTTTTGTTATGTGTCGAGAGAGAGATGTGGTTTGCAGTGAGTTTGCTCAGCTGATTGGTGCCCTGGCCCTGAATCATATTCAGCAGTGGAGTCTGTAGATTGCTGGTCCTAGGCCAGCTCTACCAAATAGAGCTGAGTAGTTAAGCCAAAGGGCAAAATTCAAAATGTCAGTTCAGATATGGGCGATGTCGCAGGCCTCACGTGGTTTTCCACAGTTTGCAGTTTGACAAAGTGATTAGGCGAAGACCTGCAGTTAATTACTGCAGTTGGATGAACCTCAGCCACCCATTACTAAGTGCCACCTTGGCCTAACGTCACACAAGAGAAATATCTGTTATATCTTGGTAACAACAGAGCGTACTGGTTGAATGTATTGTTCATACTGCTATGAATGGTATTAAACTGAATTACTGGGTTGTAAACATTAAACATCACAGATGAGCATGGAGAAATGCCATCAGCAAATATCCTAAAGTTACACACTTTTATGTAAAGATAAAAAACATTTAGTTTGCAGGCTTTCAATTTGCTCTTTATGTGGACCAATAGATAATTCAGCGAGAGTGATGATTTATCAGAAGCATTTTCACTGTTTTAGAGAGGTTTACTGGAGGCTATTCAGAATGAGACATGGCCTCCTGGTGAGAGGGACTGGGGATTATAAAATCATAAATGAGAGAATTTAAGAGCAGTTAGGGAAAGGCTAATGACCTTTGATGGAAGAGGACAATAATTGTGATTATTAAAATGAGATAATTAGAATTATAAACACGTATCTGTAATCTTACAACTGATAATTAATTCAGAGGATAAAATGTATAGTTATACTGCTTTAACCCAGTGTCCCGGAGAAAGAGATACCTCTGACAACCACCGTGATTCACCTCTTTACGACCCAGGAGGCTGGTATATGTGATCTCGCTGGGACTGCTGGTTCAGCATTTAATAAAGAATTATTCCTGGAAGAACAGACAACTAAATGAGATTCCAGTCATCCCTTTGGGATTTTTATGATTATGGGCTTTTAAGTGAGTGGTGTTGCTTGGTCACAAACAGATACATTAACACAAATAGTGTCAGGAAAGGAAAGAATAAACATGAATTAAGTAGAAATATCCTCCTTAACCCTCTGGAGTTGACGGACGCGCCGGCGCGTCCAAATTACAGGTCCGATTTATGATGACGTAGCATCACAGAGTCTCCGTTTCAACTTGTGTCGAAAGTGCGGACTTCAAACTACATACCAGTTTTTAGAATCGTGTTGATAGGCCAAGTAGAAACAGACTTATGATAAATAATTTACGCCGTTTTTTTCTGAATATTGTCGTCACTTTTGGTGCGTGGTATGGAGCAGAAAAGCGCAGCCTCGCTAAGTTTCAGTTTCGATTTGTGTAGCGAAAATGCGGACTTCAAACTACATACGCGTTTATAAATTGATTGGCCAATTAAAACGGACTTGTAATAAATAATGTATAATGTTTTTTTTCTGAATATTGTCGTCACATTTGGCACGTTTTTGGTGCAGGAAGAAGGCTTGTGATGTGCCCTTCTGTGTCTTGTAATGGACAGGAACTGTTTTTTACAGTGGCACAAATAATTTGTGGCATCTTATTGTGACACCTGATTGTTTTGTAAATAGTTGAACAAAAAAAACGCCTGAGGCATTGCCTGCATTTTAATGTAAATAGTTGTAAATAACTGTTATTTGCTACATTTGTACATAATTTTTTGAAACTTTACAACTTATATTTGCATACTAAGTTATAAAAATGGTTCGTTAGACATGTTTGTGGTTTTCACATTACAAAATCTAACTTTTTTATATTCGGATTTTATGTTTTTTGTGTGGTTTTAGGTCCAGTGTGTTAATACAGTATGTCAAAATGAAAAAATAACTGTAAAATCACACATGAGAGGTTGTGCTGAAAAAAATGATACCAAACAAGGCATGGTAAACAGTTCTTAAGGTGAAATATAAAAGCAAAATAAAAAGTAGTCAAAAACGGCCAATTATACCCTGGACTCCAGAGGGTTAATACCAGTGTGCTCTTCCCACTTGTGATTGGCTAAGAGTCATTTCAAGGCATGCCTCCCTGCTATCTGTCTACCTGACTTTCATTGTATGTGGCACCATTCAAAATGCACACCAATTGAAGCCCAAAATGAAACAACACTCTATCAAGACCTCTGTCGGTCCCCCTCTCACCATGTTCATGCTGGGCTCTATACCCAAAGGAGGAAGCACAGCAGAGTATTACAAACTTTATAAAAACAGCCAGTAATGAACAGATGAACTCTCAAGCAAAACCATGCCTTTCCCACCACAGTCATAATCCCAAAGACCACGACTGTTAACCTGACAGCCAGAGGCCTTAATGTGTCACCCATCACTGACCTTTTCATCCCATGATAAAATCAGTCATTGGTAAACCGCTATCACGTTAGCTATTCTGCTCCACTGTACTGACTGAATCTCTTATTGTGTATGTTGCATAGCAACTGTATCAGCGTTGAAGAAAATATTCAACGGAAAAGCATAAACTTTGGATCACACTAACTGCACGTTTCCCTTATTATGAAATTAAAATTAAAACTTCTCTTCATGTGTTGCTCGCTGAACAGTGCCGTAACTAGAGCACCTTAAAATTCCCTACATTTCTCAAGATCCTCATCATTAGACCTCACTGAGCACAGTGAGCTGGTATAACATGATCAAAAGTAGGGAATAACAAGTTTATCCTCTGAGGTACAGTGTGTTTACTTCTTGTTTGTGCAATGTAGGAAGTTAACCTGCCCAAATATCAGCAAAAACAGCTTCACTGAAAGACGAGTACCTCACCTACTGAGTCAATTAATGGCATGACTTGAATGGCTGAAACTATGCAACTGGTATACATGCTGAAAAAGTAAAAGCTACTCCTTAAAATCCACTGCTTTGTCTCGATGTCACCATTTTGCTGCAGCCTGTTTGGGTTAACACAAGGCCAAAGTACAGTTTGCAGTAGCTGGCATATTTTCTTCTATAAATGAAACAAAGCATATCTGAATAGGACGGCACTCAGAATTTTGATGAGGGAAGACAACTTACATTTCATACACTGTATAATGATCTTCCTGTAGTAAGTAATTCTCCTCAGTTGCTGTCATTGTAAAGGATCCACTTACAGCATATGACACCAGACAGGAAATATGCACAAGCACTCATACTCAAGGACTGAAACAACAACAATAACATGTTGTGAGCAAATGCTCCTTCCATTTAATCACAGCATTTCACTAATGCACAGCAGGTATGCAGAGTGAGTTGGCAGCCTGCTCTCCAACCAGAGGACCTAGATTCAAGACCCAGTGTCAGCCCTGCTCCCCTGGAGTCTCTAAACACTGCCAGTGAAACACTATCAGTTCCCACAATCAGAAAATAACAAGCTCTAAGGGGTGCTCATTTGACCTTGACCTCTGACCTACCTGCCAAGAGAAGTAAGCGAAGACTATTTCTCTTTTGAATCGATATCCTCCTGCTGGACATACTACACCAAACCAGAAAACTATTGAATGCTAGGCAACCTCCCTGATCAGTGCCAATAGGGAGACTATTGAAACTCAATACCCTCTGAGCATGATGTAGTAGTAGCATGAGAAATCACGTACAAAAAGCGATAAATTTTTAGTCAGTTGTCTTTTTCTCATTCTTGACTCACACATTTTTGAAAAATGTGTTAATATCCTGTAAAGTGGAGCTTTGAGAAAAGGATTGTTTTAGTATTGATTTTGAAGCTCGGATGTCATATTGTCACCCGTATCAAACAATTTTAAACACTAGCCCAATATTTTACAATGAGAATGTTTTGAAAGCATAAATCAGTCATTAATGAATCAGGTTTGATTAGGAGATGATGCCAAAGCCTCTAATGAGCACAACTGCCATAAGGCTGCAAATGCTGATTCAACCACATGTCACACTGGTGCAGCATTATATTAAACAGCATTAGATTAAGTATCACTGATTAAATACCCATCAAGTAATATCAATAGTTGTATGCTCTGCAGTACTGGTGGAAGCAATAAACATAAATAGGAAACCTAAAACTCTCAATTGGCTTTTGCAGTGCAATAAAATGGAGTCTTGTGTGTTCTTCCATCAAGACATCCCTTAATGGGTATTTGCTTCCAGAGTTAAAACATTTAAAACCTATACTGCAGCTGATTAGAGTAACTTCCAAACGGATTGTAATTTACTGGTCTATTAAAAAGCCAAGCTTAGACCACCTCGCTCACAGGTTTGACACAGATCGTGTCTATTATTCTGCTGGGCCTGTGAGAATGCATTAACGAACGACTATGCAACCAAGCTTGACATAATTTTCTTAAATACTGTGTGCAGTCATTAGAAAATAACAAGCTCCCAGCACTGATATATCATATCTACTGTGATACCTTTAACAACTTCCATTAACACAAAGCTGCAGTAAACACCCAGGATTACCAGCTGTACCTCTGTAATCAGTGCCCAACCACAAATTTACTAATGTGGCGAAAAGGCATTAAAAGGTCACAAGCCAGAATCCAACATGTTCCTGAGGCACACTGTAAGCACTTTTCTTAGCTGCAGACCAGCTTGTCACAGAGTAAGTAGCTGAATTTTCCATCACAAATGTAACCCTAGAGGCTCTCTTCCTGTTTATGTTAAGCTACCTCCAGCTATGACTGTAGCTGGATCACTGGGCACCATATGGCCGAGGGTTTACAGTTTGTCTCAGAAACACGCACACAGTTTGAGTGAGTTAAGGTGGTAGAATAATCCCATATGTGAAAAAAGTATATAAACATAAAAATGTATGTGTATTAAATTCAAACTGGTGCAAAGGACTCAAACCACCCAGATACTCCTCTCATTGTCATTAACGGCACAAAGGTGGACTCAGGTCAGTGCGTTGTGAGTGAAAACAGAACAGTGTGAACACGGGCTAACGCGGTCACAAAATGACAGAGCCTGACGTGTGACAAACAAAATGTCACATATGCCCTGTGAAACACTGAGATCTGTTGTGAGGCTTTGTGGTGTTGCAGCAACTGTCACATGAAGGCTGCAGCGCTCTCTGAGCAGCGAATCTGATCACTGGCTTGCAAAGGCGCTTTCTGACCTGTGACTGTGTGTAATCTCTCTCGTCTATTTCTACTGTGACTTTGTCAATGGGAAACGTATCAAAATAGTATTGGAAAGAATGCAAAGATCAACTGCTGGCTCATTCCCTCTCAGTCTTTTGTCATTAATATGGGCTACAGAATAAAAAACACTGGTGCACAAATAACACACAATATGTAAATGAACATATTTACATTGTCTGAAAGGTAAAATATAACTTGTATCTTACATCAATTGTCAAGTCAGAGGATCCTGAGAATATTCCTCAAGGTCTTGTAAACATGTTTCTTTGTTCAGTGTTCATTGATATCAAATGATTGGTTGGGAGTGACTGGGTAAAGCATTTGCCCTCGTGTGGGAGTTGTAAATGTCCTCATCAGTGTCAGTTATGGCTGCTTAAGTCCATCATTACTGTGAGTGCATCTGTAATGGAAGATGTTAATGTGGCCATGCGCACGTATTCACTCTGAAGACTAAACTCTGATCTATCAGGTGTTTCAATCCTGTGTTTTGGTTGTTTTTATATTGCTGAATTTTGCAGTATAGTACCAATGTTTGTTTTTTTTTTTATCTTTTAAGCCGCTTTAGTTTAAGGTTTAATTTCAGCAAATGCCATGCTCATTCTCACATTACAAATCAAAACCTCCGATTATCTCTTACATTTTTATAAAACAGACATAAAGAAACACACTGAAGACTAAAAAGTTGTGTTGATGAAAACAAAAGTGGAGGTGTTGGGCACAAATTGCCTGCATGCGTCTCCATGTTCCTGCTGTATCTGTGATAAAGCTTCACGCGTGCTAGATATTCCTCTTTCACACACGGCCTACAAGTTAATATAAGTACACTGTGTGGGTTATTAGTTCCAATTACTCACCCTCAGTGTTAACTCCAGGTCAAATCTTGGTCATTTCTAGTAATCCCACACCTAACAGCTCTGCCTGATTACCATTAATCCAGCACACAGATGTGATGTGCTGCACACTCACAGCCCTACAGTGTGTGATATTTGTAATCCAATCTCTCTTCTTCATCTAGGCACCTCTGAAAATAAGGTCAGGTCTGCAGGAATGTTGCATTTTAATTCACATGCAGCCCCCCTGTGCCCTCTGATCAGCTGATCTGTGGGTGCTGCAGGACGCCACCTGTTTGGGTGAAGCCTTGGTGCTTTCTTACAACTGTCAAAATGCGTGAGTCTCCCCTCTATTTTTCATTTTTTTTTATTTTATTTTTTACCTTTGTCGAGACGTTTAAGGCTCCTGGCGGCTCATTGTTCCGGGCTCTGGAAACACTGTGGTTGAGTCACAGTAGCTCAGCTCCGTTCAAGCGGCTTCCCAGCGTTTCCATCCCCATCAGCTCATTACAGGAAGGAGCTGCGAAATGAAGGATGAGCCCCGAAACACATCACCGCGGCTCCGCTCCTCTTCTGCCTTGTTGCCCCCCTTTGACTCATTGACTGGGTGGTAAAAAAAAAAAAAAAAAAAAATGAGGAAAAAAAAAAAAAAAAGGGAAATAATCGATGAGTCTGGATGAAAGAGACTTCTTCTTCTTCTTCTTCTTCTTCCTCCCCTTCAAAGCCGGAGGTGGAGCGACCGAATGAATGACCGGGTGAAATTTAAGGAAAAGACGCATTTCTTCTCCCATTTCCCGACTCCTGCGAGGCGAGCGGCGGATGAGGCATGATTGCTGCGCGCTCCCGACGCACGCGCGCGCGCCCGCCCGCCGCTCAGACGCTCCGTGTCCGCGGGAGCGAGCCGCAGTGAGAAATAATTCATGGAGAAGAGGTCGGCATTTTGACAGAGCGAGAGCCGCACCTGCATGTTGCACGTCGGCTTTTGAATACAGACAGGTCGTTTCATCCCTGCAGTGTTTGATTGAGCAAGAAGAGGGAGGTTTTATTTTTTTTTTTTTTTTTTTTTTTTTTTTTTTTACTAAAATGAATGGGTTCACTGCAAACTGGCTTCATTCAGCTTTGATTAGGAGAAGAAAAAAATCAGAGATGGTTGTAATAGCCTGAATCTAATTTGCATTGAAATGACTACCGCATTGAACCCCACATATGTATCAATCGCATTAATGCACGTTATTCTCCCGTGTTATTCATGCTCCTTTAAATGGGCCTTTTTCATTGACATTATACGACTTGTTATGTAAGACTCCTTCCCTGGATGATTCTGTAAGAGCGGCTCTCTTCCCTCAGGGCTTAGATTGTACCCAGTGAGAAAACTAATAGGCCCTACATGAGAGGAGAGACACAGAGAGGTGCCTTCTTTTTTGTTTTGCCACCTTTATTATAAGGATTATTTTCATTTTCATTTATTTGGTGGCTGGTCTGATGACCGGAGTGGGGTGCGCCGCTTTCCCATTCATTAAAACAGATCCACACATCACACCTGGGAGCTGCAGGTGCAGTACACAGTATTCTTCAGTCCTGAGGTGCCTTTAAAATAATAATTTAAAAAAAGGCTCTCCAGATGCTGAGGCAGGGTAAGATATTTCCCCTGAGCTTCACAGCTGATCCCGTCAAGCTCCACTACCTCAAGGTTTACACTCTGCTTACTTTCCAATTCACATAATCACATAATGGGGCTGCAATGTATACAACACATTCAGATTAGCCTATTCCCTGTTTGCCCAAATTAATTGCACCTATTTCAGGCTAAGACCATTTATAAGTTGGTCCAAAACCACAGTGAGAGTTGCTGCAGAAAAAAAGTTGGATTTGCTAATAAAAGTTTCTACTTTCCTCAGAGGAAAACACCAGAGGACAAGGACTTGGTAGCCGGAGAGGGGGGGGGCGTTGTCTGAGTCTGGGACTCATGAGGCTTGCTTTGTTGGACTTTATTACAAAATTGTGTCTAATAATGTTCCCATATCCCTTTATCTTAGTAGCTGGAAACAGTGACCATGTAAGTAAACACGGCCGAGGTTATAAAAAGTCTGAATTTGGAGTTGGCTGTTAAAGGAGCTGTTGGGGTGCAACCACTCACCGGCTGTGCTTGAACAAGCTTCCTCAAAGGTCAAATTTAGTAGATTTCATTATCAGGTCATAAAACGTCATAAAGCTCATCATAAAGCATACATGAAAAAACAACTGATGAATTAAAACGCTAGCCTTCATGTTTTTTTTTCCCATTTGATTTGTTACATAGACTTTTTGTTGGGATTTCTCAGATATTCAAAGGTACAACAGAAGCTGAGGAAAAGATCCTTTTGATGCAGCACAACCTGAGGATGAAAACAAGATGAAAGAACGAGAAGTTGATCGTGCGCAGATCCAACAGGTGTATGTGTGTGAGAGAAAGAGAACAAAAGATGGAAAGGAAAATGAGTACAAAGTTTCCCTTCATGATGGCAGATTCACACATTTTTTTCTGGCAACTTTAAAGCGAATGATGCAATTTGATTCAGAAATGTGTGCAAATCATCATTTCAGTGAACAGCACTGTCACATTTCAGTGAGTGTGACTGCAGTAACTAGCCCGAATCTACCTTTTTCTCACAGACACTTTAAGGTGTTCATTATTAAGTCGTCAGACTAAAGTGAGTCAGGGAGTGCAAGAATTAGCAATTCACTTACAGCATTACAATGGGCATCAATTAATTCTGGCCTCCTACACATAATGAATGGCTTGCAGTGAACAAAGAAACTAATTTCTGGTAATAATATAATTTTACATAAAGCTTGTGTAACAAAATGCGCAGATTCTGAGATTCTGTCTTGGATATGATGGCGTATGGACAAAGACGTCATGGATATTTAATTTTTGGCCTCTAGATAAATTAAAAACTCTATCATTAGAACCGGACAGGGCAGGAGAGCTTGAGTTTGTTAAAAGAATCAGATTGTCCATCAGATTGGCCTCTCCTGTGTGATGCTAGGTGACCTGGAAGTAAAAAGCAACAGAAGGCATTCCCGCCCACTGGCTTTACTAGCACCGGGCTGCCCCCATTCTCAACGTCAGCTCCACCATCACACATCACATCACACACACACACAAGCACAGACACATCAGCTCTTTAATACTTAACACTGCTTTGAATGTCCTGCTGGTGTGCCCTCTTCCAAGCTACTATTCCATGTGCTCTCAGCATTGCCATCTCCACATGGAAGAGTCTGTGTACCTTACAGGCAGGGGTAGCCTAATTTAGTAGTACTCCCAGTGAGGCCCCCTGTGGCTTAAGAAAAGGGAGGCTCCAGGCCAGACAAAGTAGGGCCCATCACCTACTCCTCTGCAAGGAAAGCCCTGTTGGCTCCAAGCCCAGATAACAGAGGAGGGCTGAATGTAGGACTCGTATCTCTGCTCTGTGAAGGTGTTCCAGGAAGCACAAGCAAAACAATGTTTGAGGAAAAAAGGAAACATTGAGTTGTTAAAAGCATTTTTCTGTGTCTTTGAGCATCTGCAACTTCTGCTGACACACAAAAGTTGCATCATACAAATATTGACAGACTTATTTTCACGAGTGACCTTGAGGTATAAACGTGCACAGGGCTCAGGTTTCTGCCTTTCTCGTGTGTGGAAGTGTTGTCCCCCCCCCGACTGATGATGGAGACGTTCACGAGCTGTGCGCAGGCTGAGGCGAACATGCAAAGCGGGTCACTCAGTAATGAAAGTCTAGAGTTTTCTCAACGCTGCCTCTCTTAATCGTTTATCCTTCCTTCAGAGTCCTTAATGGCTTTTCTCCTGCATCAGAGGATCATTCATCTTCTTAGTAGCCTTGTCAGTCTCTCTACACTGCGGTACAGCAGTAGAGGGCTGTTAGTCCCCTAATTTAGATGCGAAGACATGAGAGGAAATATGAGATCAGCCTTTTACCTTCCTTTCATTATTTTCTTATGGGAGAAAGCACATGCAGCTTCCCCTGGTGCCTCTGTCTTGTGTGTACTGAACATATATGTGTGGCAAGCACAGAGATTACTTACATGTGAGACTTGACTTGTGCAATTAAAAGTAGATTTCAGTCTGTTTGTTGCTACCTAGAAGAGAAACATCTATTTCTGATAATGTCATCTCTTCCATTTCAAGTCTGTTCTTCCACATAAGTAACCATGGTTACCATATTGTGTCTCTACGTATAAAAGCCAGCTGCTACCAGCTAAAATGGCCGTAGATGGTAATGAACATTGTTGTGAAAGAAGAATATGTGAATGTTTTCAGAAGATGAGCACTCAGGCATGCCTGTGCTGGTGTACGAGGCAGATGTTCTTCACTGAGCTCATATTTCTCTGAAGTTGTGTCTTGCTATCTGAGATGGATTCTGTCTCCATGCATTGTATTTTCCTTCTTCTCCCTCCCTGTGCTCTCCTTCTCCCACAAGATGCCTCGACTTCACTGGGGTTAAAAATAGATACATCCCCCCGGTGCAGCTTGAGCCTAACTTTATTTTCATGGGGGAAATGAAAAGCACACATACTGGAGGGACCCAGGGAAAAAAAACAATAACCTTCAAGATCCAATGACAAATCAGTTTCTGTCTGCGTAAGGAAAAACAGCACGAGGGGGAGCAAAGGTCCAAAACAAGAGACATTTTGCTGTGGTTTAGACCTGTGTGGCTCTCTGTTCTTCACAGAGCTTGCTCACTGGGCTTTAATCTTTTAATTTCACTTTCATTTGATCTCAAATTAGTCCTTGCCATCTGTTGCACAGGACTGAAGCCTACCTACTCCTGACAAATCAAATTCAAGTCTAAGAGTCTTCTCAATACCCAAATGAAAAACCAATGCTGCTAAATATTTGAACAGGAGTTTTTATGGCAGGTTAATAATCACAGCCTTTTCAGTGGCCATATGGATATTGATTTCTCACTGGCTGCTGCTGACCTCGTTTCTTCGTTCTGTTCTGTCTTTGTGCACACATGCACAAACCCAGGCAATATGCAAAGAGAAAGATACCCCATATTTGTTCTAGTTTTGGTTCCTCACATCTCATCTGGAGAGAAAAGGTGTGAGGCGAACAGAGAACTGTGGGAACAGAGGGACAAGAGTGGAACAAAGTGGAATTGTAAGAGAACGTGACGGTAAGAAGGAGAGGGTAAGGAGAGCGTGGTAAGGCAGAGCAAACGCTGGAGTCAGAGTGTGACAGACAGGCAGAGGAGGAGGAGAGCAGGGAGGGAGGGGGAAGGGCGGGCGTGGGAGGGATGTGAGTTGAGTCAAAGCCCCCGAGCTCCCCTGATTTCTCTGTGAAAGACACAGTGCTGAAAAGATAGATAGCGCGTGTGCCCTCTCTGCCAAGGCATGCCCAAGACAATGACATCATCATCATCAAACTAGCAAGGACACGAGACGAGAGCCCCAGACTCACACTTGGATCTTTTATTCATCATTATTCACTCACTTATTCATCATTTTTCCTTGCGCTCAGACTATCACTTTGCACTGACACAGATCATGAAGTCTTCATACTTAAAAATCTTCCTAAAATAGTACTCTTACTGCTACGTAGAGTCAGACTGTCACTTTGCACTGTGATCATAAATAGTCTTCATACATCATTAGAAATCTCCCCAAAATAAAATATGTACTCTTACTTTTACATACATATACAGTACAGCTATATATGTGGACACTTTGGTGCGTAGCACAGGGAAAAGAAATCACAGGTTTAGGTTAAACAGGAGGCTACAATTACAGAACAAGAGAGAGGGTTTGAATTCCCTTCATACTGTATGTTTTGTGTGGGGTTGATATACTGTTGCTGCAGGCATTTAATTCTGGTGAGGAGCGACATCACTGCTGGCGCTCCTTATCTGCAAGTCTCTTTGCTTTATTCTGGAGGTAACGCGCCTTGCCTTCCTCGAAACGTCTCTGCTCCTCTTCTCCGTCGATCTGAAGGAAACAGACAAAAGATTTGTTTTCAGACACATTCATTATTTACACATATTATGGACTTGAATGTTTCCCGCTGCCGTTATTATATTAGCTGTGGTCAAGAAGCTCTGATCTAATTTACCAGTCTGTGCTATTGTAATTGCTATTTATCTTCTTGATGAAATACAGAGTGAATGATTGAAACTTGTGGATGAAAGGCTCAGGTTTATATACATACAGACTAGTAGACGAACAAAATATTTGCAGGACATCAACGTATTTGAAATTCCTTAAACTGCATGCTTTTCAAGGCATTTTAATGACATATTGGACATGCCTGGGCATAGTGAATGTGTGACTTAAAGCAAATTTTGCATGTCTGCAACGTTGGTAGCAAGGTCAAAGAATTTCAATATCAGTCTGTCCATGAGTGCAGTTATTTGCTCCTAAGATATCACATTAACAGGACTACTTATAGTACATGAAACTGTAACTGATTGTTGGCTTTTCCCCTAATAGCACCAACAGGTCAAATCTTAACCAGCTCAGTCTCTTAAGAAATATTTTGGTCTTTTATTTTGGTTGATAAGGTAACTAATTTGTTGATTTTAATCAAAATACATGTGGATATTCACAGCCCCCAGCTATATGAATCCTTTTTACTGTACTGTAGCACCATCATGTACTTTCATAACAGCGTGCCATGCATAGACACATTCTCTATCAGTTTTAGCATGCCATGTACAAAATATGTTGGTATTAACATTTTTAATATTGACAGCACCATCACACCTAAGAATTCTGGGAAGCCCCTCTGGATTTACAGTTGCTGTGAATCACTTTTTCACTCTTTTTTTATCCCGAGCCACACTTTCAAACCTGTGAAGAGCAAATTTTCTCTTTCTCCTCCGCTTAACTCACTTTGGCTGCCAATTCGTGGGAGGAAGCACTTGCTAGCCTGCACAGTTTAATTAGACTGCCTGGTAACCCCGTGACTTAAACAACAATACCACCAGCAGTGACAGTGTCAACAGTTACTTTTACGGTGCTGCCCACTTTCCCACTCCCTCGTCTGCACGCTGTTCAAAGGGAGCGTGGTGTGTTAGCATGTATACATACATGTTTGTGTTTTAGTATGTACAAATATAACACCGATGGGAATATCTTCTGTGTAGACCAGGTTCAGGAGCATACAGCTGTAGTATTAGTGTGTTTGTTGTATGCTGGTTATGTAACAGTCAACATACTGCTCAGTCACTTTTGCTTTTGCCATTCAACTAAAAGTAATGGATAATTCCAGTTCATTGACTTTCAAAAAAAAAAAAAAAAGAAAAAAAAAAGAGAGACCAAGTTTTACTACTGTTCCGGTATTTTCAAACATTTACATGAACAGAAATGCTGCTCAGACAATCATTTACCTCGTCCCAAATCCATAAACCTGTACACAATCAGGAACGGAGGAATTTTTTTACAGTCACACAAATTCACCTTTCCATTTTCCAAACCACTCAGTTTGTTTCCCATTTACAGAACCAGGTAGGTATGAACACCAGACTTTTTTTTCAGCACATACAGAATGGACAGCCAGTAGCCCATGAGGAGATATTTGATGAATTTGATAAAAGTGTATTGGATTAAAATAGCAACTACACCTGTGGTATAAAAGTTTTATATCACCTGGCCAAACTCAAACCAAAGACCCAAATGGTGCAGTTATTTTTTTTTTATTCCAAGAACTATCTGTCAGGTTATCAGTAGGAGTTATCCAGTCAATTGATCACCAACTGATTATAACTACATGGTGATTCAGTGTTATGTTACTGTACACTTCTATGCTGGTTTAAGCATAAGTGTACATGTAGCTTACATTTTAAATGGCCTCTTTATTCTTTTATAGTAACATTACTATTATTATTATTATATATATATTATTAATAATAATGTAATAATAATAATAATAATAATAATAATAATAATAATAATAATAATAATAATCATGTCTATGTTTGCATGTTATTTGTCCTGCTTATACTTTCTGTGCATTCCTGCTAGGCTGCGCTTGTGCATGCATAATGTTGCTTATGCGGATCACATTTGCATAACTCAATGAGACAATACAATGCCAGGCTTACATTGTCCTTTTGGTGTCCCCATGTAATTGGTATTCTCACAGGGGCTCCAATCTAATAACTATTATTATGCAGGATCATCAGTTACTACTGGTTTCATGCATGTTTTATAGTGTCTTCAACTTGAATGTCTTATTGCTTTTTTACATTGCAGGCATTATTTCAAGACAATAGATCCCATGTTTTGGTTCATAAGTCTTACCTGAGGCATATCGTACCATGATGTCAGGTTGCAGTTCTTTTCTGAACTGTTCTTTACTGTACTATATACTATACTATTACTGGAAGCAAATTATTTAGACAGCATTTGTATTTATTCTGTCCCAAGCTTTTTGATCCATTCGGCTTCTTAGATTCTAATTTGATTTTGTTCGACTTAGGTGATCTTATTTCTTTTCTTACGTATCTTTTATGCATCTTTCATGGCTCTGTAAGGACAATGGAGCCTTAGATCTGAGAATTTGATTGCCAACGACACCTTCTCTGCAAATGTTGTGCTCATGATAAAAAAACGTAAAACTTGCAAACACTTGATAATCAGCTCTAACCACAAAGAACCTCTGTGGTGGGTGGGAATGCGATTAGTTAGAATTGGCCAAATAAGAAAATTGAACTGATGATGGCACTAGATGAGAAGATTATGGATCACCAAAAGTATGAATGTCTTTCCAAATATCATGTAAATTCATCCATCCATTTTCATCTGGACCAAAGTGAACCAAAAGACCTACAGACCAATGTTTCCAACCTTAGAGCCACATTACCAGTGTGGCTAATAAAAAACACATTTGTTACAAAAAACACATGTTCTTACGATACAAAAATAAGTAAATTGTGCAATCTGCAATAGATCACACTGGAATAACCAAGACAAAGTGAGACCTCAGAGCTTTGGCTGATCGGGTCGAGCGGCCAAGAAAAACAGCTGTTTCACCTGGCGTGTTGGTCGTCCATTAGGTGGACAGATGAATGGAGTGTGACAAACTTGGAATAGGGACAAGGCTTGTAAAAGGGACTCCTCGGACAATGCCAGCGAAATGCCAGAGGGGTTCCTTTGTGTTGGCGCGAGCTGTTATTAGAATGGGCACAGGGCGTCAGTGGCATTGCCAAATGCAAGGGTCTCAAAAGTAGCAATAAGCTGTAAGCAATCAGCTGAAGAAAAATAATAGCCATCTGGACTGGCATGAGTCTGGATACTAACCTACAAATTTGTGTTTGATGGAGTAGGAGAGAGAGAGTGAGAGAGAGAGAGAGAGAGAGAGAGATACACTCATACACAAAGGATGACATTTTATACAATTGTGAAAGGTGTTTCATTTGTAGACATAAAACAAATCCTTTCAAATACTCTGTGCTGGCTTTTCCTAAATGCTAAAAGGACCTCTGTCCACGGATCTGTCTGTTCCAGGATGATTAATATTTTACGCTGTCACTTTTCTCTTTTTTTCTGTCTGTAGTTCAGCCAGTAAAGCAATCATTCTCAATTCTTCAACAATCTGAGATTAATCACAACGATAATCAAGTGATAACATGATATGTACAGCTGTAAAGGATATTTATCACTGATATTTGTGTGTTGGTGTATTCTGTAGTCTAGTAGAGTAGTAAATAAAGCACATTAAGCCAGTGGTGGGTTTTTCAAATGTGTCTGACACAAAACAAGATATTCTCTGAACTGAATAGTTTCACTTAAGCATATTTCAGGCCCACAGCTGATTTTCAGGACTCATTGAATCATAATCATAACCTGGGAAAACCTGTTTAATAATGACCTATGTGTGCTTAAAGGCTTCAAATTACAAATAACACTTAAGAAATTCAGAAGCACTCACACTTGTATTGAACCTTGTGTTATAAATGAGCCCATTTTTAATTAAAAGCAACTCTTTCCTGCTCCTTCTCTGGATATCTAGGTAATTAGATAATTGACTACACCAAAAATGTGACTTACACTTGTCCTGTTTTTTTCTGTTTATAGGTGAAAGGTACAGTTTGTTTCTTCACAAAATGGACTAAGAACTAGCTGTAATGTACATTTATGAATAAGGTATAGTGAAAAAAACTAATATTCATAATTAACCATCCTTTAAAGAGTCATGGACTGAGGCTCAATGAGAACAAATGTCGGCATGTTCTCCGTGTCGTGCCTTGGATTACCACAGAGTCAGAAATATCTGCAACTCTGGCACTAGTGGACCCGTTAACCCGTTGATGATTGTCTTGAATGGGGGGGATCTAAAAATAAATGTGCATCACTCCATGTAGACTACAGGAGGTTGCCATGACAACCGGGCTTGTTTTCATGTCAAGGGAGCTGAGTCTCTGCCAGGGTGGGGGGGGGGGAGATGAAGAAAAGATGGATAAGGAGGGATAGAAAGCGAGTGGGACAGGAAAGATGAATGGAAGAATAGAGGCAACAAGCACATTTTCATTCATATCGTAACATAGCCACACCCGGGCTCTGCCCAACAGTTCAACCACATCCTTCCACCGCCAGCTGGTATTCAGTATGCACTGGCTACTGGCTGAGGATGCAAAGTACTGACCTTCTGTTAACTAGCCATTTTTTCTAACCTTGAGGCAACCCATTAAAATCATCAGAAATACAACAAAGACATATGCTGGTTAAAGGTGCTTCTGTGCGTTTTCATATATTTCTATGCTGGCCCCGTGTGCACATATATTATTTCAGTACCTTTCAAGGGTACTGCTGCAGAGAGGCGAGGCTTCCCTCCTGATATCCTCTCTCTGCTCATGCTGTCCTCTTTCCCCACTTCAGCATTACCCACAGTACACCAACGTTAGTGACATCCCATCTACAACCCACCATACACACACTCACACTCACACACACACAGAGTCCCTAACCCCCTGCTGAGCTAAAACAGGAAAATCTAAAAATAGTATACGCAGCAGGCTCACTCAAGAGAAAGCAAGGATGGGAGAATGAGGGGAAAAGCACCTGCAGTCAAAAATAGCAGAAGCTGTCCTTTCGATCAGGATATTTATAGACTACAACTGGAGCAAAATCTGCCACAATGTCATGAAAATTCCATTTTGTTTTTGAAAATAAGATTAATGTTTGCATTGCAAATATGTGTCATGTAAAACACTGTGTGAGGGATTTTGTTTGACCATTGTGAGGAGATTTTGTGAAGAAGACATGACCAGAGAAACAAAGCAGAGGAGGAATGTAATCTCCATATAATTTGTGTCCCCAACATGATCACACACAGCTCTGTCCAGACTGCAGGTAAAGCATGCTTGAATAGGTTTCAGCCTCGATTTTGTTTGGCCCATGTGAGACATGAAGCCTGTGTTTTACATTTGGGAGGATTGGCAAATTAAACAACACCTTTAGAAGATATTAGTCTACTCCTGGGCTTCCATGAAGTTGATGAAAGATGATTATTCAAAATTCAAACTCACAGCGCACTGGGGGACTTGTAGAAAGTATCTAAAATCATACCCAGCCAAAGAATAAACACCTGGGCCAAATAATATAAGATAGGAGATTGATGTTTTATTAAAAAAAAGCAACCACAAAAAAGAGCAACCACATGAAGATCACATAAGAAACAGGGATGGGATTTTTTGGGGTTAGGGAGCATGAAGGAATATTTTTTTTAAGAAAATCATACAAGAAAACTTAGCATGATCTTTAAATGTCTAAATCTAGGAATCTCTAAAACTCACGTTATACATGTTTGTTATATATATTGTTTTTTCAATCCTTATAAAAACAGAAGTGTATAAATAACTAATTCTGTTATAATAGGGGTGTGTTTATTAATCTGCTGAAACTGCAAAATCTTAAAACCACGACTTGTTTTTTTTTTTCCGTACTTTTAGACAGAAGGCCTGGCTGTTTACAGTCTTTGTCTCAGACTAATCTAACCACTTCCATAACCAGTAACCAGTTTCTGTGTCTTCATATTTACCATACAGGATGGCAGCAATCTTCTCATCTAACTCGGCAAGAATATGGATTCCTATTTCTTTCGAAGGATAAGTTTAGAGCAAATACCTAAATGCACTAACACACTGTATATGGTAAGCAAAATGATGTCTTTCCATACAAAGAAGTTGCTGCATTCCTTCAGAAATAAATGGCAGTTTGACAGGTAAAGATTTGCTTCTTAAGCCTTAGTTCCCAGCTTTCCAGGCCAGAAAAGTGTGAAGGTTACTCTTAGCTTGAGAAACATTTTGTGTCATCAGCCATGTTGTCATGTTAACAAATGGAAAGGAGAGTCTTTGCTCTCTGTAGGATGATCTTCGGGGGAACAGTTCAGATAATCATTTCCTGTACTTAAACAGAAGCAAAATGACAGAGCTGATTCAGAAAATGTCAGCATAGCTTCCAATTTGCAGCAAAACAATCTGTTAATCTGTTAATCCTAACAAGCATATGTATAAATCCTATTTGATAAGACTATTTAGGACAATAGAGGGTGGTAGTGGCCCAAGCTAAAGTTAAAATGGAAGGACAGCAAGGCCAAATGTTTGTCATGCTTTGTTCAGCTCTGTATTATCTGGCTTACTAGGCTAATTAATGTCATCGTTGCATTTCCATCCTTCACAGTTCCATCTCTACTGTTAGGGGAAATTCAGGTGTTAATTGGACTGACGTGTTAAATCTTATTTCCTGCACGTGACGTGTATCCTTTATACACCAGGGGACTGACATCTACGAATAGGTTTACCGCCATCAATAGAGATTGGATGGGCACCCACCCGTTTTGGGTCAATCTCATCCTGCATTTAAGCCCTCAGTAAATAGTTATAAAGCCATAAATAGCTCCTGATTGAGGAGCTGCATCCTCCTTCTCACGCTCATATAAATAAACACACACGCATTTGTGCTCAGTGATCTGTTCATGCACGTGCACATCAACACGCAAAGCCCACTCCCTAACATACAAACCTACACATGCATTAGAGCTTGATTTGCCTTTTACCCACAAGCACAAAGTCTGTCTATATTGTATCTCTGTTCAACATTTTCTCTCTAACACATACACACCACACAAATGTGCCTATTCCTGTCCTTGTTTATCTGACATGCTACATCAGAGCCCTGGCAGCCCAGGCTCCATTTAGATTTCCATTTATAGTGTTGAGAATGAATTATTAAAATCACTGGGAAATCTTTTTTTCGTCTCTCTTTTCATAAAATTGAGGTGAACAGAGAAATTACAATGACTCTAATCATTGCTGCAATACCCTGCTATTAAAACAAAAGCCACAAGCAGCTTGTGTGAGATAGAAAACCAGGTAATGAATGCATGGAGGGAAGGCAGACAATGGGCAAACCAAAGGCAGGGTTTTGTGAAATGGAAATTGAGAGACTGATGGGGACTTCTGAAAAGGCCGACCAGCGGAGACACACATTGGATGCACACTTCTGTCTGTTGGGGACAGAAGCAGAGAAGTCTGTTTTCAAGTAGACGCGTCATGCTGTTAAAGGCTGATGCTGCGTCTTTAAGGCTGTGTGAATGTTTACGGGAAGAAGGGTCACGGCACCACTCGGCAGCATGAAAACACACCTGTAACAACGATTTTCGATGCTTTACTCTCATCTACACTGCCATGCTTGTCTTTCTTCCTGTATATTGTTTATTACACACTGGTGTTACCTGAAACACCACAGGACATGGTGATATGCTTTTCTTTAAAGGTCTTATGATGGTAAGACAGCCATTTTCATGATGATCATGATTTTTAGGATATATCATATAGTGTACATACTGTATACATTTTCTATATGCCTTAGTTCAGTATTCTATAAGAGGACAGGTGCAGGTGAATCCAGAAAACAGGTTAGTGCTTGATTTCTGTTACTTAAAATATTGCTTCTTGTCCCTTTTAATGATTTCCCTGGCTTACACAGTTCTCTGCACACACACGCACAAGTTTAATGATTAGCTCAGGTGCAAACTCAGAATTTTGCACAAGTGTGCACTTGAGAAAATAATGACCTGCAGTCAAATTCACTGAAGCTGCCCACTCAGCCCATACCACTGTTATGGACTTTGCTTGACTAAGAAAGAAAATGCTATCATTAGCAAATCTATCAAGAAACTGGTTCATACCATGTCATGTGAAAGGCATCACGTCTCCAAAACAACAATAGCAATAATATTTAGCATTAAAAACATTTTAAAAATACATAAATATTCATTTAAAACTAATTGCAAATTATTAAATCCTTTGCTCAGTGCTTTGAATGTGATTTCAGTGGATCCTGTATTTTCTAAATCCCGCTCACTGACAAACTGACTTCATCTCACACAAAAGTTGGACGTGTTTTAAAGCGACCATCACAGAGACAATCAGGGTGTACCAGTGGTGCCAGGAAATCATTTAAATGTGCTAAAACAGATGGCCAGTGTGTACAATGTTTGCATATAAACAGGTTTTGGATCGTCGTGTACTGTCGAGCCAGAACAAACAGCAGGCGTCCCTCTCCAGTCTGCAGGTAAACATGCACAGTAAGTGCTGAGTCAGCCAGACATACTGTAGATGTCCAGGGATGTTGTAGAAATATTAGCATTCAGCTCTCGGTGCTTAAGGTTAATATGCTGACATAGCGAATAATTGACTTAATGCACTGAATTAATGCACCAGATCGCTAAAGACAGCTGGCTCTCATGCTGTGAGATTTCCAATAGTCACAGGTGTCACTGATTGAAAGAATGTCACTATCCGTACGAAACGCAGAGAAACAGAGGATCAAATCTGAAAAAAAAGGAAAAAAAATCTGAGAATATTAAACTGGGATACTACCGAATCTGAGATAATCTCAAGATAACAAAGCTCGTTTTCTCATGGAGTTTTCTCTCTCAACGGATTAATTCATACCGGTATCTTAAGATAATGGTTCAGGATACGATTCTCAGGATAGAAATTTAAGGAAAAAAAGGCAAGAATCCCTGACTTGTATTTACACAAAGTTTCACTGCAAACTAACTGGGGAATTACACTTGACGGAGAAGTAATTAAATACATTTAGTTGAGTTGTTTACAAAGCAGCTGTCTTTACTATGTCAATCTTTGATCTTCTTTTTGACAGCCTAAAAATATACTTTCTGTCATTTCTTTTTGGAGAAAATGCAAAATAGCTCAGAGACGAGTAAGGTAGTAAATTTTCTATTTCATCATGTTTCTTTATTCAGTGAGTTGCCTGAGGACAAGTTTTCAATTGAATCTTTATCAGCGTTAATCCTGAACAAAACTGAAAAGTGTGTTCAGACATTAAGGGTAATGCCTCAACAGAAAGACAAGATAAAAATATTTTTTACCATATTGAACTGAGGGACCAGTAAAACCAAGGTTTTAAATAAACTTGTGTGCAAAGTACTGGTGAACACATTGGGCTGTTTGACTCTCAATCTGCGTTAGCCCTTTGTGCAAATAAAAGTATGAACCTGAATTAAATCTTTATTGATGTTTTAATAAACGGACAGACTTTAGAAAGCAGAGACTTGTTAGTACCAACCTTAAGAGGAGGGACGGGCAGAGGCTTGTTGTCCTTGTCCAGGGAGATGAAGGTGAAGAAGGCAGAGACGGCCCGATATTTCCCTCTCTCTGCATCCACCAGTGAGCAAGCATCGACCAACACTTCAATTTCCATAGACTTGTTACTGACGAATGTGAGCCGCCCCGTCACAGTCACCACACAGCCTTGGGGAGGAAAAAGGTGAGAAAAAATTGATCATGAATTATGCTTGTTTTCAGTGTTATTAAATGCACGTAAGTATGCTGCCATAAAAGACATTTCATTGAGGAAGGGGGAACATTTCAAACTTCTTTCATCTTGATTTCATATAATTTCCCCAGAGCTCTTCAACGTCTTTATCTTTGGTTCAAGCTACTCCAACCTTCAGACATACATGAAAAATTAATTTTATCATTATTTAAAGTTTTCCAAAAGCAAAAAAAGAGCAGGCAAATTAGCTAGTGAGTTTAACAAAATAGTATTAGAAGTACTACTTTGCAAATATCTGACACTAAAATGATTTAAGTCCATTTAAATCACCCGAAAACACTTTAAAACATTTTAATTAAATAATGTGAGTTGAAATCAAACTGCAGACGCTCATGAATGATTATGCTGAACACAAACTGAACATGAAATAAGCAGGTATACTGACATAACGAAAATTTAGGACCTCCTGTTGCAATCTACTTCACACTGTTGCATCATGAACTTCCTGAAGTCTGCTCCTCTGTGAGAGTCAGCAGAGTGAGACAGGCCGATGATCTCCGGCTGCAAGAATTTAAGAACTGCAGCCAATCGATCTCTCTTACCTCGACGTTTTCAGACTAACAAAAAGAAGGACGTTTGAAAATAAAGCTTTTCATGTGCTAAGAGTGAGACAGAAAAGTTGTGAAATATATAAAAAGTAAAGTTGCATTAAAACATTAGTGTTTATAACCACATGTTAAGAGGACACATCATGTGCACTACTGTGGGACTACCTGTGTGCTACCTTGCTTTTGATTTCGACCCGAGCCCCGTCTTATCCATCTAATGTGTTCGACTCATCAAAAATGTGTGCTCCACTCCTTTTGTCACTGCAGATAGGTGGAAAAAACAGGCAACCAATGGTACTGGGCATTGCTGATGTGTTTCTTTATTCTCTTTGATGTGCCTGTACTGTATTATTACTGCTGTTGCCATAGAAACAAGGAGAGAAGGTGTTATCCCTGCGGCCTGAGACAGACATCGAGTATGTGACTGAGATCTTATAAAACAGTCGGTCATAAATAATAAAAGACATACATGGAAAGAGACAAAGTGACAAAGGGCTTTTATCAAAGTATGTGCAGTACAGTTTCTATGACAATTAGCCTCTTAAAAAAAACTCAACCCACTTTGAGTTTGAAAACTGATTAATCTTGGAAAAAACAACAATACTGATTGTTCAAATGATTAACGATCTCATTTTACATTTTCCTGACAAGCAGCCTCTTGCGGTCATGCAAATAATGGCTGGAGTCTCTGAGTAATAAGGCAGAAGTACAAAGAGCGTGACTTCGACAGAGAGATCGTGATTTGTTTTTGGTGTCCTGCTGGTAAGCAAAGTAATGTGTCATTTAACCATAATCATGGTTAAATTTAGCCTTAACCGAGTGTCCCAAGGTGATGATCTTCTAGACTGAAGTCTTTCTTTTTTACACTAAGTGGAATCCTTTAATACCATAGACATAAATACTAAAATGTTTAGAGAAACATTGACATAATTCCACAGGGGAATAGAGGAGCAGGTTGAAGGAAGTGTATGAAATGGATATGTCATTCCTGCAAGTGCACTTGTTACAGAATATTTTTTGCTAAATATCGTATTTCATTGATGTATATCATTTTAATTATAAAAAATGATATTAATTATATTAGTCATACTAAAACAAACTGCAGTTCAGTTCGAGGTGATAATACACTAAATGTTTTGATAGTTGTGCAAGTTTATGCGTCAGGCTGGCAGGACCAGAGAAAGAAATACTAATGCACACCTGCATTTGGCTGCACGACACAGAACCAAACATGAGTCTAAACTTTGAGACTGAGCATTGGCCAGTTTTTTGATGAGTGATAATAGGAACTGATTACTAATGTTATTCTGTCCTCTCTATTGGACAGGTGTTATGAAATGACATCACCATTATAAAATCTTATCAAGGTGATGTAATGAAAATCCAGCCCAAGTGCAGAACTGTGAAAACGTGATTAAGTGCAATGGTGATGCGGATGAGGTGCGGCAAACTGACCGTCCACTCATTTCCATGCATCTTTCAGTCTCATTCATGTCTGCAGGTAAACTATCTCTGACAAAGAGGAATTAGGCTCAGTGAAGTGTGCTCTGCTCAATGACATTACCCAAAAGAATTAGCCCTGATGAGACTGGGCAATTTTTAAAGACCTCCTTGATCAATAATTGATTCATGCAGAAAGTAGATCTTGGACTTGTGCATCATTGAAGGTCAGCTGCTGACATGAAAAATGGTCCCATCTCTGAGGAACTGTTTGATACAGTTAATCCTCTGTGAGGACGGTCCATGCCCGGGCTCCATGTTTTATGCACAAAGATGGGATCATAATACCTTTGAGCCATAGATTTGCTATTGTAGTTACCGTGTATACAGAGTTAAGGCTTTTCTATTCATCTTTTAACACCTGACACTTCTGACAACTTCTCCCAAAACACATTAGGCAGACGACTTTTGTTGCTGGGAATCAAAGAAAGTGTTCAGACACATACTGTACTGTACTGTTACTATTCAGCACAGATTCCAAAGTGTGGTCAAGATGTGTCTTAAAATAAGTCAGCTGTTTGCCTTAAAGATAGAATAGATTTTAATTTAAACTGTCACATGCAAATTTGTCCATTCTTCTCTATAAGGATCTTAAGTACTACTGCTCACTTTAGTTAGTAGTATGTTTTAAACCACATACACACTGTGACTAAAAACCTCAAATTTGATTTGATGGGTCAATGGTCGCTTTACAATGATTGCAACTAAAGGGCTCCTTTCCATGTAAATAGTAAAATATTACCCACAAACACTTTTGTTTTAAGGCTGGAGTGCCTTAAATCCCACAGATCAAGTTATGAAACAAAACCAAGAGGTTGATGTGTTTCCAGCATTCACACATCATTCATTCTGTCTGTCTTTATTTACTTGAGCAAACAATAGATTTAAATATCAAATTTGTACAAATCAAGCTGAATCAGTAAAAGGAAATTTAAAATAAATGAACAAGAAATCATTGTAAGAATTCATTTGGCAACAATGTTCCCTTTTTTCTCTCTCTCTCACCTTTAGCACTTTCTTCTCTGTCTCTGAAATCTACTTTCATCCAACATTCACCTTTTTAAGTTTTGTACCTTTCTTCTCATTCTTTGTACGTCTGGGCATTTTGCTGTAATGGATAATGGAGAAGAGCACTGACTGAACACTCCTGTGATACATCAATGGCCAGCACCTCGCTGACTTTGGTGCCAAATAATACACATTATTGTTCAGTATGACATCACAGTCCTTTACTTTTCGCAAAGTCCGGGGAGGGATGAAACGCTTCACTGAATAGGTGAGGAACAAGAAAAGACACTAATAAACAAGTCACTCATGAGTGTGACACATCCATTTTGTAATGTTTAAAAGACTCAATGTAATCTAGGCCCCACTCAGGCTGGAGTTAAATACTGTGGTTAACTATTGATATGTCTTTGTAAAGGAAAATCTGTTCATTTCAGTGTGGCATTAATGCTTTGGTCTCACACGGTTTAGGATTTGTTGTCATAGTCAAGGAAATCTAAGCAACACACAAGCCTGCATTTAATCTTAAAATATGCAAAAGAAAAGTGCTGCAGACAAAATAATCTTTTCTGTCTTCAAGAGCAAAAGTAAAACTGTGTTGCAACATACTGGAACTCACTAAAGGTTTTGCACACTGTCTGCATGTTTGACTGTACATCAGAAAGGGGCCGGGGCCTCTTGAAATATAACAGGTCTGTGGACAGCTTAAAATGTTTATAAAACAGACATTATAAACAGTAAATTAGGTGACAAATGAGGTGTGAGGTAGAACAAGATAAGAAGACACAATAGCAAATGGAATAACGAAAATTAAAATCACATCACATTCATTTAATTATAATTGCTTAATTTACAGCTAGTTTTATTATTTTCATAACTGCACACATTAATTGCAACTGCAATTACTTTCCAAATTGTTTCTTAAATGCATCAGTTAGTTAAATGATTAATTAAGCCCTTCTGTAAGTACTACTATTGGTACACAGCCATAGTGTGATGCTTCGCACTTTGCTTGTTTAATGACATTTTGGATTTCTTCTTCTTTTGCATTGATAACGCTTGAAACCAAATATCGTTTTAACTAATGGTACCATCATTCTCTGCATTTCAGTGAATGAAGAATATTTGTTAGGCAGCATCATGATTATGGTGGCAGGTAACATATGGGATCTGTATTGAGCTCTAACCCTGCAAATGATGACAATTTAAGTTGCTTTAATCTTTTTGAAACTCTCAGTTTTCTGGAGTTTAAATTTGGGTCCTCTGTCTTTTTTTTTCTCTCTGCTCCACCGTGATTTTCTGTTGCTGACACCACATGACTGAAAGTCTGTGCAATTAGTTAAGTGGGCTGTTCAGGCTACACAGAGCAGGACCTCCAAAAACTCATAAACAAATCATCTGAACATCCTCCACATCAGCCATATACAGACACAGACCTCAGCCTGTTTAATGTTCTGGGCCTTACCTTCCCATCTCACTGTATTAAGTGCTCATTTAGTCTGTGTGTCTGGTGGTGTGTGGTCCTTTAGCAGGTTTGAATTGCACATGCATCAGTTAAACATTCTCAAACTCGTCAGTGTTTACAGCAAAGTATTTGTGGGCACCTCTGATATATTTTCCACTTTCAGTTATCAACAGTCCTTTCCAGGAGTTATCTTACAATGAACTACAGCTTTCTTTCACTATTAGCCTCCAGTTTGTTACAGGATACAAATTAACTTCAAAAGTGAACAATATCACTAAATGGCCGAGGACAAAAACATACTGCTGATATGTTTGTACAGTATGAGACAGCCAAACCCTTAAGATCCTCTGGAGCTAACTCATTTGCTGTTCAGAGAATAACAACAAAGATAGGTGAGGCTACATTAAGTTAGTGTGGACTACACATTACCAGCAGATCTGAGGTCTGTCCCCAACACTGACTACCTGCAGGATCAGGTTCAAACCCCTCCTGCTGCCTTCTAAAGATGTGTTTATCGCCTGTATCTATCTATTTATATATTCATCTACCCGTGATTGTCTATCATTTTCCACGTGTTTACATTTTTGATCACATCCTTTTTAGACTGACTCTTTCAAAGTCAACCTTTTCATTTTAAACAAAAGACTGTTTAGACAAAGAAAGTGTATGGACTGTGCTGTATAATTTCATCTGTCCTTTGCCTTTGCCCACAATGCCTCTCAGCCAGCCTACGAGGTCTCCTTGTATCCAGCTGATTTTTATGGTTTAGTGGGGAAATCGTAGTAATCGTCATCATCAGGGCCTTTTTTCCCTGATTTTAGTTTCCCAAGCTGGTCCTGCCATCTTAGCCAGGATTGACAGCCAACCACACCAAATAACCCTTTGACTTAGTATCACTTGTCTTTAAACACATGGTGGGCTATGGTAGCAGCAGCCTTCTTGTGAGGTCATTCTTAAAGTCTCAGTTCAGGACACGATAAGTGATCTTTTGTTAAGCTAATGATAACATTACGATTGCAATAAAATGAAAAACAGATTCAGATCCAGTGGTGCAGCCTACAATGCCGATAGCTGTTTTTGAGGTGCTTTTTGTTTTGATTCTTGACCATTATTTTCATAAGCATACCTCTTGAGTTTTTTGGTCTGACCACCTTAAGCAAAATGGGAAATCTACTGGTGACATAACACCTAAGTCACTGTGGAAGCCAGGGGAAATCATGTCACCAGCACCTAAACTCAGAGGACAGACAAAGGCAGCATCTGAGGCAATCTGTGCCATCCAGCTTTCAGAGTGAATAACCTGCTCAAACAAAGTCACCTGTATTTGAAAATACATGTACTGTAAGTGACGCAGACTTACAGCTGGCCTGGCACAGTTGTGCTGAGCTGTGAAGTATAAATTGTTTTTGCCACTTCATAATTCATCAATGGGGAGAGATGTAGCTGGTCCTTTGGTTACACCATGTCCCGAGGTAATCATAACATCTCAAAGTTAGCACTGCATGTCTGGATCACGTCATGGATCACATACACAGATAACACAGACACTGGGCAGAGAAAAATTGTAACCTATTAACGTAATATACTGTCCTACTCCACTTTGAAGAGACTGCTTTTAGTCACTTTTAAAATATTTAGATTGCGGGAAAAATACTCATGAACAAGACAAATGACCAAACTGTAGTGACAGTGTTCTCATTATTAATTAACCACATGTTTTTTGGTCAATAATCATACTATGAAAACACATACTGTGTTTATTCTTTGAAATTTTCTCTAATGAACAGTATTTTATAATTACTAAAAGACAAGCATAAGAAATCTGTCCATTACTCTAACACTCCTCTTATTTTGTCTGTGGGTGTGTATCCAAAAGAGACTATGTTTGTTACTACTTGGATTTATGGACTTTATCTTTGCTCTCGACTGTAACAAGCAGTTTGGATGAACTTTGCTGGCCATGCTGTGTTGTCAATAAAAGCCTTAATCCAGTGTTGAACTTTCAGAATGGAAAAGCATCAATATTCTGAGTGGACATTTTTCCCGATTAAGATATCAAAGGCTAAGTGGATAATGGTGCTGTCAAATCCTTAAATGGACCTGAAAATAAGATTCTTAGAACTCCTTATGGAAATCTCAACCTCGCAGACTGAAAAGCATACAGCATAAAGGACTTTTCACTTTACCAGCAAGGAAAAATCTTGGTAATGGAAAAACATTCAATCATAACAATGATGTGTTTTTCCAGATGTAGCAGCAGCACTACAAAACACAAGTGTTCTTGATTAGCAACAGTGTGACAACTGTTAACGTTGGCTAGCCCAATTTAAAACAGCACTGTCTGAGTCTGAATTTATAGACTGCTGAGTTTTTCCACAATAACATGTAATTGGATTTTTAGAGAGTGCAGTTCCTTAATAGGTAAAAGGCAAAAACAGCATTATGAAAGGTAGAGACACTGCTTCCTGTAGCCTCTTATCAACAATAAAGTACATGTTTTGGGGAGGTACATAACAAATCATTCAACTCTGGACATTTTGATGTAGTAAGGACTCAAAGCCCTCCATGTATCCCTTACATCATTCTCACCTTTCTTGATCTTGCGGTGGAAGTTGATGGCATCCACAGAGGCAGTGACAATGTTGGTGCTGCAGTGCCGAGCTGCCACAATGCCGGCGACCTCATCCATCAGCTTCATGGTCACACCTGTTCCAGACACACACAGTTTGACTTTAGTAACACACCGGAAGATTATTTAGATATTTTTATTTAATCTGATTTGTTTTCTTTGTTCTGTGAATACACTGTGGCTCTCAGCATTGTAAAGAACAGGTAACATTACAGTGACTGGTTAGTCACAACATAATGTCACAAAATAGCCTCCAGTAAATTGATTTGTTTGTTCCACTGGTAACTGTGCATGTTACTGCCGGAGCCCCGGTCCTCCTTGTTCTCTCCAGTCTTGCAGGTTCCTCACTGATTCCAGGTTGTGGTCCACCTGTCTGAGGTTCACTGGCCTGGTTGGGGACGTGATCTGTGTCTGTGTTATGGAGAGAAGGTCGAGTGGCCCAGAGCACCATCCTTATATGAGGACATCTAGAGATGCACCTGGACTCACAGACTCATTTCCATTACCTGTGTTACCTCACCTCATACATGGACTAAACCCATGAACTCAGCATGTATAATTCCCTATGTAATATGATCTTCTCTGTACATGTGGCATCTATTGTCACGTCTGTCCGTCCCAGGGAGAGTGGATCCCTCATCTGTGGCTCTTCCTCAGGTTTCATCTTCTTTTTCCCCAGAAAGGTTTTTTTTTAAGTTTTTCCTGACCCGGTTCGAGGGTCTAAGGACAGAGGGTGTCACAACTGTACAGAATTGTAAAGCCCTCCGAGGCAAACGATGTTTGTGATTTTGGGCTTTAAATAAATAAATATGATAAATTTGTTTTTTTGAACTGCAGTTGTAACACTTGATATAAGGCCTGCTGATTCTACCTGAGGAAAAAGGTCAGTGTAAATTCGCAACTGATACAATTTCCTCTTTCCACATTGTTAGTAGTTATCATATTACTTAATATTCTGAACATACAGTATGGGTCCACGGCAAATGAGCAAACACTATCTCATAATGAAGTGGATCATTGATGGCCTCCGTCCAGGGAAAACAAGCTTTTAGCTATATCCAATAATAAATGTATTATCTTGTCCCTGTTATATAAACAGTACAACAACATAAGGAAGTTTGATACAGTCCAGTGCCAGTAAGTGACCCTTGAGCTGAGACTGAACCAACACTGACTTGATGACTGTGCATTTGTGTAACTTCTTGTATTCAAACAGCAACTTGTGGTGTTCTGCACTCCTGCGATCACCAGTGAAACATCACATTCACTTAGTCTTTAAATCAAAACAAGCCTTTAAGGATAAATGTAGTCATTAGGTTGGAGGGATTCGTGTTTGAGACACTATTTCACTGAAATTAGGTAGTTTGAAGTAAAAGCTAATGAGTTTCCTGATGCAATTAGAAAACTATCCACCTCCAGCTAAATTATGAATGAGTCTCATTGCCATTTCCTCAACATTATCTTCTCATTCTGACTCATTAGTCCAGTCTTGATAGTGTATCAGCTGACTGCTACCAAGAAGTTTTTGCAGTAGTAACAAATGTTATGAATATATCAATACATTGTACTGAATGTATGTGAAATCCACAATAATGTCAATAATTTAAGTTTACCTCTTAAAATTACTATAAAAGCCTGTTTTTGTTCCACTCTGAAAAACTCTTTTTTACACTTTTGCAGAAAACAACATTAGTCATTTGTTTTAATGTTTAAATCAACTTCTGTTAAGATTTTCCTTAAAAGCGTCCTTACACAGTTGTGCGAATAATGACTGTCCTCTCTAGGTAGCAAAGACTTAAATAGAAAGGTAAAGCTGCACAAAAGGTCTCAGGATGTGGTTGGTGTATTGTGCGTTCAAAGTATGTGACTTTGAAATATAAGAGAGATGCTTATTGGGTTTCTTCATGGGAAAATGTTTAACATTCTCCATACAAAAACCAAAGTGTAAAAACATTTAACCAGAGCGCTCTTACCTTAACCTGAATAGAGTCTTTTAGTTATCTTGACTCAGCTAGTCCTTCACCATTGGAAGCAGATCACAAATGTCATCATCATATCAATGAATCATTTCATCTATGGTGCAAGTACTGCTTGAAGCACTTTAAGGTAACTAACAGAGTTAGATACTTGTGTTTCCTGTATGTGACCAACATGTTTAGGACAGTATTGTCAAAAATAGTGTGCTTGTAAGTATTTGGAACAAAATGGGTGTCTACACGGACAACATATATGGGATTACGCTGCAGGAGAGGTCTGAGAAGGGGATCTAAGCTCACTAAACAGGTGCCTCAACAAACACGAAAATGGAGCACATCTGGAGAGGACACGCTGACTGTTGAAATGTTAGTTGCTGCATGTTATTAAAAGTTGCATTTCTGACTGTGTGCTCAACATCTCTTGGTACTTTGATAATTTATAACCTCCCATGTAAACGTATCACAATGGGAATCCATTGTGAGTGAAATGAATCCAGGCTTCTCTGTGTAAGAGATTAAACTAAGAACAGCCACCTTGCAAACCTACAGAAGGTGAGTATTTGATACAAAAAAGATACATCATTTCTTTTAAGATGTGAGAACACATCAAATAATCTCTGATCAAAAAGTTTTCAGAGCACTTTGCCAATTCTCACACTAAAGGCATGTAAATGATTGAAGATCAAGGAAGCACAGAAAATCAAAGTTGCTGATCACAATAAGGCTTGAGATCCAGGGGGGAAGGCTAACAAAGTGGACACCGAGGAATTCACTGATCTAGACCTGCATTTGTCTGTGTGTGCCACAAATACAGCTATGGCAGCTTGTGTGTTGTGTGAAGGAAACAGTTGTTTGTGGGTTTCTAACAGAAAGTGGGACATCTTGTGTGGAGTGGGTGGGTTGGAGATGAGAGAGGTGAGGAAGCGGGTGGCATCTGTTTCTCATCTCGGAGAAAGTGTGTGTTCATGTGTAATGCGCGCATGTTCGTGAATGTATGCTCATTTAAAGATATCCAGACTGTTCTCTAGACACTCCAGTTGCCCCAATCACTCCCTCTGAGTTGCTTTTTGTATCTCTCATGCTACAGAAAATCAATAAGTCTGCTTGCTGATGGCTGGTTCGGCTCCCAGAGGCTCCTACCATCTGCACTATGTGGCTCTATTTATGACAGCCAAATGTGTGGGAGTACTAACAGAATGTGCTGCTTGCTCCCAAATGCAGCATTCAATGTAAAAGAGGGCCTGCTGAGTTGATTAAGAATTAAACATGCCATTACTCTGACATCCTCTTATCCCAAATGGCCAGAGCATTACTTCCATTTTATTTTGCTGATAATATTGATATGTACAAAATTGAGTTTGGAAAGTTAACTTTTTTTCTGTGCAAGTTAAAGATTTCTCACAGGTAAGAAAAAAAAAAAAATTAAATTAAATTTCCAACAGGATATTTCAGCAAGCTTTGACTTTGATGTGAAAGTGTGAAAGTGACAGATCTTTTGCTCCATCACATGAAAGGCTCCATCATCTTTAACTCAAATCAAAACCCTGTTGATCGGGGAAATAAATCCAATAAAAGGTCTCTCTGGTTAAGGCCGACCTGGCCACAGTTTAGAAAGGTGACAGCAACATGTCAGGCTTAAAGTGTGAGCATGGAAATACATCTCTTCCTCCCTAAAGCCTGTTGTGAGGCATTTTCCAAAATGCATCTTGTTTTTCCCCCATCTCTGTTATGTTGTGAAAATTGATGGGATCTCACCTAAGATTGAAAATTTCCCCTGGGTACAAGGCACAGCAGGCTGCTGCTATTCAAAGCCTTGAGTGGTCGTGTCTGAACATGTAACACTTAATGATGATGGATCATGACCTGACAAGATGATGAAATTGACCATAAATGCTGCGTTATGGTAAACTGAATCTAAACATTTCAATTAAAAAAGACATTGATCTGATCATCTCATTTATCTACAACGCTGACTTAAGGACACTGACAGTGAGCTGGGAGGAAATGTTGAGCTTATAAAATTTGGGATGGGAGCAAATTGGTGCTACAAAAATGTCATTTTGCATATTTCTCATGATGACTACTTGAATGTGAAATGGCTTACTCTTAGTGACAAACCCACAGAGAATTATAAACCAACTCTGCAGTTCCCCTCAAGTCCAAGGACCTCAGCTTTTGGCTAACTGTTTTACTACTTTGGCTCACTCTCACCCATGTCATTGTTTCCCACAAAAAGTTTTTAGTTAATAAATGCTAAATTCTGAGCTTCTTAGATCTAAAAAATACTAATGGATTGGCTTAGTGCATACTATCCCTGACATTAATTGATAACCATTGGGGCACCACAGTCTGTTTCAACTGCTTCTAAGAGGCAATATTTTAGGGAAATCTTTTGAATCAAAATTATTTTGCTTTTAAAATAATATCAAGGCATTTAATTACAGTCTGCAAAAAGAATCTATTGCACTACTGTTCCTATTAAATCCATAACACAGGAATGTTATTAACAAGTAGCATTAAATACGATGAGCCAACTGAGCCAGATACGCTGCAAAAAAACAAAACAAATCTTATATATATAATAGTTTTTTTGTCTCTATCTGCTGCAAAACAGAAGACGACAGTAGCAGTAACGAATACAGCGATCACCTCTATTAATATCACTCCTAAGAGTGTTTATCTCATTTGGTCTTCCATTGGGAAAGTCACTTTTTTTCCATTTCTCTGTGAGGGCATGAAGGCTTTTATCAGAATGAAATGACCATTAGAGGGTCATTCGGGGTAAATAAAGGAATCATAAGGGATGGAGAGAAAGCCCCGCTCAGCATGCCCTGGTATGAAGTGAATGCTAATTTGCTAAATGGCTACTCTGGAACAGTTGAGACTACCCTTTTATGACATGACATGAACTTTGTGACTTTGCAAGACTTGGTTATTTGTGGTTTGCATTGTGAATTTCTGCAGGACTTTGAGACTGAGTGGAGCAGCGAGTGAGCTCCCATGGTTTTGTTCCCCGGCTCCCCTGTGTTAGCTGCTCTCCAGATGCCTTGAAAAAACGAGGCCGGTGGGTGCGGGGGGATAATTACCCAGTTTGCTCATGTTCTTCACTTTACCACACTCCCTTAGAGACTTCCCACGGCCCAAAGAGTGACTATAATAAGTAAAAAGCTGGAAGTTTGAATCTTCGAAAATACTGTTATTTAGATACTTAGTTCTGATGGCAGAGCTGAGAGGCAATTATGTGCAGCGGCCGATAAAGATCTAAACTGTTGGAATTTTATTTGCTTATTTTTCCTCACCACACATTTGTCACATTGTGGGAGAAAGCTTTAGCAATTCTCCAAAATGGGTCATTAGCATTCCTCATCATCAGCAGCACAGAGACAGTAGATGAAAAGTCAGATGTCCCATTTCATGGTAGAATAGTCACATTTTATTGAGCTGTTAAGGGGATATGAAGGACAAATGTGGATGTAGAGAATTATGGTCTGAATTTTAAATTGTGTAGTGTAATGTGTTTTTTTTCTAAAACCTCAGTTAATCTTCACCCAGTTTTACTTATGTTGCCTCACCTTTAATCAGTATCTTCCAGATTAGGAATCAATGAAGTTTACATGTAATGGAAAAGCGGTCACAGTCACAAGCCCACAAAGGATTGTTAAATATTTATTATTAAACCTGACTCTGCAATTTTGTGAGTTTTTAAAGCTCCCTCGGCTCAGTGACTTCAGAGTGTATTACTATGTAGTTTAGTCTCAACACTCCCATCGTTTCCAATGGCAGACAGCCTTTTTCAGCAAAAATCCTCAAAAAAAGACAGATAGTTTCCTCAGGAGCTGGTACAAAGTACAGCTAAAGGGACAATAAAAATTAGATTTACATCAGGTGGACAGAAATACAACTCCAGATGAATCCTAATGGTGCCCTGTGTCCCGGATGTGTAAATCAGCAACTATTTACTGATGTCAGCTGTAACAACTTTCAAAAACAATTATATGTCAGCCTGTAACTTTCTGTTTTTTGTGGAGTTCTTCTGCCCTCAAGTGGCCAAAAATTGATTAACACAGGTTTGAAATGTTTAAAGGGGAGAAAAGCATAATTCTAACCTTCCCCTTTTTTATCTCTGAACATAATGCAAAATGTAACTGCAAACAAGCTCTATTAGTTTCTTTTCAAAAGTGACAACCTTACCTTGAAACCTGCCTACTGCCCTCATGATCCATGTGCGTGGATCTTGCAGACATATGGCACTTATTTCACCCAAAGCTCCAAAGATAGCGTCTGTTCATGTTCATATCACACAAGAATCATTGTGTAGGAAATTCAATTCTGGTGCGCTTGAAATATGTGACTGAAATGTCCCAGTGGCAAAATCAAGTGAGGACTGAACTGTCCTTGGGTACTAAAGATGCTTGTCTTTATTAATCACCACCATCAGTGCAACTGTTAATGCAACTCCTGCAAAAACCCCTCTCCTTGTACAGTCGATGTAAAAGGTTGAAGTAAGGCTCAATGTGAGACTGCAAATGAGGACAATCCAGGCCAAAACAGCCCTGGGCATGGCGTTACACATTCACAGGGTGACATGGCACACTATGACTCTCCCTTTGCCGTAGGGTGGGAACTCAAACGCAGAGTGGGGGGCGGGGTGGTGGTGGTGGGGGGGTGGAGTTGGTGTGTATAAAGAGGAAAGACAGCTCACTTCAAATGGGGAAAAAAGGGCAATTAGTAACCAAGTCCCTAGTACAGCCCAGTTGGCCACGGGGCAGAATACCTCTGTGATTAGATTCCTTCTGATGATTTCCCCAAATCTTCGCAAACAATGCTGTCCACCGGCAACAGGCATGAGAACAATGATGGGAGTCTTCCAGGCAGCTCTTGTCGCCCATCAACTCTGTCTCCTTCAAGCCCTTTTAATTAGAACCAGCTCAGACACAGTACACTACGCAAGGCACCCACTGATGTAGGGACGAGACCAAGGGATATCGACGGCAAAGCATCCGTGACCTCTGCCCTCATACATATTCTCTCATCACACATACTCCTATCCTCTATCTTAGTCTCTAATTCTTCCCTCTCTTCCCTGTTCTTGCCCTACTACTTAGCTTTATCAATTCCCTTCTCTTTCTGCCCTTCTCATCCCCTTCCCAACGAGTACTTTAATCATGGACAGTATCAAATGGCTCAAACTGCCTCCTAATGAGCTGTTACTATAGAAACAGCTCCTTTTAACATTACTGCCATGCAGCAACCCACCCACATCCTCTTAGAAAGTCCAATAAGCTGCATTTTTCTTTTCTTTTTTTTTTGTATATTTTACAATTCCAGCTGTGGTGAGCTTTACGGAACACCTTAACAAACTAGTGTGAGGCTTTAAGTTCTGCAAATTGCAAGCGAGCGCTGTCATGGTTACTGTTAAACTGTAAGCTCCATGCACACCACAGGCCTGGGAAAATCACTGAGATACAATTCCTGTAATGGAAATTCTGTCAGATAAAAGGCTTTCAGATAAAATGCACCTCTGGCTGTGATTGTAAAGGTCATTGGCTCCTGCAGATTACTTTTCTAGATGTAGAACTAGGCCTGCGTAACAGTAATAATCATGGCAAATTTCTGTTCTCTTTTTAACTGGGCGATGTTCGTTTCACCACTGAAACATCCGCCTCATTTTGTGTTTGGATAATATAAGCTTGTTAGCAACGTATTATCCCCCATCCCCATTACCAAGAAAGTTATTATGGATGTGGTGGCGAGTTGCCATCACTTTCCACACATCTGCAAAAGTGTACTCTTACCATCCAGCTGTCAAAAATCTGAGATGCTAAAAATATGCATATGCATATGCATTCATCTAGACTTGTTTTAGGTACTACTACACCTAAAAAAAACAACAACTTATAAATCTATCTTATGCAAACATTAATGAAAGAATTACCAGCCAAACTAAACAGGTATAGTAGTTATAATCTTTTGGTTGGACTGAATGGTTGGACTATTGTTAAGAAAATGTATAATTTGCAAAACTGATATGAAATGTGCCCCCATCAGGTGTGCTGGGGCTTCTTCACAATTTTAAGGCCCCATGAGCAAAGATAATAGTATAATTGTCTTGATATGAATAACAAATATGTTCCAGACAGCTCCGTGTGCCCATTTTTGCCTGGTGTCCTCTGCCTCAGGCTGAATCTGCATCATTAGACCAGTGACTTTGCATTTGTGTAATCTAACAGACTGGTTTCCCATTTACAAAAATTAAAGGACGCACAAGCAGCTAAGGAACAGAAAAACACATTGTTGTTGATTTGCACTTAGAAAAAAATTCAAGTAGCTAGACAACAAAATGATTGTTTTTTTTAATTAGCAAATATAAAGACAGTTTACAGTATGCCCTTAAATTGATAGGCAATTGACAGCTCTCTCTCTCTACACACACACACACACACACAAAGTCAAACACAGGCCTTGTTACACCATCTTTGAGTTGTTGTGTAGAATCAATTTGGTGCAGGTCGTTAAAGTTGGTGCCTGTTCTCTCTCATATTGATCTTCCGTCAGCGTTTAGTACAAGTAAACAAACTCTCCATTCTGTTAATGACTGGTTTGAACGTGATAAGACTGCTCTGATGTGTTTTTGGTTGGGGGTCATTGAAGCTCCTCAGACTCAAATATACAATATGGCTGTGGGATTTGCTGCACATATCACAATGACCATATTGAACTACCCCCACTATCCACTTTCACGGATATAATTGGAACACCTCCACCCATCCAAAAACAGATAAAACTATGGCAATTTTATGACTATTGTTTTTTTTTTGTGACTTAAAATGTACATATACACTTATCACACAGAGACCTTTAAATAGTTTAGACAAAACGTGATTGTAGATCAAGTTTCCTATAGTTTAGGATTGTGGTGGCAATGTGGTCAATAGTTGCTTCCCCAAGCACTCTGACATTTGTGGGTCTGTCTTCCCTGTAGATGTGAGTTTTCAGGCACATATATAGTGTTATTTTAGGCTCTAATATCTGCTATTGGTCAGCCAGGCCACTAACCATGTACAGATTATAAGTGACACTTATTTATTTTTTTGAGTACCTTCAGTGTGTTTTCATTTTGAGATTCTTATGTGTGATTTGGCTGCTGTAGCTTTGCAAATTCTTTGGGCATTCACAAAGCACAACACTATCAATTCATATTCAGTCTACCGGTGTAGGAGCCTGGTTTTCACTTGAATGTTCACCTAAATATTCAAATTCACGAGTCCTAAAAAAAAAAGTAAAAAGTTCCACCAGTGCAGCTGATTCAGTATCACAGTTCTCAATCGATGCTGATTCTGGAGGAGAGAGGAGTAGAGGTAGAGGTAGTGGAAGCAATCCCCTCGCACACACATACGCACACTCCCAACAAAGGTCGATCACACAAGCTCCAGTGGACATATCCCTGTCTCCCTGAATTCCTCTGTCTCAGGCAGTGACATGTTTATATACCCACTGAGCATTGATCAGAGCAGAGGGCAGATAATATAGAGCCACAGTGATGGATGTGTTCCCTTTGCTCAAGCAATCCCCGGCTCACATCATGCATTAAATCTACCACTTTAAAGCTACAAATCTGTATTTTCACACAGACAATCATACATACAGTAGATACATACGAGGAGATTTCACACTCGTGCACAGAAAATGAAAGAAATGGTCCACACAAACACAGAGAAAGCACACACATGCAAACTGACAGCCACTAGCTAATGATTTTTAGTGTGCATGGATGAAAAAAAGAAAACTTAAAAGTATCTTGAACATCAAATCTTCAGAACAGGGCAATTCAGTACACTAACTGTAAAGGACGCATCATAACATCTTAAATGTGCATGTAATTGTTTATTTTGGTCTATTTGTTTTAATCAGACTGCAGTGGTGTCCACCTATGGCAATCAGCTGCTGTTTCCATGGAAACGTGTGGTACGCTTCCTTAGAACATGAGGGAAGGAGGAGAGCGAGGGTAGAGAGAAAGGAAGAGAGGACATGAGATAATGAGGAGAGGTGGGCAGACAGTAAAGAATAAGCAACAAAAAGGAATAAGAAAAAGACTGTTGGGCATTGTGGGGAGCTCAAGTCAACGTTTCTGATCCTCTGATCTTTCCAGCATTTACAGAAAGGCTTTTGTTCAACACTTTGGAGACCTTCATTAAATACCTAGGTGTCTATCATTTGAGGAGCAACTGTTCAGATGCAGGCCATGCGTCCACAACAACTGGCACTGTCAACATTTGGGGTATTTATCGGAAATGTTTTTAGCTAAGGGCAGTCTCCTTTCCTACTCTCAAGCAGTGTGTGTGTGTGTATGTGTGTGTATAGAACATAGAACATATATATATATATATATATATATATATATATATATATATATATATATATATATATATATGTTCTGACTTACGGTGCTTATTATCTATTTTTGTTGCGTTTTGTGGGATCACTTTTTGAAATATCTGTCCTTAAACACCTGCTGCCACCGTGAAAGAAATGATTGTGCTACTCAAGTCATTGACAAATTACATTTGATAACAGCAACTTGTGTTTCCAGAAAATTTCAGTTACTCTGGATCATCCACAGACCTTGCTTTAAACATTTATCACTGGGACTATTTCCTCAGCAGAAGGTTGTTTGGATGAAAACAATGACGCTCATCTCGAAACCTTGGCAAACGATCTGTCTTGATACCACAAGTGAGAAGATATGTTAGCAGGGTATGTTATTTGAGGACACATAATAGAGGAATGTGACGCCCACACGATGAAGAATGGGATCCCGCACGACTGTCAAATAATTCCTGACCAAACAGATAGCATAGATGTTGACACAACTGTAGTAGCCTGCATTAGCATCAGTGACATAACTGTCAACTCTCTGGCTGGGTGGATGTGGTGGCATCTATTCACTCTGCTATTACCATCTGCTGTCAGTCAGTCAGGACGCATCAATGGAATATTTAAAAGGATCTAAAGAGATGGTGTTTCATAGAGAAAATCATTGACAATTGTTTGTCAGATGCATACCTATCCACTGTTTCAGTTTACTATATGAAAACGTGTACATGTATGTTCTTGAATGTTCAAATGTTTGTGTATGTGCTTAATGTCTCCTTAGGCTCAAGGTAAGTAGGCCACTTCTCTACATCACAAAATGGGGAACATACAGTACGTGAATAGCCCAGAAGTTTGCTTTTCTCCAACAAGAGTATAGAGAGGGGGGTAGTGAGAGTAAGATGCGGTACGAAAGCGAAAGCGAGCACCCTGGCTGCCTGACCTGACTCGGTTATGTAAACAAAATAAGTGTAGTGAAAGCAGCAGCAGTGAACAACAGGGAACATTGTCTAATGAGCAATGGCATGTACGGAGACAGAGCAGCAGAGCAGCAGTGTGTGTTTGTGTGTGTGTGTGTTCTAAATGAATACCTGCCTGCTTGTTCCACATTTGATTTTTAATTGGACAGATTTCTCAGCGAGCTCACCAAATTAAAAAGGCAACCATGACACGTGCGACACTTAATCTCTCCCTCCTCCTCTCATCCTGCCATCCAGTCCTGTCTCCTTTTCATTGCCTCTTGTTCTCAGTCAACATCTGTCTTCTGTTTTTCCTCCTCACTATCTGGTGTCTCTCTGATGACCTCTTTACATAGCTGACCTCAATAGAAATGGCAGTATGAGGCAGGAATACCCTGCCAGACACAGTATACCTCGACTAATAAAAAGCATCTGTTCTGTGCTGATAAAATGCTGGATTTGTTACAGATGCAGCCAGAATGGTTTCGAGTGATATTTTCCTTTTTTTTATGTTGTGTGGGACAACAGATAGTCAACAGGTTTTTGGTTACGGGCGGCTAGACAATCAAATCTGGATATACACTAATTAAATTAATGGTTTATCTTGCTTTCAATCTTAGTTTGTTGCTTTCTGTACAAACTGCACTCAAAGGACTGTGTCTATGTCTATGTCAACAACACCAACAACAACAAAAAAACAACAGGAAGCTTTTTGCCTGCAAAAAAAATTTAGACAATTATTAAGGATTTGGATGTGCATAGAGTTCTTCAATTGATTGTCTTTTGTGAATATGTGCAGAAGAAATGTTTTCACTTTTTGCAAGAAAGGAGCCGCCAAATACCTCTTTTTGGAAGCACCATCAAAATAATGAAATCCTTTTCTACTTAAAGATGACTGAACGGACCCAGACAGAAATTTTAACGAGGTCAAAAGACGAGTCCCAGAGGGACAATTTAAGTCTGAGTGGCTAGCTTGTCAGCGAAGCACAGAATTGGAAACGGCATCAGTAGTATAAATTTGCTGTTAGAAAGACCTGTTATTTCCCATTTGTTGTTCTAGTTGTCTATTTCTTGCTTCGGCCTTGTCATTCAGTTCTTCACCATTACAGCCATGCTCATAACTGCACCGAGTGCTGTCAATGCAACAGTGCGAGCGGTTATTTCAGTGACGCAACAGTGAACACATACACACAAACAGAGAACAATTGCTCACTACGACCGAGTGTTCACACGCACTCCCAAAAACTGTGAAACATTACAGAACAACAAATTTCTATTTCTCTCACTCATCCATTCACTTAGGAGAACATAAGTACTAAAAGCCATAAAATTCCTTCTCAAGGACATTTCACTTTGGATTAAATTCAGCAGTATTTCTTCCTCTGTGCCTCCGTTGTGTTGCCACAGGACACGCTGTCCCAACGCAGTCTGGGGATTTATGCCTAGGGCTATAAAACTGGGAGGAACCTTGTCGGCGATTCATAAACAAAGCGCTGAGGAATAATGGATTAATGTAGATACTGTAAACACACTTGAATGCATAATGTTTACTGTAAATGTGAGTGTGAAATTGTGAAATGTTTCATCCCTGCTTACAGATGTAAGTCTTTACATCAATTTATACGTATCTATTTCTTCTTCTTCTCCTACAATTCTCTTCACACCACCTTCTGTGTATTTCAGCTACTACTTCTGTCTGTTCACTGCTGTTGGTGTTTCATGTTTTTCATCCTCTCTCCTGCAGGATTTCCATACTGTAGTGAGGCCATGGAAGGTCAGGTCCTGCCATGAATACCAAACAGTCTGACGCTGGTCATAAGCTCTTTGTTTCACGTGTGTGAGAATGACAAAGAAATCTCACATAAGGAAACACCGCACTTTCACACAGATCGTAAGCAGCTATTAGTAGCAGATCAATCACACAGTGTCGTTGTGCAAAATCTAAAGCTGTTGCAAAATCTTATTCTGCATTGTCCTGAAAAAGTATGGGAATATCTGATACATTTTAGATCCATGTTTCAATGAAGTCAGTATAGTATAGTATGTCTGTTACTTTGAACATCTCATTTTGACATTTGGGTGTGTAACGCCAACATTTTCATTTTCAGGAGTTTGAAGCAGAATCAGCCACGGTGTATAAAGAACACATAAGGTTTGTAGCCATCATGGTAGACTTACAGCATATTTCCTGTAAGCTTGTTGCAATGAAGCTTCCTTGTACAGACAAATATATACAATGAAATATATACACTGAAATCAGTCTGCAGCCTATTCTTCCTGCTAACAGAGAGTACTGAGTAGTACAATACAATCAGTGGCCCCTACTATGAAAAGGTAAATGCAGCACATTGGTCGGCTTAATTGAGATGAGGAATGGCATACACATTTAGCATACACATTTCCATGCACCTCTCACTGCATTTTAGAAAATATTTCAGGTAATTAACATCAACCTCTCCGTGTTGTTTTTGAAGGCTTAATTCATGGATGAAATCTGATTAGCAGATATAAGCATCGTGGCATATTTCATCAGTAACCAGTTAGCGAAGAAATGTTCTACTTTCACATCCAGTAGGAAGTTTCTGTCCACCATATTAACATAAATCCAGTACTCACTGGCCCTTTAGCTCTGGTTTTGTAGAGACACATGAGACAAATATCGGCTAGAAAATTGACTTTCTTTACCATTTACTGGTTGACTTCAGCTATGTGCTTTTCCACCCTGGGCAGGAAGTGTACACTCACAGCTGCCAGCGTTTTTTACGAGCCATAAGACTTAACTATACAGCGGTGTCTGGTAGGAGAACCAAACAGTGAGCTAAAACTGACTAAAAGCTTATTAGAGCTTGCTTTGAGAGAACTGGGAGTGACTTCTCAGTGGGTCTGACACTATGAGTAACCCCTCTCTCATTGCAGGTGATTGTTTCATTCATTGCTAATATCAGATGAAGTACTTATGGCCCATTAAAGATTCCCATTTTTTCTTGGCAACATATTAAGGATGCACTCTGGAGCTCACTCTGCAACTTTCTGACATTAAACAAGAAAGTCCACCTGATCATCTGCTCAACAAACAACCTTCAAACAAAACAAGAAACAGTAAGACTCACCTCCATGAACATAGTTATTTAGTGTACAGTCAGAAGGCCCCACCAAGTGGATCAGACTGGACTGGCTGAAGCCCACAGTGTGTTGCTCTGCAAAGCAAATGTACAAACACACACAACAGAAAAATGTGAAAAAATTTGAAACAATTGTTCAAAGACAATTTGCAATGGAGAACTTGCTAATGTGTAGTTTACTCAAGCAAGCCAACAACGACAAAAACGACATGCTTCTGTATGCTGCCCAACAAAAGTCACTGTACTGACATGCAGCCTGTACTGACAGAACAAGTTAACATACCTTTTGGCGGGTCCTCTGAGGTTGACATAAGCAAAATTAGAGAATTAGTTAGCATTTTACTTTGAAGATGATTAAATATATTTACAAAAAAAATACACACTTTTGATAACTTTGACTGTTTTACAAAAAAAATGATGATGTTCTCTCTTTTGGTTCAAATATACAGGATGTTGGTGGATCATAATGCTTAGTGGAGGGCACAAGTTCGCAACAGTGCACCATTAATTATTGAAACCCTGTGATTTATAGGATAGTTTGCTTACTCCATACACAGCTGCCATTATTTTATCTCACTATTTAACAGTATTTCAATGTGAGAAATTGTTTCAGAAAAAAAAAAAAGTATCTCAAATGTACCTGTTGAAACCAACCATGTAAACAATTATCAACAATCAGGGCCAGCTCAAATAAAATGTCTAATGCTGAAGAGAATACTTGCCATTTCATTATTACAGCCCTGAGTTGTAAAATGTAAAGTAATGGAAATGCATACTGTACACTGACACAGAACACAGTGTCCTGTATTGTGTACATCAATACTCTTACTAGAACCATTACATCTACATCACACAAAAAATGGATATTAATTCAGCCTCAAACAGCTCTGTGTAGTGTCACTGTGTTCAGTCGGGCTGTTACAGTATTTGTGTGTTAAACTATAACAATTAGTTGTTAGCACCAATCATTCATTCAATCAACAGACATATGAAAGAATTTCTAATGACAGTCTTTTAATCCACGTGGGAACAACATCCACGAGAACATTTGATGCCTTGTGTAGGATGTTACCTGGGTTGGGTGGAGGTGTCACCGCCTCTTCAATCCTCGCTTTGGTTTCCAGTCTCTCCATCTTCTGAGCCTCATAACGCTTTCTTCCCTCCTCCTCTTGCTCTGCATTGGCATACTGCAGGCAGAATGTATACGGTATTTAACAAATGCATGGGTCAAATACCTGCATCTGCATGGAGCATATGTTAAAAATTTTTATCACATTGACATTCAAACAACATTGACAAACAAGTTTTCACACTGTTAAATGTCAATCTTTCTATCTTGACCAGATGGCCTCTCTCATGGATTCCCTCTTCTTAACTTCTGGTTATGTAATTTCTGATTCACATGGAGGAACTGAGTCAGATAGAGACGGAGAGAAGCTGACAGGTAAAATGCCAAATCCTGGTCCACAAAGGGCAGGGCAACCAAGTTTCCATTTACCTTGATGGGCGGCACCTCCATGATCTTGTCAACATTCTGCAGGGAGCAGGGAACGTACCACAGTGCTGCCTTGTTGGCCACCTTTTTTGCACCTGCGGTCACAGAGAAAAGGTTGAATTACTGCACCAAGGAAAATGTCAGCAAGCAACTTTACAGACTTGATCCACCAACTAAACTGACACAGTTTTGTGACTATAAATCAATAAGCAAGAAGTTTTGACATCTTTTAAATAAAAGCACAATGGAGCAAACAATTTTGAAATAGCTGTTGTCAAAACAGACACTTCTATTAACACCCCAATAAAAGCCAATCCAGCTTTTAACAAATCCAGAAGCGCTGCCTGAAGATTAGTCTCTCTTCTGCAAACAAAGGAGCAAGAAACAAATGAGGTCTTTGTTCAAAGACAATCATTCATGCCTATTCAGAACACATGCTCACAAACTCAGTCCCTCGGTTAGTGCATAATCCCTAAATCCTGAACTTTCTGAATTTTCATGTCAGTTATAAAATTGATGAAATACAATGGCAACTTACTCATTACGTTCTCTGTACAAATATTTACACTGTTGTGTTCCTTCTGCGACAATTGAAAAGGTTTTCATAAGCAACTTTTTTGAGATGTAAGTGAAAATATAAGGCGTCCGCAAAAACAAATATATCTGACGCAGTTATCATTTCACTGCAACCTCTATTTTATAATCCTTCAAAAAATGACCAGAATATATGTGGGTGTTAATAATGTTTTCCTCTTTTCTGAATCCTTAAGCAGAACAATCCCCATCAACAGCAAATGAAGTGCATGTATGCGTCTTTCTGACGCACGCAAATAGAGGATGTGATATTTCCATATCTCTCCATATAGTACAAAAAAGATCTTGGTGGTTGGAGGCTCCGCGTTCCTACAGAAAGTTAAGAACCACAAGATCAGAAGACAAAATTCATGAAAATCACATCTCATAGCAATCAGGCGAAGAGGTTGCCATAGTGATATCTCTTCTATTCTGCCTACACTTTTTCTCTTAATTCGCTAACAGAGAGAGAGGGGCTATTTTGAGGTTGTGTTGTTATGGCACACAAGGGAGGCACACAGATTAAAGACAGCACAGGGCCGGCAGGTTCAAATGAAATCACTGTCTCAAAGTGTTAAAAGCTGTTACTTGTGGCTGCATCATCTGAGAAACTTATTGTGTCTCATTAAGATTGATTGACTATATCTTTATCCGTTAAAAAAAAATGTTTCTTTAAGTGTTCCCTGGCCCACATTTTCACTATACTGACTTGTGTCAAATATGTAAGAGCTATATAAATGTATAAGTGTGCACTGCATCTACATGGACATTTAAATAGGACACCTCATAAATAAAAACAATCTTGGAGAGTTGTGACCGTGTGCGCTGTGATCGTCGGTAAACCAGGCTTTGCAGGAGGCAATGTGAAGTTAAAAGAAGAGAGTGGGAGCAGTGACTTATGGCAGGTTACTCTTGGGGAATAACATTTGCATTTTACACCCGAGTTAAAACCATGCAGACAGCCGGGCCGCGTTGCCATGCCGACCGCACTTCTCTCCTCCTCTTCTCATTGGCTCCCGCCCTTGCCAGCAACCAGGAAGTTGCCCACAGGAGAAAGACATATTTACATATCCTTGACTCTACCAAGACTGAGTGACTTCAGTCTATTATTAGCTCCTGCTGGACCTTTTGAGCGAACTGTGTTTAGGATGGAGGGAGGAGGAGTAAGAGAGGGACAGAGGGTGGAGGGTGAAGTGCTGGAGTGAACTGGCCGGCTAAGAACCGTTCCCAGTCGGACTGTTGACCTTTTTGACCAGAATGTAACCAGGGAACTGGCTTTGAATTTTAAATCCCTCTGCATCAAATGTAGACAATGTCATTGTTTGACCATGTTATCCCCTAGACTGCACATGTATTACATTCACAGTATGCCTTCTAAAATGGCTCAGATTACTTCTCATCATTTATGCAGTATCATGCACGTTGTTAAGAGAAATCCAACTTGAAACAGTCCACAGTCATAACATGTACCTTACTACTATATATATGTGTAAAATGCCTGTATAAAACATAATTAATACTGAGACGTTGATTTACTGTTTGTGTTGGTTTCTATGTGATTACAGAAAACTGAATTCAAAAAGGAGGGGTCTAAACTAGTAGGAGTGACAGCTGGCTTACTTAGTTAGCATTAATGAATTAGTGAAAAGGAAGATTTTGGCTGCATCCAACCTAAACACAAGCTCCACAAATCTGCTCACTCAAATTTATCTGATAGCAGCTTTCGAACAAGAGCTTCATGAACGTACAAGAGCACCGTGGTGGCTAAGACAGAAGCTGAGATAAATACTACTTTTTTTTTTCTTTTATATTGATGGTGTATTGGTGCAGTTGTGCACTGAGCTCATGAACATGAAGGAAGACAACTGCTGTAACTGTATAAAGTCAGCAGATGAAAGCATTTTACTATAATCTGGAATCTGGAAAACATACTTATGTAAGCATAGCGACAATGGAAACTACAGCCACAGAGTCTGGCAGTCAAAACAAATCAAATTCATCACACTGCATGTCTACACCAAAACTTTCAAGTTTCAGCTGATTACAGGACAAAAATCTAGCAAATCAGGTATGAGCTATAAAACAAACTGGTTGTCAACCAGGTTTAGACTGTATCACAGGCAGCAGAGTTTCAAATTACTATGCTTTGTCATATTTAATTATAAATTAGAGCATTTTGGGGTACTGATTTGAGTATTCACATGGGTGCTTAAGTAGGAGAAATGTTCCTTCCAGCACTATGCATTATCCAATCATCTTTAATCTAAGTTTAAGGCATCAGTCATCCATACTATTCTTGAAATTTCTGAAAGTGCTCATTTTCTGTTCTAGAAGTCATTGAACATTACTGAGTCAGAATCTGCATTAAAATCTTTAATCTCTCATCTTGTTGTTCCTTCCCTCCCCTTTCTCCTCAATCTCTTTCCCTACCTGTCCACTTCACCCTTCCATTTCTTTCACCTCAAGCACCTTCTCTTGATTTATTGCTGTCTTTTACTCATTCCCCCCTCTGCTCTGCTCACCCCCTTTGACTTTTACCTATTACCCTATTCTCCTCTGAGCAGAAAAAACGTGTTTTCTTTTCTTCGTCCTGAACAGCATGTTCCAGGCTCAGAGACAGTGCAGCAAGGCTCGTTCTTAGAGCTTGATCCCCGTGATCAAAACCACAGATTTTCCATTGTGCTGAGCCAAGGCTCCATTACTTTTAACTACACTACAGTCACATTGTGGGATGTTACAGCCTAATAGAAATAGAGGAAATCATGCCAGGAATAGCATTTGGGGACAAAAATGAATTTTGACTGAAAATAAATGTCAAATACTCAATTCAATATTCAATAATCAATATTGTACATTTCATCTGTACATGACTTTATCTCAAGCAAATGTCTGCACTGATAGATCCAACTGTAAAACAAAAGGCTGCCTAGCAGTTGATAGACTGCAGTGTGATTCTACATAAACACAGTTCTCTGTTGGACTCAAATGACCTTAATTTGTTGTAGTGTTGTCTGCCCTGCTACAGACATCAGTTATGCCCTCAGGAATTTCTTCTGTGCCCCAAAAGTCAAGCCAGCCTCATTCTTAACAGTTAAAGGTCTTTTTTATTTTATTTTTACATCTTTAATTCAATGTTTAAATTCAACGTTGTTAAATTTTATATCATAAAAGTTAAACAACGTATTTCTCCTGCTGTGTATGTGAATGACTGAATAATTTAATAATAAAGAAAAGAGCTTAATATAAACCCAGAATTATACTTTTTTCCATTGTGTGTGTATGTTCACGTAGTATCCTTTCAGTACAGGCAGTTGTGTGACCCACTAGGATCATGGCAGGAACTGTCATGATTATTTTAAGCCTCAACCCACAATGCACTGCTCTCAGCTCTGTCTATGTGTGTGTGTGTGTGTTGAGGGGGCATGATCTGTGTATGCTGTGTTTATGTAAATGTGTGCCTGAGTTTGCATGCAATACAAGCATTATTACCTCTCTGGGACTTTTGTGTACATCTGTGTGTAATCCTGTGTGGCTGTGCACAAATACATGTGTATTCATACATGAATGTTCAGGCATTTTCTCTGTGCGGCAATTTCACATCTGCAAATCATTGTGCCTGTGATTGTGCATGCCTCTGCACACACGTGGTTCTCTAGAGTGACTCTGAATATCATGCAGGATCTGTGTGTGTGTGACGGCAACTACGTGCATGTATATGAGTTGATGAAACTGTGCAATTGTCCTGGTATGTATGTGTATGTTCATGAATGCTTGTAAATACATGGGTATATGCAAATCTGTGTGCCGATGTGTGTGTGTGTGTGTGTGTGTGTGTGTGTGTGTGTGTGCATGAGTGTATGTTAGTGCGCATGTGTGCAATCCCCCCAGCGGGGACAATCATCACGGCTCGTGCCCACAGTAGGCAGCCTTCCCCTGGGGGGCCATGACTGAGGCCTGCCTGACGAGATGCTGCCTGACTGGCTGTGGAACCTGGATGCTTGCCTCCTCCCCCAACACACACACGTGGAATAAACATGAATGCATAAATACAAAGATGCATGCACACCACAGAATAATGTACATACCGTCACAGTATAGACTGAGCCTGCACACTTACATATACACAAAGCTGCAAAAACATGCATTGCTGCACAAACGCAAACCCTCTAATGTACACAAAGGTGCATAGAAAAATAAAAACAGAAACTAGTCTGCAGTCTGCAACCAAACAGTAACATTCCTTCGTCTGTGTTCCTGCTCAAGCCATCCATCAATCTTTTGCCTGAGAAAAGATCTGGCCAAGAAAGTATAAAACCCTGCCAGTCCTGCCTCAATGTGAGACTTCTTTTAGAAAGAAGGGAAGTGTGTGTGCTCAGTGTGCATCTGTGTGGGTGTGAGAATGTGTAGGTGTGTGACTTTTTCTATGCAGAAAGTGTCAGCATGTGCAGATCAGGCTCTGCATGTGTGCAGGTTGTCCCTACACAACCGCATGTGTGTGTCAGTATGTGTCCGGTATGTGCGCGCACTGTGTCGGAGCATGTGTGCAGGTACATCCACTTGGCGTCCGTGTCTGACTGGGCCACAGTGTGTGAGGCCTGACACTAAGCCGACATGACAGAAGCAAATAATGTCTGCTCCCGTTATCTTCTCTTCCCCCTCGGCCCCGCAGGAACCTTTTAAAGGGCCAAACACTGATGAAATCACACACAGATACCCATGCACACACATGCATGTATACAGTACAAATGCACACACCCACTGTGCATATACATACTGTGGTACACTTGTGCACCACCGAGAAACACATCTGCGACATTATGCACTGAATTGCAAGAGAATTACACAAAACTAAGGGAAACTTTCTTACGGTAATTGACCATATAAGACTTGTACACAAACATATGCTCAACCATTTATTTACACATCCCCACATACTGTAAATAAGAATGGACAATTCTTCTGAGGTTTAGATTAGAGAAATAAATCCATAAGAACACAAGACATCACCAGCTATCTGATTAATAGCTTTGTCAGTTCAAATGCATACACACAAATACACACACCCAAAGCCTATACCCAGGAATTGCCCCTTGGGATGAATAAAGTTTTTTTAATTGAACTGACTGAATGAATACATTAACACAAATATGACCTACTTCCTATAGCACTGACCTAATAGACCACCATATTGCTGCCTCTTCTCCAACTCTTCTTTTCATATTGTTGCCACTTGTATTTCTGATCTGAAGACAAAGACTCTATACAGTACTGGAAAATCATCTTAACATACTGCTAGTCTGACTCATTTGCCCATATTGGGATGGATGGATAATATGAGCTGTACTTTTACTCTTTGTTACACTGACACATGATGGTGTTAAATATGAATCAGGGTGACAGCAGTGTTTGTTTACATAATTTGGGCTACAAAGTGAGCAAATCCCATTACAGATGTTGTGTTTGGCCCACACAGCCTCCAGAGAGCTCAGCGAACTTTGATGTCCCAGAGGAACTCACCTCCACGCCGGAACTATGCTCATCTACACCGCACCCACACCGCCTGCTGCTACAGCCTACACTTAAACTTCAGAAATGTTAACTTTTTTTAAAATATACATACAATACATATGTATATATATATATATATATATATTGTGTATATATATATATATATATATATATATATATATATATATATATATATATTTATGAGAAAGCATATCAGGTTTGTATGAATTAATATTGAATACAGAAATAAACTGTGTTTATTAAAACCTTCTGACTGCACTGAATTATAAATCCTATAATGTCCAAACAAACCAAACGCTGCCTTAAGTGTGCTCTTTCCATCGGCTCCCTTCCTGATCTCCCCTCTTCGGGTCCTTCCTGACAGGTCATGTATTGTAGCGGGCTGTCCATGCTGATGCCTGTGTGTATGTATGCAGCACTCCACCTGTCATCTCATATCTCTGCCTCCGCCTCCATCAACGTGCTTCCAGCCCAGCAACCAGCCAACCAACCAGTACAAGCCTGTTGCTAGGGCAACGGCTGTCTAGGGGATACTTCTTTTGTTTCTCACACCTCCTTTCCTCCATCCTTCTTTCTATCTCTTTCTTTTTCATTCCCTCTGCTATCTTTTTGGCCATCAATATGTCTATCTGCCTCTCTCCTCACACGTGTCCTTCTATCTCACCTTTTCTCTCCCTCATTCTGTTCATTTCTCGGTCTCTTATTCTCTTGAAAATGGACAGTCTGCTCTGATGACACAGTAACTCTCTCATGACAAATTCATTAAAAAATCATTTAAAAAAGTTTCCTTGATAATATGTCAAGAAACGTCCCCCATGCTTCTGAAACTCATTTACAATCAGCATTACCATGATATATTGAATGCTTCTCTATACATGCATTGGATGTAAAGATCATCTCTTCCAATTTGACATGATTTCAAGCAGTTACAGCGCAGTCAACACATTACATTTGGTTGTTACAGCCAGTACATCGCTATTGCCACTGGCATTTAAAGGTTCAGAGATAACGCTAGGTCAGCCCAATGTGATCCTCCCTGCATCTTTACTCAAGGGACTCTGGACAATGTGTGTGCGTGTGTCTGTGTGTGTGTGCCTGCATACATACTGTATATGTGTATGCATGCTTTTGCTTGCACACAGCACACATTAAATGGATCTTAATAATAAACAAAAATTACAGACTGCATCACTTGGCAAACATTCTGAAACTGGATGCCAACATGGCTCTTAGTTTCTATTCCCCTGTCACCTCACATAATACAGCGCCACATGAAAGAAGTGTTTCATCTTTCACGCTTCACAGGACTGCGTTACTTATTGTGTGCTGCCCTCTAGTGACCAAACAACAGAACATCACAGTGAGGTTTTTTTTCCCTCCTGACCTAACCAATGTTAGGTGAAATATTCAGCAAAAACACAAAGACATTAGAGTAAGATAGTAAATAATTAGTTATTATTAGTAGTCATTAGTTAACTTATAATAAAAATTCAATTACCAACCTTCAAAACTCACCTCAAACAGTTGCTGAAAGTGAACCAGTCTTGTCTTGTGATTATTGTTATAATCCGGCATATTTACATCTATTGCTGTCTAAATAAACGTTCATTAATGTGCACTGTCCTTATCAAATAAACAAATAAATAAATACATATCTACAGCATACAACTGTGATGACAGTAAGTCATCTTTACAGCATTTAAGGAAAGAACTCCAGCTCACATATACGCAGCTTTATGGGACTCAATTATTCAAATTTTGTGCATTAGAGTGAGATGAAGAGCAAGGACTCTGACTACCTACAGCCACAATGATTCTGACTAACAAATATAACAAAATGTGATAAGAAACTATCGGCTCATGCAGCATTTGGCAGTGTTAGAGCAGTCTCTCTATGGAGATGACAAAGAACTGGTCTAAATAATGAGGATATGAGGAAGTTTGAAGCAAAGGGTCTGAAATTTAATTAGATTTTGGTCTGGGAACACTACAGCCATGGAAGTTAGCGAAGAGAAGAATTTCTTGGGAAATGTTAAAAATGGTGAACAGTGTTCTTTGGCAAGTGGCCTGATTCCAGAGAGTCCAAAAATCATGAGCTGTCTATCTCAATTACTATATTTGTTGCAATTGTGTAGTATGTAACTACATGTTTATTACTAATATCTTATATTAAAACTGCAATACATCACTGCTATTTTCCTGTGGCTATACGTGACAGAATGTGTAGAAATCTTCCCTACTGATATCTACGACCAAAATCTGCAGCAGGTCAAGTTAAAGATAACAGTCTATGGTTAAACCTCTGATATACCTCTACAGGCCATAGTGCGGCGGCGGTCTAAAGTGTGGCTTTACTTTAATAAAAATAACGACAAGTCGGCTCAGTCCAACACAAAAATATTATATCATGTGCAGGAGGGTGCACGACAAACATGATCAAACACCTCCGGGTTCATGGTGTACAAATAAGAGAGTGCCCCGTCTTTGACACACTGCGCCGGCCTTCCTCCATTGCCTCTTCCTCCGACTCCGGCTCCGACCCTCAGCCTAGCACCGCACTCCAAATCCGGTAAGTAAAACTATAAAATACGTCTAATGTCAACATTGAGGCAGCAAACAAGTTATACTCGACCTAAAACGGTGGGTCAACTCAAATGCAAATGCCCAGCTAACGTTAGCCCACGTATTTTTTTTGCTAACGTTAACCAGGCAGTTGACAGGCAGACTCCGCGATGTGCTGCACCTATTCCGTTCACCATAGTGGCCAAGGGAAAGATGTCGGTGCAACAAGTAGAAGAGTGCCACAGAAAGGTTACCGAATATATTGTGAAAAAACTGCATCCCTTTTAAGATGTGGAATCGCCAACATTTAGGTTAGTTAAGCAATAACGATAGAGCTAAGCTAATTAATACTGAGCTAAAGTTACAGTAACAGCAACATTATATGTTTGTTTATGTTTGCAGGGAAGTAGTGAAAACCCTAAACCCCAAGTACACACCACCTTCCAGGCACTACTTATCAAATAAATTAATCCCATCTTGGTACAAGGTTCGAGAAGTCCAATGTAATTACAGAGCTCAGTGACGTCTGCTCTGTTGCACTCACATGTGATGGCTGGAGTAGCATCACACAGGACCATTACCTCACCATCACAGCACACTATATAGTGGAGGGCAAAATGCAGCAAAAAGTGCTAAAAACAAAAGCTGTGTACAAAGCACAGACCGGTTGTGTTGTGGCAGAGGAAATCAGTGACGTTCTGTCAGAGTTTGGCATTTCTGATAAAACTGTAGCAATCATAATCAATCAATAATATTCAATATATTCAAGTTCATAGATTTGATATTTATATACTAGTTGAAAAGCCCTGTGAGAAATTCATAGTAAAGTTCATAAAAAGTAAAAAGTTCATAGAATTAAAAATTCATGGAGAAGTTCAGATTATTTCATCCAGAAAGACCTCCGGTTAGCTAGCTTATTTAAAACATGCAAACTTTTTTGACCCTGCCTCTTAAAAGAATCAGAATTGAGAATCGTTCAAATTAAAATAAAAAATTAAAATGCCCAACCCTACTCCTGGTTTAGATTAGTTTGCCTTCTTGTAGGTATTTGCCAATGTGTTTATGTGGGTGTGCATCATTGTGTGTGTGTTTGTCTTCCTGTGGATATCTGTGCACCTGAATGTTTGTCGTTCTTTTTTCTCCGCTGCAATGATGGCGTAAAAAGTGGGTGAGAATGAGGCTAAAGGTGAACGCTTCTGATCTGTGCAGGTGAGTCAATGGGATCAAACTAAACTGATCAGAATTCAAACTCTTTTGTGAATTCATCATATTACACCAGAGGTGTAACAGTATTATGAATATCACTTCTATAAACAAAGGCAGAATTTTAATCATTTTTCTAGAATGAAATCTAGTTTCATTAAATGTTTAAACTTAAACTTAATATTAGCAAACAGTTTAAGGACTATCTGAACTTTTCCATGTGGTGTGTAGCTACTGTTAAGTATCAAAATGAGTCACCTGTCAGAATATTTTCAGTCATGACTTTGACCTGCACCTCCAGTGAGTGCTTAGAGGTGTAAGTAATCTCGGCGGTGACGTGGGCGACCTCGCCAATGAACACAGGGGACAGGAACTCTGTTTTCTCCACCCGAACAAGAGCTGCCACACAGCGGTCCTGGAGAAGAGAAACAGCAATCCTAAAACTTACACAAATATCAAATACACATTCACAACATGAAAGAAAAACTTTGTTTTAAGGACTAAGTTAAGTAATCATTCATTAAAAAATGACTGTCATCACCTTTCACTGATGATCGGTACAGGAAGCAGCAGCAGGTTTAACATGCAAACATCTGGCTGCATCAGCATCAAACACAAAGTTCAACGAACGCTGATGGAAATGTCATTATTTTGATGCAATCCATCCTATAACTGGTGAAACATTTTACTCAAAACCAAAGGGGTATTCGTATGGTGGCACTAGAGGAAAAGCCAGGGGATCAGTGGGAGACATTATCTGCAGAACATGAGTGTCTGTATGAAATCTCATGGCAATCCAATAGCTGTTGAAATATTTCATAAGATGGTTCTGTAGTTAGCACACATATCCTCCAACTTGGCATGACTCTGTATACTGTAGGTATAATCATGTGAAGATCTGTTATCCAGAAACAGGTATTTTGATCTTGTTTAAGATTTAAAATGCTAATTAAGCTAGTTTAAGGTAGGGTTAAGGTACCACGATGTCTGTAAAAGATAACACAAAGTAAACACTTGCGTAATGAGTGTAAAACGATGGGCACAAACAGAGGACACTCAGATCTTAGACATCAAAGACAATACTCCTTTAGTTAAACGCACTGTGAGGAGATGTGAAGCATAACTTGAGGATCAAAACGTTTTACAAACTAAATAGTGCTTCACTGCCAGCTGTTATCAATGAATCGCAGACATCTTCTGACCCAAAGTCTGAACTGGCCTGCCTGATATGATGGTATTACTCTCAGGGGAGGTTGCTTTGTAAACCACTTTCGATTGCACTTACCTGTATGTATGAAATGTGCTTTAAAGTTTGAGAGTCTGATTGATTGTGATGGTACAACTGACTGAAAAGTTTCATTTACACAAACTAAGACAAAGCCTCCAAACATAAACCATGGAAAAAAAAAAAGTTAATATGTCTTTACAAATCAGGCGTATTGTTTCCAATGTTATTATCTTCTCTCTATCTTAATGTCTTATCTCTTATCTGAACAGTGAAATGTAGAACAGCAGCATGATATGATCACGTTGTTGTAACAGGTGAGATGACAATGCAAATTGAAAGGTTGTTAAAGTTAACTAGGTCAAAGGTAAAACCAAGAGAGCAATAAGGAAAACAAATCTGGGTAAGGCAATACTAAATAAAACTATCCTTAATGCAGCCATGCAGTTTGGAAATAGGAGACTTAAGACCTGTTATACGCTGTTAATAAACATTTTTCATTTTTCTTCCCATTTTTAACATTTTCCATATTTATAAAATAAGCAGTAAATATGAGATTATAAGAATTCATAAGAAGAGAAGTCTTGCTATGTTTATTTACCCACAGTGGTGAAATGAAATAGATTACCCCGTTCTGTGTGTTGCAGTGCCGCGTTCCAACGATGCATCCAGCCTCCTCAATCATCTTCAGGATGATGCCACCGTGAACATTGCCCACAATGTTGGCATCGTTTGGCGTCATGATCCTGCAGTGAAAAGAAGATTAGTTAGCATAACTTTGGGTTTTTTGGTAGGATTATAACAACCGTAGTATAAGAGCTCTTCATATACAGTTGGAAAATAAAACACCATCGATCAGTAACTAAAAACCTGACCAGCCATGCTAACTGATGATTTCCCCTTTCACATATTTTTAAGAGTGGGAAGCTGTAGTAGTTTTGAAATATGGCTGAGGAATGATATTAAGAGACAGACATAATGTGAATAATATTAAAAGTTGAAGCAGGCTTTAATGTACGGCAGATTGTTTGTTTAACTGTTTGCTGACAAAAAGGTAAGAAACCTATGTAGAAACATGTCTGTTGTAATGCACTTCTAGGCAGCCTCTCATGAGTCAATAGGAAATATATTTTGTTTGAGTATCCTCTACACGGTCAAATGTATCATGTTTTGTTTTGTTCTTTGCAACTTCCCCATGTCTGTCTGACATGAGCGTACAGTATCACTATCTCTGACAGTGCAGTGAGCTGTCATGTACACCAGCTGTTTCCAATTCCTCAGCGTGTGGGTCAAACTAGTCTTACCAGTGACAGTCTAATCTGCTTACATACTCACAGAACACGAATGTCAAACCACACACAGGTCTGCACCATTACACTGAGATCTGTCTAATCATGTCAGTCAGATGGTAAAGCTTCATGGGACTGTGTGTGTGTGTATGTGAGTGCGTGTGTGTGTCTCCACATCTTGACACCATTAGCAAGGAAGGTGATTCTACGAGAACTGGTTGTACAACAGTCATACTTAATCACTAACATTTGTATGGTTACAACATTATTTCACCATCTGAGGAAAACATGTAATGCTATACTTTAATCATTTATGTGCCTTGTTTATATGAATGACTAAGTACAGGTGATTTTCCTTACAACAGGCTGAGTCAGAGTTGCATTCTGACGTGTGGGGAATTTTTTAATTGCAACATGACGCAACAGTTAACTGGCATCCTGAACAGAGCAGCAGCACTACATCTGACATTGTTGTATCACATAAAGTGAAACTAAAACTAGTAACAGCTGTATATTGCAGTGTAATATAACAGCACTGTGATAAATACTACAGTAGTGAAACGTTTATGTCAGACAGGTGTTGATTTACCTTTGTTTATCACATCTATGACATGAAGCTGTAGTATATATTCAAAGGGCATTCCCCAGTCGTTCACCTCATTTACATACATGAAGCAAAAATGTTATAAACCGTTTGTAATACACCGTAATTCAATCAACAGCACCACAGCCTCAAAAATGTCCTGACTTCAACACCTCTGTGACACAAAGTGAACAACAATTAAAACATTTAAGAGAGCAGCATTTAAAATGGATCTATGGAGTTTTCACTGGTTATGAAACCGTCTCAGTGACTATGACCATATGGCAAAGGAGACAAACAGCAAGAAGTTATTATTTTTTCCTAATAGCTATTCTTAATGCATGCCAAGGTCAGTCTCACGATCTGCTGTCCGGTGAAGTAGTCTCCTTGCAGTAGGGAGTGAAATGAAAAGTTCCTCTGAGATGCTTTAATATTAGTAGCATTTTTAGCATTCTTGTAATGATAAGAGAGAGTTCAGCATTACTTGTCGCGCGCGTGTGTGTATGTGTGTGTCAGAGATGAGCTACCTGCTGAGTTGATATTTAGAGCCCTGCTGAGCTCCTGCCTCCCCACCTTCCCCGACATCTCTGCTGACTCGCTGACTTTGACTCGCCTGGCGTTTCTCCACCACCGCTGCTGTCCTATCCACTTCATCTACTGCCTTGCTGGTCCGAGGCTTAACGCAACGCATCCTGATGCTCTGACTCTCAGTCTTACTCTCCAACGCACTTCCCTGCTGTATGATCTCTACATTCACATCTTCTGAGATTTCCTGCATTGATGTCACTGAGGTGAGTGATGTCATGAAATGTTTACGCTGACTCTGCCCTTGGCGCAACGACCGGTGAAACTGGATCTCAACACACCCACTCCTGCACAGATAGACAGATAGTTCAGATAGATAGATAGTGTTTAACATATTCCACATACATCTAGTCAATGATTTTAGAAATATCCCACTGGCAGACAAACAAACAAAAGCATAGTGACACCTAAACCCACTAATAATGCTTTTAAAGAGGGGGAACAGAGAGTAGAAAAATGCTGCTGTTGTGTTTCCAGGATTGATTTAGTGGTGAATGCCTGCTAGTCAGAAAGGTCCTCAGCCCTTTAATCCTTCTCACATATACCTCCCAAAATGAATGGATGCATCACTTCCGTTACATACAGCGTAGCACTGCAGTCCTTTTCGATCTCAGCTGAAACCTCACAGGAACATGTTAACGAGTCCTCCTCAAGGTACCCAGCAAAATGTGGATTAGTTAGAACCAGTGGATGATAGTTTATTAATGTACACAACTACATATATTTATATGAATATTATATATCTAGTATGGATTTTTATACAGGTCACGGTAATATTTCCATATTTCCATTGCCTATTTGTATCCATTTTGAAGTTGAAACCCTGAGACTACACCTAAAATATGACTGTGTTTTATCACATTAATACTTACTAGTTACATAAGTTTATATAAGTGTATATAAGTGTATATAAGTGTAATGAGGAGCAGCTACACCATTAAATTGTGGCTTACAACCACTGAAAAAGCACAGTACTGCCATGAAGAAATGCAAAGACAATAATCAGACTCTTTCTGCTGCCTGCTAAAACAAACACTTAGCTTTTACCTGTGTGGAGATGAACAGTGTCGATAACTGTGAATTATCCTCAGAAAAGCATGTCTTAGTGTCATTTCTGTCCCAACGGTGAGAACACAGCAAAGGACAAAGAACTGACGGAAACAGGACTGAACCAGGCAAGTTTATATCACTAGGCAGGATAGGCATTAGTCAAACACTCACAATAAGACAAATACACCTCAAGCCAATGAAGCAGCTTGCTGCTTTAAAGAGTCTGTAGACAGGTGTGTGTAGTGATGACATACACAAAAACAAAGATAGATCTCATTCGAAGTCTTAATCACCCATACTGTCCCAACAGTATATCTATTTAGTTAATCATTTTTTCAATTATTTTAGTTTTATATCTATTTTTTGCTTGTGTGTTTTTTCTTCTAAGTATTTTTTATTGTTTTATGGAGCCTGCGACTACTCCATGTAATCATTGCACACATGACAATAAAATCTTGAATCTTGTTTGACTGATGACAAAGGTTATTATGGGATGTGTAGTAATTCTTTCCTGATGAAGACAGGGCAGGTTCAAGAAAAGAGATGTAACATCTCTCATGTCCGGTGAGACAGTTTCTATTTGGATGTAGAGCCACCGTCTCCATCTGCCGGCATCGTGCTGCATCATCACACCGATGTGAACCCCGAGTACACTACTCAAGCCATTCGGACTGGTGTGCCCGTGTTGCAGCCATTTAAAGGCTTGAATGGGTAAATGACATGATGTCGAGAAAGCTTCTTCCACTCAGGCCAGACTCACCTGATACAAAGCTCGTGGCAGATAGAGTAACCCTGCTGTCTCTCAGCGCTTATCTGCAGGCTGTGGGCAGCTCATAACCTTCAAGTTATGACTGACTGGTACACACATTTTATTCTTGACCCAAACACTATCAGAATCAAATAAAATAGAAGAGAATATATTTTTGATCTACCTTGAGGGATTCTGTTGAATAAACGCACTCAGTAAACCTTTAGATAACCAAAGCACTTCATGTAGTGACAATGGCACTCTTGTCTTAAATCTCTTGAAATTGTCCTCTTTCATTGAATGTGAACACGCACTTTGCAGTGAGCAGAGTGGATCAACAGTGTGTCACAGCGTGGCACTAGTGGCTAAATAAACCAGGCCTCCAGTTAATGCAAAACTAGAGACAGAACTGGACGTACTGCTGATAAGTCGTAAAGAAAATTTTATTGCAACTGTTTTGGAAGAATTTAGAGCTCTGGGGCAAAATATAGAAACAAAGGCAAACACAACGTTGAGCCCTGACAGGGATTATTTTACAGAGCAGCTCACTAATAACAGAGGGAGCTGAAGGGCTCCACCTACAGGTCAGACCGAGTACAACAGACTCAAACTCAGAATGCTGCTGGGAAATTAAGTCTGACTGCCACAAAGGTATTTTAACGAGGCTTGAGTCAGTACTCCCGAGTCATCCACAGCTGACTGTTTGTTTCGGTGCTGCTCATCCGGTTTGTGTGTTTGGGGGAAATAGTCAGGACACCAACTACGCGCGATTACCCGACACAGATTAAGAATTTAAAGAGGCCAAAATGTTCGAGCTGACTCTACATAATGAAACTTTTATGTGAGTTGTGTTGAAACGAAGGCGACCTTAACGTGTCCTTGGGATTTTTTTTCAGCGCGTGTGGTACCGGTGCTAACGGCGCTGAGGTCATCACATCCGATTAGCGACACCGGCTGAGATGCTGGCGCCGCTCAGCCGGTGGCCGCATGCTAAATAACCGGGAAACATGGCGTTTTGTTCGCCTTTAACGAGCCTCGGTCGCACGCAGCGGGCCGCCGGCTGAACACAGAGCGTGCCTGCGCCGTGAGGAGGGCAGGAGGCGGATAATCCGGTTTATCATCCTGCGAGGAGGAGAAAACAAAAAGGGGCGCAGCGGCTCAGCTCTTCCTCGTCTGAGGGCCGACGGCGTTTGGATGAGCAGAAGGAGAGAGTGTGTCCGTGTCGGATGGAGGGTCTCTACCTGCACAGCTGAATGGAGGATGCTGCCTCGCGCGTCCGCGGTGCCGACATGGTGACGGTGATGGTGGCGCTCAGCTCGCGTGGCTCTCCTCGGTCTCGTGCTGCAGATGTGAGCGGAGGAAGTGAGACTGCTCCCGTGTCCGCCGGTCACTGCCTCAGCGAGAAATGACTCACCCGGGGGAAACTACTCGGACTTCACCACAGAAATGCAAAAAATGCAGAGATGTTTTTAAGCAAAAAAAAGAAAAATCTTCGTTCAGTGTCTCAAAATAGGCTAAATTTATTATTTCAAGATGACGTAAACCAAATGACAGGCACTTAGTGGTGCATGTGGTGGCCGGTGCCTTTCAGAGAGGTAAACGGCGAGGACATGATTGTGCAACAGAAATAGGAAGCCTAAGACCGTCAGTGCCTGTGAAGTGTCGGAGGGGGGCAGCAGAGACCACATTTATTCCACAGCATGAGAGGCAGATGCAGTTATTTCATAATGCCTATTGTGGGCGCGTTTGACCACAACATCGACCCGGAGGCCCACTGACTAACGGTTTTTATCCTGCTGTGATCAGTTTGACAGGTGTGCCGCCCAGGCCTCTGCTCATTAAAGTCTTATTACAGCAAACAGTACATCGTGTTGCTGCACCAAGCATCCGCTCAGAGTTTGGTGAAGCTGTCTTTAGTTTTCATGCTCCTCTTGCTGGAGCATGGCCGCCTCACGACGTTTGTTTCTGTGGCCTTTCAGTAATATCTATCTGAGCACACCGTGGTCTGTGTGTGCGCTTTGTTGTAATATTTGTTGTGAATACCAAGATGCGCAATTATGAGTAAGTGTAAATGACAGAAAACACCAGAGAATTTTACCACGACATCGCAGTTTTATTTGTGTTTGTACAACATATATACAACATTTGCTGAAAATAGCAACAATAAAACACATCCCAACAGAGATACTGACAGTGACACATAATATGTCTACAGATTTCACCTGCACAGACTCAGCACACTGAAGTCTGTGGTGCAGATTCATACACACTGACCCTTTGGGTCTTACAGGGCTGTTTCAATGGCCCTTAATCACTTAGTCCGCCGAGAGGACTAAATATTTAACGTATACATACATGCAGATTTAAAAAAATACGACAGTCTAAACTTGTCAACTTATACAGGACAACAGACTCGTGCGCAAAACGTGAGTATATAATACTCAACCGGTACGATTTAACGATGAATTATTTCATCAGCGGAGACGAGGCGGGGAATCACGATGCATATTTACAAGTGAAGCTATCTCAACATGTTTACATATGAAATCCTTTACAGTCTTTTCACGGGCTTTTAGAAGGCCCGGCCACTTTAATTGAACAGCTCTACCACGGTCTCCACATGGCAGCGCTCACAGCCTGCGGGCCTGACTGCGCTCGGCTGGGAGCCGCTGCGCCGCCGCTGCTGCGGGACTGGATCTCCAGTCTGGAGCTGAAGCTGGACTTGAGGCTCTGGAGTCTTTGCTGGATCTGGGGGAAAGTCCTGGAGCTCTGAGCGCAGCAGTTCAGGCAGGTTGGGGTGATCGTGGCGGACGTGGACTGCTGGACGAAGTCGTTGACCCGCTGACACGCGTCCTGATCCAGACTGGTTTTGGGCAGCAGAGCGGAGACGCGCTGCAGGCAGGCTTTGTAGCCTTCTCTGTAACTGTCTGTGGAGTCTGAAAAAGGCAATAAAATATTAGGTTCGCTGTTCAGACTCCAATATATATATATATATATATATATATATATATATATATATATATATTAATCTACCAAAAAAAGTGTTTAAAAAGCTGAAGCAAAACTCACTTTTGTTGTTAACAGGAGGAATGTCGCTCAGGAACCTCACAGTCATTTCCAGGATATCTGCTTTCTCAAGCTTGGAGTAGCGAGTCTTCTGGAGGAAATTATAAAAATCAAATGTTAAACATCTGAAGCTGAACGCTGTGTTTACTTTAGTATTATGAAAAGTGTGCTCTGCACAAACTGGCATGTATAACTTACATCTCTGCCTGTGAGGGGAAGTATGAGGTTCTTCAGATGGTTCAGGCTGTCGTTGATACGGGCGCGCCGTCTTTTTTCCATCAAAGGTTTCATAGTCTGAAAATAACACACACATATTTAGCATTCATTCATCACAATAGGTGTTATACATAACACAATACATACATACATTAAGAAAAGTCCGGTCACTTCGCTTACCTTTCTAAGCTCAAGAGCCTCTTTTCTTTTGGTCACAGTTAGCCTTGGAGAAAACGCCTGGAGAGCTTCACAAGTCATGTTTGGAGACATTTTCAGAGTCGTGTTTGTGCCAGAGAAGTGTCCAGAACAAATGTCCGTGAAGATGTGTCTCTAGCTGCCGAGGGCCGCGGTATATATGCAGGTTCTTGGCGTCGGTTTCCGTGCGTCACGGGTACGCCCCCAAGCCGGCACGAAAATTTGGATTGGCCGCGTATACGATGAAAACAACACAAACCCATCAATTTTAGTAAGATAACCATCTGTCTAATCTAATCCATGCAGTGCGTGTCTGCGTTATAATCCATTTACTAAATCAAACAAAAGGTGCGTCAAGAAGCTGAAGAAATGCGTGCGTAAAGAAGCTCCAAAAGTTTGGACGCGCCGAATGCGCATTCACCAAATACCAATTCTGCAAACTCCATTTAAGTTATATGAATAAATATTACACAAGAAGGTTAAATAGTACACAATTGGGTTGATTACTTCATATATATTCATAAACACACAATCATATAACAATCCGTTTCTCAGTTTGCTTTAGTAAGTCATGTCTAACCTGCTGAATTCCCGGTCGCTGTTCAATGCTGATGTTTCATTATATTTTACTGCGTGTATTTTTTTATTGTTATACATTTTATAACGTATCACTCGTATTATATATCATTTTTAAATAAATACGGACTCTTAGAACAGCAGGGTGCAGTACACACAGGACTGGCATAGGGGTCAGGCTTGAGTGTATGGAAAAGTGTCCACAGACACCGACTCTTACTCCAATCTCATACCCAAGCCACGCTACTTTCCAAATAACATCTGCTCTTAGATTTTGACAACAATAGTTTTGCATATGACGTTTTTATACAATTTCTGCCCGGGGGGGGGGGGGCTCTACCTGTAGGGTGTATGCCGCTGCTGCCTCCGCCTCACACAGGGCGGTGGGGGATGAAAAACAGAGGGTGGGTGGGTGAGGGAGCATGTGCTTCAATCACAATAGCCACCACCATGAAATCTAAACTGAGCATGGGTTTGAATTTATGCGGTGTTATATTTAGATTACGCACTTGTGGACTTGGACTCGTGCATTTATCAACCAACCATCGTGCCTTCCTTAATATGAATCAAACTTTGAATTGCAGCTTTGAAATGTTCAGATTTGAACTAAAAACCTGAGAGAGATGACAGCCCATCAAATACCACTGCACTCAGGGGAACCACGCGCGCAGCACGCGCCACGGGGACCAGATGGCTGTCTGTTACCGAGCCTCCACCCCCGCCCCTAACATCCATCTATCGACCCCACCCCCTACACAGTCCTGCACCACAGCAGCATCCTGAGGAGCCCGTGTCGCTGTGCCACCATGGATCCATCCCTATCTCATCCATGCGCGCACACACACACACACACCAAAGCTCTTTTTCTATAAACTTAACGCGCACGACACATGATCTCCACGCAGTTTTGGCGTGGGTACCCCATCTGCATGCCTCTTATGTTGTTAGTGTCCAACTGAAAACACAACACCACCCCCCGTTTTGAAACTCTGCAATTGTCTCCTTCAGCTTGTCGCCTGGATATTTTAGCGTCCAAGCGATCATGAAATGCTTGTTTATCAATATTATATGGTGATGACGAAACGCAAAGCTCAATCTGTTGATGGAGGTGAAAGGTATTGGCCAGGTTTGGATGGCAGGACTTGGTCCACACGCTTCTTTGTCAGTGAGAAGGTGGATATGAAACAGTTCAGTCTGGAAAAGACACAGTGAGAATGTTAAAAATCACGTCGCTGTAGTTTTATTCTGACAGGGTGACCACTTCAAACAGAATTGCAAACACAAAACCGGCCATTTTGATCATATGCACATCTTATCTTCCATAATTTGAAATGATTTTCCACCTTGCACTGCTCATGCTGTTTGATTTTTCATTCTTTATGGTGTAATATTAGATTAATGTTTACTACAATTTAAGTCGAGTTATGGGCCACTTATATCTCAGCACGTCTTTGGTGTTTTCCTTGAAATGAAAAGAGATAAAGAGTGGAGATGTGCAGGTCACTTTAATGCAGACATGGTCTTGCTGTTTCCATAAAGCCAAGCGCTGCCCTGAAACTGAGAGGCACACTTGCTGCACGCGCCCCTCACCGTCCCGCTGGGATGGGGGTGATGGGAGGTGATGGGGGGGGGTAGACTTCTCCGTTTTACTCTTACGGTTAGAGTCCTCTTTTGTCTTTTCAAGCAAATTCGGCGTCGGTAACCCATCTGTGCAGGCCGGATAACAGGGAGCCTTTGTCTGTGGATGTTTCGACACTTCGTGGGAATTAAGAGTCACGCGCGGGCTGCGGGGTGGGGAGAGGCAGAGAGAGGGACCCCACCTGACTCCTGCTGCAGCGCGATGTGAGCTGAGCTGGTGTTTGTCCCGAGTCTCAAACACAGGAGAGCATCATATCCAGATATAACAAAACAAAACAACATTTGATCTCCATGTGTGACCATCAACAGGTCAAAATTATTTGAATGAACAAAGTGAAAGGGGATGTGTTGGGATGGTGTACAAAGACCACGGTGTTGATCCCTCATTCTTCTCAGTATCTAATGAAATCAGTCTTGAGCACAAAACGTCAGGCTGCACAGCTGCTGTGGGTGTAAAGTAGGTCAAAGTAAGATTCTGGCACAGTAGTGAAAATTAAACTGCTTTTTTTCAAGTGAATATCATTTGTAGTGGTCTCCCCAATGTTTGACTGACTGCTTGTCTCACAGGACCAAGTCAAAGTTATCACTCTCCCAAGATGGATTTTGTCTTTCTACATAATCTTGGCGTATGATGAAGATGTTATACCTCATTGAAATGTATTTAAATATTTGTTATGTTTGTCTTGTTTAGTCTCTTGTTTCTGTGATATGGGATTATTCAGTTCTATCAAAATGAAAGTAGAAATTTACCAGATTGTAAGTGTTGAACAGCAAGACGGAAACATTGGTTGAACAAAGCCTTGAAGCCACCTTACTTCATCAGAGGGAGTTCTGGTTAACAGCAGCACACTGTTGTTTCAGTCCAGCTTCATCGTGTCAGTCTGCTAGTGAGGCTGTGTATCTTTGGTACTGCAACCCCGGCTATGAAATCTGTTACCCCTGATCAGAATAAGGCAACATAGTGTGATTCCAAAATCAAACTGCAAACCTTTTAAGAGTACTCGTATGATTTTGTTTTGTACTTGTTTAAGTTGGGAGATTAAAATGAGACACATAAAAACAAGAAAGGTACAAATTAACACAGCAGTGGCCAACATATCCTGTCTATGTATAGATCAAACTCTAGAAACACTGGATTCGACCATTTCCATGATGCAACTCAATAGTAGTTTTCATAGGACCCTCCCTGCATGACTTTTTCAAACCCCAGAACTCCAGTTTGCAATGTGTGTCCCATAAAATCTTTAAGTCTTAGGCCTAAAAAGATAAATGACTTCATTAGGGTTATTTTTCAAAAATTTGGAAAGTTCCCTCCACAGCCACAGAAGACGTTATACAACTGTTTCCACAGGCCAGGTGTTCCTCTTGACAGGTAAACTGAACTTGATGTGTAATCAAGTCACCAGACAAGAACATCAATATTTGACTTTCAGGAAAACCCCGGAATGCATCAAGTGGTGATGTTTTTTTTTTATTCAGTGCCAACATGTTCATCATTTTCCATGTGAATAGATAATAATGAATAATGAAGCCAAAACAGTCACTGGTTTCCAGTGTCACCTGTCTTTTCATGAGCACTTTTAGTCCCCTTTCCACCACCTTAAAACAAAAAAACAAAAATTAGTAAATGCTCAGACCACATAACACCTTTTCTATTAGTTTCACAATAATATGTACTCATAAATGTATATATATTACATGTATATTATAATTGTGTATAGTGTCTTCTGAACTGTTCGGGGTAAGCTGACACAGAGGCTTAGCCACAAATTATAGCGGCAAAAAGAAAATTCCCACACTTTTTTCAATTCTTGACTGTCAACAGGTCAAAACAACAAACACGCCCATTCACATTTTAGACTCTGGCTCTGTCTGCAGTGCTGCCTGTACCGTCATTGTGTTTTGGATGATAGGGCTGGCTGGCTCTCACTGACTCAGCCACTGATACACATTGATCAGTGTAGTGGAAACTGGAAAACCACTGTTTATTCCTTTTGCTATTATTTAAACAGTCTTACTTTGTCTTATCATTTTGATCTTCAGGGTTTTGTGATCTATGAATATTCTCTTCACACTTCATCTTATTTATCATATGTCATATGTTTTGCAACCTATTCTCACACTCAGTGAGGTCATTTTCCTCTTTAAGCACTAGCAGATGCTTTTGTCCAAAGTGATGCAAAATCCTTTCTGAGGAACAAGAAACAGTGACAGCTTAAAAGATAGGTAAACAAATTTTTCTCTCAAGTTATAAAACATAGCTGACATGCGCACATGTACAAGATTCCTCTTTGTGTTACTACCCCCCCCTGCTGCAGCTCAGGAAGGAAACAATGTCTGGAACCACAAAGAGGAAGCTACATACATGAAAGACATTAACTTTTATGTATATTCATAATATTTACATTTAGACCATTTATTTGTATTGTACTGGGTATTTTCCAAACACTTTTGTTACAAGCTACATATAACAAGTGTGTTCAAATATATGGATACAACAAAAAAATTACAAGATTTCAGTCTGTATTGGAAGATGAGTAGAGTTTCTGCTGTCCTGATGTCAACAGGGAGTTTGTTCCACCATTGCAGAGCCCAGAGAACAAACAGTAAGGATTTTGTTAAATGGTAGAAGAGCAAATTGAACAGATGTATTTGATATTGTGGAGTAGGAATCTGCAAGAGCGGCTTGTCACAGCGATGTTAGCAGGGAAGGACAGCTGGTCATTCAGAGTCACTCTCAGTCTGAGCCTCAGACAACGCAGAGTTTGCAGTGTTAATAGAGAAGTCATGGACGGGAGCTGCCTTCCCTGGAAGGAAGATCAGCTCAGTCTTAACAATGTTGACATCTAGATGGTGTGCAGACATCCACTGAGACATTAATCAGACACGCAGAGATTCATTCTGCACCTGGGTTTCAGACCGGGGAAAATACCAAATTAGTTAAGTGCCATCTGCATAGCTGTGGTAGGAAAAACTATGTGGGTGAATGACAGAGTCAGATGTCTTGGTGTAAGGAGAATTGAGTGGGGGTCTAGAAAAGAGCCCTGAGGACCCCAGTGGTAAGGCTAAATGGCACACATTTTTTTTAGAAAGGATGTGAACTGGAAAGAAGTGAAGAATGTGGTTGGCAACCATGTCAAATGCTGCAAAAAGATCTAGCAGGATGACGAGGGACGGCAAGGAGGCCATTCTAGCATTGCAGAGTTCTTCTGTAATACAAAGAAGATTCACAATTCAAGAATTTATTGTCATTGCACAACAATAACATCACACAACCATTGTCAATAAAATTCTTAAATCTCTACCTCTCTACAAACAATGCTCAAAAACATTTGCAGGAATAGAAACACTCAAACAAAGAAAATAGATGAAAGAAAGAGTAGTATAATAGTATAATAGAGTAGAGTACTAATATAGTACTAATAGATTAATAAATATAGACCTACATTTAAATTAAACAATTAAAATATAAATTTTACAGCTAAGAAAATATACAACTAGAAGAGATACACAAATATATATACAAATATACAATATAATATACAATACAATAGAAATGATGGTGTTATTGTTTTAAGAGTTCAAAAGTCTTACGGCCTGTGGCATGAAGCTCCCTGAGCCGAATGCTGCTGAATCGTCGGCCGGACAGCAGCAGACAGAACAGTTTGTAGCTGGGGTGACTGGGGTCCTTGATAATCTTGGTGGCCTTCCTCCTTACACCGCTGGGTGTAGAGGTCCTCCATGGATGGCAGCTCCGCAGCTCCTGGTGATGTGCTGAGCAGCTTTCACCACCCTCTGTAGAGCCTTACGGTTGAGGGCGGTGCAGCTGCTGTACCAGGCGGTGATGCAGCCAGTCAGGATACTCTCTGTGGTGCACCTTGTAGAAGCTGCAGAGTATCCTGGAGTCCATGTTGAGCCTCCGCAGCCTGCGGAGGAAGAGGAGCAACAGCTGTCTGGCCGACTTTGTAACAAAGTCAGTGTGGTGAGTCCTGGTGTGGTCCAAAACAGACTCAGTTGAGTGGGTTGAGAAGGTCTTGATGGATGAACCCTCATGTTAACCTTGGTTGAATTTATTCTTGGACAAAATGACAGCAGTGGATTTTGTTCTCCAGCACTTTCAATTAAGTCTTTAAAGGAGCACAGCTGTGGTTTTGGATCATTGCATGAATCATTACTGTGCATTTTCCACATAATACTGTGAGTTTTCATTTCATACCTAAGATGAGCCACTGGTTTCAGCTCATGGTGGAGCATTTTGACAGCCATAAAATGTGCTTTAGATACATTTCCTCACTGGTCAGCTCAACTGTTTTATGATTTGTCTGCCTTATTATTATTATTTTGTCAGAAAACCACGAATGTTAGGAAAAGGATAATCTGTATTTGTTTGTTGCATTTAAAACGTTTTGGTTTAAACCCAAGATGTTAGACTATCCTTGTATGCACCAACAAAAGGTTTTGAAGAGAGTCCGCACACTCAGTTGCATTAAAGAAATGGGAATAATATCACATTGACTAAAACTAAAGATTTAGGGTGTCAACACTCATCCATCACATCAAACAAAAATACTTTGTAAGATGCTCATCTTACATACCTGCATCTTAAAACAAAGTCACACGATTGCAAATTTACAAATAGTCCTAAAGCTGTACTTTAAAATTTCAAGCATTAGAATGAGTCATTATTATTCACCTTCAGTGAATTGTTATTAATGTGATATAGTCATCATGGCTGGATGTAGTTTCTTTGCTCAGTGCAAAGCTCATCCCATTTTCTCTTTCATGGAATATTATTTTTTTTATTAGACAGGCAGTAAAGCCTACCCACCACTTACTACTTGTCTAAATGCATACAAACTGTATCTCTTCAGTGAGAGAGGTTTTTGAATATGACTTAAATCAGTAAAGTCTAGTGGGGGGGCGTAGAAAGTGTTTTGTGCAAAATAAACTGTATTAGGAAACATTTAATCCTATATGCCAGGAAAAGAATACACATTTAGTAAACAGAAGGACTCATTTCCATTTATTTTCATTTCGTAAAAGTAGTAAGAAAATATAGGATGCAATATAGGAAACAACAGAATCTTATAGTTATGGGTTTTAATAGTGTGAGATGTAAAATAGTGTGACCAAAAGTCTTCCTATAAACTTATAATCTTTCTATATTGATATATCAATGGGAGCTGTTGACTAATATTTTTTAAGGAATTGTTACTCATTCGATATTTGAGAAGCAGCTGTGTGTTTATTGGGTTTTGGGATCATGTGAATCTGTTGCTGTAATTCACCACTGCAGTCATCTCAGTGTGTGTCCCGTCACACAACCAGTCCAACTGCTTCCCACCGATTTGGCGGCAAGAAGAGAGGCGCCTCACATCTCCAACAATAGAGCAGCTGCACATCAGCATCAATGGGCTCAGGCTGACCTGTGGCTTTATGTGTTTGCGCGCCTTTTTCCCCTTTCACATAACTGAGATTCCTCTCATTGAGACGTCTGGGAACAGATCCTTAGACCACCACAAAATCAAAGATCAAACCACACAACCATTTTCAGAAACAGCACATTTATTGAAAAACTTACGTCAGTGACAAAACAGTTGAAGTTTCACAAAACACGTTTTTTTTTCTTACATAATGTCAAGAATAACATAATCATATTTAACACATAGTGTTTACAGACTATTCTTTTGCACAGACCAAAATACTTTTAAGTCCATCGTGCAAACCTCAAACAAAATAACCCTTGGGGTTTTACAAAAGTGTTGTCTACAACCCATATCTTTGAAACCCCAAAGAGGATTGCATCTGAAAAAGTTCATAGACTTCGGTTTCTTTGAGATCTGTGCTCCTCTGCCCTGTGGCATTAAACAAAACGTGCCAAATGCTGAATGAAAATATTATACAGTAACTCCAGCATCTCTTTATCGCTAAAACTACGGGTATTGCAATACAAACAGCATAAATAACATGACGAAACAAATAACACACAAGAGATAATGTCCATCTAATCTACCACGGTCTCCACATGGCAGCGCTCACAGCCTGCGGGCCTGACTGCGCTCGGCTGGGAGCCGCTGCGCCGCCGCTGCTGCGGGACTGGATCTCCAGTCTGGAGCTGAAGCTGGACTTGAGGCTCTGGAGTCTTTGCTGGATCTGGGGGAAAGTCCTGGAGCTCTGAGCGCAGCAGTTCAGGCAGGTTGGGGTGATCGTGGCGGACGTGGACTGCTGGACGAAGTCGTTGACCCGCTGACACGCGTCCTGATCCAGACTGGTTTTGGGCAGCAGAGCGGAGACGCGCTGCAGGCAGGCTTTGTAGCCTTCTCTGTAACTGTCTGTGGAGTCTGGAGGGAGGAGAGGTTTGATCAGTGGCTTGAAATTAACGCGCTAACTATATTCTGAAATACGAATTATATATAATATGTTCAGTGCGCAGTTCAGGAGAGGATGCGCACCTTTGACTGGAGAGGAGGGAAGCTCTCTGAGGAAGCGGACGGTCATCTCCAGGATATCTGCTTTCTCCAGCTTGGAGTAGCGCGCGTTGTCTTTGCCAACCAGAGGAAGGATCAGGCTTTTCAAATGGCTGAGGCTGTCGTTGATACGAGCACGTCTTCTCTTCTCCAGCAAGGGTTTAAGAGTCTAGAAGAAATAATGAAAAATAGTTATTCAGCTGCACTTTCAGATCAGTCAAATCAGAAACATTTTCAGTGATAAAAACTGCTGCAGTCTCTCTCTCTTACCTTTCTCAGTTCGTTGGCTTGTTTTCTCTGGGCCACGGTGGAGCGGGCAGACAGAGGCTGGCTGGCCTCGGTGCTGATGCTGGGACTCATTTCGTTGGCTGCTTGCTGTTGTGCTTTTTGAGGGGAGACAGTTGCTCTTGGAGCGGCTGACTTGATGTGTGCCGCAGAGCTGGAGAGCCTCCTATTTATGAGGGCCCGGCGCGTCAGAGGGGAGGGGACACAAGCCAATGTGCTGGGGCTTTGACACGGGGGGGGGGGCATCCCTTTGGGAGATGAGCGGAGCTCCTGTCTGGACCATCTGGTCCCTTTGGGCCCCTGCGTCTCTGCACCGCTGGTATGCGGAGTTTCTAGATGATGTTGGGTTTTCTTGGTTTTAAAATTTAAAGCTCCAACGTTCATTCAAGATCCAATTACACATACAAGCCTTATAACTACGTTGGTATAAGCTCACATACTATAACCTACTATCCGATTGCTGCTCTTTTCTGATTTCCCACAGCCAGGATTCCCTCTTCTTTTCGCCTGCCATTGTTGTTAAAAACGCTAACCATTCTGTTTATTATTATGTTTATTTTTGCACTGCGAACTACCCATTAATTAATGAGCAAACCCACAGAATATAGCAGAAGGAGATACCTGAAAGTTGCACTACTATAAATAAACAATTAAAAGTAAGTTAAAAAATAATGAAAATACTTAAATGCAGTCTGTTTATTCATGCTTGTGGACTCGACTTGGCTGCCCGCCTCAACAAAAGAAACACAGAACCAGATGAGTGATTGGGAGCTGACAGGACTAATCTATTCCTACAATTAATAAAGCAGATACCCAAGCCACGCTATGTATAGATTAACATCTGCTTGGACCCTCAGCAGCTTGTTTCCAGAGTCACCAGCACGGTGTTTACCTGGAGCAGTGGGGGTGACGTGGACAACCTGCAGCACGAGCAGAGAAGCGCGCGCATCTGCTGTAAAACGTGAACCCAGCCACGCAACACACACACACACACACACATACACACACGTCTGCTCCAACAATGCCTGATAACACGGCGAGGAACAGGCCGGTCATCCCGTTAAAGATGGGCTTCTTTTAAGGTGATGCGCCATTCAAGTATATGAACACAAACTCAGTACTCGTGTTATTTTTTTAACGTAGTTCATTTATCAAAGTAAACTGATTTTATTTAAACACCTTCGGAGAGTTTTAGTCAGTCTCTGCTGCTCTCCATTAAACCAAACAGCGCAGTGAGCCCGCGGTAGGATTCACGCGTTCGGCACGCGCCACAACCGCGCAACAGATGGGAACCACCACACACACACTTACACACACTTACACACACACACACACTTACACACACACACACACGTTTCATCCCTCCCCCTCCCTCCCGTCCTCTGTCTCCCTCTGGTACATCTCACTGCTGCTCCCATCAGCATCCCTGCTCCTGTTCCTGTGGCCCTCTGCACCATCAACGTGCTTCATCAGTGTTTTTTTTTTTTTGTCTTTTTTGGGGGAGGGGGAGGCTTTGATAACAGCATAAACACAACGACGAAGTTATACAGCAACACTACTTTAATGCAAATCACACCAAGTAAAATCAACACTCCAGGACAAGAAGAAGAAGTTCACAGAAAAGAATTGAAATGAAACTAAATATATCTAATTATCCTGTCAATATTTAAAATGATGATACGTCCAAATTTTCAAACAGACAATTTAAACTGAATTCATTTACAAAACCTTTTTTTCTTTGTTTTTTTGTTGATTAGCATTAAACAACATATTTCAGATATGGCAAATCACGCATAAAAGTTACGCACTTTCAAAGTTAAGGCTCAAAGGGAATCATAACTATGTCCAACACACCCAGCTATCAATTCAGTCCGAGTTTATTTATTTACACGTGGAAACGTATGTAGTCCGTCTCACTGAGGTAAAGTAACGCTGCTCCTTGGCTGCAAGCTGCCTCTCCATAGCTTGAGGGTTTTCAACCTTCTTTCATTTTTTTTCTTTCAAGCATTAAAGAAGCGCGGGTTTGCACGCGGCCTGCCCCATGGGGCCCCAAATAACTGCCATCAAGCCCAGTCTGGGAACGGGCCCTTTGAGATAAGACCAAAAAAAAAAGTGCAGGAGAGGCTTCGGTCGAGCCCCTTTTTGTCCTGGTTTCAGCGTGGGTATCCATCTGTGCAGGCCCAGCACACTGAGCCTTTGTTGAAGCACAGACAGAAAAGATTCACTAAGAATTTCCCAGCAACTGTATGATGAAGGGATATGATTGAGGTTTTCCTCCATTTGAACCGTGGGCTGTTGAATTCGTTTGTTTTATGTCAGATTTAAGTCAGATAATGGAAAACTGGATACATGTTTATTGGATATCATTACGGATGATTAATTAGTACAAATATAACAACAGCAACAGTTTTGGGAAAGTGTATAATTTGGAGCAAAGGGCACTTTATATATTTCTTTCACATATTACTTTATATACTCATAAATCTTAATCTATGAGTTTGAGAATATATTTCTCATACATTTCAGTTTGCTCGTATGAACGGCATGAGACTGACACGAGCCAAATCCTTCAGACATCTGCGCCTGCGCAGCTTTACTGATGAGAGAAACCACAAAGCGTCGACGGACTCTGCCTCTGATCGTCTCCATCACGGCTACGCGGAAGCTTCCAGACTTTTTTTTGTTGGCCAGTCTTCAAATCGTGACTGCAGCTCAAAGGCTGTCTAGCATCCCAAGCCAAACTCTACGCCGACATGATCCGCATCATACTGAAGCCTCTGAATGATGGCTGCTGTTTGGGTCCGAGCACTGAGACAAACATGTCAAACTTCATTGTTCTTCCAATCGAAATTGATAGTTAGATTAAAAATGTTCCCCTTTTCGCCATATACACCTTAATTTACACCAGTTTTGTGTCCTAAAATATTCAGATAAAACCACCATGCGTTATAATTCTCCTGAACTTCACACTGTGTAGTGTGTTTTTAATATAAGGATATTTAAATTTCACAAAGGAGGTCTGTTACACGATTATCCTTGAACCAGATTTTACATCTGAGAAATCAAATGAAACGCCACAGTGAGAGACTTGTTATCCCAGTCAGGTTATCAGAATGTGTTTTTATGGAAATAAAATTTCTTATTCTGAGTCTGACTGTTCATTCATTTACTTTAAAAAACAAACAACTGTAAAATGGGAGACTATCTGAAGTATGTTTTACAGCTGTACTTACAATTTCAAAATATTATGATTGCACAAGCATAAATGACACTAAATGCTATAGGTCTGGGTCTGTGAGTCACTATCTCAGTCATTTGCATGTGTGAGTTTCTAAGGGGAGACAATGAATAACTGTAGAGCTTTCATGAAACCTTTGTCCAGCTTTGTTGTCCTTGGGTGGATGTTTGTCTACTTCTTGTGTATGTACACTGAGAAAACTATAGTTAAATTCCTTTTATACTTGTTTAAAAATGCTTTTAATTCAGAGTATTGGTTTGTAACTAACAGTCAAACTCATGAATGATTGGTAATAAATCTTATTTTTACTGAACACATCACACTGAAGAGCAGAATGGTATTTTCTAGAAATAAACATGTTGAGATTTGTTTGTGAAAGCCTGTTTTACTAATTATATAATGCAACTTGCTCAGTATTGAGATGAGATGGTTAATATGCTGAAATAATTTGTAGAAATGCAGAGATAATCAACGCATCTTTAGTCTTCATGTCAACAACAGAGTCTTTTGTAGCTACTAGTTTTAAGTCACAGATGTACAGCAGAGCGATGGGTAGATGAAGCAGTTAGGTCAGAGTGAATAGTTTTGTTCTGCGAAAAGTTGAATATAACCACTTAAAGTAATAAAACATTTTTAATACTAGAAAAAAGCACAAGAGAGCAAAACTTGAGGACAAAAATATATCATTAATAGCAACATATTTGGGATCATAGCCATCATTGGGGTCTGTGGAAAATAACCAAGAAGCAAAAAAAGAATTGAGCCCTCTCTTGAGTTTTCCATGCACTTACACACTAAATTGATGCGAGACAAACATATTCTTGTCCTGTCTCTCCTTACTGTCTGTGTAGTGAAGTATGACTGTACCAAAATGATTGATTTCATAGAGGAAAAATACTGGAGCACATTAATGTGCAGCCTTTAATCGTACAAATAGACTATCCTTGTCCTGAGAATCACCTGATTTAGCTGCATGCTCATGAAAGACAACCTGATAATGCTCACTGCTGATGTGATACTGGGGTGATCCCTGACTGTTTGCAGGACTGATGGCACTAATGAGTTCATCTCTAACTACAACTCAATCAAACTGCTCAGTTTACTGAACTTACAGCCATGAAAATGGTTGCTTTGCAATTCTTACAATTCTTCTTGCAATTCTTCTTTTGTTCCAGAAAAGTTAGCTTAACTGACTGTTCCAGCTCAAATATCAATAGCTGACCCCTCCCTTCACCAACTCTTCAGAAACATGAAGCTAGTCAGACTCAGCTGTGTGGTTTTGACAATAGCTTTCTCTTGACTTCCACATGGGCACACTCTCCAACTTTTGTTTCTCCACTGTATATTTTTAATGTGGTCCCAGCACAAAGCACAGTGTAAAGCTACTTTAAAACCATTCCCAGTATAATTACAGAACAGTTGTGTTCAGTTTATCACATAAACAGAGATAAGTAAACTAAATAACTATTTAATTCCTTTCCCTTTATAATTTTTACCCAACTATTATTTAGTATTAATTATCAAAGGGCATGAACTTTCTGATGAGGCAGAAGATGTGCATGGTGTAACTACGACATTCTAAGTTTGGTTTCAGCACCAGGTTCTTTGTTGTATGCCGTCCTACTCTGCTTATGGTCACTGTACACTGACAACTGGTTAACAAAATATCATGTCCTTTCTTTTGACTTTGATAGGATTTGGATTAAAGCCTAAATCAAACTGCTCTATTTTCATTTCTTTCACAGCTTTCAACTACATCTCACAATTTTTATCAGCTGATCAAGTCTCCTCAGTATGATGAAGGCCATGAAAAGAGGTTGAAATCCATTTTTTTGGTCAAACTATTCTGGGGTCAAGAATCACATTCAGTCTTTGATCTCAGAAACTGTATCACTTATCTTTTTTTATACTGACCACTAGCATATAATAACACTCACTGTACTTTTACCAAGTTGTATTTTTTTTTAATGATGTCATCTTTAAGGTGAAGAAGCGGTCCCAAAACTGGAAAGACTTCATGAGCAAAGAAAACTTCATGAACAGAATCTCTCTTCTTACACAACAAAAACAACATGAGCGCTGATAACAAGGTGATGTATAGTAAAGAAAGGGGGGAGATTGAAGAGATCTCTGAGATACTGTGGCTTTACTGCTCTAATCAAGAGGAATCAGGTGTGGGTGACTGGTTAACACTTTTACACCATGTGGTTGTGCTTCGTAAGGTGACCACTGTCCGTGGGACTGAAGTCACCTACTCAAGCCTGATAATACAAATTATACTGGTCCTTGTGTAGTAATTGTTTTCTATAACAGAGGGAGGTTCAGAATTACAAAGGTGGAGAGGAATTGGTGCTAAATTGCCTTTACAATTGTTGAAATGCTCAAATGACATCCTAGCTGAAAATCTGCATGAAATGTGCACTAATGAAACACAGAGGAGATTTCTATGTTTGGATTTTGTGTTTGGACTGCAACCTGAGAGCAACCAACCAACACCCTGCTAAAATGAATGATCCACCCAACACCAACACATTATCAGTCAACAGGATGGAAATGGACATTGGTTAGGATGGGTTTGAACAAGAAACAAATCAAATAACTTCATAAAGTCTTAATGTGGTTGCTGATTATCTCTATTATCTATTATTATATGTGACAAGCAACAACTGCAGCAGAGTGCTTATAAGTGTTTTGGCATAAGACCTTGAAAATAGAGGGAGCTTACAGTCATTGGCCACTTTAGGTACACCTGCACAATCAAATTTAACAAAGTGCACAGCTGTGACTATTACATTTACAAAGGTGATCATTTTACCTTAAAAAGTAGTCACATTTTTATTTGCAAATGTTTTCCATAGCGTTGCTGTTTGTACTGATGTGACATTGTCACTCATCCCTCTGGGGATGCAAAAAGAAGACCTATCAAAATTAGCCAAGAAGCTTCCCACGCCTAAACCAACGCTGTTGTCATAAAGCATCTGCTGATGCAGTGACGAAAAGCCAAACTTGTTTTTTTTTTCTTGCATGTGACGTCACGGATTTTGTCCCGAAGTCTGCCTCAGTATCTCTGCAGGTCACGTGCTAAAGAGCTCGACGACAAAACACAGTTTATAGTAATATCTAAATAAAACTAATCAAGTAGCCCAAATTTAGCAGAAAAGTTTATCTCCTTATCAATTTGCTATATAGCCGCGGTCTTTGGAATTAAAGTTACTTAGAATCTTAAATATAAACCAGATACTTATAAAGAGCTTACGATGACTGTTTCAAATGCTACGGATCTACGGATTCTTTGTTTTTGAAGGATATAAGACAAAATCTTTTGGTCGCTTTTAGACTTACAAAAACACCGAAGACAGAGCTGAAACAAAGGGGAGAAATCCAGCATCCTGAACTACTTAGAACAGGAAAGATCTAAATATAAAACACGCAGTCACAATTATAAATGTTGACAGGAAGACCATATATTATAGTTTATGTATCTTAGATTATAGTTTTCTGTGGAAATAGCGTATGTATTCCGCCCTTTGTCACTGTTTGAAAATAGAGACTACAGAGAGACTAAAGCTTCGATCCTGACGTCTTTTTTTTTTTTTACCTAATTGTACATAAATCAGAGGGATGGCTCAGACAGGATTTGAATATCCAAACAAGCCTAACCAAGCCAAAAGCCAAGCTGGAAGACAGAGCGCACATCTGGTGGCGCACATTTGTTTTGCTCTTCAAAGTTGCCAAAGGTAAAGTTGAAGCGTCGCTTCTCCACCAATAGCTGTCCTCTCCGGCTCCCACAGACTCCTCATTCATGCACATCACTCGGGAACAAGCACCCAGTCTAACACACTGATCACGATTCATTGTTCACTGTTCATGTATGGTCAAATAAAGACACTCAAACTGCAAAACAAGCGTCTGTGTAATTTCCTAATATTTTCATAAAGCAGAGTCTAAGAGCATTACTATTAGTATTATTATTATTATTGTTGGGGATTGGAGCAGTTCGGCTGCAGGAGAGGCGCAGGACAGGAGGCTTGTTGGCGGGGTTTTTGAATATTGGATTTCTGATGGAGGGGGATCCATTGTGCTGCCATATCAAGGGCACGAGAACAGCACGAGCCACGCGAACAAAGGCAGCAGATGGCTTTCCTGCTCCGATGAATTATTTTGAAGTTACAAAGACACAGGGACCATTAAGAGCTGTCCGGGGGGAAATTAAGGAAAGGGCCGGGTTCATCACGAAAATACACTCAGGCCTACATTAAACTATTCTATATTAATCTAATACAGAAGAAAAATATTCTGCAACCGGTCCACTGATCATGAGGTAAGTTTTATTTTATGTAATGTTATTACTCATTTAATGCCGCATTTGCTCATAACAATGAAACACTGAATGAGAAAAATAAGAATAAAGTCAAACAAAATAGGTGGTGCTCTACATTTAGGCCCACTCATAGCTGTTAAGACAATTATGTATGTATGCCTGTCTCTGCTTTTCTGGACTTTTTGGGAGTATTTAGAAATTTGTGCTTCTTATCACAGACTGAATCGAAAAAAAGAACATGGCAATTATCTGCACAATAAGCAATTAGATTATCTTTCTTTTGGTCTATCCACTCTTGCAGAAAGATTGCAAACACAGTCTCCTAATATAATACATAATAGCAAATAGAAAAATATATATAATATAAATATACATATAGTATACTCAAGCCTTATATAATTTAAATCTTAATACTGTGTGTTTTTCTAGCTGTTGCATGGTCCTGCACAGTCCTTCAGGGGTGCGTCTGAGCCGAGCCATGGGAGGGCGTGGTCTGCGGGTGGCCCCGCCCACTCAGAGAACGGGACTCTGTCATTGAGCCTCAGACCTGGTGGAGTAAAAGGGCGCTCAATACGACTGCAGTCTTCAACCAGCACCGACCTGCAGCCACCGCTGCATGGGCCTTAACTGACGGGCAGAGAGGCAGCGAAGGCACACCCCGGTATGTTATCTTCTCGTTTTAAAAATGCAATAATATATTAAGACCTGGCTGTGTTTTGGACATGTCACTTATGTGCAGTTTATATTTAATTTAATGTCAAAGCACCCTGATTTACACGGAATCTCAGCTACTTCTACTACCTCAGTTTGAAGTTTTAATATGATAAATGTTTATGGATTATATGAATTATTTTGTGTCTATATTTGATGTAATGTTTTCTGAGCTACAGTGATGAGATTTGTTCAGTCAGTTGAAAATGAGATCTACTCACAAGGCTGCTTTAACTGTACCACGTGACTGTAGATGTTTAGATTATATTTTAGTATGGAGACGTGCATATATTCTGATTTTTTTCTGTATATTTTCCACATTGCTTGTATGGAGTACAGCTATTCTGACTCCTCTGATGTACAGTTATTTGTTGTTCAGTCAAATAACATTATACAGTGAATCAGCTGAGACAGAGACACAGCATTTATATTCCACTGTCCCACATCTCTAGGAAGTTACATCACATCAGTGTCTCAAACTTTTTTGACTTTTCTGTGTAGATGCTGCATTGTTAACGTGCCTGCCCTGTCAAATTAGTTTGACAAGACAAGGGGTATTGTTTCTGTCTGAGCCTGACTGTGAGAAAGTCTGACAGTAGAAATTCTCACTGCAGCTCGCGGATGACCGGGTCACTGTGGCAGAGACATCAGGCCTGTATGGTGAGTTCAAAGGGACCGAGGCATCTAACCTGTGTCTCAAGGCTGTGATAAAGAGATGAACTTTAGGAGATGCTAACCTAGCCCAAATAATCCTCTGTCAAAGATTAGTAAAGTAGCAAATTAGTTCTAGTTTGTGTTTACTCCCGTTTTTGGACATTTTTAGAATTTGGGAGCACTAAGCTGCAGTGCCATTGTTATATGGAAATCAACCACAAACTGAAATTTACATTTTAACTATATGTGCTCTATGAAAAGATGTGGGTCCATCTAAAAACCAAGACGAAATAGTTTTTATTCTCCACAACATTCACACTTAGTGGTAATATAAAAGATGTTTATTAAGTATTATAGTAATGAACAGAAACAGCCTCTGTCTGACCCATAAAACACTGAGGCTTGCAAATTTTAAGATTATAATATTCAGGGTTTGGAGTGAAGAAAGGGGAAATCCAGATCACTGAGAATTTAGCAATTATGAGTAAAATTACTGTACATGAAAATGAACAGTAGTAGGCTAAATGTCAGCATCCTATTGGCTTTCATTTTTAAGGCGTGCAGCTGCATTGTTCATTTACTGCATTTAACAAGCACTCAGGAAGAGTTTGACTTAAAATTAGCCTTTAATGCTCGCTCATCTCAAATGTAAAAGTAATATTCATAAAATCAAATGATCCTATTCATTTAAATGTAAATATGAAAAATATATATTTATTTGAAATTAATATGCATGTATGTATTGACTTTTTAATTGCTCCCAAAGAGAGTGCACCAGAGGCAACTTTAAAGTGTTTTTCTGGAGGTTTTAGATTAGATTATACGTTAATATAAGCTGTATGACTATCTAAGCTGATGAAAATCAAAAAGACTCAGAGGATGAAGGAAGGACAAAAAAAAAGAACAGTCAATGAAAAGATGAAAAGATGCTGTTTGTTTGGGGATGGGAGGATGAGAAAGCATTAATAAAGTCATTTTCTCTCTTCGTGTGTGTTGTTCTTCTTTCCGCTGCTTAATAAAGTTTATTTTGTCTGGTCTCTTTTTTTATAAAAAGCATATTTCTTATTGTCGACCATGATGAACAGTTGTTTGAATTTTATTCTTCATGTCTTATTCCGTGAATATGCAGCTGATTATTATTGTTATTAAACTTAGCATTAGTCTTTTAAAGACATCTTCTTTCTGTGGTCGATTATAGACTGAAGGCATCCTCCCTGCACGCGCCCGGGTTTACTCAGGCGAAAGCAATTACTAGGCTGTGTGGCACGCGCCAGCCAGCTGGGCTGTTGCAGATGGGCGCGAGCTGCTCTGTATAACTGCCTATAGGGGATGTATGGTGTTTACCATAACCTTGTTTTAAAGGTGGTTTAAAACTTTGACGTCCGGTGTGCTAAATTGAAATTTAAAGACAGAGTTTAAAAAGTAAGATTATTATTATTATTATTATTATTATTATTATTATTAATTATTATTATTATTATCCCTGCGACCCTGTGAGTGCTCAGGATAAGCAGGTTAAGAAGATGGATGGATAGATGGATTATTATTATTATTATTAATACTAAAAATATATATCATGAGACTGAAATCGAGAAAAAAAATCATACTCGAACTAAGATTTTCAAAGGGGTCATGTCTGCCTTCTCATAAAATGGGTCATCCATGAATGTGGTAAATGAATCATGTGTGAATCATGTATAAACAGCTTTAACGCTCACATTTATGAGAACAGTTATAAACTGTTCACTTCTCTGAGCAGAGTCGGTCCTTTTCTCTGGGTTGTCCCGTTTAAGGTGTTCAGGTGTCGCACACAGGCAGTGGGTGAGGTTGGGTTGTGAGCACGTGAACAAGTGTCCTCATTTGAATGTTCCCGCGCGGCAGCAGATGCGTTAGTACAATAGATGGGGCCCACGCGCTGAATCATCGAGTCCAATTTGAATAACTGTCGCACGTCTGACGCGTGCAAGAAATATCCCAGCTTTCCCAGGCTTAGCAGGAAAACCGTTGGCAGCCCCCTTTTTCCACTTCAATAGGGATTTTAGTTCAAGTTGTGGGAGCGTCTTTAGCGAGTCCTGGGAAAAGAGTCCACATTACCTCCACATGATTAAATCCTGTCAGACTGCAGGCCGCAGCAGCTCTGTAAAGAACCGTCTGACATGTGGCTGGGCCTCATTTACCAAACTGGTGAATAAAATAAATAACTGATAGATATGGCTGAGCATCTTTAAGCAATTTTAAAGCATTTTTAAAAGGCTAAAATGTATTTTAGCCATTGATTAGCCATTAGCCATAATGTAATTTAATATATTTTTGATACAGTTAGACTATCACTACTTTCCAGGGAGTTCTGCCAGGGTACAACAAATGATAAACAAATAATAGAAGTCCTACGCCTATTTGTATAAATAAATGACAAAAAATAAATATATTAAACCAAATGGGACGTTTAATAGTATGATAGGTTATTCAAATATCTTAGGTCTTATTTTATAGGCCTCTGCACATGTATTTTTTAACTGCAACCAGGCCTATCTCCCCAGTAAAATAAGTTATAAAACATGTTGTAGACTATAATGGCCTTGATGTAGCCCCCGCCTGTCTAAATCGTGTTAGAGAGTTATTATTGTCCGTTTCCTTGAGGGAATTGTACCAATGACCGCTCGTGGGAATTTCCCCCCCTCCTTCCCTAAATGGTGTCAATGACAGTTGGACCAGTGCAACAGATGGGCCAGAGAGGCACGCGCCGAGCACGAGCGAGACATGCCCAATCCCACCCGCCTCCACACACACACACACACACACACACCCCCGACCACATCAGGCAGAGGTCGCTTGAGTGGAAAACCCAATCAACCTAATCTGACAGAGAGGAGGCAGACTGAGCCTGAGGGAGGCTGCGAGTGCTCTTATTCTGATGGTTTCCCCTGAAAATAACGAAAGAATGAAAAATAGTGAAAATAGTGAACGTCAGATAGGCTTACTAGTAGATAAACCTATAAACAAGACCGAACAAGAGTTATAAATTATATGCTGGTTTGAATTTAAATAGCCCTCTTATTTTCACAGTGTGTAAAAAGAAGTCTTCAAAGTTGTGAAAATGGTCCTTTGTTTTCATAAAAAGGATACGATGCTTCATTTTTTTTAATCATTATCAGTCATTATTCTGTTATCTTTTGTCCAAGCGTGTGTGTGTGATGGCTACAGTGATTCAAAGAAGCCAATTCAAAGTAATGACTGGACACCTGAGCACCTCTGCAGGTGGAGCTGGTTAATATGAAGCTTTCCTGCCACCGATTGGTGATTCAGAGTATTACAGTTCATCACAACGTCAGGGTCATGGAAATATGGTTAATTATATTCATCAAGCCAGCTTTCTTATTAAGCTCTTTCTGTTAAAGTAAGATTATAATGAAACAAATGTATTTAATGTATCAAAATGAAAAGTAATCCATTTGAATTGTTACAGTCCACTCATAATTTGCTGGATTATTGTTGCAGATAGATTAATGTCCAAGCAGCATTTTTTAAACCACTTTATATACTGTTACTTTAGTCAATAACAAATCATCATATTGATAATATATTTGTGCTTAAATATTTGAATAAATCCAACTAACTAACATCAGATTGAACTGATGGAGTAAAAGTTAAGCAGATATATTAAAACTGCATCAATAGGGAGATTCAAGTTTATGTCTGAGCCTGAAAATTAAAGACTTACAGTACTTGAGTAAAAGCAAAGTTACTCTCAACCACTTGCATGAACCACAACAAAACATTTTTCAGAGGTAATTTGTCTCACTGCTGCACACTATAACACTGAACTCATACTACAAATTAAGGATAAACATATATAATGGCTCAGTAGTTACAAGGCGAACTGTGGCCCATTGGTTTTATGATATAGCAGAAACTACAGAGCCAACATTTATATCCGTACACCATACTGACAGTTAAATAAGAAGTTAATTGTGTTTAACATCAAGATTATCAACCTCTACAGTCCCTCAGTAAACAGATGCATGCCTGAACACCAAAGTGTAACCATTACTTAGAAGCTGTTTTACAAAAGGCCACCAGATGGACCTCTACAATGCGCCAATTGTGGGTGTCCAGTGATGCTGGTTTCACTGCACCATGGAAAATTAATGCGGGCGAGGCTGCATGAAAACGAGCCTGGGCGTGTGTTCAAAAAGCCCATCGCAGAATTGGTATAGCCTCGGATCTACAGCCACAGCCTATAACTGACCGACACCACGGTTGTATAACTTTCTCTGCTCTCTGTTCGCACTGCCCCTTTAACTTCTGAGCCGATTTCCAGAAAGCAACAACCTGTAACAGGCTCAGCGATCCTCCCCCTGATGGATTATTTAACAGGCGCTCGGTCCCACGTCGCTATCTGCTATAGGAAGAAAAACACGGCGGAATATGCTCCGAGGCGCATGATAGACTTTAACAGACGGGCTAAACAAACACGGTGAAGACATACAGTTTGTCTGGAGCGCAGAAAAAAACCAAACTTGTGCAACAGGTGTTGGTGTTGAGCATCCTGAGAGGAAAGGAGACAGCAGATCCACAGCGGACAAAACACAGTGCTGACTGAGTGGACTGACTTTTATTTCAGCATGTAAAGAGTGCCGCGCGTTAAAATGTGTGTTTGGCTCTGTGGAGATGTGGAGCGATCGCTGAGCTTTCCCACACAGTTGACCGGGTGACTGAGAGGATCTGAAGCTTTGCAGACATCATGCTGACCGCGTCCGCACGGTGAAGGTGTGAGCGCGGACAACCGGAGCGAGCCGCCATCCGCAGCAGCAGCGGCGGCGGTGATGGTGCTGGAGGGGGACCGGACGCTGCTCGCCGCGCGTCAGGGCGACGTGCAAGGCTCTCAAAGTGCAATTAGCGGCCAAGGCGCTCACCAGCGACGTCCGGGACGTGCTGGGGGCATCCCCGGTCCACCACGCAGCCCGCGCCGGGAAACTGACCTGTCTGCGTTTCCTGGTGGAGGAGGCAGGGCTGCCGGGGAACTGCCTGGCCAACAACGGGGCGAGCCCGGCGCATGACGCGGCGGCCACCGGCAACCTGGCGTGCTTACAGTGGCTGCTGAGCCAGGGTGGATGCCGGCCAGAGGTGAGTGACTCGAGATGAGACAGCTGGGCACGCTGAGGTGTAGCTGACAGTGGCCTAATTCTCTGTTTCCTCTGACCTGACCTGCCATTTCTCAGCCGCCCCCACCCTCACCCAGTCTCTCCCTCACCTCACCAACTGGGTCCAGTGCATCAAGGGTAAACTAGTGTCAGTGGGGTTTTTTTTGTGCTAAAACATACAAAGATTTTCTAATATAATTGGCACTTAGACATGAAAAAGCTTCTAAACCAACATTTCAATCATCACAATACACTACTGCCCACAGTCATAACATTCAACAGGTGTAGCAGTTCCTCAGTCAGGGTGACAAACGCAGACACATTATATTCTGCTTCACTGAGAATTAAATGAAGTTACTTAACGTGAACTTCCACAAGTGGTCAATAGACCACAAGGTCAAACACTAAGGGTTTAAATCACGATGCCATGGATTCACTTCTGGAAATTGTCAGACCAGAATCCTTCACTGTTGATCGGCCCAGATGGCAACTACATAAAGAAATTCACCACTGACAGATTTAGCAGTAAGACTGTGTAACAGACATGACAACATGCTGATCTTTAAGTCACTTCAGCAGTTGTAAAACACAAACTCAACTGGCAGGCTTTGAAAGTTACCCTTCAGAACTGCGACTTTTACTTTGAGATTAAAACCCTGCACTGCCTCATGTTCTCGTGGAAATGAAGTATGCAAAACTGGATTTGCAAAAGTAATATCCTTTATATAGCCAGGACACTAACTCATGATGAGCACAAGTAGATCCGCCGAATTGCTGTATAGTTTGATGTGATAGTGAGGACGATGCTTGGTAAGGAGTATGGTTAATCCTTCACATGGATTAAAGCTTTTGAGTCCTTATGACTCGATCACCTTGTTTCCATGTCCCTGCTCATAGTAAGATGCAAAGTATTCACACCAGGGAAGGAATGCAGCTGGCTTTTCGAAGGGGTCCTAGTAAAAGCTGTTACACATTTTTACTTTTCCACTCTCTGAGGAATAACCGTATCGCTCTGCTCTCTGAGGTATAACCATATGTACCCCCAAGTTTACATGTGCCTGCATTTATCAGCAGTTGTGGCCATTATCACCTGGTGTGCCTCTAATGATATTTTTTCTATTATAAATAATTTATCTATAGTAACACAATATAATCCAGCCACCTATTTTCTATACCTGCTCTATGGAGTGTATGCTGCGAGGTAACCCAGTGTGCTTTGGGCGAGAGTCGGAGTACTCCCTGGGCAGGTCACCAGTCTATAACACTTAGGCAGATGTAATATTCTCGATTTCCGGTCCAAATAAACAATCTAAACAAACCTGACCTGTTTATTTAGACTGTAGAAGGAAGCCCATGTAGATGTATCGCATGAAGACCATCCAAACAGGACCTATCCAGCTAGGTCAGATTCATCCTCATGGCCTTCTTGGTCTGAGGCAACAGTGCTAATGATTTGTCCTGCTCAAAAAGGTTGAAAATCATTTAGATTAGAACAACAAGAACAGACGTACCAATCTGTGGTTCTGAATTTGAAACAGTGTAATAGGAGCTCTATCATCTGTTTACTGTCTCCATTACTTTTGAGCCCCGCAGGGGCTTTACGACAAAGGCAGCCCCCACACCACCAACTTACTGATAAGATACTTGGCTGACATTTAATAAAACCTATCAATTGCTACTTGCAATGCAATCTACTTGACGGGTGGCCAATGCTAGCTTCCGCTTTTCACAATTGTGTCTTCTGCTTTGTGTTACTGCTCTCTAATTATGATTTTATCTCAGGTTAATAATGTTCATTTGAGGCACTCCGCTGCCTCAGACTACAGATTTAGCTATTAATACACATCTATCTGAAGAGCATGCAAATACAATTCCTATCCATTTTTTAAATTTTTGTGGGGGTTTTACTCTTTTATTATTATAGATAAGAGAGCTGAAGACAGACAGGAAAGGTGGAGAGAGAGAGGGGAAGACATGCAACAAAGGGACCCCAGCAGGAATCAAACCGGTGTCCGCTGTGGCCCATGGCCCAAGGCCTCATACATGGGCGCACGCACTCGCACTCCACCAATGAGCCACCTGTGCACCCTTCCTATCCATTTTTTGTGTATCAGCTTTTGGTTATTGTCTTCAACAATAACCACTTTAGTCATGTCATGTGGTCGGCTTTAATACATGAAACTTCTCTGGCTCAGCTGATCGTACTGTAGGTTTGAGTGCATTGTCAGTCTCTGCTGCTTAGAAATGCAGCAAGTTCAAAGTTTCTCCTGAAGAATGTTGTGAACAAAGTGTACATTTATACACAAGTTAAGCTCATTTCCTTGCTCAAATATGCTGTCTACACTTAAGTTTGTGATGGCTCCATATACATTTACAGAAACAGCATAAACAGCTGTGAGCATTGAACATCTCTATGGAAATATCATATGACCCATTCATCTCACATGGCACAGGACTTTCTATGTTAAATTCCCTTTCACTTAAATTCAATAGTGAACAGTTAAATAAACTATAGTAGCCATTCACAACAGTGCAAGTATCAAGGTTGTAAAGTTTGCATGTTAATAAAGTCTATAACAGCTTAGGTACTGTTTTCTCAAATAACTGAGCAAAACTGAAAAATTAGTTCTGTTTCTCCTTTGTTTCACCGACAGCACAGGGACAGTTCAGGTGCCACCGTTCTTCACCTTGCATCCCGCTTCAGTCACCATGAGGTCACTGACTGGCTGCTGAAGAGTGGCGAGGTGGACCCCGGAGCCTCCACCGATACAGGCGCCCTACCTGTTCACTATGCTGCTGCCAAGGGAGACCTGTCCTCTCTCCGCTTGTTACTGGGGCACAGCCCAAAGTAAGAGCAATATGGTTTTGTTTTTACAGCCGTCTGTAAATTTTTTCTTTCACTGTATTGAAATTCTTAACTCGCTCTCTGTGTTATTTACAAGTTGTTAATTTTCTTGTTGCTGTTCATAGCGATTTGATCAGGTAACTTGTAGGATTTAAGTTGGTCATCTGTGCAATGAATGCAGAAGCTTTTGTTTAGAATACAGTCTCACACACACACACACACACACACATTATAATACAATACAAGATACAATTTTTTATGTCATGATGATGAGCATCTTTAAAAACAATTATACCTAATCCACTACTCTCATCTACTTCTCCCCTAGTCTACTCATGACTCCTCTTCCTTTGACCTGTGAAGACTGCAGTGTTATAATGATTTTAAAAGAGTCTTTATGTTCTTATTTTTGTAGGCGCTAGTCAGTTTTCTCTGTTTGTAACTGAGATGGGTTGCAGCAGATCCACTGCTCAGATTCAGATTTCAGATTGTTGGCACTTGAGCAGTCTGACATTGGTTAATGATCTACAAGATTTCGAGGTCAACATGTCAAGTCTCAGATGCTTATCGAACAAATCAGGATTGATACAGCCAAAGTTCTGGTCAGCTCTGGGCTCATACTGTTGGTACTGTAGGTAATGTTTACAGCAGCCAACTAGCACTGGGGGGAAACAACCTGAACTTTTTAGTACAGTACTTGTGGTGCAATCTAAATACTTTGTGTTCAAATCCCATTAAAAAAAAACTCTTAGTGGTTAAACTTTCTCCAAAATAATGCACACCACCAAAACCCCCCGCGTGCTGGTTATGTAATATACTTAAAACACATTTCCATAACGTTGATACATCTGTATAGCTGTGTTAGAGCAATGTCCACCAACCTGAACCATCAATAGTAAAATATGGTACAATGTAAGGCTGCAACTTAGAATTACTTACTTACTCACAAGGTGACATCAATAAATGTTGTGTTCTGTCCAAACAACAGTCTAAAACCTTAAAATATTGAGTTTACTTAAATACAGCACCAAAAAGATTCTTACAACAGATTCTTACTTTTGAAAACCTTAACCTTCATCTATTTTTGACATTTTTGCTTAAAAAATGACATTGCCAATTAATGCCAATTCATTTTACACTAATTAAATAATCGGTGTGGCTCTACAAGAAGTATGTGTGTGCATGTGATTACTCCTTGATGAATATCAGCCCTAATCAGTGCAGTGTCAGACCCACCAGTGCCCTGTAGAGATAATACCCTCCCATGTGGACCTTAAGGACACTGGTGAGATGGTAGATTGACTGAATTGCCCTTTCTGGGAAGCATCACGGATTGTAAAGATGGATGAGCACAAACCAACACCACTGACTCTCTATAAGCAGCAACCAGATTGCTTGCAGGTAATATCTGCTCGAAAAGACATCAGGTCAGGGTCACCGCACTCCCACTTCTGTAAGCTTAATAGATTTTTTTATAGCAAACACAGAGAGGTTGGTTGTAACAGTGATAACATGGATAACGATAATTGGGAGGATTAACGCCTAATACACATAAGCTGTTACACAACTTTAACCAAATGTTTGAAGTTAGTCCAGCTGAAACGTTCAGAGTATTGAGAGAAAAGGTACACTAAAAAAATCTACTCAGCCAGATTCAGCACACACGTAGACTCTCTGACAGGCAGGCACTGTGAACTGTAGTTTTGAGTTTTGTTTTGAGCTTTACAGTGTATTATCATCAGATCACTGTGGACATCTTCTGTAAAAACAGTTACACTTGCAGGAGAGCTCTCTCTGCGTGGGAACATGTTAGCTTCATGTTAGGACACTTAATCTTTCCGGTAGTTGTCTGATTGTGTCTGACATGTTTGCTATGCACTGCAGCATTACATACAAATGCATTTAACTGACACTTACAGCACCAGTCCAGTGACTTTCTCATGGCTGTTGATTGTTGCCTCCCTGCAATTAATTTTTTTTTTAACAGCAGCTGTTTATATTTGATATTAAAGTGATTTCAGTTCACAGATCCCTCTGGATAATGTTAAGCAGGCAAGATGATTGACCTTTTCTTTTCAGCTGATGATAATTTATAGCAATAGCCTGCCGGGTTGTAAAAGAATAAAAAGGAAAAAATGGAGATAACCGCTGAGGTGATGGATGTCCTCTGTGTCTACTTCAGCTATCAACAATGCTCACTAACTGCTGCCATAAAGCAATAGAAGTGGAATGAATTTACAACTTAGTCTTTAAGCTAAACAGCCTTGTCTGTTGAATTGCTTTGACTTAGATGACCTTAGCAAGATGAGCAGCTTGTCGTGGCACTAACCTTGTGTTCTGCACCTCCAATATTGTCCGGTTGCACCCCAGACAGGTGCATAGCTACTGAAAATTTAATGAGCCTCAGGGACATGGTAGCTCCCTGATAGCTGGGCCCCATTCACTCTCCTCAGCCACCACTCCCACTGTTGCTGTTTACCACCATCACCACGGCGACACACAGTAGCGCCAACCAGCGATAAGATAATGAGGAAAACAAATCCGTTTGAATAGACGCTTTCTAGTCGCTAGCCTCAGGCAAGGGAACTTTGCAGAAAAGAGATAGCATTCTTCTTTCAGGGTTTATTATGGGATGCAAATTTGTGTCAGCGAGTTTTAAGATGTAATATGATGGCTAAGAGTTTGTACTACTTGAAAAACCACAAGGAAAACTTGACCCCCTCTGTTACATCATCACTTTACTAACTGGGAGCCTGTTGATGGTACAGCATAATGAGTTTCACAGAGGTAATATTACACACACTAACAGGTAGTAAACAGTCAGCGGACAACACCAACTACATTTGAAGTTGTTTCCTGCGTTTTCTGATAGCAGCATTAAAATAAACCAATGGTTTTAAGTTCTATTTCATACTTATTCTAACACACACTCCATGTTAACCCTGATACAGCCTTTATACCTCATACTACCACCACAGTTTCACCCTGTTTTGCATTGTTGACATTGCATTTAGAACAACAAAAAAACACTACTACCACTGAAGTAAAACTACAACTACCACAACTATTTGGGGTTAAACACAATATGTCCAAAATGTAATGAAAGGCCAGTGCTGGTTTAACTGTACTTGCTATGCCCATTGATATGGTTGCACATATTTTACTGTGGAGCTGTTGTATTTGGATAAAATTATTACAAACGTGACACACAACAGATGAGTCTTCTTTTAAATGATGTGCACAGTTCAAAAGTAAAGACGTTCTATACCATAAAATTACCATAAAATGGCTGCAGTACTCAGCTGTCTGCAGTGTTATATTCATTCAGCATCACATTTTTTATGCTACAGTTGCCACAGTTCAGCTGTGCTTCCTGATATTTTAGTATCTGTTTGATTTGTATCTGTATCTGCATCTGTATTAATAGCTCTTTTGCCCGTCTGCCTGAGAAAACCAAAACCAACAAGCTTGTGTGCTGTGTCTCTGCTGATACCCTTGGTACACAAAAGAGTGGATGAATGAGAGAGGGTGAGAGAGAGGCTACAGACAGGTTATGTAAGCAATTAGCGCAGATTAAGATCTTTGGCCAAACAATAATTCCAATGTGTAGTTGAAAAGGGTAGACGTCTGCATTAGAATATTCAAAAAGGTTTGCTGTCTAAATTGTAGTTGAAAACACACGATGGACTCGCATGTGTTCTAATTTCACATTTAGTGTTATAGTTTTCTCTCTTCTCTTAGTTATAGAACAGTTGCTAAAACAGGAATTTGTACTTTATAACTCAAATGATTCATATCGATTTCCTCACCGCTAAAAAAAAGCTCTTGTTCCAAAATAGAGAAGGGGATGTATATCAAAAGTGGTAGCGAGGCAAAACTTAAGTGCTTTCATGAATGAGAAAAGACAGAAAAGTGCAGATGGGTTATTTATACTGTATATAAATATATATTTTCTAAGGATACGAGTAATCTCTCTGCTGTTGTTGAGATTTGAGGAAATATTGTATGAGCTTCATCAATGTTGCAGCTCAGAGTTTCAGTGCTCTTTGAAGCTTTGAATTGTTCTTAAATTAGGTGCCGACTTGGAGAGTTCTTAAGGGGTTAAGAGGTGAGTAGCGTTTTTCACTCAGCCAATTGCTGAGCTGCACTTAGTTTCTTCAGCACTAATCTCCTTAATAACTTCTTGGTACAAGTTGGATAAAAACCCCTTTCTGTTCCCGTTTACAACAAGAGCTTTTAAACTGAGGAAATGCAATGTAACGTGCCATTTTCAGATGCTTTTCGGCAAAGGTCCCGCAGTATTACAACAGAGTATTACTGTCAAGTTAAAACTTTAGAAGTGCAAAGTGAAGGATTACACGCACCTCTACAGGTCTCTAAACTCACGAGATAAAGTGGCAAAATACATGGGAAGTGAGGTGAACACGGTTAGTTTATCCAGTATTATGTGTAATGTAATCAGTAGATTTCCACCATGGAATATGTAAAATCATTTAAATTTTCATATTCCATGAAACTTAATGCACAGCTAAATAAAGCGCATGAATTCTCCCACAATAACCTCCATTATTAAAACAGGGAAAGCCATTGAGAAGCTAATAAGCCTTTATCAGGCAAGGAGACCATTAGTGTGACATCAATTACTTTACTAGTAATGAAGACAACCGTGGTCTTTGTTACCATGTAAATGGTTGGAAGGGAGGGCACAGTGTGCAGACAATTACTGAAGTAAATTACTCACCAGACCTGAACTGGAAATACTGAATATCAAATGTCTGCTACTTCAGAGAGTGTTTTTTTCTTCCTGTGAGTGATAAAGTGACTGACAAGGTAGCACACCTCGTGCCACTTGCTAGCTCTGTCGTCACACAAGGCTAACCTCTTTCTTAGCTCTTTGAAATCCACACCTGTTCTCCAAAAGCACTTGTTTAGTGGAGTGTTCAAGCCTCTTGACTTTGGAGGGCTGTGACAAAAGCGTGTGTATTTGTGTCGTTAGAATTGCATTAGTCTTATCTCTAATACACTCATACACTTACACTCTTTTTATCACTCTCGCAAAGTTTGCTTTGAGGATTAATAACAAATGTAAGCTTCTCCCCTACACAGACCCCGGTGAGCAGGTGAACTTCAGCCCACTTTGGTTACACTCATGAATAATTGACCTGTCTGCCCACTTCCTGATGACAGAACCGCAGATTACTTCTCCTTCTAAATTTGAAATATTTAAGATGTGCCTGTTTTTTACTTGGAACTTGAACTTCCCTCGATCACCCATACTCCCATTGTTTATTCTTAATTTTCATGTATTTGGTGTTTCTACAGTTTCCGCAGAGGAATCTTTTTATTTTAAGATTTTTAATTTTTTTTCTGGTTCTGTTCATAATCTTTATGGACAGGATTTCTAAGGCGTAGCTAGCCAGGGGCCGGAGGGAGTCCAGTTTGGGAACCACAGGATTTCATCTCTGCTTTTTGCAGATGATGTTGTAATGTTGGCTTCATCAGGCCAGGACCTTCAGCGTGTACTGGGGCGGTTTGCAGCCGAGTGTGAAGCGGCTGGGATGAGAATCAGCACCTCCAAATCCGAGGCCATGGTTCTCAACTGGAAAAGGGTGGCGTGCTCCTCTCCTGGGTGGGTGGAGAGGTCCTGCCTCAAGTGGAGGAGTTCAAGTATCTCGGGGTCTTGTTCACGAGTGAGGGAAAGATGGAGCGTGACATTGACAGGTGGATTGGTGCAGCCAAGTGCAGAATTGGTGATTGGTGCAGAAAGTCGAAGAAGGCGAAGCTCTCGATTTACCGGTCAATCTACGCTCCCACTCTCACCTATGGTCATGAACTTTGGGTAATGACCAAAAGAACAAGATCGTGGATGGATACAAGCGGCCGAAATGAGTTTCCTCCGCAGGGTGGCTGGGCGCTCCCTGAGAGAGATAGGGTGAGAAGCTTGGTCACTCAGCCGGAGCTCGGAGTAGAGCTGCTGCTCCTTTGCATCGAGAGGAGTCTGCTCAGGTGGCTTGGGCATCTGTTTCGGATGCCCCCTGGACGCCTCCCTCCCTAGGGAGGTGTTCCAGGCATGTCCCACCGGGAGGAGGCCTCGGGGAAGACCCAGGACACGCTGGAGAGACTATGTGTCTCGGCTGGCCTGGGAACGCCTCTCGGAGGTCCCCCGGAAGAGCTGGAGGAAGTGTCTGGGGTAAGGGAAGTCTGGGCATCTCTGCTCAGACTGCTGCCTCCATACGACCCGGTCCCGGATAAGTGGAGGAAGATGGATGGATGGATGGATGGATAGGATGGATTTTCTGGCTCAGGATAGGACCTGACTTATCATAAGCAGATACAGGCTTGAGTCTTAAGTTTGAATAAGAGCATGCTGTCATTCACATATTGTTTCAGTGCAGGGTCTTTAGTCACCAAGGTTTTGGCCTTGAGCCACATCCTTTTGAGGGAAAGTTTGGCAGGGTCACATTTGTGTTTACAAGATCCACCATGTACTTAAACCCCACCTCTCATTTGTGTCACCTCTTCTACTCAGCCTGTCTTGGCCACTGGCAGCCCTTCGTTAAGCACAAAGCAAGTTGGGCAAAGCCTGTGGAGAGATAATCCTCTTAGGAGACTCATTGCTCATTTGTCAGTGTCCAAATAAAGCACAACCTTATGGGATTTAGGGGGGAAGCACTCGTTCATTCCCTGACCTCCCGCTGTGACAGAGAAGATCTGGGACATGGAGGGATACAACCATTGGATGGGCTTTTGCATGGGGGCGGGGCTATGGGCCTTTGGAAATAAAGGGGAGCAGGATTTGTCTCAGCGTCACTGCTGTCTGCTCTGAAAATAGCCGTATGTTGATACTGATGATGGGATATTTTCCTGTCACAGTTACCCATTGCTTTCAAAGCATTTTCACACCCTATCTTTCAGACAACAGACAGCTAGAAGAATATAAACACAGATCTGGTTACAGGGTAAATAGCTTGCGCATTGGCTAGTTATAAATGGTGTTTATGAACACAGACAAATCCAGGTTTCTTACAGAAATAAACCAGCCACCATGACAGAGGTGAGCACAAGCTGTAATTATAAATTCCGTAACATTATTTGTCAAGGCATAATACCAGATGCAAAACTATGGTTCGTTTTGTGTTCTGACAAGCTCTGATAAATTCAAATGTTGCACTGTCATTTCAAACCCAAACTTTTCTCCTTAGTTTATTAAAGCTGAAACAAATACTGCTGCCAACAGTCCATGCTTTCATTGTACTTGAAATAAATGTACTGTATGTGCAAAGTACATTAATTACAGAATTTCAGTCTTCATTTCTGTGTTAAAAGCCTTTTGGGACACTCTGCAAATAATATTTGAGATAACTGTGTGTGTGGACATGAAATTAGCAAAACCAGTAACTATCTATTTACGGGTGTCAGCTGATTTCACTGATGCAGGCTTGTATGTAACTATTAGATAACAATGAACACATTATGTTTCTGTCAAAGGTTTCACAGATTTAGTGATGGAAGGACAGACTCTGACATAGAACCTCCATCACATAAATATGGTCTCCACATGTCTCTTTATTCACATTCACTGTTTTATTTCCATATAGCGTTGTCAACTCACAAACCAAGAATGGTGCCACACCGCTCTACCTAGCCTGCCAGGAGGGACATCTGGAGGCCGTCCAATACCTGGTCAAGGATTGTGGGGCGGATCCGAGCATCAGAGCCAATGATGGGATGACACCTCTGCATGCTGCTGCCCAGATGGGCCACAACACTGTCATCGTCTGGCTGGTATGCTCGACTGCTAGGACACTGTTAATCTTGTAAACAAATACAGTGTACGTTGATTTATTCCTAGAATATCTGATAACATGTAAACAACAAACTCACAGGCTATGAACAGGAAAATTAAAGAGGTATTGCATAGGTAAACATGTTTTTGAGCTGTAAACTAAATTATATGACTACACTATGATGAAACATATCACTGTCAGTGTTAATATTGACATTTCTTACCAAATTTATAGAAATGGCATTTCATTGGTTGAGAATGGCTCAGCATGCCCTCTACTGTTTTAAATAAGCTCTGAACCTTGCAAGGCCACTGGTTGGCACTATGAAATTAATATAACAAAAAGAATGTTAACTACCCCTAATCAGAGCTTTCATAAATTCCTGATGTTTATGCAGTTGACTGTAACCTGTGTCATTATCCTCCCTCCTTTAGATGAGTTTCACAGAAATCAGCCTCACAGACAGGGACAGTGACGGGGCCACGGCCATGCACTTCGCAGCCAGTCGTGGTCACGCAAAGGTGCTCAGCTGGCTGCTGCTGCACGGCGGGGAGATCGTCACTGACAACTGGGGAGGGACTCCGCTGCACGACGCTGCAGAGAACGGTGAACTGGAGGTGTGTGTTTGTGTCTTACTTCTTTTACTTACGTAATGTTCAGAGTCAGACTGGACTTTACGTTGAAACAGAGACAAATATAGCCCTGCCTTTTGGCATTATACCAGAATGAAATACAAACAGCATGTAAGTCACCAGACAAAGAGGTTGGCTGTTGGCTGGCCTGGTACTTTTAATACTAATGGTAATACAAGGAATAAAACAAGGGATGTAATTTTTTGTCAACAATATTCATATAGGTTAAGTCGATTATTATGAGGTTACGCAGTTATTACAATTCTTGGTGCTAACATGTCTGTACTGAGTTTCATACTGAACCATCTGCTTTGAATGGATGGCCTTATGGTTTCACCACTATACTGACCTTCTACTTTGACTAACGTTTGTCTGGTCAGTCAGCTGTTTCAACACAAGCTATGTATTACATACAGAAAAAATTGCATCTGTTTGTTTGTTGCACAAGAAGCTGCTGAAATAGTGTAAACTAGCAAAAACTTTTTATTAAAATTTAAATTAAAAATTTTGCATCACTTCATGTGAGTCATATATTGTCATATCCATTAGTACTTTCAGTGTTTATAATAGAATAAAATTAAAATAAAAAATTAAAAAAAAAATTAAAATAGAATCTATATTGTCATTGTACAAGTACAACGAAATAGAAAAAAGCAATCCCTTGAGTGCACAGCAGCCTCTAAAAATAAAATAAAATAAAATAAAATAAAATGAAATATAACAAGATAAATTCTAAGAAACAATAAATAAACACAAGAAACAATAATAAAACACCCATGCACCACTCAGACATTCTCACATTCACAACCTGACTCTTATTGCACGATTATATAAAAAAATTGCACAGTGAAAGTGTATTAAAACATTTCCAGAACTTAGTGCAGTTACTTTCTCCCATCTTATTCATATCTACCACATTCTCTGTCTCCTCTGTCCTCTGTCTCTCTCTGTCTCTCTCATGTCACTTTCCAGTGCTGTCAGATTCTCGTTGTCAATGGAGTCGACCTGGGCATCAGGGACCAGGACGGCTTCACAGCAGCAGATCTGGCCGAATACAATGGCCACTCCCAGTGTGCCAAGTATCTACGCACTGTGGAGAACATGGTAAGAGACACAGCTATGCCCAACATGTCTTGTTGCCATCCATCCTGACCTCTGACCTCCCTGTGGAGAGAGACAAACCAAGAGGGAAGTTATCAGTGAGGATCAAAGTATTTTAATCTACATGAACTTTGAATCCAGTCTAAGAAATAGATGGCATGTAAGAAAAAAACAGTGTAGTTCATTCTTACATTAGGCAAAGTTGTACATTAATCTGTGATGGCTGCATGATCAAACCACTTGAGGTTCCCTACAGACTTTATACCTGTGAGAAAGTGTCATAATCAGACTTTGCCTCATTTTAAAGCGTCATGAGCTAATAGCTGTAGCGCTCCAGTCTTTGTGAAATGATCACACAATATCTCGGACACTGCTGGTCAGATTCTCATCAAACTATGGGACATACATCTTACAGATGTGTTGGTTGCGTTTTCAAACACTAATTGGTCCAATGGGAGCACTCCTCTTAGATGTCAGATCATGGAAAATTGCAGAGCATGCAATTGTTCTAGACAGATGACATCTGTAAAGGATGACAAGACGACATAAACATACCACAAATTCAAAATTCCTCTTCCACTCTGCATGAAATAAAAATGAGTTATTATGTCTGCTTTAGTGACTACATGTTCCACGATTTAACTGTACTCTAAATTCTGCATAATAGTGGTCAAAATTTGCTTTTAAATGCTCTAATAATAATTTTAGTTTCTTTCTTAGTTGGTACCTCAGAGCCAAAATGCAACACTACACAATGTAGAAAAGACTGTGTACATTGCAGCAAAAAAAAAACTCAGCTGTCGCTGAGCAAACATGTCCCTTTACTGAGTTTATCTATGCTAATTGCCAGAGTTTTTACACTTGACATACAGTAGCCTCCACGGCTTCAACCCACTGAAATCCCCAAGTGACAAGAGGAATAATAACTCCTCACACTGAGCTCTCTTTGCTGTGTGGGAAACATATTTCCCCCCTCTTGTACTCTGCCCATTAGGGACATTCTGCCGACTGAGGTCTGCGCAGTGGGAAAAGCAGAGGGCCCCAGAGCCTTTTTGATCAGCTGTGAGATGTTTCATTAGTGTGCGGTAATTAAACTCATAATGCTGTTCTCCTCATGTAAGTCACTGGGGACTGAGAGGCCATGGGATAGAAGAACTAATGAATGAACATGTAGATAATTCATATTAACAATAATTAATTTATCTGTCTCTCTATAAACATATTAACAATGTACCCTTTTACGTCTGCATTAAATTGAAGAGACATGTTTTAATAATGAGCAACTACTTAAAAATTGATGAATAGATGAATGGTTTTGTTGTTTTTTCTATGGTGGAAATTTTATCTAGATATTGGACAGTTCAATATTATTGCATTCATGAACTGCATCCCCTGACAGAGTGTGGAGCACCGTGTTTTGTCTCGGGACCCCTCAACGGATCTCGAGTACAAGCAACCCGACTCAGGCCTCTCATCCCCAAACACCACCATGCCCCCTGCCACCCAGGCAGCACACTTTGACATCAGTTCACCATCCAGCTCCCTGTCCAACTATGACTCAGCCAACTCCAGCCAGTCCAGCACTGGGGAGAAACGGAGCAGCTTGACAACGTCACGAAGCCCTCCCGCTCAGCTGAACACAGTCGCGCACACAGGTCTGCAGCTCATGTTGTAAAAAAAAACTTTTTACACTCTAGGCTAGAATTTTGTTGAACCAACAGTGTGACAAAAATGCTTTGTGTGACATATTTTCATTTTGATTCATTCCAAAAGCAGTCTACTTCAGCAACTAATGAGCTCAACAGTCAAATATTTTTTTATCAGCTCTTATATACTTAAATACTGCATTTCAGCAGTGATAAAACCCTCAGTTTGTTTACTGAAGTGGAGCTATCCTTGAGCAGGTGTTTGCTTGCTTTAGTTCTGTGACATTGGCGAAAGGTATACTGGTGCTGCACCCTAGTGGTGTGTGTGCAAAGAGTTTGTCTTGATGGAGAGGTTGGCTATCGTCAACGTAACCCATGTTTATAAATATTGTTTGAATTTTATAACAAATGGAGTAAATAAGGAAAGGTTAACTTGCTGTGATTTGTTAATTTGAATCAGAGATACACCATGTTTGTGTTCCTGCGAGTAACTCAGTCAGTGAGTCTGCATTAAACATGGACTGTGTCTTTATCACAGGTGCATCAGAGTCAGCTATTTCAGACATGCAGGCGTACATGGACATGCTAAACCCAGACATTGGTTCGGAGGTGCCCAAGAAGAACGAGATACCTGCTCATGTCACCTCCAACCCCCCGCCACCACCAACCTACCCACCCCTCACCTCCCCACGGTCTCCCCCAGTCCCCCCTCCACCACCAAGCTACCCGGCACCACAGCCGCCTCAGGAGCCGACGTCAGCTGAGTTCCTGAAGGTGAAAAGCAACCTGCGGCACGTGGAGACCACCAGTGGCAAGAAGGAGGTGAGAACAGAGGTGGGGAGCTCGTGCTTGAGCTCAAAAGATGAAGCTGTTTGAGGAGGAATCAGAGCTTTGAATAAATTTTCTCATTTAGCTATAAATCTTTTTAGGATTCCAGGCTATTATATTTTTATATCATTGTTTGCATTGCTTGTGCTTGTCCATCAAACACTTTCGCTGTACAGAAATCATAAGTATTACTTCATAATTTGGCTTATTTGTCACATTAAGCAAACAGTGCAGTAATTCCTCATCTTTATTATATAGGATGATATTTTTTATGTGTCAGTACTCAACTAAAATATCATATATTCAGTAGGTTAGGTTAGACATGCTTCCTTTATTTTAATAAAACTGTAGATTTCTGGAGTTTTGGAGCAAAAGAACATTTCTCAAAGCAGCTGTTTTGCCGAGCCTGTGACACACTGAATGATGTGAAACAGTCCTAAAGAAGCAGAAGGTCCAGGATGTTTGGGATAAACTGGCTGCTTTTTCCCTTGTGTCCAATCAGTTGGGCTATGCTCTCGTGTAACAATGTGCCTTGTCTGGATGCCCACAATGATGTTATTATGTAAGGATGGCTAACGAGGTTCACAAAGATGCTCATTACTCTGGCAGGTCCTCTGGGTTGACACACACAATGGTTGTTGTGATGGGTTTGATCTTAATTTCAGTAATTAATCTGGCATCAGATCACTCAAAGGTGTGTTTAAAGCGCTGACAAGGGGCAGCAATTAAAATTGCCCTCAGCATTAGTTTTAGGACTGCTTCTGGTGGTTCAGCAGTGCTGTGAAGTACAGCAAAACTGGTTGTGAGGTTGTTATTATAATTGACTTGTAATTGAGTTGTCCACGGCACAATGTAATTACAACAAAGACAACCGATCTAAGAGATCACTTTCACCCTCACGAATGATAAGAATTGAGAATTTAATGAGAATTTAATTCCTACCATGTCTTCAAGTATGATGATAGCAACACACAAGTGTCTGTCCAGCTATATGAAATTTCTAAAGCTTAAACCAACCACTACAAGTGTGAGAGATATAGTTTTGCTAATTTTTCAAATAATTATTATTTGACTTGACATAGTTTGATTCATTTATGCAAGTGCAGCAGAAATAAATTATTGTCTGAAATGTTTTCTTACATAGTAATTGTAATAAAAGGCACACATAAATCAGACAATATAAAAGTTGACAGGGCAGTACCATTTCATCTAAAAGCAGAAGTACAGTATAAAGTCAGGGAGCTGCAGAACCAGCTGATTTGCAGGGAATAATCCGTTGTTCACATAGAAATAAAAGTCTATCTGTGTCTGCTATGCAAAGTCCTCAGGTAGCAATAGTGTCCTGTCTCCAGGGTGAGCTGTGTGTGTGTTTGTGCACACATGCGCCATCAGCCAAATGGGGTTCAATTATTGCCACCCGCTCTCCTCTCTCCACCCCCTTGTTGCAGGCTGGTACCCAGGTGACCAGCCTGGGACGCGCCCTCATTAACAATTTAACAAAAGCCAGCGCTCCGAACACATGCACACATGTGTGCACACACAAAGACACACTATTAAGATCAGTGTGTGCCATGTACATAGGGAAAAACAATCTACCTTGGGTGTCATAGTAACAGGGAACAGCAACCTCATCCAGGGACACAGCCGATCAGATAGAAGAGTCTCACAGCCTGTAAACGTGTTGCAGCATGGTGTGTGGAAGAATTTAAAAACTCTTACTACTGACTCACTAAACAACAGTGTGGGAAACCTACTGAATGCAGTTGCAAGTTAAGGGAGCTCTATCTTTGCTTGTTTTGTTTTGTTTTTTGCTTATGACCATATAAGCTTTATAAGCTGCTGCTTCGCACACCTCATTTGTCTGTATTTGCTTTGACTGAAGTCAGATGTTCATGTGGAGCAGCCACACAACACATTTGCCTCTCATGTTTATTATTCTTTACACGTACTGTAATCCATCCAGAAAACTTGGACTTTGAGATCTCAACCGCAATCTGCATTTTTTTGCTACTAATTCGGGATGCTGCAAGCTAGAATATTCTAATACTGCTAAAGCCTGAGAGATTTGAGTGCGGTCGGCCATGTTGAGGGCAGCACCTGGGTCTTTGTGTTTTGCATAAGAGGCACTGGCCAGGGTTGGGAGTGGTTGGTCTATGGGCTGGTGGTGACATCATTGCCACTGCTGTGGCCGACCTGATAGGTTATTGATGAGGCCTGTGGGTAAAGTGAGAGGGCTGGTAGAGTGACAGGCGTAGGATTTGGATTTGGTGACAGCTACTCTCTTTGTTCTGCTGGGCTTTCTGGATGAGGCTTGGTCTAAACTGGAGGAGAGCTGCAGGAGAGGATTCACTAACACACTAAGGTAAGGTGTTATGAGGAGAAAGACAGCTTTGTTTTTACCTGCGGCAAAAGCAATGTCATGTACAGGTGTGGGCTGTAGATACAGCAAAGATATTCCAAGTTGCTTTGCTTATTTTGGTTAATCTCTCAGTTGCAGTTGAAATGGTTGAACGCTGAGTGTGTTGCATCTGTTGTCATGTTTCGGTGTTTACTCTCTTTAAATTGTTATAATAAGTTGTTGTAAAGTCACATATAACTCTTTAATCATTTGAAGTTAAAAGCACATGATGTGCTGAACCATTTCGAACCACAACCAGGCTAAAAAAAACATTGATAATACATACAAAAACCTGACGGTAAAAACAACTTTATTACAATTACTTTATGCTGACAGACAGATCTGAATAATAGACCGAAAGGCTGTTTGTTTGTCTGTCTGTCTGTACGTTTCTGTGATGGATGGGAGGGGGCAGCTAAAATGCTTTGTACATTTGCTATTGTTGGCCCAGTTCCCCAGGGGATGACAATCAAACCATCTGTAGAGCTCCCCTGCTCACGTTACCTTCCCACCTGATGAGTGCTCAGGGACCATTTCTTTGACAGAAGACATGAGTCAACACAACTAAAGGCTTATAAGAACTCAGAACATGACACCACAAAGGAGGAGAGGTCAGGGGTCAGCAGTAAATTATTTCCACTTACATTAACATTGGACATCTGCTCGACATCTAGGGCTCTTGTTTGGATTTCGTGAGAAGTCATGGCGACGGTAAGCATTAAAATGTAAATGAACGCGAGTCTGGTGATGGATTTGAAATGCAAAGTGACTATAGAATTTGCTATGACGCCCAAAGGCATCCATGTAGTTGACACTGTCATGGTTACTGGTTGAAAATATACCATAAAAAAGGGGCTTCCTTTTTCACATATGCAGGCCACTTTTGTGATACACTTTGTTGGAAAAAGGTAATGGGCTGGAAAAGATTTAAAGCAAAGTTTCTGGAGCCAAGTAATAAATGCAAATTCTAGGCTTTTGCATTAGGAAAATTTGTCCACAGATTGACCTGAAGAAGCTCATTATGGCTGATAAAAATCCAAGGTGAGCGTATCCACTGTTTCTCTGAAATGCATATAGTCTGACCCACATATATTCCATTAGCAGCATACTGTGAAGACTCAGATAGACTGGAGTTTGATATCCTGCCTTTACAGCTCATGTTGTCTGAGATAGATGTCAGAGTGGAAAGTGAGAGTGCTCAACTGAAAGGAGCAGTGTGACCTTTGACCCCGCTGTGTGGACAGAGGGGTCCCTCTTACAATGAAAAGGAACCTGCGTGTTCTGTGGCCCTGCAGTTTTTACGTGAAACATAAATGCTAATGTTTTACTGGAACTGAATTAAAGCCTTGTTCTGTTATTCAAATAAGGCTGCTTTGGTCACATGAGAGAGCTAATCTGGCAACAAAAGCTACTAATGTTATAGAGTATATTGAACAAGTTACTCCATAGCACTCATATTAAAACCATTCCTGTCATTTGCTACTCAGTTTTCTTAAAATGCAAAATATTCTGTTATTCTGTCAACCTAACACAGTGTGCAACTTTTCTTAGAATCACTTTTTCAATAATTTGACCCCTTTTCCTTTTTTAGAGATGAATACAAGATGAATTATTTATACAAAATATGACTAATTTTTGTTTTATGTAGAAGAAACGTACTACATTTTAATTTAGCTCATTTCACTTTGGGGCTGCAAATAATAATAATTTCATTGCTGATTAATATGCCGATTTCTTTTTCAGACCAACAGTCCAAAACCACTCAGACATTCAAAGGTGTTAAAAACAAAAATGGCTGCGTGTAATTATTTTACAAATGTCTTTCTTGTCTTGATAGGACGATGTTTGTTATTTTTGTGCTGATAAAAACATTTATTTTTCTCCCTTTTATTTTCTATCTCTTGAGCAGCTGACTCTCGGAGAAAGTCACGACAAACTGCGGCGTGTGGACTCAAACAGGAAGTCAAGGAGCTTCAGCAAGCAGCCCAGCACTGGGGACTACTACAAGAACTTGGGAAGCGACACGGCTGAGCCCAGAGGGAACAAAAGCATGGCACCCAATGAGGAGGTAAGCCAGATATCTGCTGTTCATCATTCGCTACACTAAATTAAGCATTTGGATATATAGTGCATAAATATGTTTATTGTATTAAGGGCTTTGGCATGTCTAATATGTCTGCAAGTGTATTTAGTTTTCTTGATACCTTTGACTTGAGATACTATAAAATGTTATTTGTGAGAAGATTACTACAATAGTGGGTCTGTATCTCTCTGTACTCTATTGTAAATGTTTTATTATAATATTCACGGCAGTGCATGAAAACACATATATTGAGACATCATGGTTTACTTCTCTTTCAGTGGGCTCTTTCTTATGCTTTATTTATGTGTATTATAAAGAAACACATGTTGATCATGATGTGTGTTTACTGTCAGTCATCTGATGCCCACTGAGAAATCAGTTTTAAGACCTCTAGGAAAAAATCTCACCTCATAGACTTACTGTCATGTCCTTTTGATTTGGTGTAGCTTAGTTCATCGGGGCTGCAGCTGATTGTATACAAGGTGTGATATTATAAAGTTTCCTTTTTAAATGACTACATTTTAAGGTTAGTTACTATATTGCTGGGCACTTCAGTATGAACTGTACACTGTTTGTAAAATTCCTCAGTTCCTCACTTTAAGGGCTGTATCTCTTATGGATACTAGTACAGGTTTAATAAAAACTTTCATATAGTGTTTCCTGGTTATTACGGTTGTGTGGGCATCTCTCCCTTATAATGGTCCTATTCAGGATGAGGTTGAGCTGGGTGGTGGTGTGTCAGCATTGGGTTACCGCACTGACGGCACTATTTGCTTCTGCATTGTGCAACTCAGCATGTTACATAATATTGTGTCCTTTTGGGCTTTTGCCACCTGATGCAAAGTGCCACCTCATTTCCATTGCCTCTTGCGTCCCCACCCTGTTGTGTAAACTGTCCAAGAACCTGCAATATAACAAACTAAGGACAATCTTAGACAAGCGATTGCTTAGCAGGAAGTCGCCTGTAACTAGATGTCCTATAAAAAGGAGACTGAATACTACTGAATCTTGTATTAAATTTTACGGCCAAGGATCTGTTGTAACTTTTAGCTTGTGTTAGTGACAGCTTGTGGTATTCTTATGATTTGTTTCTCTTTGTATTAATTGATACTTGCTATTTTCTTTTTTATAAGGAAAGAGAGGACCTACAAACCAGTCTGTGACATCATTTTAAACATAAATATGTGATGTAAAATTAAAAAAATGTAAAAAACACAAACATGCAAGGCTAATTTTCATATGAAAGAAGTCTGAAGTCTGAAAGTATTTTGGATGCGAGCCTCAAAAATCAGTCACCATTCTATGTGCCATAAAATGATTCAAGGAAACATTTTTTTGTCTGAAACTGCATGTGTAACCTAATATTATAGGTTAAACTACCTGTCTGCTGCCACATACCTCCACAGGCAGCTGAATTAATAGAGTCTGTTAAACTCTCATCAGTGTCCCTGGAGACATGTCGTTCTAATCTCTTGGGTATCAGGGGTAGGGGTCTTCTGGGTGATAGGGGGTACAATCCACATTGAGCCAATTAAGGCCTCAGTGGGGCCCTCTTCGTCTCAGAGGCACCCTAGCAGATGGACTGGCTAATCAACAGAAGCAACGGCACGTGCTGCCAAGACCCATCTGGACCCAGCCCCCCCTCCAACTCTCTCGGGGGTTTGAAAAGCAAAGGGGGCAACAATGATGAGCACGCGTCTAAAGAATAAAGGAGGGGCGGGGTCAAGTCAAATGTCACAGCCCATTAACTTGCTCTCAGCAGTGTTACGGCACACTTTCAGAGCGTGCCAGACACGTGCGGGGGGTGGATGTGTGGAGGTGGGGTTAAGGCACTATCACTTGCAGTGACAGATGGCTTCTCCCTACTGTTTGCCCTCAGAATTTCCCCCCAGAGATTAGGTCATATTAGCTCTGTTGTTAGCAATGGGGTATTATGTCTTTATGAGTTGATCAAAGACGGCAGGAAGCTGAAGGGGGACACATCAACAGGACTGCATACATCTGTCACTGTCGACAGCCTCTGTGCAAGAATTTTATGCTCACTCAGCCCTGCAGGAGTTTCAACTGGCATGCCTGTGCAAACAGGAAAAACAAATTCACCATCACTTTTTCATGTTTATTGATTACTCTCAATTTATAGATAAATAAATATATTGTTTGTTTTTTAAAAACCAAAACAGATATTTTTAGTTTAGTTCAAACTAAAAAGTTCAAGTTTATTGACTTGAATTTAACACATAATTAATAATTATTTAGAATATACAGCTGGAAAATGGAATGAAAAAGCTTTTGGATTTTAATTATCAACGTTAAAGTGGTGTTTAAATTGGAAAGGACAATATTATTTCGTGAGCTACCTGTCACATCCTTGTTATCAGTGGCCAAATATTGCCAACAGAGTATTGTAACAATGTGGTTGCTAGGAGAAATTCTGCAGGGCTGACTTCAGCAAGTTAATGGGTATAAAATACGACTGACTAATTCTGCTCTGTCCCTCCCTCTTCCATGATTAGGGCTCCATGTTGTTGGAGGAGCCTACCGACAACCCGGCACACACTTCAGAGAATGGCGCCACAGAGGAATCGGTCGCGCCCCCACCTCCGCCACCTCTTCCCCCAAGCAACCCGATGCCAACACCCCCTCCACCTCCTCCACTGCCCCCAGATACGCCAACCACCCAGAATCACTCTGCCAGTAGCACCTCCACCAACCAGCGACGTGCATCTTCCTCATCGGGAAGTGAGTGTCCCCAAACTTTCTTCATTTGTCAATCCTTTCATCTTTTTTTTTCCTCATTTCCTACTTTTTCTGGCACTAAACATTCATTAAGTTTCTAAAAAATAAAAAGACAACATATTTATGTACATATATATATATATATATATATATATATATATATATATATATATATATATACACACATATATACACATATATATATATATATATATATATATATATATATATATATATATATATATACACACACACACACACACACACACACACACACATATATATATATATATATATATATATATATATATATATATATATATATATATATATACACTACAGGCCAAAAGTTTGGAAGCAAGATCAGATTTGTACAAAACAACAAAATAAACAAAGAGTATCTTATCAGAAGACATATTTACTATAATTATCAGGTATTTGAGTTTTTCTTGCTTAGACTATACTTTCCTTCAAAGTAACCTCCTCTGGCTTTAACAGCAGCATGGCATATACAAGGCATTCGTTCCACAAGTTTTTTAAGGTATGTGCCAGGAATTGCATTCCAAGCTTTCTTAAGTTCATCAATAAGAGACTGCTGATTTGTGGGACGCGCTTTTCTGACTGATCGATCCAATTCATCCCACACAAGCTCAATTGGAGAGAGGTCTGGAGACTGAGGGGGCCAAACCATCTTTTGAAGAACACCTTCCTCTTCTTTTTTGTCTAGGTAACATCAATGTATACCTAAAGGTAAATTGAGGAAAATGGTGCATATCAATGAAAGCAAAGTCTGATCATGCAGTAAATACATCCCAAAATACATATAACTCATGCTGGTTTTAAAAAAAGGCACTGTGAACAGAAACATGAAGTTGTTTCCAAACTTTTGGCCTGTAGTGTATATATACAGATCATTGAACAATTATCCCTAGAAAGCAGAGCCCCTGGTATTAATGGGCACAATGTAATCTTATGAGGTAAAGATGAGTTGAGTCTGACCCTCGCATCCTAAATAACAGATCATAAATTACTGATGTAGGGCTACCATTACCCTGAGAACTGGTTTAATGTTCAGCCATTTCCTTAAGTGCCTGCGCTGCCCTGGATGCTGCTGTCTGAAAGTGTACACTGTTCTAGTCTTAGGCAAATGTTAACTGTGATGTCATATCATGTTTGTGTCATGTCATTTTTGTAAGTGGTAAAAGTGAATTGTCTATGGTTGCTCCTTGGAAATGTGTGAGCATTTTAGGATTGGAAATAAGTCACTCATTTTTGGGAAAAATGTGGCAGTTTGACCAAGGCAATGTCCAAATATACTAATTAAGTCCCATTCAGTATTAAGTCACCCAACAGGCATTTAAATGTGAAAAGTTCTTAATGTTAAGCTTAAACTTGATTATACCCAATAAAATGTGTGATCGCCATTAAGTTCAAGATCATATAACGTACTATCACAGGTTTTCATAGGCATGCTTCAAAGGGCTACAGACCTCATTAATTAATAGTAAACCACTAAACAAAATTAAGTGATAACACATTTGAAGATAATTAAAAATAACTATTATTGTACTTTTACAGACAAACCCTTATTTTCATATATGAAAATTGACTACATATATTTAATTCTTTTTTATCTATTCATTTTACCATATTTTATCTTTATATGGTCAGTGCTGTTATTGCATCTTACTGCCAAATATGAATTTAAAGAGTGTTAAGAGATAAATATGAGACATATGAGACAAAAATGATGATTTTTTTTTTTTCAAATAAAAAAGAACGTTATCATAATATTATTATCATGGTTGTCAAGCCAACACTTCTACTAATATTTCCTAATCTTTTTTCTTCCTTAATGTACATTTCTAATTACATGTTCCTTCTTTCACCTGCTCTGTCTCCTCCTGTTTCTCTCGTTTGTGTGTTTGTTTGTTTTTTTCCCCCTCTTTTTGCCTGCCGTGGTCTGTCCTCACTGCTGCTCTGTCAAGGTGGGGATATATCTGCCACTCAGGCAGAGGGAGGGGCACCAAAACAAATGAAGAGTAAGTACAGACTGGCATTGACTCCCTGTAGCTGGCTTGTAGGTGACGAAAGTGATTCAGTGTTTGTGTCCACAGTATCCTCTAGGAAGTTCAATTACCAGTAACAAAAAGATACCAACAACACATGGGACTGAAATAAATCAGTTTTATTTTACAGGCCTGAATGCTCTGTTCTTTTTTAACACCTTAAACAAAGTAGAAAGTCTTTCTGGTCGAAGTATGGTAAATATTTTAGGTAATTCATTTAAAAACTAATGGTTTTATTGTTATGCATTTCTATTTTTTGTGTGAGGAGAACAGAGAAAAAGCATTTCAGATAAAAAAAAAAAGTGGAAATGCTAATTGAGAACGGAATTGCTGCTGGGACACATTTTTCATTTGGGCACAGCATGTGAGAAATTACGTGGATCAGATACAGTAAATATAGCTTCATCTCTTTACTGCATACCTGACAATCAGCTTATAGGGCAGTATACACTACATTTCTTTATAACTAGTAATAAACAGCAATGCCAGTTAAACTGTAAACTATTTAATGCTTGAGATAGACACCTTTTTACAACATATGCATTTCCTACACGCTTCAGCAAATATCCAGTTGTCTAATCTATTCATTCAGGCCCACCTGCTGTATAATGGCAGGATAGTAATAAAACACTTAAAGCTAAAGACCAGTGTGTGCTCACTAATGGCATGATTTATGCTTCAGTCTTAATAAAGTACTAAAGAGGCAGTTAGGTGGTCATTAAATTAAAAGCCAACACATCTGAGAGCTTAGATGAACCTACCTGCATACCTGACAATCAGCTTATAGGGCAGTATACACTACATTTCTTTATAACTAGTAATAAACAGCAATGCCAGTTAAACTGTAAACTATTTAATGCTTGAGATAGACACCTTTTTACAACATATGCATTTCCTACACGCTTCAGCAAATATCCAGTTGTCTAATCTATTCATTCAGGCCCACCTGCTGTATAATGGCAGGATAGTAATAAAACACTTAAAGCTAAAGACCAGTGTGTGCTCACTAATGGCATGATTTATGCTTCAGTCTTAATAAAGTACTAAAGAGGCAGTTAGGTGGTCATTAAATTAAAAGCCAACACATCTGAGAGCTTAGATGAACCTACAGCTCAGATACTTGTCGAGACGATGGCAACAAACCGGCAACAAACCGATTGAAAATGCTGCTGTGACAATGCAGATGGGTAGAAGTTTTCTATTGTTTTCTATTGATCAGCAGGGAGGGAGAGGATGATACTTTTTATATTGTACAGGACACGTCTTTGTCTCTAGTGCTAAGGAGCAGTGTGTGCTCACTAATGGTATTATTTGTTCCAAAACATTAATCGGGTAATAAACAGGCAGCTTGGCGGTAATAAAATGAAAAGCCACCAACACATCTGAAAGCTCAAGATGAGTTTACAGCTCTGATGCTAATTGTGATGATGGCAACAAAACAGGTGGCTGATTGAAAATGCAGCTGCAACATTATGGACAGTTAGAAGCAACCCTATTGTTTTCTATTGATTAACAGGATGGAGAGGATCATACTTTTTTATATTACAGGACACATGTAGGGAACATGGCAATCTAAAGTCCTTTAACGACAGCACAGCTATTAACAGATGCAGCAGCTTTACTGCTCTAACCCAGAGCAGGAAAACCTTTTGTGCCGCGATGCCCATCATGAGAGGCTATTTGTCAAATTGTTCTCAACCTGTCACAGCTCCACCCTCCTGTGCACTCACTCACCCACAGACCTGCTGTGTCCACACCCCTAGCCTAAACAAAATTCAGCTAACATGAACACACAACCTTTGATTCAAAAACGCGCATACGAAGGTGTATTCAAACAGCGAACTCACTGTTAACTTAAGACTCATCTGATTGTGGATAATCGAGTGTTCTGGAGCTCTGCAATGCAGATTTGTCTGGGGAAAATGGGTGAAGGTAGGCTGTATATATTGCCAAAATTAATCAGACCTTTTTGTCACTTATCTGGTTACATTTTAATACCTGGCAATGATAATTTAATGAACAATGTAATCAACTGACCATAAATTAAAAAACCTGTCCCCTGTTGTCGTAAAACTGTTTCAGGGTTCAGTTGTCGTTTATCCACAAACTTTTCACAGCCCATAGTTTGGGTGTGTACAACTGTGCACTGTAAAAGGCTCAGTGGATGTCAGTCATCACTCTCTTTCCTTCTCTGCAATCAAATACATGTGGGATGAGACTGGATGCATGACATGAATGTATGACTGAATTGTGTGTCGGGTTTGCTGCGGTCAGGATTGGTCTGGTAGGGTGGACTAACAAGCTGGGGATTGAAGGGTGACTCTGTGTGTGTGTGTCTGGGTGTGTGCGCTTATGTGTGTACGTGCATCCGTCAATGTGTGCGTGTGCATGCATGTGTTAATTCCCGGCCGGCACGGCTTGCCAACAGCTCGCTGTCACTTTCAGTTACTGGTGATTCCTTTAGATTTCCCCCGACTGTGATGATGGGTCTTTAATGGAAAGCTGCTCTCTCCTCCCCGAGAGACAGAGAGAGAGAGAGAGAGAGAGAGAGAGAGAGAGAGAGAGAGAGAGAAAGGGAGAGTGAGGAGGGGTGGCAGGCTAGCAAGGCTTTGTGTCCAACTAGACCATTGTGGTCGACTTAACAACAGGGAACATTTTTACGGGACGTTTTGTTTCTCCAAGTAGAAAATGAATGATCAATGAGGGACTGAGGATATTCAATTCATTGGAGGTCTACGGTCACTAAAACAGGTGAGGTAGCCACAGGCTCTTAAAACAAAATATGGTAAATTCAAACAAATGTGTAGCTGCTGTGATAGTTAGTTCTGCAGACATTGTCATGTATTAGAGCATTTTTCGACCACATGTTAAAAGTTCTTTTGCACAGTAAATGTTGCATATTTTGGTACTTGATTGCTGTTTGAATATATTTGTATATGGTTAATTTATAAATATTTCTTAAATTCTGTTGTTTTAAAAACAGGTATAAAAATGTGGCCTAACTTGTAACATTGATGTTTTAAAATTCTTTCATTTTGTTAATCATTAAAATGTGAAAATGATAGAACCCATACCAATGAAGGTCGTGGTTAAATTCTGTCTGAATAGTTACATTCCTCATGATAAGCAGATTAGGGCCATTGGAAGCTGAATGTATATATGTTACCATAGTCCTACTTTGTTTAAGGTTCATCAGCAGCTTAGCTGTGTACATGTCAGGTGACCTTCTGAAAGAGGTTGTGTGCCTCCGCTCTTTGGGTTTACTGTAGTGAAATAATTTTTGAATTGCCCCCCCTCCCCCCCCCAATCCCGACTCACTGCAACTGTTGATAAATGCAACAGGTGCTTAACATGCTGAATTCTCATTGGTTTATTTGCAGGGTCTCTGAAATGTATTTTGTGAAAAGCAATTTGATTAATCCGAACTGTGTCAATGACATTTCTTATGTGAACGCTGAAAGAGATATAAAGGCAAATGCCAATCAAAATAGGCAAATCTAAAATGAAACATATCAAGCTTATCAATGAGAGACAGTGGCTCAGTACACCATAATGACCTCCCATCGCTGCCCAACACACTTCAGGTCAGCATTGTTACCTGCCTGACTGGATGAAATATTTAACACTGAAATGCCACCTAACCCTTCTCTCACTCCCTCTCTTCTTCAGTGTATCTCTCTCACTCTCTCTGTCTCTCTCTCTCCCTCTGTCTCCTGTTGTTCTTTCTACCCGGTTTCACTTTTCTGCTCCATCCTTTTGTCTGCAGGCACAAAATCTTTCAACATGATGTCCCCCACTGGCGACAACTCTGAGTTGCTGGCAGAGATCAAAGCAGGGAAGAGCCTCAAGCCCACACCTCACAGTAAAGGCTACACCACTGTGTTTTCCAACAGCGGACCCACAGGCAACAATGTAGGTCCACAGCCTTCCTCCACAACTCATGAAACATTTATGCAATAGTTGCTGACAAATGCAGAATAGCTCATTTCAGAAATTCAGCCACAGTTTTTACAAATACTTGTGGTTTTGATACCAAAAGTGTCTGATATGAATACATTGAAAAAATACAGAAATTAAGCAGAATTATCCCAAACTATCAAAGGAGAGATTACACATCCAACAACATCACTAATCACATCACTGTCGGTCAGTTAACCTGTCATCCTTTGTTCATGATCACATCAGTGCACCTTTAAGAGTAAATAAATCTGAAAGAGTTTAATTTGATGGAGAAGAATATCACTGATGATTTAGGTTTCCTACTAAAGTATTTGTTGATTGCCAAGTTTTACTGGGTTGGAAATTGCACAATGTTTGTGAGGGGACACCAGACATCTCTGACCTGGAAAGATCACCTCAATCATGGGGAGTGTAGTGCTACACTTACCTTTATTTAGAACCAACAATAGTTGTTGGAAACCCCAAGTTTCTAATTCTAATATAGTTTTACAAAGAAAAACACCATCTTACATACTTGGATTTTTACTGTCTCCAATACACAATGTCACATCGCACTGCTCCGTTTAAGCTGCATGTCACTGGACAGTGCTGTCATTGACCCCTTAAGGCTAAGAAGGACCTAGCAAACAATGACCTTAATTACTTAACATGTTACAATGATCTTTTAAACTCAATGAGTCAGAGTGAACTTGATCATGAGCCGTATGTTCTAAACTTAAGCTACTGTAAGTAAAGGCTAAGTAATGTGTCAGAATGTGGAATAAATCTTGTGACACACATTTCCACAAGCCTGCCTGTAGCTGTGTGTATAGGATATAGATAGGAGAGTAGTTACTGGTTTAAGAAGTCCAGTTACCAGTTTTGTCACATCCCATGTTCTCCTGTATATCGGTGTCTTTATTTTTCTCCAGGGAAACACGGCATCCCCACCAGAGACACGAACATCTAGCCCACCAGCCAAGCCGCCAAGCCCTCCACCATCTAATACGTCCGTCACCTCCCCACCCTCCACCCCCAGTCCCAGTCCAAGTCCAACTGGATCCGGATCTGCCAGGACCATGTCAACTTCTGCAAGCTACGAGCAACTGCCCTCCAACACAGTGATCAATGGGAACAGTGGTGGCGGCACAGCAGGAGCAGATTCAGGGCGGAAGATGAGCCTTGCAGATGTGGAAGCACTAGTGCCCACTCATGACGAGCAGGGAAAAGCGATCCCTGAATGGAAGAGGCAGGTGATGGTGCGAAAACTTCAGGTCAAGATGCAAGAGGAGGAAGAGCACAAGCGTAAGGTAGGCAAAACGTTGCAAAGAAAACGTACAGAACTTTTGTTGTGTCTTAGCTATCCCGTTTGTGGTCATGTAAATCTAAAAAGCTTTGTTACCTTGATTACGTATGGCTTCAGTTTCAAATAATTAATGCCACAAAGGGAATAGCTGCTGCTTGGATTTGAGAGTGGATTTTTGTGATTTTCAATGACGTTGTATAAGTACATTTTTATTTTTCATGCATGACAAGTTTTACTCTCTTTTGACTTTTTTTCAGACAGTTAATTAAGGATGAAATATCCAATGGGATTAAAGACAACAAGTTCACAAGTTTATTTAGCACTTATGCTTTCTTGACATGACAGCTGAAGGAACGTATTTCTGTTCTGTCAAACAAGCCACAGTTAGGGAGTTCATCACTTTTTGAGCATTTTTGCAGTGTAATTGTCTGCCTTATACTTTCTTTACAAAAGAAAGAAAGTCATGGCCAAATATATTTAACAGGGTTTTCAGCCAGTTTGCAAACAAACTTTGTTGTAAATTTTTATTATTTGGCTTTATAATCAATGGCATCTACCTCTCGGTTTCTCTCTTAATCAGTAGTTACTGCAGTGTGTGGTAATATCAAGTGTATTTAGACAAGGTATTAATTAGTAATTCATGCTGTGGCAATCTGAAGACTCGTTAGTTCTGTGTAATCCAAGAAGGACTCTATGTAATATGTGATTTGACTGATTAAATGTGACTGGCTAATAATTTATTGCTATCAAGGATTGCAATCTTATACTCTCCAGCAGGGAGAAATGTTTCTCTAATGTTGTTTAGTAATACTGATATGCAGTGTTTTGTTTATATGTTGAGGTGCTCATTAGATGTTTATGCTCATCATTTGAATGTCTAACTGGCTGTCTGGCTTAGAAGTAGTAAACTAAGCTCATCATAAAATATTTTAGTGATATATTTTTCCCCTGTGAATTATACATTTAAAAATAACTGATCAGTAACTGCATGAAACACCGTGAAACTTAGCTAGCTCTAAATATAGACACTCTGATCATCTCTATGCATGTTTTTTTCATATTTATAGACTTTATTAATAGCAAGAGACTCTTTGGGTGCAGTGAACTGAATACTTGGCTACAATACCCATCACAACATTTACACACTTGACTAATGGATTCACAGTGTGGGCTGGTGTTGGATGACATGTTTTGCGGCTCCAAGTTTTTACATGCTGATTCAGTGGTGTGATGCTGGGCCCCTTCACACTACAGGTCAACCAGTAATAATAACAACAATATTTAAAAAAAAAAAAATAATAATAATAATAATAATAATAATAATAATTACCTTTGTATACCACTTTTCTCTTATATGCAAAATATTGCAAATAAAATGTGTGTGCAACAAGGATGAAGAACATGCACATGCCATCTCCTTAAAGTTTTTTTTTTGTTTGTTTTTGTTTTTTTTTTTTTAAGGCAGATCATGATACATTTAAGAGTAACTCCACACCAAATTCCTTAATCAGAAATACCTTTGTTGCGATAATCTCTATGGGTTGACAGTTTCAACTTCATGGCAACTCTAACCACACCCAGTGTGGTTCGGTGTCACTGTTGAGTGTGTACTGAAGTGTGTCTGTCTGTTGTACTGGTGCCAGTACCCAACAGTGATGTAACATTACATGATAGTGCAGTGTTACATCATATTTGGTTTGCAGACAGATTAAAAATTCAACTGCTGGACTTCAGTAAAAGCAGAATTCCCATCATTTGTGTCGTTACTCTTTAAACTAACAGAGAACATAACTATAACATAAAACTTACTAATACAAATGTGAGAAATAAACTTTAAAGCGAGATAGAGCAAATATAGTCATAAAAGAATACTAATAAAAAAACAATACTGGTATAATTATTATATAAGTGGCCATTTAATTTAAAAAGAACAGAGCCTTCTTTGTTCTTTTTGACTCAAAATAACAGTAGAAAGTTATGTGCTTGTAATGAGGCAGTGCCATTGCACCACTAAATCCATGTAAATCCTGTGTGTCAAGATGGATTTGCACTGAAGTGTGTGTTCACACCAAGAACTTCAAGCTGAAGGAATCCCTCCCTCCTTCCCCTTTTCCTTGTCTTCTGGTCTCCTTTGACCTCTGATTTAGTTTGCGGCAAGTGGACACTACCAGCCTCAGGAATGGCACTACTCCCATGTTCACAATGCCATTTTGGGCCCATTTGGAGAACTGATGACAGAGGATGACCTTAACCGTATTGAGAAGCAAATTGAGAACCTGCAGGTCATGCACAAGGTCTCAGAAGTCGAGAAGGAGCTGGAAGAACTTGAGCGAGAGCTTCACCAGCTCCTGCCAGTTTCTGCTGCTCTCAATCAAGGGCACTTCTCAGTCAATCCAAAGCAGGTACAAGGCCAAGCTGAAGATCTTCCAGCCTGGTGCAGCAAGATTTCTACACTGCTCAAGAGTATGGCCATCCTTCTTGCCACTCTGGGGGGAAAAGAGATAGATATATTGGATCTTATATGTCCTGGATATTCTCAAGAAGAGGCGAAAAATGTGAACACAGCTCAGTCTGAACCGGCAGGATCAGTTGGGACTGGATTTATTGGACGGTCTCAGTCCTTCTCAACAAGAGAAGATGTGGAGAAGGAGATAAAGCAGTGTGGAGTTTCAGTGAAGAACCTCAAGGCTAATTATGAAATTCAGAATCAGTCGCAGTCTGAAAATAATGCTAGTAGGGTATACAAACGCAAGAGATCACTCCCTGTGGTAAGTGAGTCTAGTTATCCTCCAGAGACAATTCGTGACAATGATGTCTCTTGTTCCTCTGTTGAGGTCCTTCAGTCCCATACCAATGGAGATTTACCTTCAGTGGAGGAATCAGTCTTACCACTTGTTGAAGAGCCAGTTATCGTTGCGTCTTATGCTCCTCAGACATATGTTCCCCCTGAGGTAATGGCCCCAACTAACATTGAACAGTTCAACCATGTTCTTTCTGCAGACCCCATTTTAAATAACGATCAACTAACCAGAAGCTTGGAGGTGCAGACAGATCTAAGCTATGTCCAGGAATGCATTGAGATGAGGAAAGAGAGAATCGTCTTCCTGTTCCTTGAACATTGGCGGAAGTATACTATCTCTGAATCTTATCGGACTAAATATACGGGCAGGAGAGGGAATCATTTGGATGTGGGCTGGGAGGACTACAACCAGTTTAGTGCACAGATTGGTGGGGAGATGCAGAGTGAAGACGACAAACTCCTCCTTTTCATGAAGTCAAAGCAGGTAGTAGGGAATCTTATTGGCCACTGGAGGACAATCATGAGTCAAGTGCCCACGCGCCAGATCCGCAGGCTGAGTCGTGCGCAGATGATCTATTGGCCAGAGCACTTCTTGCCACACATAAATGGGTCACCTGTGAGCTACGAAAACTTAACACTTGACCTCTTCATGCTTGGATACTTCCAGTTGCTGGAAATGAACATGTCTCGCAATGAACGCAAATTCCGCCACCTCTTGTGCTATGAGATGTTTGACCGCCTTGGTACCCATAAATGGAAGGTCATAAGGCAGTTTCACAAGGAGGTCATGGAGGAAATTGAGAGAGGGAAGCGAGACTGGGCAGATGGTTTTGAAGACATAAAACTCAAATATTTTGGAGACACGGTTGAAGGGTGCGGTGTGATGACGGCTTCTCTACATTCCATGTCTCCTGAGATGTCCATTTTGCCAATGCAGGAGTCACTCCCTCCCCCACCTTCTCATCCTCCACCTCCTCCACCACCTACCCACCCTGCACCCCCACCTCCAAATACACAATGTGTTTCACCTACACCACCATCACAAACGTCTCCACCAGCCTCACAGTCAGATGGTTCCTTATCATCACTTCCTGCACCCCAGGATGCTGTACCTGACAAATATGTGGAGCAGGGAACCCTGAAGGACTCCTTGGAGCAAAATGCTCAGGGGAATGTAAAAACCACTGGGCAAATGACATCAAATGAGGCAGTAGTCTCTAATGGGAAAGGTTCAGAGCAGGACCATATGCAGAGCTTGACAACCAAAACTGTACAACACAGTGATGCACCAAAAGCTGAGACATTTCAGGACACAGTAGAAAGCTCAGGAACAGATTCAGTGAAAAATGTTCCACCTGTTACTGTTAAAATCATAGGGGAACCTCATGTTGATAAATCTTCACACAGAGATGAACTTAAAGAAGACTCAATTAAAGCCATCTATGAGCTAAAAGAGTTCAGCAATGAGGAGATCATCAGATACATTGACCGAAGCTTTGCTTTTTGGAAAGAAAAGGAAGCTGAGCTTTTTGATATCTAATAACTATCTGCATGAAGGGTCTATACAACCAGACAGGAAATGTACAAAGAGCAGGATCAGGGAAAGTAACCTGCAAAGTGTATGCTGAAAAAGGAAACTAATCTGGATTGTAGGCCATGTCACATAAGGGAATTAACTGCCGCAACCAAAGAGCATCCTCTTAGGGGAACTGACTTTATTATTTGCATATGCCGAAGGGGATGAATAAAAAGAACGCCTGTGACATCAAAAGACAGGCAAATTTGCTTCAACCATTTAAATTTTGAACTGTGCTGAACCAAGAGCTTTTTGAATCCAACATGACTGATTGCCATGGTACACTACTTTGAAGAAAACTGAAAAGTTTTTAGAGGAAAAGATTTGCCATAAAAGTAATATATTGTGTCTGTTTGGTCATCTTTGTAATGAAGGACATAATTGGTAAAACTCTGCACATTTTGTTTGTGCTGGATATTTCAGGTTACATTTCATGTCAGACAGCCTCTGTGATTCATTTTCCTCAAAAGGCAAGGGATTCACTTCACAGTCATAAAACAGTTTTCCTGTTAAGTGATCTTTGTTGTTTGGAATCAAAGACAAATAAGCTTGGTCTTCAGTTTTCAAGAGTTAATTGTTAGTTCCTACTTCACAAATGGTCCTTGTCTTTAAGTCTGTGACCTCATGATTTTGTTTATGCATAAACATATGGTGAATGAAAGGCTGGGAGGAACAGCTCAGAGTTAGTTACTGTTTTATTAGTAAATCAGAACACTGTTTGCTTATTTCTATCAGCAAATGAAAACATTCACTTGACAAAACTATTATGATCTAAATGAAACAAGGGTTTGTAATTGTTCCATGAAGTCTTTTCCATCTTTTTGTTACTCTATTTATAATTTGAGTCTTTTGAGAGATTTGCAATGCGACTTTCGATAATTTTAATTTGTGTTGCTTTATTATTTGGTTTCTACATTTCAATTAGAAATAAAGTTTGTCAACATTTTTGTGATTATATGATTTCAGTAGTTCTTTCTAAAGTCATTCTTTAATTGTTGGGTGTACTCAACTGAAACATGTACATGGCCAAGATAATATTTCTAATTATCTGAAGAAGCCAAAGTACTGTATGTTGTATAAAATCAAACTGATATATGTACAAATGAAAGACCCACTGTAAAACACCAAGCTCAAGAATGTTTAATCTCCTGCTGCAATGCTTGTAGCAGTGAAGAAGCACAGTATTCTCATAGTGTCTCCTCTGCAGCATCAAGATTACCTTCAAATAACCCTCTTAGCACCACCCGCTGTCATGCTATCCGTGGCTTACAGGAGCCATAAGGAGGTTACAGTGAATCTTGATCAACTCACGGCCCAAAAGGGAAGGCAGTCAGCTGGTAAACTTAAAGGCATATATATAGATTTGTATTTGTACAAATTAACACAGTAATGATTGGAATGTTTGTAATATAACGTTTTGAATACCAAGGGAGTTATACAGTGCAAGTAATGTACAGAACTAATATTTGTTCTGCTTTTAATCTACCGAGTTTACGCACTGCACAAGGGCAAATATTTACATTACTGCTTACACGCATTCATCTGTGAAGTTAACATCAAGTACAGACAATTAGGAGCATTACATTGAACATTTGATTAGATTAAATAAAACTGTATACAACAACAAATACAAAGTAAGTCAAATTTGTTATATAATGATATTGTAATTATAAGCCCACTTCAAAAGAATGTGTCCACGCTTTAAAAAGGTATATGTTATACATGTGTAGGAAATCTAAAAACGTTTTACTAAATATAAATCTATGTAGTACAAAATCAATAAATGAATACCCTGCAGCCTAGAGTTGTTTCAACTAGACCATGAAATAGAGTCCAAATCAAGCATGTATATGCATCTTCCAGACTAAACCCAACTCACACTGCCAAATTTACTACCGATGTAGACCCACTGGCAGAAAATACAAGTAGCTTATATTAAGATAAGATAAACTTAAACCCCAGCAAGGAAATTCAGTTGTTGCAGTAGCACAATGACAGAAATAATATAAAAAAGCATAGGACAGAAATAAATAAAAGAAATATAAAACAAAGTTAAAAAGCATCAGACATGAACCCAAAACATTTTTGATTCCCATCAGGTATGAAATTGCTCTAAAGCTTCTATTTGGTTTTGTCAGATTGGTGCCCATATCAGCACTACAATACTATATGTTCTGTAGATTATTTGTGTGTGTTACTTTCCTGCTGTTTATATTACATAGTTGGTAATGAATGTTGTAAGCTGATTAAATTCTCCAAATTGCAAAATATGCAGCAAAATGTATAATTCATATACAGATAGTATTATGGCCCTTTTGTAATCAAATCGCTTTCAAAATACTTTTTTTTTACAATGTCAGTGAGAATTTGCCACTTTAGTCACCTGAAAAATTTAATTCCTAGTTAAAAATCATTAGCAATAGGTACAGCCAACGTGGTACATGCTGTACGTACCCATTAGTTTGACTTCATTTTATCCTCACAAGCTGTATTTAGGCAATATGACAGAGTTAAGTAAATCTCTTTCCAAAAATTTGACAAAGGTTTGGTGAAAATCTTTTATTGCTAAACTTGGGTGTCATGGATATCATGCCTGGCCTACATGGCCTATTTTAAGGAGAAAATCAAGTAAATCTGTGACTTGTGGATGAATACTAAGTATCTTTATGCAAGCAGCCTTATTTCAGTGTTAACAAAATCCAGTGAATTGATAACCATTGAACGTATGCACGCCCGCTCTTTCCATACCAAACCTACCACCTAATTTTTCTTTCGATTTTTTTTTTCTTGCTCTGTAATTCCCAGGGGAATCATTAAAAATTCACCATGTAGATAATCTTACCTGGATTCATTATTGCCAGGGCAAGTGAAAAGCTTTAGTAAGAGGAATGCAGAAGGGTAATGTATCTTGTCAGGCGAAGATGAGAAATCCAAGATGGCTGTCCTCTTTCTCTCCCCTGTTCCACCTCCGATTACAGCCTGAAAGAGGGAAAAGGATCCAGTTACCATTTGTTTGCGATGTCTGAGGGAACGTCCTGTAAAACAGTGTGCTGTCCATTTTAAAGGCTTTGTTTTATTTTAAAGAAAAAGGAACTCTATAATGTGAACTCTGTTTGCTGTTGTAAGTACCTACATCAGTTTACACAGTGCGGTATATGCAGAGCTTAGTCTCTCAGCTCGTCCACAAAGGCCATTTGTCGAAATACTGACATTTGAGAATGTGTATATTAGTTGGAATAATATGTCTGGCTAACATTTTCTTTGTGCAGATGTTTTCCTCCCTTTAAGTGATACTGCAGGCATGACACACATCAATACCACATTTAACTGTTGTGCTTTTCAAAGCCTTTGACAAAGGCATTTTTTAAGTATTTAAGAAACTCCAGATAACTCCAGTTTTAATAAGCAGATTTGTTGAGTAATCTGGATAACTTTGCAGAGTAAGACCCTGGAAATGCCAAAAAAGGAACACAAATTGAATGTTGGAAAACTAAAATGGGCGCTTAGTGACTGTTTTACACAAGTATTTGTGATATAATACAAAACAGAAGGACATTTTTTGCACTAAGCATCAATTAAAATATGTTTAATGTCATTTTACATACATTTTAAATAATTTTAGCTCTATCGCCCAGGCCTAGCTGACAGCATGAAGGGCTTGAGTGTTTTTCCATAAAAATGTAGCGGTGCCTCTCTAAAGGGCCCTCTACATGTCTAAATTTAAAGGACTGATGATGACTGAACCTGAGAAGTTACAGACAATGATCATTTCTCTACCTATATGCTCTTGTATGTGTACTGCAACAATAGACTGTGGTAATGTCCACAAGTGGAGGAGGCAATGCATTTGAAGCATATGCTGCTCAAGTATTTAGCATAGTTACATCCTTTACCCTTTAGATCCTTTTCGATCTTATTTTTTAATTTTGGAACCTTACCAAATACTTATTTTACAATTCTTTGAAAGACAAATTTCAAATTTCGCCTGACTTTTATTTTAGGGTGTTCTCTTCACTGTGTTATGAGACCACGCAAAGCAGATTTGGGAAGGCTGCTATTACAGTTAATGTTGTTTACTGACTGGTATGGGCCCCTATCTCTGTCTCTCCCTTGAACCCTCTGCCTCTCTACAGGCTGAGGAGGAGGCTGCACGCCTGGCATCAATGCCGGCCTGGAGGAGAGACATGATGAAGAAGAAAATGGACGAAGAGAGGTGAGTATCAACACAGCATTGTGCAACACGTCCAGGAGGAGAGATTGTGCCTATTGTGTTTACATATGTTTACGTGTTTTAATAAGATATCCTTTAAAATAAGGACATTAAGCTTCCTAAAACTGACCCTATTGATTTTTTTTACCATAATTTGTTTTTCCAATTTTCACAAATGTATAATGGGGCCACTTATTAGGTATACTGAGGTATTGTACCAGTAAGGATATTCTCTCGCCTTCATCTCATTCAAAGGAAATTATTCAAAAACACGCTGGAAATGAGCTGGGGAATTCTGATGTAATACCATCAAACAGTTCCTGCTGTTTTTTCCCAGTGGCACATAAATTCTGCTTCATCCAAAGGTCGAGATCTGCAAGCTGGGCATCATGCTGAATCAAACCTAATATGCCTGCAACAATCTTAAGATGGATACGTAAGATGGCACAGTATCTTGATGGACTGCTTTGATTAACAGGTGTTTCCAGTGTTAAAATAATCTGTTGCATTCAAACAATACTGTTGTTGTAAACTGGACTAAGTGCCAAGAAAGTACCCTGCGCCATTACACCATCATAATGTCCCATTTATTCCAGATAATGTACACAACAGAAAGTGTTTCTGGACTAGGTGTTTTTCAACTCTACAGTCTGCCAGTGCAGACTATTTTGACAAGCTAACATTTTGCACTCTGAGCGACCCTGAACAACACTATGGTACTGATCTACTTCTACTTCTATTATTAGTATTTGTGTGCCTTGTCTGTTAGCTTAAACAGTGAATGCAGTTTTTCTGACATTCCTTATCACTGATTATATACACTCAAAAATTCCTGCTTTGCAAAAGTAAATATTATTTCTGATATTTCAACTTCAATCATATCTGCCACTAGTAGTCGCAGTACAGAAAGTTAAAAAACATACAGAATTTGACGTCTTGCCCACCAGAATATAAAGTAAATCAAGCAGTAACTGAATCTGTGGTTTACACAGTTTACTAAGGCAACGACATGTGACGTTCTGAAATAAAAGGACTGGTATCAATTTAGCTGAGGGTGGCAACCATGTTCACAGTGACATTTTGAAACAGGGTTATGTGTTAGACCTGATCAAAACTAGCTTTGACTGTGGATTTGGTCTACAGTACTGGATGGCCCTGGACTCCTCAAGATGGTTTATTTATGAGATGCAACACTGGTTGTCTAAAATGTTGGAGACCTCTAACTTCTAGTTTATCTGCTCTAATTTGCTCTGTTACAATAATATTCATCTGTCTTTGTAGGAGAGGTTTTGTTGATCCGTTTGGAGAGATGGTTTTTTTTACAATGTTTGTATTATCGTACATTTATCATATCTGAGGTCCTCATTGCTTTAACTTATTGGATAAACTGCTGTTGCTGTTTAAGATATTTACACCTTTTCTCCTTGTGCTTATGTCCTCCTGATGTGACAGGGAACAAAAAAGGTAAGGAAACACATTTATTCCACCTAACGATGTTTACATAATTTTGAGCTTCTTCTAAAATGTGTTAAATGATAAGACAACAACTATCCAGCATATCATTAATTTGACATGACTCTTGAATCTCAGATCAAGGTTTCCATCTAGTGGCCAAAAATTGTCACATTATGTCGCCCCAAAAAAGTTAAAATCACACAGGGTTATAAAGATGTATTAAAAAATATAGAGGGAGGAACAACAGAAACAATAAATGGCCTTATGCTTATGAATATTTTCCTTTTAGTAAATTAAATGCCTAAAACTATATACTAACTACAACACTACAACAAGCTAACAGGCAGTAGACAGGGCTAAATGCTAATGCCATAAGCTTAAACTCCACCACACTCACCTGTCGTTTTGTGGCTGAAGTCACTTTAGGTGGCACTGTGGATGATAAATACTCCTGTGTGTGTTGTCTAATATCTACTTGTACAAAAAGAAACCAAATGCTTCGCTAGCATTGCTTCTAAAACATCTTTTCGAAACCCTAACTAGCTAGCTGCAGTATCAACACCAGTTTCAGGTGACTTCTAATTTAGACTTCAGATCTACTAACTGCATTTATATTGTCACTAACTGTGTGTGTTTGTGTATTTAATCTTGTATTATATAAACTGGTTCAGTGTGAGATGTGATGATTGTTTTGTTAGAGGGCCTGTTTGTTTCTCACCCTTTGTCCACCTCTCTTCATTGATGCATCTAGAAAAGCAGAGCAGCAGGCCAAGCAGGCTAAGGAGATGGAGGAGAAGTCGGAGCTGGAGCGACTACGGACCCTCGGCTACGACGAGACCAAGCTGGCCCCCTGGCAGCGGCAGATCATTCTGAAAAAAGGGGATATAGCCAAACAGTGAACTGGAGCGCTCTCCACCTCTCCACCTCCTCCGCCCTGCAGCGCCCGACCCTCACACACCCACCCCAAGGCCTTCACTGGACACCCCCCCTGCACCCATCCCAGATCCCCCACCCTGAACTGTGCATTGGACAGTGGGGAAGAGCTCGTCTCTTCTGAACGCTGTCTCAGTTTTCGGCCTCCAGAAACACAGGACCATGCTGTGGTTGCTGTTGTCCACACCCGCTCAGGTTGGGTGAAGCGCAGCGGTGTGACCCGCCACCTCCCGTTGAAAGTCTCATTGACACAAACTCTTGGTCTTTTAGTGCTAACAGTAGCTGTGACGCGCACTGATTGTCCTCGCTTAAGACACTTTCTGTAAATGCCTGTGTCCTTAGCTAAATTAAGGTTGTCTGTAGTATCTATCTATATTTGCTTTCCATAGAAGATATGTCACATAGAAGATTTATTCAAACAAAGAGGATTGTGATAGATGGAAAGGGGCTGCTTGTGAGCATTTTTGCCATGGGGACAGAGCCTGTCAGAGCATGTATATTTTCCCTTAAGTAGCCACACTCAACATTATCTAATGAATGGGAAAGTAGCTCCAGAACAGTTGTGTCATTTAAAAGATGGCATGGACATACTCAGCAAAGGCTAATTAAACCCAGAAGCAGCTAATGCATTCTGTATGTAGACAATATCACATCTTCATCATGTTATATACTTAGTTGTGAGGTTTTTGTATCAAGCTCATAGAAGCACTTTCTAAATGTCTTCATTTTACTGCCAGAGTTGTAATCCTAACGCTGCTCAATCTAATCTGTTTCTTTAGATAAGCTAGTTATCATTTCTCTGTGGATCTAGAGTACTGATACATATATATCCTATTTTAAATAATGTAAAGATTATGTAGTTGTGCAAATTGAATTTTATTAATTATCACTGGAAAAAAAAACTACAATGTTCCAATTTGATTTTTCTATATGTGACCTAAATGTTAACCTACTGTGATTATGAATGTGAAATGTTGCGTCTATGTGTTGCATAATGTTTATCAAGCATGTTCTTATGTATTATTAAGCATATTTGACCCCAGGACCCAGGGAAAAACAAAAGAAAAACAAAGACATGCGATACGAGTACAATCATGATAAATTTCCATTTGAAAATGGCCTTTAAAAAAAAAAAGAAGCAAAACATGCACGTCTGAAGAGGAGGAACTTATGCAAGACTTCTCATCTGCACACTGAATATAAAAAAAATAGAGAAAAAAAGATTTTTGTCCTGTGTCCAATTCCGGCCTTTGTCCCACTAACCTGGAGAGTAAATCTTGGATCAGCTGATCTGCTTATAAAATGCAGAGCGGTCTTCGACTGCCAGAAACAGCTGTAACATAAAAAATATACTGTCCTTAGATAATGCTTGCTGTTTGTTAGTAATCTACAGCTTTTACAGTTTACTGTATGATTCACTTATAATTCAGGCAGATCATTTTTACTTGATTTACTAGGGCAGGCTGATTATTAGACAGCTCATTTTATTCCAAACTTCTCTGGTCTTAATAGTCATTTCCACTTTTCAAGCATTTTTTGGATTCACACATTTGCCGGAAATGGGTTCATTAATTGGGGCAAAATATGGAAATGTGGGCTTTTGGCAGAAAGAACCAAGGAGACACATTAAAATGTTAGTAGAGCGTGAAGCGAGGTACTGACATTTTAACTGACCTTCACAATCATGCCAGATGTCTGTTTCTGAGCATGACACACAAGTATTCCCACACGATGGAAAATAATCTTTATGTTTACTACATTTATGTTGGATGTGCATTTTTACAAGCGTGGGTATCGAGCCTACACGTCATGTCGTCATGAAAGACACGGTCCTGGATTGGGAATCATTTGGAAGTACTCTAATTCATTGTCATCGGATGCCATATGATGTTGAAATTGAAGATGATGTAAACGTCATTGCCATTTGATTTTCTATATATATATTTCAGCTCTGTATATAGTGACCCTCTCAGAATGTTGTCGTTTATTGTTTCCATATTGCATTATATTACATGTCTCAGCCTTGCTTAAATAGAATGTCGGCTAATTTATGTACAATTATATTTTCAGACTGTTAACGATGAAGACAATAAATCTTTAATCAACAAGAGTGTGCGTGCGTCGCCTCCAACAGAAACACATGAACAATAAAATCGAAAAGATAAGTGAAATAGGCTAGTAAAAATCCCTTTATCAAGTATTGTCTGAAGCTTTCTAGTGTTCAGGATGATTCACTTGTACTGACTTTTGAGGCCTCAGTTTGTGTTGCTGTATTGGAGCGAATTATGGATAGATTTTTTACATTTTAGAAAGCTGATATGTGGATTGTGCAAACTGGATTTTAACTCCAGTATTGGGAATATGTACACTTTATAAAACAATGTACAATCACAGTTTCTGTAAAAAAAAAAAAACTAGAGGAACTAGCTAAGAGAATTAGAGTTCAAATGGATCCAACAAATGGAACCAACAACCCACAAATGACATTGTTGAACTAAAAAGGTTCATTAAAAAAACTGCCACACATACATTTGGGAGTACAGTTTTGTGAGAAGGAAACTAAAAATCTCTTAAATGTAGGAAAGAGTTAGAAAATGTTGATTTCTGGATGTGGACTTGAAAGTCATCAGACAGTAGTGTTTCCAATCGGTCACCAGGGGGCGCCAAAGAGTTACGTGTAGTCAATCAGGTGGCTGGGATGTCAACAAACATCATTAAGAAACAGTAGAAATGTTGTGGAAGATCAAATGATTACATGATCAAATAAAATGATCAGATACTTAAACTCTACCTGACATTTGTGGAAAAAAGTAATAAATACATAAATAACAGGAATCATGCATCAAGCCGGTAGTCCATCTTCACAGACACAGCTGCTGAAATCCAAAGTCGGGATGTTTTTCCCCTGAAAAGTCGCTCTGTTCGCTGCGGGCCTTTAATTTGGCACCTTTTGGTGACTGATTGACGCTCACCTGCAGTGACGTCAGCAGCGCGGCTTAATGGGCGCCTGCAAACGGAGGAGGAAGTGAGCGAGGGAGTGAGAGAGGGCCAAGGAGCAAAGAAATATGTGAGTTGGTGGAGCGGAGGACTCCAGCTGCCGGCCGAAGCTCTGAGTGAGCCGGGACATTGGACTGAGCGAGAAGAAGCTCGGACAGGTGAGCCCGCACAGGTAAGACGGCTCGGTGCTCGCTGCACTGCGTGTCACCTCGCTGCTGTTGTGCACCATGGGAATGTGAGGCAGACATATTTGCCCCCACCCTAATCCGTCTCTCTGGCAGCGAAGTTGTTGGGAATTCAGACTGCGACTGAACAGGAGAAAAATCCAAGCAGATGATCTCTCTTACTGTAAGTGATTTATACATATACATATATATATATATATATATATATATATATATATATATATATATATATATATATATATATATATATGTGTGTGTGTGTGTGTGTGTGTATATATATATATAAAAATATAAAAGTGCAGTTAAAACTACTGCAGTGTGTTATGAGAGTCATTTCATGCCTGTCACTATAATAACATGTCTATAAGAGCCATGGGACGCTTAATGACGTGACTGTGTGTCCGCACTTTTCAGTCTTTGCACGGGGCAGGTCAGCAGTGTTTATCGGAGAAAGAGTGTGTGTTTGTTTTCTTGGAGTGTCTGTGATTCGCCGGAGCAGGTCTCTGAAGTGTGCTTTTGTGTGGGCAAGTGCAGTGTAGGAGAGAGCCGTGAGTCACGGGTTGAGTCCCTCAGTGTTTGAGTTTGAGCACCGACTAACCGAGTGTGTGTGTGTGTGTGGGGAGGGGGCGGGGGGCCTGGATCATGTGTGAGGCTCCCTGCTCAGATGGGAAGAGATGTAGGAGCCCCACTGTAGGTCACCAGTGGTATTTGAAGGTCACTCAGACAAGATTTTCCCTGCTGTCTTTATATGTCCCAATTTAAGCTGCTTTGAAATACATGTTCCCTGACTGTAGTTTGAAGTCTAATGTGTAGTGTAATGTGTTGTTTTTTTCCTTTTACTCCTCTTCAGACTCCTCCAATGTTGTAGGCGCAGTAGATCTCAGTAGTCCAGGCCGACGTGAAGGTGGGAGGACGCCATGGCCCACAGCCAGTCGGATAGCAGCGTGGGCGACCAGGCTCCTCTAATGCTGGAGAGCCACTTCTCCACAGAACTCCACATATCTGAGCCGGGCGATGAGTGCTCCCAGTCACAAAGCATCCCCACGCCTGAGCCTGACACATCCACGCCCCAGGATGTAGTAGACTGGACGGTGGTGCCTCAGCAGGTGGTTTTGAGCACCCAGAGTCCTGCAGCACTCAAGGTTGGCACCCACCAGCTCATCCCCAAGAATTTAGCTGTTGCCAGCCGGCCTAAAGTCCGCCACCACACCACTGTGGTGACGTTCCCAGTGGGACTGGAGAACTCCAGCAGTGAAACCCGGAGCCGTCACTCAGCCCAGGGGCCAGATGTGTCCTGGGAGGATTATGACAGTGATGGAGACGGGTTTGCTTCGAGGAGGAACCGCAGGAACAAATCATACAGAGCGGCTGTGACCAGTCTGGACATTGAAGCCATGGCTGCCGGACGTGTACCTACAGCCACCCTGAAACCTGTCACAGAGGGTAGAGCAGTGAGTCCCGGTCCAGCTCACAGCCCTGGGCGCAAGGTACAATGTTGTTTTTCTGACAGCTCCACAGGTCAGCATAGCACAGTGACCTGTCAAATTCTCCTTTAGTCATAAGGATGATGGCGTGTTCCCACATCTGTTTCCTATCCTCCAGAGCAGCACAGAGCAATGTTGAGGAAGTTCTCATAGGGGGTTTACCAGGCTATAATTAAAATTGTGACATTTAATCATTAAAGGAAAGAGGCAGGGCTAAAGAGGGAATGCCAGGAGCTAAACGATATTCTAAAAACTGAGTGTTATTGAGGCACATGCATTCCACAGTGTTAAACTCAGGCTGCCCTGCTGTCTCCCCTCTAGCGAACCCTGGGGAGAAAGAGGAACCAGAACCAACGTGGGTCCTTCAAAGATGGTATGTTCACTCGTGTGTCACTCTGTCCACTTCTCTAAATTTGGCCAGAATGAAGAATGTAAATAGTTGGGAAATAACACTGACATTTGCTGTTTTTCTTTTTTTATTGGATTGCAAAGAAATTATGTGTTGATGAATTTCTCATATATATATATATATATATATATATATATATATATATATACACATAAAATCTTGACATAATCTTGACATGGACACCACAATGTCCAAGTCAGAGCTTAGAAAAGATCCCTTAAGGCAACAGAGGAGAACCGAACAGGAAATGGTTTCCTGCATCCTGAACGCTCCCAGCATGCTGAATGTCAGACTGCTGAGCTCTGATGTGCTGTAACTTCAGTCACTGCCACATCTCCAGTTTAGACTAAAAAGTAACATTCCAGTTATTATTATGAGGATTTGATGAGGATGGATTGAAGAGTTGTTAAGTGAAACACACACATTGTTGGTGTTTTGGTCTGTTCTCAGAGATGCAGGAGCCGTCATCTCGGTTGTCTTAGAATAGCATTTCACTTCTTTCTTAATATCTCACCTGCACATTTAACACTGTGAGAATCAAACCTGTGACCTTTCACCAACTTAATGGTCTCTGTATCATTCCAGTAATGAAACACGCAGGCAGAAACCTGCTTGTAAATCTGAAATTCTCACGCTTTGATTCACGAAGTGGCCCATGTTATTATGTGGACAGATTCCAATTCTGCTTCAGCATTTCATTTGTTACCCTAAACAGAATACTTACAATTACCTTCTTTCAATACATCTGACAGATTTATGGGTGAATAACAACAGAATTCCTTCCATTGTTAGAGCAGTCGAACCTATTGCACACTCTGAAATTGAAACTTTGATGGGATGTTAATTCATGTCGATGTGATCCTCAGCCACGCCGCGCCTCTACCAGGAGATCCGTGAGCGAGGGCTGCACTCCACCAACCAGGACGAGCTGCTGGAGGACTTCGTGGTGGTGGAGCCTCCCGTTGAGGACCAGGGCATTGTGGTGAAGAACTACCGGCCTGTACAGCTCACCTGGAGCCAGCTGCCACAGGTAAAGCTCTGTCTGCACTGACTTGCAGAGGGAAAGCTATGAGAGAAACAAAATCAAGAATCCTGCAAAAGTCTTTAAATGGATAACATGATTTAGTTGTAATTACACAGTCGTACTAGTACATGAATGCATGTCAGTCATTGCTTCCTTCAACAGAGAACACTGACAGCCAAGTGTTTGTCTTCTGATGAAATATTATTCCTTCTTGCACTGTAACTTCAGCTGAATTGATCATTTTGTTTAAAAAGACGCAGTATCAAAGCTCACAGTCTTACATGTTTTTGCTGCTGCATAAACTCTCACTCTCAATGACCCCATGCGGAAATGCTGGCTAAGTTTGTTTGTGATGTCAACATCCACCAAGCTGGTTTGACAGGCTGGAGATGTTCACATTTCTGTCTTGTTTTTGTTTTTCCCTTCTCAGAACAAGCTGTGTCTGAAACATACATCAGAAGGTCGAACATAACATTGTTTTTTCCTTGTATTTCTTACAAAGGTGAAGGAAACGGGTATCCTCACATTGATCTCACCTCAAGAGAGAAAGAGACAAGAGGTAAGTATGTGTACCTGCTGGTTTGTGTGTGTGTGTGTGTGTGTGCATGTTTGCCTCACGTGAACCTCCATGCATGCCACAGAAATTTGGACATGCTTATCATTTACTTTAACATAGGCTGACTACAGAAAGCAGGACAGCTCTCATGCAGCTCAATGGGAGAACTTTGTTCAAGACTTAATTATCTAAATAAAAACACAAAGAGCAGCAGGTACCAACATTTCCATAGACAGTAGACTTGAAACACTAGAATGCAACCATAAGACATGTTGCACTTTGAGTTTGGAGAATGACTGCTTTGTTTCGAGGACTCATGAGGAAGGCTAAAAAAATAATGTTCAAAATTGATGCAGCATAGGCCAAGTTGCCCTTAAAGCTCACACCTTTCAAACCCCACTCATCCAGTTTACTATACAGGCTTTCTGTTAAAAATAAAGGCATTTGCTAAAGCCTAGATGACCCTGATGACCTCACCAGGGACATGAGGTGCTCTTTGAAATAAACTTTACAGTCATATTGATTTTCATCCCACACCCGCCAACGCAGTCTGGGAACAAGTTCAAGCTCCCTTTCAGAGGTTTTGTCGGAAGGCTTTCTAGGAAATGAAGGAACTCACTGAGCAGAAGCGGAAGTGGATAAAACAGGATGGAGTAACAAAGCCATTTGCTTTTCATTACAAAATAACTCCTGGAAAGCAATTGATCATTGCTCACTGATATCATCTACATAGTGCAACACTAGCTGAGAGTGGGTTTAGCTTCTTGTAATGTGTCTTCACTGGCAGTCTAAAAATGGATGTTGTGTCAATATCAAAGGTCCGCCCTGTGTGCACTACAGCCCCTGAATAAAGCCACACCCTGCCAGTGTGATCACACTCATTCTGTCTCCTGAGCAGGTGTTTGCCTTTATCTTTTTCACCTTTTCATGGGTTTAGTTTCGGTGCTAAAGCTTTGTGCTCCAGATTTGCAGCAGTTTATGGCCGTTTTAATGCCAGGGGTTTGATTTTGCTGACGTTTGAGGCTACCTTAATCAAGAATTACAAACACTACTCCTCTAGTGGTCTAGTGTTGTAAATGTAAGGAAGATTTTTAGCAGCAAAAGAAGTTGCCCCATATCAAGTCAGGTGGAGCAGAGATTTACCAGATCCATCAAAGCTAACCCTTACCAGCCTTTGGTGAAACTTTGAACTTTAATCTGAAAACCAATGGTGGTATGAGATTTTCAGGAAGTAGTGTTCTTGATTCAGCTCAGGTAATGCCCTTTGGTCCTTTCAGAGCCACCTCACCTTTACAGGAAGTAGGGGCGTGGAAGATGTGTCGTCACCACCTGATAGCTCAAAGCTAAGATCCTGACCACAAACAGTAAACGTTAACTCAACCCTCCGTTTCAAAACATGTAGGCTGTCAGTAAAAACCACAGCTCAACCACCGCTGGTACATCTTCTATTTCTGGACCTGATCTCTGTATTACCCTACAGTACGTAGAGAATATAAAGAGTTCCATTTGAGGTTAAAACAGGACCCGTAACCATAAGATTTCACCATTTCACTCGACCATTCAACAGGAAGGGAGACGTTTGTCATAGAGGAGAGCAGGCTGCAGCACACACAGAGATTGCATTTTATTTTGTGTCAGGGACACGTCTTCCTTGATTTTGAAGAACATCATTGCTTCTTTGCTCTGTTCAATGTATGAAATGCATAGCTGAAAGCAGTATGTAGAGGCCATTTATTTGGAAGAAATTTTGGGAAATGTATTAAAATAACAAATTAACCACATGAGCAAGGCAGGCTGAAGGAAAATCGATGGAAAAAACCTTCATCATAAAAGATGATTTTAAAGGTTAAAGCTGAAGATTAAGTACATCTTGTAAATGTGAATTGCTCTTTTACACACACACTTATTACTTTGGATATGTGTGGTCATTTTGACAGGCCATTTTTGAGATCATCACATCAGAGCATTCATACCTGCACAGCCTGGGCATCCTGGTGCGTCACTTCAAGAATAATGACGCTCTGAGGAGAACGATGACGGCCACAGAGCACCATCACCTCTTCTCCAACATCTCTGTCATCCACCAAGTCAGCCAACGGTGGGAACAGCACTCCTGTGGTCTTGCTTGTGTGTGTACGTGTGTGAGAAGTTGATGGAAAACTAGTTGTGGGGGAGGTTCACCACCCTGTAAAAAAGGCTCTGATGATGCTATCAGTATGTGAAGCAGCGTAATGAGCTGTTTATCTGCATACAGCATAGACTGCACTTTGCAAATTTTGAATGTACACATTGTGTGTTCTTGTGTCACACTTAAGTAGTATTAGTATAGTAAGTGTAAAATAGGTTCATTTCAAGTAAAGTATTTGTCCTCAGCATGTCTTTCATATCCTGTAGGCTCCATCAACATGTTAAAACACGCTGGCTGAACTGGTTCTGCTGCTTCATTGCTCTGAGTGGTATTCCCAGCTTTAACATGATAATGTGCTCGAGAGTGTTGCTCGGTGCATTAGCAGCTGCATTATTCTGAGTGAAAATAATCCAGTTTCAAGAGGAGAAGCATCCCTTTCTTTGAACTTCTCTTGTTCTCTGTTTTCCACGTAAAACAGGATCTGTGAAACTAGAGGGCAGCTGCTGCATGACATATTTGACTTACAGTATGTTGTGTGTGTGAATGAGTGTCTTGTAGTCGCTTCCTGGGATGGGCTGTTTTTCAGGTGTCATTTTACTCCTTTTTATTAAAAAGGCACTTAGCAAGGGTGGGGCTGAAAGCCATTTATCATGTTGATAATGTAAATAATAGAATGCATTTACATTACAAGGCTATGGCAGAAGGGATTGCCTGGATCTTGTAGTTTTACATGGGTTTAACATTTTAGTATGTTGGGATCTTGAAATCAGCAGTCTGTGTGCTTTTAGGTCTGTTTTGAAGTTCACATTTTATAGAATCCACTTAGTTAAATGGAGGACAGTTACAAACATTACAACAATCATTGCGTAAGTTTCAACACGGACACTGTCAGATAGAACATTATGGACCCAAGGTGACAATCTGTTATAACATAAAGTTTCTAGTTTATTTTATATTGTTGTACCAGTCTCAGAATATTATTAAAATTCAAATGAAAGCAATGACAAATTAATTGGAAAAGTTTAAGACATCCCATTCAGTATAGCCCGAACATGCTCCGTCCTCACACAGCTGAGTGTATCCTACTCAGGTAGTCACTCTGTGGGAGGAACAACACAATTCTTTCAGTTCTTTACTAACCTCCTCCTCTCTCCATCCACTTTCAGTTTTTTTGAGGACCTTGAACGGCGTCACTATGACAACCCAGTGATCCGGGACATTAACGATATTGTTCAGAACCACGCTACCCACCACTTTCAGCCCTACATTGTATACTGCTCCAATGAGACCTTCCAGCAGAGGACCCTGCAGAAGCTGCTGTGAGTGGCAAACTGTAACGAGCTGTTGAGTTTCTGCAGTTAACCTGGCAGGATGAGCTGAACTTCCCACTTTCTGTCTGTCTACTAGGTCCACTAACACTGCCTTCAAAGAGACCCTGAAGCAGATTGAAGGGAGCAACGAATGCGGAGGCCTGCCAATGATCTCTTTCCTGATCCTTCCCATGCAGCGAGTCACCAGACTGCCACTGCTGCTGGATGTCAGTTTAACCTTTACTTTCTCTGAAAATACATATTTCCAAAGTACTGAATAAAAATCCCTGAAAAAGCCTGTTGGACCCCTTGTGGGCTCATGACCAGTTTGAGAGCCACTTTATCTGTTTTTGTGTGTATACAGTAGTGATTAACTGTTTTTTGGGAGTTTCATACCTTTGTTTCCACCTCACAGACAATCTGCCAGAAAACTCCAGACAAGACAGCGGAGTACTTTGCTGCTGTCTGGGCGCTGCACGCCATTAGCAAGGTAGAGCTTTCCAGAACAGCTCAGCTGAATGCCCGAAGAGCCTTCTTTTGCCCCACAACTCTCATTTTAGAGTGGACTATGAAGTCGATGTGTTTTTTAAGGTTGTTGTTGTGATTATGTATTCAACAGTTGGTCAGTAGCTGCAATGACGGGGCTAGGCGGATGGAGAGGACGGAGCAGATGTACACCATCCAGAAGCAGATGGAGTTTGGTAAAATCAAGGTAAGAGCTGACCATATCTTTCTGCACAAACACCTCCAAGAAAGAACAAAGTGAGTATAGAGTAAACAGACTTTGACTTACAAGGTAAACTGGGGGGAAAAATGACCGATGGGCTTTGGAGTGATTACCTTCATGTGATAATGACGCAGAGCCAGTACAGAAGAAAACATCGTAGTCCTGTTCGTTAACTTGGACTCTTGTGTCGCACAGCCATTCCCTCTGGTGTCATCTCTTGTAGCGCATCCCTCTGCATCATCGGTGGCTGAGGAAGCGCGGTGAGCTGGCTGTCTGCACTGAAGAGCTCAGTATCTGGAGAGCTTTCAGCAACAGGAGCTACTACCTGTTTCTCTTCAACGACGTGCTGATTGTCACCAAGAAGAAGAGGTCAGTGGGACTAGCATCCAAAGAGTCTATGTTCAATATTATTAACTTACAGTGAAAAAAATATTTTGACAGATTTTGATATATATTTTTATACTCACAAAAATATCAGTGAATAGTCTTATATATATCAACATAATCAAAATAAGTAAAATAAAATGTAATCGCCTCCTGGAATATCCTGTTGAAGAGTGGTCTGGCATTCAAAATAAAGACACCTGAGCAGGAATCTTTGGATATAATGCATTGTGCATTTCAAAACTTCAAAGACCAAATCACTGAAAGGGATATCAAAGAATCTTGATGGCTAATTAGGCATCTGCGAAAATTGTGTCTGCCAGAGAAAACCATGAGTGTTTGAAGCATTTCATGACCTTAGTGGGCTTTCCCTGGTGACTCCTGTGGACGGCTGAGTAGGTCCAGCTGCTGGCAGGCAGGGAACATGAGAAACTTAAGAGAAAAGAAAGGGACGGAGAAAGGAGAGAGCATCAGTGTGGAGCATGCATACTTGAGATTCTTCAATCTTGCATTTAGCATGTCAGCTCGACAGACTGCGGCGTTCTGTTTTGAGTTAGGGAGAAACCAAACAATGTCAGCACAGTGGACGGAGTCGCCCACAACACTGGTGTCATTTTCAGGGTTGGAAAGCCAACACTGTCACACAGATGTCAGGTGATAATATCTAGGAAATGCTATTAGCAGATATGGAATGTGCCTTGAATATGTGTGTGTTGAGCAAAAATGGTCATTTAAAAGCACAACAGCCAGTGGACTCAATTCTGTCTGATTCAAAGATATTGTGGAAATAAAATAGGGAATATGACTTAAAAAGTGTTTGTTTGTCCAGCGAGGAGAGCTTTGTGGTGATGGACTACGCCACTCCGGAGAACGTGGAGGTGGAGGTCGTGGAGGAGGCAGAAGGACAGATGTCTCCGCCTGCCAAGAACAGCTCCAGCCACTATCTTTCCTTCAGACTGCTGATGAGCAGGAACAGTGAGGGGAGAGCGGAGCAGATCTCTCTGGTGGCCGAATCCAGGTACTGCTTCTCTCAGCTCCCATCAGCCATCAGCCGTACACAAGTACAGATATCATCCCTCAAGTGGGAATCTATTTAGAAAACACAGCACTGAAGAATAATAAACTGACATGTTCATCTGGAGGCTGGGACACTTTGCTGAAAATGTCGCCTGTTTCACTTAGATACAAGTTACAACAGTTTTGCCACCGTGGTTGTGCTTAAGGTGGCCTCTGTGAAACGTCGGGCTGTGATTTATTCAAAATCACATTAATTTGTATGACCTGCAGGGGTTTTCCCCTCTAGGGGAGGGAGTAGTGAGCACAGGAGCTGACCTGGGACAGTTTACCTTGATGACTCAAGTCACTTGTAACATTTAAAACTGATGCGCTGACTAAATAGTGCAGAATGTTTCCATAATTGTTTGATAAAACCTGTTTTCTGTTGAGGAATAGCAGTTGTAATGAAGCTCCGCTAACTTGGTGACTAAGACATTGCATTTCCTGTAAATTCCTCACAATAAAATCCTCACACAATGGCAAGCTTTTAATGTGAAGCAGCTCAGCAGCGGCAGGACATTTGATTTGCATCAACAGTAACTTAACACAAAATATTGCTGATAAGTGCAAACAGTAATACATGCATAAAACAAAGTCCAAGCTAGCGCGGCCGAACCAAAAACCCAACTGCAAAGTAAATGTGATGGTTGGTATCTGTCTCTCTCTAGTGACCAAAGTCTTAATGACAACTTTAAATGCTCCTCTGCATTGGCCCGCATCATATTCACGTTCATTGCCAAATAAGTTTCCACATACAAAGAAACTGCCTGTGTATTTGATCCTCAATAATAAGTTAACAAGGAACACACTTTTTGAAAAACCACATATATATTAGACTCCCCCGAGCCTAAAGTCATATTTAACAAGACTTTCTTTTGTTTGTGTTGCTAAGGTTGGACCGGGCACGGTGGATAGTTGCTCTTACAGAGCACAAGCAGGCAGGTGTCTCCACTCCTACAGCCGGTAAGTCAGCTTTATTTACCAAGGGAGTCATTGTTTGAAGTACACTTTGAGTTGACTCTTGGGTTTGACCTGATTTTTTGTGTGTATGTGTAATCTTTAAAAGTGGCAGCCAATGACAAATCTGTTCTCATAACCTTTCATGTGTAGATTATTCATTTTTTCATTTTAAATGAGTCTGCAACTATTTGAAGTGCAATCAGATTCACATTCATGTCAGAGCTGCATAGGTTCTCCCACCTTTTTCAGCTTTAGAAGCTATTTTATTAAACTTTCTTAGTCAGTGTGTACTGTACCATGTCTCTGGGTTCACAGTGGTTTTAATGCACATAAAGAACATCATTCGTAGTTACCTATAATGTATGTATGTGAGACAGCCTCATGTGATCCCACAGTATGTGCCCAAAGTGCCATGGACAAGCACAAACGTTACATAAGGCAGATCATTCAGGTTCCTGTGTGTTACTTACTGCCCTATAGGACAGGTTAGATCAGAACATATACAGTCATTTGGATATTAAAAAAATGTTAAAGTAAAGCAGTGATCTTCTTCGTACCAATACACACCCTTACAATACTCTTTGGTAATAGCATGTTAAAAACGAAACACACACGCAGAACTCACAGTGACAGCTAACATTTTAAATGTTTTAAGAGTGAGTGTTTGTCATCACGGGGAGTGCCTCTCAATGGAAAATGACACATGCCAGGAAGCAGTGTGATGTGCTGTCAGGTATTCAGCAGTGTGACACAGGATGTGTTCTGACACTTACAGACAACATGGTTCTTAATTATTCACAGCAGGCCAATAAGCCAAATACGAAGCATTGTAAAACAGAAACATGAAATACAGGAAATGTACCAAATGTACTGAGGAGAAAGGCTTTGGTTTGGCACACACTGCATTATGGGAATGTGTTCTAGGTCTGCCACAGTATGAGGCCACCAAAGCCTACATGCCAAAGGAGCCAGACGAGCTGGGGCTTCAACAGGCCGAGCTCGTCATCGTCCTGCGGAAAGAGGAAGGTGAGACCTTTTGTGTGTGTTTGTGTGTATTTAGCTTAGCGTATTTATCACCATTTGTGACATTTGTGATAAGACATCAAATCCAGAGCTCAACTTAAACCATCTGCTCTTCCTAGCCTGGTGCTATGGAGAGAGAATGCGAGATGGAGAGAGAGGCTGGTTTCCTGCCAGCTGTGCCACAGAGATCACAAACCCCACTGCCATGGAGAACAACGTGCAGCGTATGAAGCGTCTGCGCAAAGAGACCAACGTGTGAGCGGCTCGATGGCTGTACTATCTGGATGTACAGGAAAACAGAATCACCTTCTGGTAGATTGATGACGCCATTCAGTCAGATGTTCAGTCTCTGTTGAGACGGCATTGCTGGTGAATCATACTGAATGCCTGAAAACCACCAATTACTGTAATTACAGGTCCAGAAGTCCATTACCAGACTGAAAGATATTAACCAGGATTTGAAAAGCCTAAAACGTTGCCATTAATACTGTCCTGGTGCCACAGTGGCAGAACAACATTTGAATCCAGCATGCCATGTTGCTTTCTACTGTCATTGTCCAAACCAGTTATTTTAAAACATGGCAATCAGGTTCATCTTGATCCAACCATCTCGACAAAGAACCATTTCAGTACGTGCAGCCAAAAAAGAATGAATATTTGCAAGAGCAGGATTTACATGCCAACAGTGGACATTTTACTCAAATTGTAAAGCTCTACTGTTATTTCCTTGTTGGTATGATTGTACATTTAAAGAAAAGAATTACTTTCGGCTGCGGTTGAAAATTTAAAGTCTTGGGAGCTAAAAAATTTAATTCTTTTGTCCACATACACTATGAAAAATAGCATGAAGACAATATGTCAGTGGATTAGCTACATCTCGCTTTCCCAGGTCTCGTCACCTAACCTTGTGATAAGGACGTTGGAACATTTCTTGTTGTATCACATTGTGTTGGTTTCTTGTTATCCTGTGTAGAATAAAATGTGGCCACAGATTTATCAAATTAAATGAAAAGGTGAACCTTTATACTATGTAATGAAAAATTCATGGTTTGTGTCATTGTTTAGAGCCTGTATACTTGAAAAATAAAATAAAACCAACACAGTTTTCCTGGTTTCTGGACTTTTATTTGAGCTTGCATTTTGTTAAAATGTTTGAATACATAAAAAGTTATTTAAAAACGTCAAACTGACCAGATATCAAATTCCATTTTTCTTTAAAAACCATTTTGTGTAAAAACTTAGGACAGATTTAGAAAAACATTTGCTGTTTCCCCAAAACTTTTTGTAGCTGTCACATAAAAATAATGGAAAAAAAACAGGTCTGCATAGATTCTGCAGGCAATCGGTGGTAATCTGGTCAAATGCATGGTGCAAGCTTGTGACGATCGTCAAGTCAAATCTTTATTGCTCAGATCTTGTTTGATGTTTCTTCTTGTTGACAAAAAAACTGTAAAAGAGGAAAGTCATCAAATTAGTGAAGTGTTCATCTGTATTTCCCATCATTTGGGAGATGTGGCACGCTGTGCCAGGAGTTGTCTAAAAATGTGCATCATCACCAGATAGCAGAAAAAGAATCCAAAGCTGCTGCACATATGGAAAAGAAACAATAGCGAGTGGGCTCTATGGTGCCAGACAGTTTGCTTTATCAAATCCACTGCATTACCTCATGCTTTGGATCATCCACTACAGAGTCTAAAGAGGGCACACGACAAGCTGGCAGCCTTACTTAGGAAAAAAAACATCTAAGCAGCTACCTAAATTTAAGTTTAAAGTTGTAAATTTCCTGATATGCACTGTCATTATCTTTAACTGTGCACATCCAAATATTAATGCAGCTTAAGTTAATGGAAGCAACAGATCTAGATCAGCCATAATGAGATATAGACTCACCCGGACGATGGTAAAAGATGGTAGGTGCCGGTGGGCAGGTTGTTTCCTACTCAGCCCCACCCTGCTGGGCCTCGGGAGCGGACGTTTTCTCTGCAGATGGGTCACCTCCTGTCTTGGGCTCCTTTGTTTCCTGGCCAGGTTTGCCACCAGTCTGTTGGCGTCTGCGGCGGTAGTTGAAGTTGCGGCGATAGCGCCTCTGGCGGGGCTGTTGGTTTTGACCACCTTCGCCGCTTACCCTGATTCTCCTTGTCCTCCTCGCCGTCCCGCACCGGGTCTGGGACGGGGTGGACCCCTGAAATGAATGAGCAAAAAGAAGGAGGCTGTAAACAAACATGTGATATACACTAACTAAAAAGTGGCTATATCATTCAAAGAATACATCTATTGTGACAAGATGCAGTTTTAAGATCAAGTGATGCAAAAAAAGAAAGAAAAAAAAAAGACATATTGCAATTTTGGATGCACATCTGCAATTTGAGGTTAGGCTGCAATAAAAGGAGAGCTTCTCTAGCCAAAACAGGTGGCATTTACTTGTTCAGGTTAAATTTAAGAGGCAAATTCTAGTCGTTGGACTCGGCTCTCTGCTCTTTACTCTCCAGTTGTTGCAGCCCTGCATCAATGAAGCCAACATGCAAACCTTGGTCTGAACCTTGGTCGGTAGCCTCTGTAGTAGTTCTGCCTCACTGGTTTGTTGCCCTGGTCTGGACCCCCCTGGCTCTCGTCACCTTCACCTCCCTGAAGGCAAACAGATCAACCAACAACTGACACACATCTTTTTCCACAGCCAACACACAGGCAAACTTTAGAACACGCTTTACATCGTGTACTGTCCTTAACTGTAATGAAACTGGCAAAGTTGCCATTAAGTGTTGAGGCTGATAAAAGTGCGACATCGGTTATCTCCGACATAGCTGAGATTAGGGGCCTATTTGAGTCAATTTGCAAGATGTTGGCCAGACCCCCGACACACCAAGATTTATTTTTCACAACCACGTGACTGTTTGAGAGGAGAGGGTTTTGAGTTGCTTATGGCTTCAAACTATCAAGGGTCCCGACTTTGTAATGGGACTGCTGGGTGCCTGCTTCAGGATGGAAGCCCTGTGACGGCGTACCTCAGTCATCTCTCCGCGTGGTGCGTTGGTGTACGGGGGGGCCGGCGGCCGTAGCGTCTACGATACAAAAGTATGGCGGGGGTAGCGCCGTCTGCCAGGGTAAGTGGGCCTGCATGTTGTGGTTGCTGCGCGTCTCCTTCAGGGGCGCTCTCTCCCCCATCTCGGCTGCCTTTGTCACGACCTCCGCTGCTTGGCTCACCCTCTCCGTCACTCTGGTAGTTTTCTGGATAGTCTCCACCACGGGGAGGGCCCCTTCTTCGTGGATAGCGCCTGTAGCGGTTCCTGTCAGCGGCGTACTTACTTCCCTGGACTGCAACACCTCCTGGGCCGGTGACATTGGCTGCCTCTGCTCCCTGTGCACAGTGGCAATTTTAAGTAAATATTACTACCCAAATTAATGATCCAGGGAACAACTACAACTAAAGGATTTATTTTAATGGCATGGTAAAACCCAAACTTTGAACCTAGTTTAAAAAAAACCCACTCAATTACCAATCAAAGCACATCTTACCTTCTCTCCCTCAACTACATCAAACTCCACAGTTTCTCCATCTCCAACACTGCGAAGGTATTTCCTCGGGTTGTTCTTCTTGATGGCTGTCTAAAAAGGATAAATAGTTTAGATGTGAGATTCTTGATACTTTATTAAAAAAAAAAAAAGAAAGAAAAAAGTATAAGAGTACTGTAACTTACCTGGTGTACAAAAACGTCCTCTTTTGTATCATTCCTAAACAAAAAGAAAACCTTTGGTGAGTGTTGCTGAGCCACAATGCAACAATGCAAACAGATTTCAACTAAACCGAAGTGAGGATTAATTAACTACTGAATGTACAGACAAGTTGTATGGTCCGCTTTGTAAGCAAATCAGAGCCATAATAGGATTGGAGATGTTCCTTCACACATGCACAGATGATAAAGACAGAAAGGGTGGGGGTGGGGTCCACTTACCTATTGATAAAACCATATCCATTCCTGACGTTGAACCATTTGACTGTACCCAAGACTTTTGTTGCTGCAAAAAGACACAATGTAATTATTAACCATATTTAAGTTCCAATCATTTCATTTTCAATGCTGCACTTCTAAATGAAAAGCTTCCTGACAGCTTCTCCATGAACCCTCTGAGGATGAGGAAGAGTAAAGGAATCAAATAACGACGCATAATGGAAAACAAACCAAGACCACAGATAATGTGCAGGTTATATTTAACTCTCAACTGTCACCCTTTTTATAGATCCTGAAGCTTACGCGCCCCGGCACCAACTGCACGAGCCAAAGGCATTATTAGCCACTTATTACTACACTGTTTCTCATGGCTCTAAATGATCTGATTATCCAGACTATCAGCGCCTGTGTCGTGGAGCTGCTGTAGTGCCGTATATCAGAGACGGATGCTATAGTAAAGTACGCTGTGGTCGCTGACAACATTTCAAAGTTCAGCTACTACAGACCTACTGCCCCATTTTAAGCTGCACTGCTCAGGACCTGAGCGTTCACACGTGGTAGAGTCGCGCCCGGATACGTTAGCATGCAGCGTGCCCAGCTGGCTCGTTAGCATAGTGGCTAAGTGAGCTAACTGGGTCTCAACCATGTGGTTGGATTAAAGCCAGCAGGAGAAAAGTGCCGCAGCACATCTCATTATCTATCGGGGTCAAACGCCATACAAAGATAAAAAGAAATATGTAGCTTAGTGCACTGGTTTTGAACCAACAATAGAGTAACTGGCAAAAGAAATCCGTGAAATCGTGCGGCGGACATTTTGAGTGGCCCCCTTCAGCCATGTAAATAGCAAACGTTAGCAGAGCTTCGTTATCCATCAAGCTGCTGCCACTGTTAGCTAGGCCGTGATGCTAGTGCTTAAATTTGAGCAAAATTCGACAGTCGTTGACGGTTATATTCTGACGCGTTCAGAAACCAGCCTCGATCTGCTCGTTTCGTCGGGCCACGGTCTGTGTCTGTTTCGATCGTCTCTGGAGGTAAAAGTACCACCGCTGAGCCAGCCTGTTTCGGGTGAACAAAGGGACGGCCGGCAGCTAACGTTAGCCTGCTCTCATCGACAGCCGGCTAAGTGAACAGTATGAAACAACTTCGTGTCCCATCCACCATGATGTGCGATTACCCGTTTGAAAATCGAAAGCTATCGTAAACGGTCAAATGTCTCGACGTTAACTGATCCAGATCGATTACACACATTTCATTAAAGGTGGCAGCAACGTTAGCGCGCACACAGACCCTAAAACAACTTCAGCGGTTGGGCATGTCACTGCCAGCCGGCATCATGGCTTTCTGGGGCGGACAGTGGACGGTGGGAGGCCGCGAACAGGAGAGATTAACCGACAAAAACTGGAGGATCACATTTATGAATCATATATTCTCATTTAAAATGAATGACACTTGTAAAAACGGATAATATTTTACAACCGATATTACACAAATCACCGTACAGTGGTAAATAGGGAAATTAACATTGATAACACCACCCGTATTCCAACTGACATTTTTCTAAATGTGTTGCTTGCTAACGTTAACGCTAATGAGACTAACGTTAATGTTTCGCCAATTGGCAGAAAGTAAATTTTCTTTTCTTAATATAAAACATTAAAACTTCAATACTCCAATTTAAATAAATCATTACTTTACAGTCATACATCGCTAAAAATGTAAGATACTGCTGGTAAAATTAACGTTTTATAAATGTACAAATGCTGTGCGAGTTAATGGCACTATCAGTTTGTCGGCGGACGTTGGCGGTTCAACGGTTGGTTCGCTCGGATCCTTAACGTTAGCAACCGTCGCTTTTGCGCATCGCCTCTACCGGCTCCCAAAGCACGCTAGCTAACTAGCTCATTTCCAGCAGTCTTACCGATGACCTTCTTATCCCCCGCGGAAGCTGCGGCTGCCGGGCTGGATGGGCTCTCCGCATCGTCAGCAGGCTGCGGTGATTGTTGTGTCTCGGCCTCGCTGCTCATTGTTACTTCTGGTTGGTAATGGCTTCTGCCGGCGGCGGCTCTCTGCTGTGTTTCCCGGTGCTAGATGGTAACCTGGGCCGGCGGTGGTGGGGGCTACTGCCTTCGGGCTCTCTGCTTTCCTCTTTCCGCTCCCGTTGCCGATCGAACTGGGCAGAATGAGAAACTGTGCCGGGGAATGTTCCTAGCCGAGGGCCCGCCCATCTCCTCTTCGTATTGGTTGGAATGTGTAACGAAAAATAAAGCGCTTTCCCATTGGCTAAGGCAACTGTCAATGTTGTTTGAGAGAAACGTTTGCTAAAAATGATTGGCTAATGGAGACTGTACCTGTCCATCGTCACCGCCCCACTGTGATGTCTAAGCCAGACAAGTCAGACAAGATATCCGTGACACTTTGAGAACAGAGTGTCTGCTTGGCTGTGTGATGTTAGTATTTGGATGGATTTTTAACAAAATGTACACGTACTTGGAAGAGATCACGAGTACATTCATTAATATGACACATGTCCATAAAATGCCGTCATAAATGTTCTCCAAAGACACATCGTGACTTTGAGATAATCTTAATTTCTATTTTTAATGTTTGGGCAAAGTTGACTTATTCATAGCAGCCAACTGTCATTAAGTGATCCAGTGACATTTGTCCATTAAAATAAATCCTGAATAACAGGTCAGTTATGTCTCTCAAGCTTTGTAATGTATTTGCTATTTAGTAAACAGGGTGCTTGCTTGAGATTAAATGAAAATGTTGTTTGTTTCTGACAAAATATGAAATGCCTGGAGACAGACCTTTATGATGTAGCCCTGTGGAAATTTATCAAGGGATAACCAAACTTAATTAAGGAAAGGATTAGGAAAGTCTATATATTCTAATAATAAGTCTAATATTTTATTCACAGAACATTATGTAAGTGTTGTATTTATTATTTTTCCTGCTTTGTCACATGTGCAGTGATGATGATGCCTTGAAAGATTTAGGAAGGAAGCTCACTGGACTATACACAGGCTGTCAGTGTCGACAGTTGTACTATAACACCTAGACATGGAATAACTGAATCCACAACGCCATACCACAGGAGATTTATGAAATAAGCCACGTTATTACAGTTGAAATGTGATATGATTTTGCAATATTTTTTTTTTTCATTAGCCCAAATCATTGTTCAGCTGTTTTTGAATAAAGGTCATCTCAGGACACATTACAGCCACGATGAACAACAAACATCATGTTCCTTCACAGTTTAAACACCAAGCATGATATTTGATCGTGTCCCCTGTATTATTCAGGATTCCCAGGGAGGGCATTTAAAATGCTGGCCGTCTTAGATGATTACACGTTAAACTGTAACGGTTCCAAAAACCTCAAATAGTGACAGTCAGTTGTGATATAATAACATAATTTTCTTCTCCTCTCATATTGCCCTGTACAATAAACTTGTTAACAGCAGAGAGACCCAGACTGAGTGTGAGACAACCCCCCCCCCCCACCCCATTGTCATGTTAATGCTCCACTGGCACTGTTTTTTGAGTGCTGGCTGATGTGTGAAGAGCTCAATGTTAATGGCCGAGCCCTGTTCTCCCACACAAAGATGGGCTTTAGCATTGACCCCAGAAAGCCTCCCCATGAGGAGAACCCCCCCTCGAGCAGGAAAAAAAAAAAAAAACTTCTTCCTGCCTCTATAAGAACAAAGTCTCCATCTGAAAGGATTCTTTTGTGCCAAGGGAACGAGGTCCAAGGCAGAAGAGGGAGAGCGTGGATGGGGGAGGGGGTCTGGTGGCTTGGATTTGTATGGATGGCTGGGATGAGAGGAGGTAGCCATAAGTTCAACAGAGGATTGCTTGGCACTGGAGTGTGTGCCTTGGAGGACTCTAGTGCCTTTCACTGTAAAGTGCTTCCCTTCTTTGCTCCACGGCCATGTGGTTGACATTATTACCTAATATCACTTAAGAGTGTAAGTATACATCTCAGCATAATTCCTCACTGATTAATTCAAACCAGTTCCTACCAGTTCCTAATTTCCCAGATTGGGATTAATAAAGTATATCTATCTATCTACTAAAGACTCTGGGGAAAACATCCCTGTTATTTTGTAGGGTCAGAAACCAATGATGCAGATGAAAAAGCATTTGAAATCTGTGCATATTACACTGGGTACACAGTGTTCTTACAGTCTTAAATGCAGAGTTGAGAGTAGCTTCAAAACATGGATGTGAGACTTGCTTCTTAAATGTACATTAAATGATATAAACATGGATTAAAATACATAAAAAAGCTCCTAATAGACAAATAATAGTTTCAGATTTTGTTACTTGCAGCTGGTCTTACACTCCACGGCTACTGTTAATATTGTAATATTGTCGACAGTAATTCAAATTGCTTGTAACTGCTGTGATCTTAACTAATTACACATGCATTTTTTAAATAGAATACACACTTTTAGTAATTGAGGTGCAACTTTTAAACTTTATATACTGACACCATAATAACCCAGCACTGTTTAAAAAAAAGTATTTCCAGATGTGTGTGTGTGTTTTCAAACAAACAAGATCTCAATTTTATAAAAATGTAAAAATTTATTGATTATAAATGCTACACAAGCATGACTGAATTAGGAATGAGAATGTTTCATACACCAACCATGTATTTCTTTAGAAGAAGAAGTCACATTTCAATATTTATCTCACTGTGACAGGATACAAGTTCTTTGTATTTAGACTCAAAAAACATCAACTATGTTTAACATGAAGTTTCACAAAATTTATTTTAAACCCATATATTTATATATATCCTGTCAGAACCAAAACCCACCTAAGATGTTGATAATCTTATTTGGCTTTGGATCCAAAAGTTAACCTGGAATCAGGTCTACCAAACTCAGAAAATGGCCAACATGATGTACTGTTGAACTTTATAATGTCTTTCAATGTGCATTATGGGAGAATGCATCCAAACAGGAAAAAAAAAAACGTGGGTTGATGTTTGCTGAGGAGTATAAAGCAACTGTGAGACAATACGTCATATGTACAGAGGTTGTATCGTTCTTGCATGGTGTTGTGAGCAAGGTGGATCACATCTCTCCGCACTGTGCGATGATGATGGGGAGTTTGGGCTTGTTGTTGGGTCCTGTAGGAACATTCTGTTGGAGGAAGGAGCAAGAATTTAGGGAAGAAAAAACACACAACAGAATAGATCACTGAGGCACAAAACCAACAGTCTAATTAATTATTACATAAACATGACACAGTACAAGATTAATTCACAGTCCTCTTCAAAACTGATGCGAGAGATGGTTGAAATAATCCGGGGATGTAACATGGAGGCGTTTTTGCTGTGTTTAAGCTTGCATTCTTTTTATTTACAACATTATGTTTGGCTTAGTATTTTGGTCAATTAACAGATCAGTCTAAAACGTCTTCATTGATTTATTTCTGTGAAATGAACCACAGGATAAAATCCAAGTCACTCAAGCCAGTATATTAATCTAAAAGCAATATCACAATGAATTTTTACCTCAATTTTTCTCATGACCAGCAAACCGTCGACCACTTTTCCTGAAATAGTCATGAACAAGACAATTAAACTCATATAAACAAATTCAAACAGAGCTCTAAATAGATACTATATATGCACAATTCATAGACATACTCACCAAAAACAACATGCTTCCCATCTAACCAGTCGCATTTAGTGCAGGTAATGAAAAACTGACAACCATTTGTCCCAGGACCACTGTTTGCCTGAGTAAGAAAACCATTATTGAGTAAGAATGGCGGTTTTAAAACACAGTTGTCTAGATAGGACAGGGTTAATTCTTTTTGAATGAATTAATCTAATCTTAATTAACTTATTATTTTAAGAAAAAGATTCACAAATTGATTGTAGGAAACCCTAACATAATTTGTATGAAGTCAAAGTAAGTCAAAGTAAATAAATGGTGTCCTGAAGACGGATCTGCATTACATACCATGGACAGAAGACCAGGCGCCACATGCTTCAATTTGAAGTTTTCATCTGCAAATGTACCTCTGTAGATGCTGCAGATACCAGTTCCATCACCCTTGATAAAAAGACAAAAACAATAGTACACAAGATAGGGGACACAAAGTAGAAAGACAAAGCTAGCGTTTGGTAAGTTCAGATATGCTGTAATTCACCACATATCCACCAGGGGGCGAGATACTACGGTCCTGCTGCTCACTTAAAACACTGCAGTTCGTCTGACATCAAGAAAAGACTTATTGATTGAGGACAAGAAGTGGTAGGTAGTGCTTCGGAGATTCTTCCCCAGTTCCTACAGCAACTTATTACATATTTCTTTATATTATTCAACTTACATAGCACCCTCAAGTTGGATTTAAAAAAAGCTGACTCATTCGCTAACCTTTTGAGTATCATCCTCACATTGTTTATGGGGAAAATCTCAGGTTTTGCTCTTACAGCAAGTAAAAAAATATATTTCTTCTTCTGCTAAGAAACGATCTCCCTGAAAAAACTATCATCAACAAACTGTGTACATCTGTTTGTGTCACAAAAAAGAACATTAATACCTATGGTGCGAGATGTGCAAGTGTCTGAAATGTTCTCATAGTTTGCAGAAGGCTTAACCTAAGCATAAAAGCAACCAGTGACAGATGGAAGTCATTAAACCTTGAACTATTTTTCACAACCATCCTAGAGCAGTAAAAGGACAGCAAAGGAGGTGAACACGTACTTACCTTTACAAAGTCCCCTCCCTGTATCATAAAGTCTTTGATCACCCTGTCATAGATTAGAGAAAAAATGATAACGATAATGATCAATGTTCAAATGCAACAATTCTACTAATTTCATTGTAAACTTCAAATGGGGTTAAATGGGGTTAAAAACACAGTGGGCTGCTGAGTGAGTGACCACTGTGGTTTAATCCAGGTGTTTTATCAGTGTTTCTATTTTTGACATGCATTTAACTCTAATGACTGTATTCTGGATGATGCATGAGTGATTAAACACTAAATAAACACCTTTGGGGATGTAGATTAACATGACTGTCAGTATCTTGGTGTCACCAGTGGGCTGTGATATTTCATCTGTTCTGATTAGCTGAAGCGGTGTTCAGACCTCATGAGATAACATTAGGCACCTGCCCTGGATTTCAGTGGTCAGCACAACTAGAATCATTCTCATTTCAAAGACAACAAGAGTGATAGAAAATATTTCCCTTAAATTTTGTCTTTTTAGAAACAAACCTTGAACAGCTGATCCAAATCCTACTATCTCATTCTGTTTATACTTATTCATGAGTATTTTGCCTCTAGAACTAAAATAATAAATAAAGCTATCACAGGGTGTGGGGCTTCTACTTGAATTATAATAATTAAAAGTCAATTAAAAAAGATTTAAAATATATATATATTTTTAAAAATCATTCCAACATCTGAGTATAATGCGGGGAATACAAATCAAGCTATGTACCTGTGGAATGTGCAACCTTTGTAACCAATAGGGACTCCATCCTTCCTGTGGGACAGATGTTTGAGACAGAGCAAAGTCACGAGTAAAGACAAACACACTATTATATTACAAGTATCACCTCTCACCAAGCTTGGTATGTATGTGACGTGAGTTTGGACAGAAAGTATCTTTGGCTGGCAGATGTTCAACTATTATTTAAAAGGATCGTGTCCTATTGTAGCTGACTGAGTTCCATGTAGGAACAGTGAGTGAGTAACAAGCACCCGGCCCTGTGAAATGGTCTCCGTGTTTGACGCCCATGCAGAGCCCTTTAATGGCCCAAGCATCTCAGAATTGCTGCCCATAAAAGTACAGATCTAGTATCATGTTTGAGAGCCGCCGCAACAGGCTGTGGATTAAAAGCTTCCTTTGGCTTTCTCAAAATAAACTCATTCAGATGGAGAGATAATGGAAGAAGATAACTCATTAGACTACTCGTCTTTTCTTTGTACAGGGTTTGGGCCTTGTGTTTCTCACGGCAGGTTATCGCTCAGTTTACTACTACAAGTATATGCTGAGACTTGGCACATTTTTGGTGTTACCTAAAAACTAATTACGTATATATGACAAATCAGCTCAAGAGCATTTGGATTGGAGACACGTGAGAAGGCCGAGTAGAGTGCACAAGTTTTTCTTACTGTATGTGTGCATCTTAATTTTACAAACATCAGCTGTGAAAAACTAAATTATCTTGACTTCATTTTGATATCTTTCTTCTTTGCCTAATTCATCATTTTGGACAAAAGGAGGAAGAGCTGCAAGTGATTATCGTTCCCGTCATCCTGCTGCACTCCCGCAGCAGTGATACTTTCCCTGCCCTGGTTTTTTGATATGTGAAAAACATGTAAATAATTGTTTCTTCAGCAGAAATCTTTTTGTATTAATTTGGTTTCTCCTCGTTCCTGAACCTGACTGTCATATCTCAAAAATCAGGTCGTGGCCAGTTTGCTGTGCAGGATGGTGAGTTAGTGTTTGCGCTCCACTGAAGAATACTGCCATTCACTTCACCATCTTACCTGAACTCTCCAGTGCAGAATTGCCTGTAAGAGATGATGAAAATGATGAGTAACATCTCTAAAGAGTCTGATTCGTGTTAATACACATACCTGAGACATCTCTTTTCTCTAATGCTAATGTGATCTGATAATCTGAGCAGCCTGTGATGCAGTCAGTCTCCTTACCGGAAATTCTCCGCTGTCTTTGGAACAACATCAGCAAACAGCTCCATCTTCATCCTCCCGACATCCTGACAAACAGATCAGTTGAGAAAGCTTTGTGTTAACATTTGATGGCACAAATCAATGCTATATCTAAAAGGAGAAAGCAGGTACACCTAAAGATAGGGGATGAACAGTCTCGCCTCAGCGAGTATGAAACAAAACAGGTCATTCTTGTTCCTGCAAGCAACTTTGAATAACACTGATGGACTCATCTGCACTGACGGGTTAAACTTGGACACTAGCTCAAATATACATGTTCCTCTGAATATAACCAGTATAGGATTTCTTCTCCTTTTCTTCCTCCTCCTCCTTCTGGCCTTGAATACAATGTCACATCTGCTTATTCCTTTTACATCTTTCAGTTCTCTGTCGACTTTGCTGAAGTTAATAGAGACCCCAGTTTCGTCTTAACAATACGAGCCATTTTGTTGCAGTTCTGACAGCATTTTCCTGTGGGCAATGCATATGTAATAGAAAGATGTAAATGAAGGAACGGCCCAGTCTTGATGCAACACATTACGTCCTTTATGAGCCGCGTGTTTACACGCATGCGTGGATGTGTGTCTGTCTGGCACCGTGGGTATCTCTCCGCCCAGGCCTCACACAAACCGCAGAGGCAAGTAAGTGGTCGACTGTTAAAATAATGTCCATGTGTCTGTATCCGTGTGTGAAAACAATGTGCCGTGTAAAAAGAAAAAAAGACTGGTTTATCTCTGTGACATCACTGCCCTCCACTCCACGCAGATAATTTGCAATAAAACAAGCAGCCATTGGCTCTCCTGTCTTTGCCATTTAGACAGTGGGTTCATAGTTTCCAGGCGATGAAATGAAATACAGAAGCTAAGTGTTTACACTGAACAAACACCGACCACAGAACATTTTCTCTGGCCTGAGTGCATCATCCACTGAAGTCAAGGGGCTAAGAACAGGTAAGGCAGCTTCTAACATTTAAGATAAGAGATAAGACACAGAAACTTGAGGTTCTGGTGTCTACATGTTGATAAATGTATACTGTAGAACTACTTTTGTGGTGATGCTAGAATGAGGGTGTTCAATTTCAAGGATCACGTCAGATTCCTTGCAACAGAAACAAAACTGTGAGGATGACTGTGGATGAGGAAAAAGGTATCAAGTACACTGACTGAAGGGTTTCGTTTAACAGTTACGTTCTAAAGTACAACTCTAGAACATTATGATGCCCACGTCTACCACACCCACTATAACTCCTCTATAGGTTCATGTACGATAAAGACGTTAATATTTACACAGCAAGCGAGCAGTCACATAAAGCAAACAAACTTAACAGAGGCACTCTTTTCTATTTTACAGGTGAGGTCCCATAAACATTAAAAGTGTTGACCTGAACATGTCAACACTTTGATGAATCATATTAGGAGTTGTAGAGATGCATTGGTCACTGATTATTTCTGTTTAAACACTAACTATATGTAGTGAAATTAATTTAAATCAGCAAACCTTTTTATGCAATTTTTGTAAATGCTAATTTGTATTTAGATTAAGAAATTTCCCTGTAATGCAATATATAAATTATACACTTTCCAATCCAATTTCAACCTTATCATTCATCTTCTACATAAGGAGTGTTTCTAAAGACATAATCAAAACTTGGCCAGAGTACAAGTATAGCCGGTAAAACATCTTGACTGTACCAACTTTTAAAAAGACAGAGGATTATATTACAGCGGTTCTTTTTTTATTTCAGTCAGGTAAGAAAATAATTCTTGGAAAAAACTCTCCGGCTTCCAACATTGAATACTTGATGCTGTTTCCTGGGACTCTAGTGTAATTGTAGAGGGACATGATGCAGGTGAACAAAGCCAGCACCTTGGGTTACCTGTTACAGGACAACATCACCTCTGGGGGATGTGGAGGTAAAAAACAAAACAGGAGGAGGACACATGTCCTCTGTCTCTTCAAGGAAGCCTATCAGTAGTACGAATTCACAATAGGAAGGCGGAGACATAAAAACCTGCCTTAAGAGGGAACTCCTCTTCCTGGCAACAGTCACAGGCGAGTCTTGATCAAAGCATACAAGGCTCTGACTTGCATTACTGCAAGATCTGGAAATCTACTAAAACTCACAGGACTGGGACAACCCTGGGCAAAGAGGTACAGACTTTATTGGGTCAAGCATTGTTTCATGTTTTTTACTTACTTACTTATTAAAGTACTTAGTAAATGTTAAATAATAGCAGAACTTGCTCAACCTGTCATCCATGTTACAGATCAAATGCTGGACAAATGCTACTAATGCTGGAAATTCAGGTTGGTGTGTGTGCTGCTGGAATGAATATGAGTGCTGTCAGATGTCACCATGAAAGTGACTACATGTGCTAAAAAAGAAAGTCAGAATTGATGAGTAGGAGTGTTTGAGCTTCAATACAACATAACCAAAGTGTGTCTGAAAACTGCAATGATATAAGTCCATATAAATTTGTTTTTGCAGGGGGAAAAATATAATTTTTTTGACGAAGAAATACCTTTTGCAAACTTAGAATTATCAGTGGCAATTCTTTCAACATCTCTACACTGCACATACATCTTGTTTGACTGTATGCGTTGGGTGTGATAACAAACCTGCCTTTTAGCTTCTGATTACACCAAATCAGGTGACAAAATAATGCCAGATCCAACCTCTCATTTTGGCCTATACCTCAAATCTATCAAGATGTGAAATTAACACAAGTTGCATTTTGTCTGTGATGAAAAGTTTACAGTTGGATTTCTTTCAGAATTGAAGCTAATTGTTTTTTAAAATCACACACAAGATAAATGTAATAGAACTTTTCTTATTGTGCAAACATTTTAGTATTAGCATGCCAGGTTTTAGACATCTATCCTTTGGTGGAGTGTTGACTGAGGCTCAGGTACTGGTCCTTCTCCGTACTGTGCGGGTTTCCCACAGTGCTCAAGGGTCGAACCTTCTCCCACTACTTCATGTATGACTGGCCAAAGTTTGCTGACTCATACATTTTTTTTGCCTTCATATGAGGATGCAATTTGTCATTTGTATATCCAAATTTCCTAACAGATATCACCTTGTTTTTAACAGCATTTCCTGGACCATCCTTGATATTGGACTGCGCAGTGTTGCACAAACACAAATGCTGCTCGAGTTGTTTGCGTAAGGACTCCACAGAATCAAAATGCTTGCCGTCATAGAGCTCTGGGAGTTTGGCAGTCACACCGACAACACTGACAAGTATCTGTCACTTATGCTGGTCAAGTTGGGAATGGACGCAGCCGTCTTTTACTTGTGCTGCTGGAAACTGTATACCTCCTTTTTAAGAATCTGCAGCCTGTCTATCATCCTGGCTGACTTGGTGATGGTGTTATTTATGCTAACTTTGTGGTTTCTTGGGACTGAAAGGTCTCTTGTGTCACCCTGCTTCCTTTTGACTAAGTCCTCATCAATATATGGAGCACTGCCGCTGCCCATGATGTGCCTGGGTTTATTAGACTACTGTTTAGAAGACACCTTCCTCGCCAACCAGAGCGCATTCTGCAAAACCCTAAGGAACGTGGTCTTGACATTGCTGGTGTGGATATTAGCTGTTATTTACTCCTTTGGTTCTGTCAAAGCAGAGCTGGTGGAAGTGGAATACATGATGGAGGTAAAGGCTCTAGTGTGTGAGGTAAAGGAGTCTACACTAATTACCTACTTCATTTTGGGGCTTTTAACAGCCGTAATCTGTATAATGCTGCCCTTTTGGTCAATGATTCCCAAGTGGGTCATAGAGGCCGACAGGTTATCTGAAGCGAGGGAAGAAAAACAGAACCAGAGGAGCGACTTCTTGTTCACCTCAACTAAATGCACGGACACAAAAAGTGGTGCGGAGGATCACGTGGAGGAGCCCATCTGGCCACGACCACAACTATGGCTCAGCCTAACGCTGGGCTTTGGTATGTTTTGGATGCCTTATCTCACTGTGTCGGTGGCCTGTCAGTTCTTCGGCTTTGGAGTTCCTGCCTACATCACTGTCAACCTTCTTTGGTTGGAGTGCACCAACAGTTTACTAGTGGGTTTGGTGTTCTGGGTAAAGAGCAAGACCCTGGGGCCGTACAGCCATCTACCAGAAAATGTTTGCTTATGGCGTGTTTACTGGCATTTGAGCAATGGAACGCGACAGCAGCAACTCCCTGTAATTGTGTTTAACCCATCAAAAGGGAAGAGGAACACGCTCTTCTATGTGTAATAACAAAAAGGAACCACATTAAACCTGCTACATCACAGACCTGACAGCGAATGAAAACCACAACGTGTGAAAGTGAATACAGAGTTCTGGACAGTGAGTAAGAACCTGCAAATAGCTGACCTGCATGAGTGTTAGATGCTGAAGCTGACAGTTAAAGCACCTGGACAAGGAAACGAAGCTCCACCCTCCGTCAGCACTTTTTGTGCTAAGTATGGCAAGAGGTGTGGCTGAACTTGCAAATGTAATTCCTTGAAAAGTTTTGCTGAAAGTTGTGATCATTATTATTATTATCACCGTTATACACCTTTGTAAATATGTTTTTATTTTCTGTATTCATTTGTATGTCTGTTACACAGCCATTTTCAAATCTAATTTTACACTTCAAGGAAATGCTATGGTGGATCATGATTTAAATCTATTCCGTTTTGACTTACTGTTTCAAAAATCTGGGGCTTTCAAACTGACTCTCAATAAATATCCTGTTGAACAATTTGAATTTACTTGTTGCCTGCATTTATCGTGTATTAAAAAAAATGTCCAAAAAACGTATCATCTTCTTACTATGTGAAATGGGATCCTACGTGATCCTAAGTTACAACAGTCTTTATTATTTTACAACAGCTTTCGGTCTGTGCCATTTTACTGCTCTTCTCACAGGGTTTAAATGGACCCGTCAAAGGTGATGTCTTCTCTGTGAATCAGTCAGGATTCAGCAAAGTCTCAATCAAAACCTGGTGACAATTAAGGTGGGGTGTTACCAGCACGGTCAATCAAATTTGATCACACCACCCATACACAGTCCTGACGAAGCAGATTAGCCAAATTTATGATTTTGTTCCTTATAATAAATAAAACATAAGAATATTTCTCTGATGACTTTAACTTTGTTTACTAATGTATAATGTAATCTTTTACCAATGAATATTTAATAGTATGGAGAAGTACTATGACTTGAAACCAAGTTTTCAGTGGCTTTCAGAGAGCTCGCAATATAGGAGTGATGGTGAAGTGGTGGGACAGCTGACTGACAAAGTAAATATTATATTTGACAGGTAAAAGGCAAATAATTTAAATGCCCTGCCCATAGTCTGTATGTACATACAGACTATGGGCAAATTATTTGCAAATAAAAATGCAAATAATTTAAATGCCCTGCCCATAGTCTGTATGTACATACAGACTATGGGCAAATTATTTGCAAATAAAAATGCAAATAATTTAAATGCCCTGCCCATAGTCTGTATGTACATACAGACTATGGGCAGGGCAGGGGATTTAAATTATTTGCATGGTCCCCTCTTCCTCCTAATGTACAAAGGTGATTAGCTGCACCAAATTTACAAAGCAAAGAAACCTGCTTTTCATTTGCATTCACAAAGAGTTGACTGATTATTTAAACAATGTTAAACAGCTTTGTCTTTCTGAGTGCTAAACACACTCAGTGCTTTGGATATTAAGCCCAGGGGACTAAACCTTGCCGTGAACTGTATTGTGCAATAGTAATGCATTAAATATTAAGTCTCCGTTTCAATAGGCTGTGAATTTTGATTGTCTGACTGGCTGGTTGGTTGGTTACAGTTTAACAGTTCTCAGAGTGAAAAAACACACGAGTCTGTGGGTACACACTGTACAATATTCTGAAATACATACGAGTCCTTGTCAAACTACACAGCATGCTCTCCACACAGTAATATTTGCGTCTATTTATGCTGTTTGTCACGTCACTGGACGATATCTGAATACATCTCAACTTGACCTCACCAAGTACTGGAGCTATTTTCAGGTTTGCTCTCGTCTTACAGACCACAACCCGAATCCAGTATCATCTTATTTGCAATAAAGTGGTACTATTGAGCTAAATTCTGAACATTTTCTATTCAAAGCTGTAGTACAAAGCGTTTCAACACTTGTACCGTAATCGCACAACGAGACGCTCAGCACGATATAAAGCGCTCAGAGACAAATGTTGACTCTAAATACAGTTCATCTTTCTGGGAGTCAGCAATGTGTATCAGAAGGCAGCAGTTTAAGTAGCACAGACATATTTCACTGGAGCTCAGCTTCTCACGAAAACACAACATTATGTTAAAGCCGGTGAGAGGCGGTAACGTTAAGTTAACGTTGGCAGGAAACAGTGTTAGCTACACTCCTTCATCCACTCACCTGCCCTCCGATGGTTATATCGAAGAAGACGATGGGATTGTTGGGATTTGATGCTTGAACAGACATTGTGGCACTTTCTCTGATATTTGAGACGAAATAATGAGCTACTTTACGGATAACACGCGAATAATTTGAATGTCCAGCATGTGCGCTTTTAGGACCTACGGTGGCTCAAGAGGGCCATGTTACGGATAGCAGCTGGGGACAAACAGTGTCACCGCGAGAAAGGGTTAAATAAATGCACCAGGGCGCCATCTAGTGTTACGTCATATTTTTCATTTATGTTGGCCGATGACAAACCACATTTACTGTTTTATCTTCAATTTTGTATTGAAGTATTGTATTTGAGTATTTTGTGAGAAGGCCATTTTTATTACAGCAGAATACCTACAGTGGTCTATAAACCTGACAAAAGCATGTAATCCAGTTAACACGACAGTCAGGCAGCAAAGTTAATAAAAGCAATCTGGTTATTATTATGCTCTTTTTTTATAGCTAAAACAACAACTTTTCCTATTATACTACTACTACTATACTATATATATATATATATATATATATATATATATATATATATATATATATATATATATATATATATATATATATATATATATATATATATATATATATATATATATATATTATATATATTATATATATATATATATATATAAATATATATATATATATATATATAAAATATATATAATATATATATATATATTTATATATATATATATATATATATATATATATATATATATATATATATATATATATGCACACACACACACATATATATATATACACACACATATATATATATATATACACATACACATTACATATATATATATATATATATATATATTCTTTTTCCACAACTGTATATATAGCTTTCCACAACTGCACCTTTTACATCCAAACAGGCTTACTGACTGACACTGACGACTCAAAAGACATCGACATTTTTGGTAAGGGTTTTATTTTCACAATAAAACGTATTTTTACAATTTAACATAATGCAAAGTTGGCTCCACAAAAAATAACAAATGGCAAAGCAACTACAAAGATTTGTCAAAGCTGTACTTAAGCACCATGATCATAAAACCCCCCAAACATTTAGCAATAAAAGGTGTCGACAGACTCTTAGTGGGTCAGCAGGGATATAAAACTAGCAAAAGCAAAAAGCCTTCAAGAAAGACAGTTCTATGTAAAGTAATAAGGTTTCTTGACGTTGACACCATATTCTGTGAGGGCGGGAGTCAGGTCCTCCATAGTCAGAGTGTATTTCTTATCCTGTATAGAGGGAAGAAAACAAAAAGAACACTAAATTATCAAGAACAAATGATCTGAGCGCCTCCACATCTGTCAACACTTCAAAATTTTTTTCTTTACGTACAGCACTAAAATACTGTATGGACATATTACACTTAAAGCACATGTTAAAAATGAGAAACAATGGGGCGTGCAGGTGGCTCAGTCGGTAGAGCGCTTTGCGCCCATGTATGAGGCCATGGGCCGCAGCAGAAAAAAAAAATAATAATAAAGAAAGAGAAACAATGACCTTTGTCTTGCTCCGTGAGCTTCCAGAGGCAGTGCCCTTCATTTTACAGTACTGCAGTGCGTCATTGGCAATGTCGGAAATGAACTTCTGAGAAGCAAGGGAGATCAGGCGGATTCTAAAGGGATAAAAAAAAGAAAGTCATTGTTGTGGTTTTCACTGTCTGTACACAGGGTCTGTCTATGGAAAAAAAAACAAAAAAAAAGGTCAGAACCAGAGGAGCGACTCAGATAAAATAGTTCCTCTGATCTCATTTATACCTTTAACTTTCAAAAATATTGTTACAGAAATCATCACAAAAGTGAAAAAGAATTTTCTACCATGCCAAAGAGTCTGTACTTTATGTTAATCTGTGCCAATGAATATGCATTTGAAAAATGATCTGCAGTACTAATGTATATCTGGGGTTTTCAAGACAGTTATTCTTAGTTTGTAAAAACATTTACATCAGCATTATCTTTCAGAAGACCACAAAGTCTTACCATGTACTTAACCTGACAGAAGGCTGCTGAACTAAATTCAGATAAAGCAATTCATCAAACCACTTCAACAGAAAAAGGAAATTATTTTTCTCCAAATCATTACTCGCATAAGAAAACATACCAACAGCTCTCATATGCTGCAATGATGCACTATGGAAACAACCTGATCATTTTTATAATTTGATTACTGACAGACTGACTTTATCATCTCACCTTTTCAAACAGAATTCCCCACTCTTCAATCTCACTTGACAAACTTTAGCATGGGTCTAGCTTGTCCAATATTGTTAATCCTTTATATCATCCTTTGTAAGACTATACATGCAATACCTGTTCACTTAAAAGGGATTTTGTATTCATAGTTTAACTTACATCCAACTCAGATTCAGTTTCCTAAATCCTAAAACTCCAAATGAGTTAAAGCTAAACAGATTCATCAACACGCTGCTTTCATATAGTGCTTTTAACAAAGGGCTTTACAAGATGCCTTTAATTCACCCATGCTCAAGCACTCCCTTGGGCCTGTAAGTTGGTGGTATAACTTTTGAACATGACAATTAATAAAAGCACTTTAATTTGTGTCATTTGGTTCCATAGGGTATCAGGCCTATCCACTCACAGTGAAGCTTGAGAGTAGCCTATTCAACAACTTACATTCTTGGATCAGAAGCCTCAAAGCCAGCCCGGTTGAGGTAGTAGCCTGTAACTGCATCAGGAATCTGAAACAATAAAATCAAATAAAACAGCAGACTTCAGCTTGTAGTCAGGATCCACCACTCAGATCACTTGTCCCCAGCTGCTATCCGTAACATGGCCCTCTTGAGCCACCAGATCAACATTATTGCTGTATGTGTGCCATTCAGTGAGAAACATCAAAATGAAGTGTAGCAAAAAAAAAAAACTTATACAGCCTCTGACCACTGAAGGAAATGAATAGTATTGCGGCTGGTAAATAATATTTTATTTTCAGTGGCAGGGGCATCTGAACTTTACATGAATCAACTTAATGTTGCACAATACAGTAATCCCTCGCTATATCGCGCTTCGATTTTTGCGGCTTTACTATATCCCGGATTTTATATGAAAACATATATCACGGATGGATGTTTCGCAGGTTCGCAGATTTCTGTGGAGGATATTGATGCTTCATGTATCCTGGGCGCTAATTGGCTCAGCGAAGGAGCGCAGCATTAGATTCCACTTTGCGTTAGTCAGCATCTCGTCTCGCTCATTCAGCGCCAATGTGTTTTGCTCCGTAAACTTTTGTGCTGTTTTGTGCTTATCTTTGTGCTTTTTGTGCATAGTCAAGCCCTTCGTTATGCCTCCAAAACGAACATTACATAACAAAACATTATGTATAGTGTACTGTACACACATTTTATATTAGATAATCACAATATATCTAATATAACTGGGTAAGTAAGTAAAACAAGTGCATTACTATATATTACAGTAAATATAAACTTATTTTTGTTACAATATGTATTACAATTCGTTTAAAACTGTATTACGTATTAAATAAAACTCCTCAATGATATACAATATACGTACATTTGAACATAGTATATAAACAGTGTGTTTACATACATAATTTCAACTACTCTTACCAAATATCTAAGAGAATATAAAGGGTTTATACTGTATAACTGTGTGGGACATGTTTATAAGAGTGTGGGAAGGGTTAATAAGGGCTTACAAATATATAAAAATAACCATATAAACATATGGTTTCTACCTTCGCTGGATTTTCACCTTTCGTGGGGGGGGTTCTGGAACGCAACCCCTGCGACCGAAACGGATTCACTTTATGTTTTGACTGTATTAAACTGTTTGTAGTTAGGCAAATTATTCACCACAGCTGCTATATGGTAATATAAAATTTACAGGTTTTGTGCAACAATATGATTGAGTGCCTGAGTTTATAGTGATTTAATTTACTTGATAAGCCAAAAACAAACACACTATACCCCATCTATTCATATTTATGTATAAATGGCTTCTTGGCTGATTTTCCATTTCATCTGGTGATAGGATTTCCAACACTTACCAGAATTTATCTGTTAATAACTTGAACATACGCACGGTTTTGAATTTTTGGTCTTCTCTAACAACGTGTCCCCAGTCTGTGAGTGCAGCATTTATTAATCTGACTGCCAAAACTTGACTCACTGTGGGAGTGTACTCTTCCAGCTGCATAAGGAAATCTGCCAGGGGTGTGGTGGAGAGGGCAGGCTTCACATCTCCATTGGTGATGCCACCAGGAACATAGACACCATTGGAGACAGATGTGTCTGCTGATGGTGTCACCATGGCCGCTGAGGTGGGAGCTGAAATACATTATTAAGGAATAATTAAGGAAACAAACAGACCCATTTGCTTTATTTCCCGAATAATAAAATATCACTTTATACTTTTAGGGAAATGTGTTTGGCGCTGTTGTCTAAACCAAGTCCCTGTTTGTGATGCAGAGAGATCCAAGCCCACACATGATGATGCATTAAAAATGTTCAACACACTTGCATATAAAATGTCACAGCCAAAGAAACCATCCATCTTCGGTGGAGGAAACGAGCTATCCTCTCTTGAACTAAGCGAGCACAACAATAACAACACTGACAAAAACATTAGCCTGTCATACATTACCATTACTCGTGACTGAAGGGATGCTGCTAACGCTGGTTGCTGCATTATCATTTGCGATACAATTACTTGAAGTTGAAGACGGCGTCGCTGACACTCCGGTCGTGACAGACTGATTAACGTTGTCAATATTCATATTGATTTTTGTGTTAGCTGACGTGCTAACCGTGGCTAGCTAGCACAGAGAAATGCCCGAATAGTCAAAAAAAGCGAGTCCGTGCTAAACAGCTGTAAGAATAACCTTCCTCAAAACTCTGTGTTGTGGACTAAAGCCTTTTTTCTGAGTCAGGGAAAATTAAAATTGCGGAATCACACGCTCATTAGCATGAAATGTTTGTAGCTACCGAGCAGCAGAAAGCTAAACTCACGCCGCTAACTGCGTCACGTGACCGGATATGTCGCAGGTAGACAAAGATTCCCGAAAACCTCTGAATTTTTATGGGATGGTCTGAGGCTTTGACTTTATATATAGCATAGACAAATACCTATATAAACGCCAATATGTCTCTATATACAGTCAGTGATTTATACACTCTGCGGTGTAAAGGCGTCCGTCATTTGTTTGTTGTTGGTTTAATTGTCAACAGCTAACAAGGTGGACAGCTAACAGATAACGAGTAGCAGATTTAGGTAGGCTACTAAACCTTCTGCTTACTGCTGATGTTAACCCAGTATGTTTACCACACCCTGACCGCGAAACACGAGAGACAAAATACATTTTCAAAAGTAATAAAAGTGTCGGGGAAAGTCAAATGTAGCCTTTGGCGCTGTCGGAAATATCTGATTATAGTGTTGTGTGTGTAATGTTCGTGTATGTGGTGATAAATGGTTGCAAGGTGATCAATAAGAATGGCTTGCCTGTTAACCAAAATGAAAAAAGACCTTTGAGAAAAAAATTTTTTAGGCGAGTGACGACTGTTTTGATTGTCTTGGACGTTTTAAGTTATGTCTCTGTTAAGTTCTGTCATATGATTGTTTTGACTTTGATGACTCCAATGTGACCAAATGTGAAGATCCTCGGGCGAGAGCGACGTTTAAGTACCCGCAGCATCCCAAAAAGTTTGAAGAAATAATGCGTCACCACGCACTTTTTAACACTGATTTCGCGGTTTACGAGGACAGTGAAGGCAGCAGGGGGCGCTGCCGCTCCGCTGCTATTCTTTGTTAAAAGTGAAGCAGCCTGCTGTCAGTCGCTCACTGGGCGCAGATGTACTTTTTGTCTGTGTAGATACACTTGGACCGACGCGGAAGACAGACAGAAGGTTTTGACAGCTGTATGGGACAAAACTGGTAATTAATCTGCGCATTTGGAAGGATAACGATGTGTTTAAATGATCATCTGTATCCAGAGAAGCGTAGCGAGATTAATAATAATCCAGGTTATAGGAAGTGTGACGTGTCTGACAGGGACCTTTGACTGATGAGTGTGTATTGTTGTAGGATTACTGTGAGCTGTGTCTCTGTCTCTGGTTTGTATCAAAGTTCACAGGCCCCCAGAATGACTGCCCCTGTCCGTGTCATCGTGGTGGGAGCCGGCAGTCGAGGGGAGAACTACTCCCAGTTTGCATCCATCCACCCTGACCGTGTGAAGGTCAGGACAGTTCGCCCAGCAGCCTGATGTTGATTTGTGTTTTGTGTTTTTTTTTGTTTTTTATTTGAGAGAGATTGTGTCATTTAATGACTGTGATGAGAAATACATTATTGCACCATGAAATCTCTGTGAGCCAAATGATCCAAGATGGTCACTGACAAGGTACTCCTGTAGAAAATATGCAAAGTATAACTGAAAAGTCTCAGAACAAGTAGATGATTGAATCCATGTTTTCTGTACAGAAGGTTTAAAAAGTGCAGTGTATGAGCTTTTAAGTTCATTTTAATTATGGTATATTAAACTGTTTAATTCCAAGACGCTGACTTTCAACAGAGTATTTTGTGTTGTGTTGTCACTTTCTTAAGTAAATAATCTGAATCCTTTTTGTGTCTCTGCCTAGGTGTTAAAATGTAATGTCTAACAGAGCACTTGTGTCCAGTTCATTTACACAATTTCACCATTTCAGGTTGTTGCAGTGGCTGACCCAAGGAAATTTGCTCGCACTAAACTTCAACAGCAACACCAAATTGTAGATGAAAACATATTTGAAGGTGAGTATCAAAAGAAAAAAAAATGCATGTAATTGTGTGTAATGATCTACCTTGGATTAATTATACTTTTCTTTCTAACTAGATTGGCACAGAATAATTGAAAGGGAGAAGTTTGCAGATGCCGTGTTAATTTGTACTCCAGATCGCCTTCACAAGGTAAAACTACAATATACATATATTTTCTGTATATATGTGTGACTCTCTTCTGTGTATAGACTATTGTTATCTGTCAGTTAAAGTAGTTTGTGTTTCCCAGGAACCTGCAGTGGCCTTTGCAAAGAAGGGCTACCATCTTCTGCTGGAGAAACCAATGGCAGTGAGTGTCAATGATCCTACAGATAAATTTTTACAGTCATTTTTAGTTTGTAATTCTTTATTTTGGTTCAAAAAGACCCTTTTTAAAAACTCAAATTGCATTTTTTTCCCCATCACATTTCAGTATGATTAAATTCATACAGCATAAAGATCATGTTATTCCAAGCACAATCCACATTTCAGAGATATTATGTCATCAGAAATAGGAAAACTGTCCTCTCTCTTCTTCCTTTCTGTGAGTGCATTTATGTGACTCATGCCGTCTTTGCACACTAAATGTGTCCACATGACTTTAGACAACTGCAGAAGACTGCACAGCGATTGTGGAGGCTTGCACTCAGAATGGCGTGATGCTGTCAGTGGGTCACGTCCTCCGGTATGATCCCGTCATCCGCAAGATAAAGGTGAACTCCCTCTGCCGCACTTTTCCATTTATGAAAGCATTTGACCATTCTTCGCCAGTTCGTCATGGGTCACAGATTTGGGTTTAAAGATTTCTATTTGGGTTGCTTAACCTGTAACTTAGTGTCAGGAAAGATTTTAAGGAAGAGGGCTGAGCATATTTTAGCTGTTGGAGAAACGTTTTATGTTGAATCGAATTGATCTTTTTTCTAGGAGCTGATAGATGCTGGAGTCATAGGTGATGTGATCCACATTCAGCACCTTGAGCCGGTGAGAACGCAAATAGAAATAACACCACTTATCCTCAGTAACAGTGTCACAGCTTGACTGACATGACAACATGACAACAAGGCCTGTAGATAACACTTGTCAACTCTCGTTCCAGGTCGGGTTTTATCACTTTGCTCACTCATTTGTTCGGGGGAACTGGAGGAATGAAGCAGAGAGCTCCTTTGCTCTTTTGGCTAAATCGTGCCATGATATTGACTTAATACATCACTGGGCTGGAGCACGCAGGTAAACAAACTGACTACAGTCAATGTTCAACTCCAAACTCGTCTCTTGTCCAGCACCAACATGCTACACTACACTAAATAAATAAGCTGGTTAGTCAACAGAGTGACATAAGTTTATCAGTTTGTCCAATACCACTCTAGTCAATGATGTTAACAGGACCTGAACCTCTGACCGTGATTGTTTTATTGGATCGCAGTCTCTGTGTTTTCAGGTGGAAGAGGTTGTTTTCTGTGAGGTCATTCTGTTTTTCCAAAGCTGTATCATTAACATGGCTGTTTGTACTTGGCAGGTGTGTCAAAGTATCATCATTTGGATCTCTCAGCCACTTCAGAAAAGAAAACAAGGTATGTGGATGAATACAAAGAAGTCCTCATTATGACAAAGACCATCAGTATCCACTGCAGACATGAACAAACTGTTTTTATTCTATTCTCTCCTGTAGTTTTATCATTTTTAAGGCAGATCTGTAAGTGTTATGTGAAACTACACGTAAATCCTATTTAACATTGCAGAGTCATGTTTTTGTGTTATTCATTTTCCATGACAGTTCTCTGCCTTACTGCTCTGTACTAAGCATGAATATAAAATATGAAATTATATATCAATATTGAAATAGCATATTTTTTGTCAGCCAACAGGTGCTGCAGATCGCTGCCTGGATTGTTCAGTTGAAAGAGACTGTCCATACTCAGCATGCAGACTCTACCTGGATAAAGGCGTGAAGCAGGTTACCATTTCAACAGACGTTTTTTCACAGATTATCTACCATCCTTTCTCACGTGTTAACATAATACTTTACTTGCTATACATCATTTTACATGTAGTGTATGTGTGTGCTTATTCTAGGGTAACAGTGGCTGGCCTGTGTCAGTCATATGTCCGAACTCGTTCCCAGACATCGAGTCAGTAACTGAGGCGCTGAGGAGCGGACCGTATGGCCGCTGTGTCTACGAGTGTGACAACGATGTCTGCAGTAACCAGGTTAGCTTCATAACACACTAAAGACTAGCTCTAAATCTCTATAACACAACATACTTTCTCCTTAACCTTTAAGTTAGTTTCTGCTTCAACAAAACTCAAATTCCATCAGGGATGCATCAGTATCCATGGTGATATCAAACCCAAACATTAAAATAAATATAATGAAAATTCATTGTTTACTCTTTGTTAGAAAAAAAAAAAAACGTGGTTCTTTATTTATGCTTTAGAGACATTTCCCTTATGTCTCCTATTGTTTATCTGCTCCGTTTGCTCAGGTTGTTAACATGGAGTTTGAAGGAGGTCTCACGGCAGCCTTCTCAATGGTGGCGTTCACTGAGGAGATCTGCATGCGAAAAACAACCATCTATGGCAGCAAGGTATCAGTGGAAGCACTGAGGGTTTCAGAAAAGCGGGAAAGAAATGCCTATACAAGAAGTGCTGTAATGAAAGGAAGCTAGTCGTAAGCATGCATCAGCTACTGGCTCACAGAAATCAAAGTAATTCTACCTAACAAAAAAACAAATATCTCATTAGTGCTGCCCACTTACAATATATGCTCTCAAGTACACGGACACCCAAACGTTACATCCATATCACAGCCTGTCACTGAATACGCTGATATAACAAAAAGCCTCCTCTCTTTATGAAAGTCTTTCAATGGAAACAAGCTCCTTTCTCAAGCATAACTGTGTGCTACATCACAAATGCTCTTCTCTCAGGAAACACAACCCCAGACTTGAAGTACACAGAGTCTGTAGGGTATGCATGTATTATGTTTCCTCGTGATAACTTTGTTGTTTAGACTGAAGCATCCAGAGTGCTACCCTTTTTAATAACAACCTGTGTCCCTACAGGGTGAGCTGTCGTACAATGGCCATGAAGTACGTGTGTTTGACTTTACGACACAGAGAGCCACAAAGCACACAGCACACAGTAATGCCCCCAGACACTATGGCATGGGTGGCCATGGTGGAGCAGACTACCACCTCATGGATGCCTTTGTCTCTGCAGTGGCGGTGAGTGCTTGTAAATGCTATTTCTTTTTATTTTATAAATGTGGTTTCTTGTAGCATTTATTTTCCTCCTTTGCCCACTCAACTTATTTGTTTGTAACAGTAAATGAATAGCTCTGATTTGAATATTTAATTAAGGAAGGTCCGTTCAGGAATCAGGACAGACAAAGAACATTCACTGTATTTACTTTATTTTATCTGAGAGGGAGGCATTGACACTAAAACACTGACTGTGATTGGTAATTAGTCTTTTGTCTGTGTGTGTGTGTGTGTTTGTTTTTGTGGGTGCAGAACAATGACCCATCCCTGATCCGATCGGGTCCTGAGGACACTCTTCTGAGCCATTTGCTGGTCTTTGAAGCGGAGCGTTCACGAACGGAGAGCAGGGTCGTGTACTGTGGCGACCTCAGCCACAGCTAGACGACTGAAAACCACTTTGATTTGAAAATGATCTCGCCTTAAAAAACAAACACTATAATGATACCTGGATGATTAAAGACACTAGACTGTGGGCCAAATCTTAGAATGTAATCAGGCTGATGATTTACTTCATATTGCTCAGGGATTTTAATACACTGTGTGCTTGTGTGGCTCAGTGACTGAATTAATGAACCTATTTAGTTTTTTAAATTATACTGAATGAGTACCATGCGAAGAACTTAATTATTTGTGGTTCAGCATGATGGCATATCGTTATCAGTTTGAGCATGTTCATGTAAAGTAATCTGATAATTCCTACTAAAAGTTGTGAATATGGGTGATTTAAACTGTCTTTGAATCATTGTTTGCTCTCTTGTCATCCCACACACAAAGTGACTTTTGCCACCTTCTCAGGATATCGTTGAATGCTGCTGACTAGTTTGATGCCTGTTGACCTGTCACCCTAAAAGGCTACTGAGATAAGAAGGAAAGATAAGAAAGAGATAAAAGAAATTAATTAACTGCAATAAATTTAATAAATTAATGAGTTCGTTGACAAAACACATATAAACTTACTATGCACTTAAATCTAACTTTATTTTACCTTAAGCAGGTTATTCTAATATAACCACATATTATGTTCATCTAAACAAGCCTACAGTATAGTATAGCTTTTGGAGAAAGTAAATGCTCAGCGCAGACTTGTTCACAGTGGGTCAGTATGCAGTAGCTCATGGCTCTAAATAACAGCACCGACTGTAGACATCAGGTCAGACTGCTCTCTTTTTCCTCTGAATCTGAGGGATGAATAATAGAAAACATCATTTTTGTCAAGTTCTCTAGGGCATATATTAAACCTAATGAAATTAGCTGTTGGATGATAGCTTTAACATGGGAATATCAATGAAAAAAAGGCTATAGGTTATAGATACACAGAAGAGATTTTAGACATTTTATTTGAATATCAGTTAAAGGGCTCATGTTATAAAGTTGAACATGTTAACTTTATGTTCATTTTCATAGTTTCATTTTTAAGAAATTGAGAAGTCTTTTCAGTTATGCTCACCCTCTTATTGACCAGAATCCGGAGATCCTCTGCACTCACTGGCTCCTTTGCCTCCAGCAGCACTGACTCCACCATGTCTGGGTCACTGCTAAAGTGCCACAAAGATTGTAAATTCATATGTGCAGATTTTAATTCAAGCAAGCATGAAACCAAAAAGCTATGGTTTGATTAATGTCTGTGCTATTTCTAATAGTCTACCTGTGACTGATTATTCTCTGAACATCATGTCTGATACCTGCATACGTCTAACTATAACACCTACTCAGGTGCTGGGGTCGCAGCAGCAATTGTCAGGGTGACAGCCTCAGGCGGTATTCCCAGGAGCTGCCCAGAAATGGTACTGAGACCGTCAATATCCTGGAGGAGGGAAGGTACATGAATATACAGTAGTGACAGGCATTTTCAAGGCTCCCACATTCTATTTAAATTTCACAAATATGATGTACCTAAAAGACCCCATATGGTCTTAAAAATGACAGAAATCTATATCAGAGTACAGTGTTGTGAGGGGTGTGGAAGTAAAAAAGGACAGAGGAATCAGTGGAAGGGCAGAACATGAGGCAGTAGTTGGCTGAAGACTCTCAATATCTAGAGGTCAGAAACAAAATACTGCTACATGTCTGCATCTGGTTTGTACTGGCTGGTCACTGAGGAGACATGGCAACATACCCACTGACTAAAGTTCTCCTGGTAGTGGAGATAGGACTGCAGCGTGAGGAGCTCATTGACTCTGTCCTCCACCATCCTTATGTACTCACTGATGTTTTCATCCTGGACTCCATCAGAGGAGTCCAGCTGGTCGAACACCACCAAGCCGTCATAGCTGATCTGAAGCAATGATTTGACACCTGGAAAAAGAATTTGTGACAATATATGTTTTTGAGTGAGAAAAGACGTACACCTTTCTCATCTCCATCACACAGTTGTTCATAATTCTGCTCACCCTGTTCAAATAGGTAATGCCATGAAGTGGCCTATGCTGTACCTTCTTTGAACTGATGTAGGAGTTTTTCCATGCTCTCCACACGCTGTTCATAAACTGCAAGCTGTTGCCCAACAGCCTCCTGCTTGATGGAAACTCTCATCCAAAGAGCCCGATGCTGCTCCTGCTGCTGCTGCTCCTCAGCCACAAAGACCTCTCTCTCACAGGAAAGCTTTCAGTCCATGACGTAATAGAAGACAGTGTATAATCACAATGGCATTTTTTTCCTCCTTTATCCCTCTCCCTTTTGCTCAAAAAGAACAGAAACAAAACACACACACAGAAAACACCTACCTGAGAGATCTCCCTTCGAATAGACTCCACTTTATTTTGCTGACAGATGACAAAGTTCAGTGAAGTGTAGTTCTGCTCCTCCGCTGATGGAAGTAAACCACAACATATTTTGATTGCTGATAAAAAGCTAAGCTTCCATTGCCTCAGTAGTGATTAGTTTAAACTTACTTTGTATGAAGTTGTTGATCAATTTGTCCAGGTCACTTTCCTCTGTCTCTCTAAAGATTTTTCTCAAAACTTCCTCAGAATCTGCCAGTCCCAGTTCTTTAGAGTCCAATTGCTTGTGAAGCACTACAGAGACAGAGACAATGTGAAACTTAAGTGAAACTCATACAGTGCAAGATCCTTACTTTATCTGTCATACATAGCAGATGAATCTTGCAGATTAGTTGTATATGGCAAATTATGTACGGCAATGTTTAAAAAGAAAAAAGCAGACTTGTTAAAGAATCCTCAAATGGAGTTTTACTGTACTTACTGAAGACATTTATCATTCAAAATGGCACACTGATTTAAACTGTCAGCTAAATAAAATCAAAATTCGAACATGTGGCAAAATACTTCATCATGTCTCAAAACACAGGAATATACATAGTCAGGCTGAACTGTAATAATATACTATTCATTACATAATTAATCATTCTTTATATGTTACTGTTCAGCTTCTAATCAGTGTTCAAAAATGTTGTTTTCCTCATTATATATATATATATATTAAATAACAAAAAGAAAAGAAAAACCTTTTGTTCCTCTTTTACAGGCATTTGTTGGTCAAGAAGTACCATCTTTTGAACACAAGGTGTCACCAGCTCATTTCATTAAACTGAACTGGAGTGTCAGTGGTCTGTTGTTGTAAAAAGTCTATGATTTAGAACTAGAGGATAGCAAGATGCTGTGGAATAGCACATGATGATGATGTGTAAAATGCAGCTTTGCCATAGCAGCCAATTACGTATGAAGTGCTGAATCCTAAAACTCTGTACATTCAGATTGACAAAACCACAGACTATGAAACGGTACTGTGAGCCCTTCAAAACATTACATGGTTTGGTCACAGGATAATTTGTGCCAAATTTCATTTTATGTTCAAAGCACAAGATTTATGGTCACCTTTCCTGTGGTCAGTGTCCTGGTAACTGCGTCTAATAGCCTTTTTGCCTACAAAAGCTTTGAAATTGCAGCAATGGGAGATCTCTCGCTCCAGGTTGCCCCTTTCTTTGACGTACTGAGCCACATCCTTAGCGTTCTGGTCACTCAGCATCCTGTGTTTTTCATGGAACTTCACACTAGGTGTAGCCATAAATACAACAACAAAACACATGTTTTACACATGGTGAATGTCCTTTATTTTCATAAATCTAAGCTGTTAGTTGTGCAAAAATATGTTAGTAAAAAGTAAGCAGACAAAAGCAACTGAATAACTTCTGTATGGCCACTTAATGATGTCCTCCATTAGAAATGAAGACATCTAAGGAAGGTTAACAATCAGTTTCAGTAAACATGCTCAGCTAAATGAGAGTGCAGCTGCTTCTTTGTAAGTACTGTTCACACTGTCAAAATAAATCCATCTTCTTTCATGTACCTTAAATATGAATATGCACTCTAATCTAACAATTGTGTCGAGTGGGTCACAAGAAATGTAGTTAGAGTGAGTTTACCTGGCATTGAAGGCTTCAGTGCATTTAGTCATCAGTTTACAAATATCCTTGCAAATTACACTCAGTTCCTGGATGAAACAACACAGAATTAACTGTCTACAGTCTTTAAAAAATACCCCTTTAATAGCCTTTCATTAACCATGCCACATGAAAAAATATCTCTGTCCACATTCAGCTCATCTGGCTTTTCCCAGAACTCTCAAGCTTTGGGATTTTTAATCTTCTGTTGTAAACTAATTTAATTTTTAAATTTTTTTCTGTGAGTCAAAGAACATTTACAAGTAAGAAGAATGGATGCGTCACCACTTCTTTGGTATTCCCCCAGTTGCTCCATGCTGGTAGGACGTGGGAGCACGAAATGCTAACTGAAGAACCGACTGATGTTGAGTGAACCTACATTTTCCAGTCGAGATCGAACATGTAGGAACTTTTTCTTCTCCATCTGCAGTGTCTTCAGCTCCTCCCTCAACTCTTCATTCGAGGTCATCAGCTTATTGAAGCATTTGTGACTCTAGAATAGAAACACACCTTAATTCAAATGTGCATTTGCAGATGTTACTGTAGAGTACGAATAATGCAAAATCTGTAAATATGAAGGTCAGCTAAAAAAGCTTTTGGAAAATATGAAGCTCGAAAATGTCATTTGAATGTATGAGGATTCTCTGTGTAATACTAACCCTGTGCAGTTTGTTTTCCAGTAACTGCACAGATTTCAGTAAGTTGCTATTGTCAGAGCTCATGCTGCAGTGTGTAATTCCCCGACTTGTCCTTTGCCCTTCCAACTTCTTCTCCCATTTCAAAATCTGAAAATGAAGCCAAGAAATGGGGACAACTGTGGAAATCAGGAGGAATTCACTTACTATATTTTGTAAATAGTCCATGGGAAAACACATTTCACCTGATCTTTCAAATATGCCTCTTTCCCTTTTTCTGCCTCCAGCTCCTCGTCTACTGTGTCCCTGCAGGCCAACATGGCAGACAGGTCTTGAACAACACTTGCATCTGTCCAACGGTTAAAACAACTCTGAGAGACTCTGAGACTGCGTAAAAGCTCTTCGCGTTCATGCTGGAGCCTCTGGATCTCTCGCCTGGTGACACAGATACACAATTACATTGCTACACAGAGTTTGGACAAAATGTGTAAAATCTTCAGAGGATATAACCAGTTAAGCTTCAGGCTAACATAAAAACATAGAACAGATGCTTTAAAAAAATCTATGTTTATATTAGCTTCAAGCTGCGACTTCAATATACTGCTACTTACTTACTCTACAAGGCATCCTAGACTGGCCTAGTTTACTAAAAGAGATACGTCTCTCTTTGTACATGATTTCTCCTTTCATCCAATCGCTCGTTATCCTCTGACAACCACATTATCCACAAATGGCTGTGGTTCTGATTACTTACAATAATAATGTCATGTTTCTACAATGACTAAAAGATATGTTCATGAATACATACATGTTTCTAAAATGATTATATCTTTCATATCTAGTATGGGCTCATCATCAGATCTCTGCAAAATGTCTGTTAAATAAAGGTCAAGTTACTGACCTGTCCCTGCAGATGAGGCCTTGGGTTTTCTCAGTGTATGCCCGCTTGGCTGCATCTGCTCTGCGATGCTGCATCTGCAGTTTGTTCAGGTCTGTTTCAGCTGCATTACAAATATTTCACAACCACCATTCAATCAATGATACACTTGGGACACAGAAAGGAGCCATTTTCTGTCGCTGGTGTTGTGTGAGACATACCGAACAGTTAGCTGATCAGATTATAATGAATCAAGTAAATTATTATCATGTTGAACACAGTTTTCAAGTCCATGTTTGTAATGTAAAAATGCAGCTACCTGTGTTGTTGGTTCAGACTGGGAGTTACCTGATGTAACCCCCATTTTAGGAAACACAAAGTCACATGATGTGTAAAGCAGCTACATAACTTACAGAACTCCAAATGAAATTGAGCCCTGGTTGCAGATGATCGCCGACTCATGTTGAATTATCGTCCACCTTGAGACTGAAAAATAAAAAAACGTTAAAGGTGACTTTTCTTGGTGACTACAAAGGTAAAGGTTAGGTTACATCTTAACTAACGTTAGCTTAACTAACATTGGTTGCTGGCCCAAAATAGGCCAATATACTAGCTTTAGTATATAACCACAGGTTAAAGGGTGTTAAAATGATAACACCAAACTAGCGTTAGATAATCTTAGATTGACGAACTACCAAGCTAACTGACTGAATTAGCGTTAGCATTATTTAACACAATATACTTTACGTTTCCTTAGCTTTATCTTGAAGTTATTTACTAAGGAGAGCTAAAACTTAAAATAGGTTATCTCAAAATGTGCTTTCTTTTACCGTCTATGTTGTATAAGTAAAGCAGCAAGATTGATTTAATGTGATCAAAATAAAACCGTTAACCGACCGTTAGCCGTTAGCTTAGTTAGAGGCTGTGTAACGAGCTGAGAGGTTGGCAGGTAGTTTATATAAATATATATATAAAATACATTAAATACAATCAAATACATTATATGAATAATACGTTTTAAGAGGAGTAATTACTCTTTTGTAACTATGATAAATGTGTTTATGAAAAATATGGTGCATTTAATTGATTTAATTAGCACAGGAGGAGCAGGTAAAGCATCCATTATGCTATGGTGCTTATGACTGTCAGAGCTAAAGATGGCCTCTGAGCTTTTTTCTCTTCAGTGAAAGTAATTTAGTCAAGGATACTCTGAATTCCTTACAGAGGAATACTGGGAAAATGAGCATTTCTAGTTATCTGATTAAGTCGTTGTCCATTTTTGGTGACTGGATTGAAGGTCAAAACTTGAAGCTGAAGCAAATTTAGCCTGCAGGTATCTCTCTGTAATAGTTTTGCCATCATCATGGGTTTACTGTTTTCTTTCTCTCTCTCTCTCTCTCTTTTTTAAACAAGCCCCAGTTTTATTGTAATAACGTGTAAACAAGCATGTAAAGCTAATCAGGTACTTACAGCACACACAGGCTTGTAAATACAGCGTGAGTCACACTCAGGTGAAAGAACTTTATCAGGACTTTTATCAGGAAATCACAGTCTATCATTGAGGGAGGTGTCCTTCTTTATTACCCTCTGAACACAATTATGTCAACAACAGCACACCATTCGCTGGACCTTGCAACACGTCCAGCATGACTAAGTGAGTCCCAGAGTCCATACACCCCGGTGGATCACACTGTTGATGGTTGGACTGACACAGTTCTAAGGCTACTGTGGCAAGAAGGGTGTGTAGAGAAAACTGAAGCAGTGACGAAATGATTGAATCACAGAAGAAACTTTGCTCCGGTGCCAGGATGGGATTACAGCAGTGGTGTGAATAGGCACTCCTTCGGGCAAAGCTTCATTTTCCATTTGATGTAATCAGCTTGGTAATTCCTTGAGCGGTTTCTGGACAAACCACAAGCATTTAGTTTCTGAAAGAACGAAACATGAATTAGTGATCTTAACCTCTGTCTAATCTTTTCCTCTTTTTTTTAGAGTAATAATGATCAGCCTGGAAGAGATCTTTTATCTTGTCTTAAAGGAGATGTTTGGTACTCGCAAGAACAGGTTGGACACGCACACACGCACACAATGCCGGATAGACAGGCGACGTGCTTCTGGAGACAAGTTTGCAAACTGAGTCAGCAGCTGTATTTCATGAATGACTCAACCAGTCCACCACAGATCCCTTTCGTTTCTCAGAGCCCTGCCCTCAACCCTCCTTCACACACAGGCACGCACTGCCTACGTTTATGCGAGGCCTTACCTCAGCACAGCATCACTTCCTCCCACTTTACAAGGATACGCCTGCAAATAGCCAGTAAGACTAGAGAAATATTTTCCAAAGAAGTAATTCAACTCAGTCATTTGAAAGGTTGTGTAAAATTATGTTTGGTAAGATTAGAAGTATTTTATGTTTTACTCTATCCATTGATTTTTTTTCTCACCGCGCCTTTCATTTCACTTTTTAGCTTGAAGCTCTTGTTTTTCCAATAATGGTATTGACTGATGACATGCTGTGGCGAGATATACGGGGAATTGTCTGCCAAGCTAATAATCCTATGATCCTCCGAGTCATTTACTGCATGAATCAGTCACGTTGCCAGGAAGAGACTCCTACGTCTGCTTTGGCTTTTCTCAGGGCTCTGTGTGCTTTTGTGCTGTAGTATCTGCTGTAATAGTGCCACACTGAGTGTTTCTCCCTTACAAGACAGGCATCTGTGAACAAGGAAGTGGAGGAGGAAAGGAAGGAGGAGAACTGTAAACTGTAAAACACGGTGTAGTTTGGCTCTGTTGGTGACTCAACAGGAAATGATGGAGCGGGAGTAAGTAAGGTGAAAGAAAGAAAGGGAGGACAGTGGGAGTAAGAGGAGAGATAAAGTGAGGAAAAAAGGAAGATTGACTGTCATGCCTCAGGACTCTGAGCTATGTTGTGGGGAAGGACAGACTAAGAGACATCATATCATGGTTTTCTGATCTGAGGAAATCTGGAGGCCGTGAAAACACAGATGGCCTCGTCATTTCTACCCCCCACCTACTTTGTACAATAGAGTCATGACACACCGATACACACAGCAGATAATCAGGAGTTAAACAACAATATTACCAAACTTGACTATTTTCCGTTGCCCTTCTGAAAGGTGACCCTCTGTGTTTAATGTGATGACTCAAACAGACTTTGACCCGAACAAGTCACAGAGACAAGCAAACAATGACAGGGCCTTCCTGTCTTATCTGTTTTCCCAAAATGAAGAACAGTCCATGTCCATGACCTGATGATCAACATCGTGTTAGTGCCACCAAATAAATTTTACATTGATATAATGGTGACTCATCCAAAGACTTGCCACAGAAGAGCAAAATAATCATCAAGTCAAATCCATTACCCTTATACAGTTTCTCTGGATTTAAGTGAAAGGCCTGTTTTCTCCCTCTTTTGTCCTCACTCATTTCGACTGGAACTCTTAATGAACTGGAGATGGACTTCACAGGGCTGCGGAAAGCCTCCTGCTGGGGCTGCAGACCCTCTGCCCACATTGAGGCCTGAAATCACGGGTAGGGAAGCTGCCCAGGGCTTCATCCTGGGCAAAGAATCGCTCTTTTCATGCCTGGGTCTCTGCCATTCATTGAAGCCATCACCATAAAATCAAATGTCACAGGGTTTAAATCACTCTCCTTGCCACTTCCTCAATCACTTCTTTGCCTGCTGAGTCTGTTTTGTTTTTCTCTGTTGGTACCCTGGGAAAAAAAGTCTTTTGCTTTCTTGGCTTTTATAGGGACGGCGCCTCTGCGCATAAAGCTGTGTGTTTGCATATGCATAATTCTTTCACCTCCAATCCGCTAGTTAGCTTATAGCTCCATTTTGTTCACAGGACACATTAGCAGCCTGTAATGCTATTTGTGTCATTTAAAAAATACACATCAAGTTGGTATCAGAATAGATTTCACAGAAAGTATTTTCTTTTGGCCCTCAGTGCAGCAATCAAAGGCAGTACAAACATAATTCTTCAGCCCGCCCTCCTCTTCCTCCCGGTGGCTGTATGTTCTTTGATAACTTAGCTGTCTCCGCACGGGATGAGGTCAGAGGCCGTGGTGCAGAGCCCACTCAGACATTTGAGGAGCCCGATTCTTTCCTGACGCCTCCAACTTGTCAGACCCAACCACAAATCCATTAAATTAAAAATGATTAAACAAAGGGTGTGTGTTTCAAATCACATATAACCTTGCAGCCTGCAGCGATAAAGCCGGCATTAATGCAGGACTGATTCAGAATTTAATCACAACTTTAGCAAACATCTGTATTCCTCATTTATAAAGCTCATCCATGTCCTCTGATGTTCTACTTTGGAAACATGACAGTGGCATGTCAGTCTGAAGGAAGTGTTGGTGATAACAAACACCTGAGAATTTTATAAGAATTTTTCTCTGGTGAGTTGAATGACGTTGTGCCTTTTTTCAGCTCTGGTGCCCTTTACAGAGTTTACTCATCTGCTCAAAAACTGGATTTAAGGGATTGGAATTTTAACCTCTTACACATGTAGCAGCAGTAACTGAGGTCTTCTTATATAATCATCTACTTTACGTCTAAGAAACATAATTTTATTTCGTTAGAGCCGCCAACGTTCGGGCCACAAGAACAACAGCATTAGGATTAAAAGGAATGTGAAACTCAAACACAAGTCAGGCTGACCGTGACTTTGAAAACAGCAGCGAGCCTGTCTGTGTGCAGTCTGTAACAGGCCTCTAATTACTATTACATGTTTGTACACAGCTGGTTCCTCTATAAGAGAATTCCCTGTGTCACCGTGTCAGCACATCAACCTACACAAATGCATTTACCATAGAACACGTATGTTAACACCTACTTACTTCATTTCCTACTCCAGCTTGAGAGGTGGTTAAATGAATGGTGGGCAGACATTTATCTTCTGATATATTTCTCATTTCAGGGATTACCTGCTGTTCACGGCATTATCTGGAGAGATGAGAAACAGATCTGCTCCACCAATCCAGTTCTTTCAGGCACTGTTATTGCTGTGTATTCTCAATTAGTACTTGATTCCTGCTTTACCTTGATGTTTCCTGTCTTTAATCAATTTGAGGTCATAAAAAATCTCAAACAAAAGGCCTTGACTTCGCTCCAGCTTTTGATGGTCCATCTTTTATTTTGCAGCAACATGAGGGAGTTCCTTTAGAGCAATCCATCACATCTTTGAAAAAAGGCACAAGAGGGAGGGGGTTACAGATGTGGGAGGTGGGCTTCTGACTGCACTGACAGCTGTGAGGGACAGAGGTCTCTCAGAGCAGGAAATGACTTGACCTCCCCTGTGGGAGACTGGCCCACCCCGACAACAACCCCCACAGCTTTGAGCATCCTGGGTCGCCATAAGCACCCACAGAGGGCGGCGGAGCAACAGCAGAGCGGCAGAGGCGATTAAATCTGCTCGTCCAGATGTCAAAAATGTGCAATTTGGTTGGTGCTGTGTCACCCCTACACAACAAAATGGAGAAAATGACAAAAATAAAACTCTGTACTGTTACCTCTTTGTGTCACACAGGAATCACATGTGCTACCAATCACTCCATTGCACAACAGGAAGTTGATTAAACATCTTATTTGCTGAAAAGTATGAGTATTCCTTTAAGCAAACAAATTACGTTGGTGGAAGACGGACAGTCGATTGCAGCAATAGTGGCAAATTACATGTGGTGTATTTATTTAGTGGGTTTGTGATTTATTGTAGGCATATAGGTACAAGGCACTCCCTAATCCATATATGAGCTTAAATGGAGTTTATTAGAAGTATTACAACAGTGGAACTATTTAACAATAGGACAGAAAGAGGAGGTCACAGGGTCATTTGGCATCTCTCTTACACTTTTATTAGGTGGTTATTTTATTCAGCACTTTACAATATTTTATGTGTCTGAATGTTGAGGATTTATTTGCATTGTTACCACACTAAAACGATCATTTGGGAGTCTGGAGGAAGACTGTAGGCTCAGTGTGGTCTGGGCTGTGTGGTAAAACAAAAAACAAGAAAGGAATGGCCTGCACTCACTTCCCTGTTATTTTCTAGTAAATGGCCTCCTGTATTGTCCTTCTGCCTCTCAGCGTGGGTGAAGACAAACACAGACAGTGAACTCCTATGTGACATGCAGGCTTCAAAACAAGTCCTCATCCACCACAACCGGGCTGCCAATCTCATACTTGTTCTTCTCTATCAGTTGTATATTGTACTCAGGCCAAGAGCCACCCACACATTCTCTGACTCCCACACAGGTCAGACCCAAATTGTTTACGGCCTTATGAAGGGCAATTTCCCATACACTCATTACACAAGGCATATAAAGTGATTCTAATTCTGGAGGTCTCTGGGCATTGTTGCTATCTGACCTACAGCGTGACTTCATGTACGAGAAACGTGTGCAAAAACTGGAAATCAGGCCTTCTGATTTATGACAAATCACATAAATTACATCAGAGTGAAGTACAGAATACTTGAGATGCTCAATAGTATTGAGATTAGATAGTTTTCTGTCCTCTGGGAGTGAGGACACACATTTTGTGGATGGTGTTATGTGAGTTTGACTTTCCGTGTGAATACAAGTTTATCTGATCTGAGGTTTGAACTGAAAATATACCAGGCCAACAGCTTCTGTTTTAAAGTGGCCGAGGCACTATTATAAGTATCAGTATTTAAAGTATCAAAAGTTAAAGGACTAATTACGTTGAATTACTATGTTAATGGATTACTGTTGATGATGTACAAGGAGCATTTTCATGCCACACCAGATTTGAACTTTTATATATTTTATATACGGTGCATCATATTTTATGAGTCAGTCCTCTGTTTTGTATGTATGATTTAAAAGTAAGTAAAAGTAAGTAGTACCCATAGCTATCATTTAAATGTAGTGGATTAATGTAGTGTTCATTATTCCCAATCTATAAATAAACAGAGTGGGATTAAGTGGTAAATGTGGCTTTTTGAGTAAAGTGTATAAACCAACACTATTTATTTTCCACCACTGCTGCTTTAGAAGTCATGGGCTACTTTTCCTAATGGTGTTTAGTTTTTTCCCTAATGGTTTTCTTTTTTAGGGGGATTTTTTCCCTTTAAGACAGACTTGGGTGGAGTTACAGAAGGTGCTCGGGGTGCTCATGCTTTTATAAGGAGATGTGGAAACGCGCGTCACTATGACAGAAGAGTTTCACCTCCCAGCCTTGTTGACAGAGGAGGGATGTTGCACGTGGTTCAGTTTTGACCTGGACTCTGGCTCTTACAGCACTCTGAGATAATCTCACAGTGGACAGACAGAGGTCGACCGAGCCCGGCTGTACTGATGGACTCCTGGTCTGCATGTTCATGGTAAGACCTCTTCCCACCCAGCCCCGCGGAGATCAGGGCATTAGATGAAAACTGAGCTTTAGATCCACTTTAGGTGGGCCATCAGGGGCAGCGTTAAGGTTGATGAGGAGCAGGGAGACTGTTTTTTAAAGACTCGTGTTTGTCTCTTCCTCGGGATGAACTTGTTAAATGGAAAGAAGGAGAGTCGGGAAACGCGGCCGCGGGTCCAAAATTTCACCAACTTTAGTTTGAGTTTTTTTTAAGAGCTGTGTGTGGACTGATCCGGCTCCTCTCTCGGGTGTCTTTGTGGGAAAGCAGCCGTACAGACGGCTCTCCCGGCCCGCTCCACGGGTCCCGGAGGTCCCGTCGAGGCGGGATGGGTGAGTCCTGGACGGCTCGGCTGGTCCCCGGTCAGCCGCTGGAGGGCGCTGAAGAGCAGCAGCTAGTTTCTTTATGATAGACGTGTGGAGTTTAGTCCAGTTTTATATCAATAAAATAGTGTTAATTCTGCTGATGGCCATTTTAGACTGTTTTAATATCTATCTATCTATCTATCTATCTATCTATCTATCTATCTATCTATGGAGTATATTTCTATTATACTACCTAATCTATCTTTACCTCTCCATATCGACAGCTATTTTTCCTCTTTGTAGGCTAGTCTACAGAAATGTACATATTTATCCATATAAATAAAATCCAGAGAATGTATTTAATCTGTAACAGCATGATTTCAGATTAACTGAACAACGTCATAGGCTTTTATTAAGCCAGGTTTGGTGGAGCGCTTACATCCTGACACTAAAATGTAAATTTGATTGTACAAGCTTTGGCAAATGTTGAACTTTATTAACAGTACTCAGTGTTAGTGGTTCATTGTAGCTTTCTAAAATTGTTCAATTCTTGAATTGTTGAAAAAAATAATCTTTCTCAGTTTCCCCACGTCATTTTTTGAGCATTTGAAAGCTGCATATCAATTTGCAAGAGTAAATAAAATTTTGAATAGCTGTAAATTCAGTTCAGTTCAGCCTATGAAATTACTGTTGCTATTAGTAAATATTATTAATGAAGACATTGTATAATTACACAATTGTTAATTCAAATTTATGGATGAATTAGGTGATTTATTTAATTTAAAGCATAAGCGTGTCAAAACTAAAGCCACAGGAGTCACTCACTTTGTTACTTTGGCCTCTTCAGTAGCTTACAGACTGCGAGGAAATGAAATGATTTTCTGTCTTCCACCAACACCTGCTGAATCAGGCTCAGTTAACAAATATTGCTGTTCTGAATAATCTGAACACTGTTTAAATGATTCAATGGTTCATTACAAACTACATGACCGTTCTTGAGTAAACTACGGAACAGTTCATAAATGAAGTGAGCCAATCCCAGAGACTAAAGATTCAGCAGTATTGGCCCCTCAGTCAGGAAGATTTATGTCTTGATTCAAAGATCCAGAGTCAATGTTTTTTTCACATGCTCATACAATGATAATACAATTTAAAAAAATTAAAAAGAAAAAGTTACAAAAATGTTATTAACAAAAGTGTATATTTGTCTGGTGTGGATTTTTTTGCTCTCTATAAAAATGTGGATAAAAATATTTCCATTTCTAGTAACTTTATCAGAAATACAACATTTTGGTTTTGGACCAATAATTAAATTAAATTAAAAAAGATAAAATGTACTTGTGTCACAGGTGAAGGAGACACTGTGACATTTTGTGCGTGCTCTAAGCATAAAGGACTGAGGTCCTTTCAAATAACAAACAGACCTGAATTGCTCTTTTTTTTTACTTTTTTTCATTCATTTTTTGCAGATGAATGCAGTGAATTCTCTTTATCAAGTTTAATGAACTGCCTCCATCAGGCTACAGCACAGGCCTCATGTGTCCGATCCACTGATACTGAACTAATACATGTAGAGTACACAGTATGCCTGCAGCATGTCTGGTCTCTAAAGCATGTATGGTCTGCCCCACTCAGACATTTATATTTCTTGTCTTTACTAAAAGCAACTACACTTTCATCTGTCTGCCAATAGTGTTGAGTGTGGTGTTGAGAAATTGACTTTTAAATCACATACTTTTGCATTTTTTGGTAGTGTGCTATTGTTGTAGTGAAAATATTTACAAAGAAGGCATCTGATGAATTTTCTGCACAGCCTGCTAAGCTGTGAGTGTTAATTGGTGAGTAGAGTTTACACCAAGTTGTGAGTTGGTGATGTAAAGCACATATTGCCTGTGCTGTAATTAAATAATCTGTAAAGGTCCAGTCAGTGAATGGCCTTTGCATAAAAGAAGTTAGGAGGGGACAGCCAAGGACAACACATGAAGGCTCCTGCCCGAGATAAACAAACTGTTTTTTAGCCTCTGGCTTGTCCCTGCAGCAGTGCCAGTACGCACAATCCTCCTGCAGGGGATTTGCAGCACAGGCTCATACCTTGGCCATGTCTGCTTGTCTCCATGGCGTATCTTCAGTCTTAACCTCATGGGAGAGTTCACTTGTATTTTCAGGCTTGCTTTGCTGCGCACCAAAGTGACACAAAGGCCCATTCATGCCTGAGAGTGGCTCCATTCATGGACACTGAGTACTTGCTGGTAGAATTCATAATTGTTCAACGTCTTCCATCTCCGAGGCTCACTGGCGGAAATGACGCCACAGTTGGTTGTTTTAAGGATTACATAAATATTCAAATAGATGCATGGGTCACTGTTTTGTTTGTTGTGGGGTTTTATTGTTGCATTATGCATGCTTGGCATTGTTTGCTTCCCACATTGGCTTTAGAACTATTAGTGACATGAAACAAACGGGACTTTGAAGAGCAAGATTACAGTGAGACAGTAAAAGTGAGACCTTGCTTTGCCCTGTGTAGGAAGAGTGGGTTACTGATTAGTGGTTTGCAGGTGAATATATAAAACATATGATCATGAAACATGAAGCATTCTTCAGGTCTTCACAAAGTAAAATAGATCCTGTTTGATTTGTCTCATAAATGGTGTTTCAAGTTTGAACATTAATGTGGATAATTCATTGTCGAGTTAAAGCTACCAAGATGCATTGCTTGCTATTTATTTAGATTGTTGCATCATATTTCTCAGTTAAATTTGACTGATAGTTTATTATCATGAAGCAAAATCAAGACATGATTTGCCTCTGACATGACCACAGGACTGATGTGGCACCATTCCTCCTGACTTTACAGTAAAAGTATCACTGTCACCTGACCCAAAATATGCATGTTCATCTCCATTCAAAAGACATAACAGTTGGTATTTACACCAAATCAGGAGGCCATGTGTATGGTTACTAGAATGGCGATCATCTGAATCAAAGGTATGGAGGCATTTGTGTCTATTGGACGCGTATAGATTTGAATATGGCAGGACATGTATTTCTTTTGCATATTAGCTTTTTCAACTGAATGCACAACTTTCTCTGACTAACATTTTCTATTCTGCAGACAGTAATATGTATCACACAGTATCTACAATACTTTTCACAAGCTGCCCGTAGAACATTGCAATACAGACGTGATTACTTCCTTAAAAAGCAGCAGATAACATTTTCACTGACAGGATATTTCCTGGGCAGTTACAGTGTGATGTTTTCAAATGCACGATCCATAGTTGAATCTATATCAAACCTACTTGTTCCAAAGTGAGTTTGTGAGCGTGGCGCTTTGGCGTGCCATCTGAGTTGTGGAGTTTGTCATTCAGCATCACAGGAATGCCACACAATTAGCCCCTGTTGTAAGGGGTATACTGCAGGGTTTCACGGCCATGGAGAGGAAGGAGGACGAGGAGTGCTGCTGCCCTCCCACATCTGACCCAGAGGTTGTGCAATAGCCCGTGCATAAGACAAATGGCTTTGAGCTGGAACCACAAAGAGATACACATGGCAGCTGCCAGAGCAGACTGAAGTAATTTACTGTGCTTTTGTTGTGACTGTTGTTTCTTCGAGGCTCACCTAAACCAATGCAGTGTTTCAGGAATGTAAGTTCTTATTTACTGCACCTAGTAAATATTGAACATGAAAAAAAAGAATTGCTGTCCTACAACTCTCACAAAATGCTTTTTATTTAATCAGTTCTATAAGTAGCAGAACACGTTGTGACAGGAGGAATATAGGTGTGTAATAATAGTTGTGCTGTACTGATAATATATATGATCAATCTATAGCTGATATATGTGTTTGTGTTTTGATCCTTTAATTATTTGTTTTAGCATACCCGTTCTGACCTTTGACCTCCCTAGTAGGATTAGTGCATGCAGCTGGGTGTTCTGGATGGGGTTGTTTTCCAGATGTGAACTGTTTATATGCCCTGTTTATGGGCATTTCACACTGACGAAGGTGTGACCATAACAAATGAAAGGAGTGACGTAATGCTAATGTGCCAAATGTGGAATATTTTTTCAGGTTTCAGGTTGAACGGTACAGATTTTCCTTTTACTCAGTACAAGGTGTACCCCTAAACACTGTTCTCTGTTTGTCTCCCAACAGTGCAGTACCAGCTAGAATGAAGCCGTGATGGGTTTGATGGAGCCGTCTTGTGTTGGAGCTTTACACCGATACCAAACAGACCTTCATGCTTTTTAAGAACACAGTTTCCACCACAACATGGCCCAGAATCAGAATAATTTCTGGGGACAGCATGACATGAACAGGTATGCAAAAGCAACTCTAATGCAGAGAAATACAAGTTATCATTATATAGTGAGACAGTACAAAAACTACCATTCATCCTACAATATCAGGAGTTTAATCCTGGAACAAATCATTTTAAATACTTGGCACAAAGCAGTGGATTTTTATTATTTTGTCATGTGAAAAATAAACAAGTTCACCACTTAATTCCAAAAATAAATCTTTAAACTGTTAGAAATGATAAATACCATCTGTCCATCTGACATTTATTGTTTTTTCCACTTGTCTGATCAGAATGCATCATATTCTTTGATAATGTCCACTTTATTTATGTAGTTCATCATCACAAATTGACCTTTACAATCTGTACAACATATGACTCGTCTATCCTCAGACCCTTTACACTGGATTAAAAAACTCTGAAAAAAGGGGAAAATCTCAGCAAAAGCCACAGGCGAGGGATCCCTCTTCCAAGATGGACAGACATGCAGTAGATGTTGACAGTATTGTAAATATTAAACAAGAAAAAAAACTACATTTTCATTACATAATGTAAATATATAGAGAGCATATATGGAACATGTCTTCTGTTAAAGCATGTGTCATGCTTGTTATTTCACATTGTAATAACTGACTTGTGACAGGTTATGTGCAGGAATGATTTACACACATGCACACCTCTGAATGGATTTCTCAACCTTTCTTGCTTTGCAGAGTGTGCTTTGGCCTGAGTGCTGACATGGAGCACAACCTGACGGAGCGTCAAAAACAGCAAATGGCCAAGGAACTTAACTGTGAGTCTTAAATATTATTTTGTTTTATGTTATGTAAGTAATTATAAAATAATTTGATTACAAATGAAAATTCCAGATTGAAAGCAGATTTAAAACAAACACCTGTTCAGTCGACCTGGATGTAAATGACATTTGTTTAAATTCTTTGCAAATTTTACAGATGATAATAATAAACATGAATTGCTAATTATTCCTAATTGTTCAAAATAAGCCAAACTGATAACATTTTACAGCAACTTTTTGACAAATTTCAAGTTTTGACAAGTGTTATAACAGTTTGGTTTTGCTAGATCATTAATATTTTTAATGTTGTCATAATTTTGAAATTGGGTCAAGTCATACAATTTTGCCCATATAAATCTATATTCTTAATTTCATCTTGGCTTGACAAATTAGAGTTTAACCCCTGAGTGACTAATAAAAGAGTGTGTGGACAAGGTTTAGGTGAGTTTGTCATCACTGGGCTGAGAGAGCGAGCGAGAGGAGAGAGCGGGGTGAAGGAGGAGGGGAAGCTATTGCTCCCTGGTCACCAGCTGTTCCTGCAGTCTGGGGCACGTTGGATGTTTCCACAGAGAAGGTTATGGGAAGCTTCGTCAAGATTGTGGCCCGCCTCACAGATAATGACGATTCCTGTGTTAATCAGGGTGTTGTGGCTGATGTTTGACGAAGAGGGTGATAGGTTAAGCGGTTGTTTTCGACATGTTTTTACTCCCATTTCCTGTACGTTACCTTCAGCAAAACAGGAGGAGTTTTTTTTCTAAGGAGAGTGGGCAGCCCACTCCCCCTGGTATTTTTCCTTCCTACACCATCACTACACTTGAGTTAAGAGGGTTTTTTTTCTCACTGCAAGTTGTTTTCCATGTTTCTTCCTCTGAGAATTGTATCTGTACTGACGGAAACAACACTGATAGCAAAACCTCCTACAACAAAGCAGAAGGTATCTCGGTGTGCACTACAATTTAGGATTTCATGAACATTTGTTTGTCTTTCCCCTTTCCCAGGCAACATCTCCCTCTCCCAGCCACCCTTCTACTCTTATACTTCCCACCTCACGTGTGATAACATACTGCAGCCTCCAGAGGGAGATCAGGTGGTCCCTTCTTCCCAGAGACGGACGGTGTTTGAGGGCCACCAGAGAGAAGCCAAACCTCTGCCTCCACTGCCCGACCCTGAGGAGCTCATGTCTGATGAAGCGGCTGACAGTGAGGTGGAGTTTTTTACCAGTGACCGACGGCGCCTTTTGCCCAAAAGCTGCCCCAAGGCCATGTGCAGGGGCATGAACAGAGACGGTGGCCAAGTAAATTACGCCTACCAGGAGAGCTCGTTGCAGTCTGGTGGAGCTGGGATTGGCTCCATGGCTTTCTCTTGGCCAGGCAGAGAGGACAGACCAACAGGTAGAGGAAAAGGATTTGGAGCCAACATCTGGGCACAGAGAGAAGACCACCAGCATGTGGTGTCAGCAGTCGGGGACAGTTTGTGTAACAAACAGTCAGACCAATACCCATCATCCAGACTCCGATTTTCTTGTTCAGGCTCTGCCTCCCAGCCTTTCGACAGCAGCACAACCTGCCCTGCTGACAGGCCGCAAATCCCTCCACGTATCCCCATCCCGCCAAAACCTCCTGCTCTCTCAAAGACTGGGGCTGCCAGTGAGGAAGACAAACCTCCCAAAATTCCACCAAGGGTCCCCTTAGTCCCACCCTGCCCACCACGTACCCCAAGCCCCAAAAGCCTTCCAATTTATATCAACGGTGTGATGCCTGCCACACAGAGTTTTGCTGCTAACCCAAAATATGTGAGTAAGGCATTACAGAGGCAGCAGAGCGAAAGGGCGCCACCTGCAGCTCAGCTCTCCCCCTGCATTGTCCCCATTTTGAAGGATGGCAGACAGGCCAGCGCTACGCACTACATCCTCCTGCCGCCAGGCCGACCAGCGTACTCAGACAGACGAGAAAGACTCTTCAGTGAACCAGCCAGGTTGGGAAGTGGCAGCTTCTGGCAGAACAGATAAATACCCCCGCTTATGTCACTGTCTGAAACTTGATGAGTACAAAACTGCGACTATGATCATTAATAACTATGTGATATAATGTTAAACAGTGTGTGAAAACATCTACATGCTACATTCTCAAGTCATGGGTCATATTCATGTTGTTTTTATTGACATGATATATTGCAAGATCACTGTGAGGTTTTTGTCTGTTTTTAACTGAACATTTTACCGGTCAGTATTTTAGTGACGTCTCCTCTAGTTCAACGTGGAAAACATAACATTCTTGTATTTTCACTAATAGTGGAGAAATATTTACCTCCTTTAACCACTTTAAGTTTGGTTTTTACTAAGATATAGTCTTCTCACAGGGAAAATGTATCATCACTCATTCCTTTTTAAGCCTGACAGCCATATTTTCATATCACTAAAATAACCTGAGCTACTACTATATGTCTTACAAGAGAGTAAATAATTACTGTATGTACAAGCTGGGCTTGTACCAAACTATTCATCCCATGTGCATTATTTTTTATGACAATGCTGCTTGAAGTCTTAAGTATAATGTCTTGATAGATTTAATGTTTTTCCAAATCATTCACATATTAAGATTTATGGTAAATTCAACAATGAGCAATGTGGCCAATTGTAGAATGACACAACACAACCAAAACATGCTTTGAACTACAGAGATGTCAAACACTTTATCTGTTAAAAGTCTTAACCTCCTTTTTTCTATCACAGGGCTCATGCCTTCAGGCTTTTTGTGCACATTTCAAGGTTACAGCCACATCCTACCTACCCACAAAATCCTCAACATTCAATTTCAAGCATTGACTCTTGCATCATATTCTATGCTCGTGTGCACAGTTTAACTAATGAGTTTAATTTATAATGGAAAATTGTGTGAGCAGAATACAAACAGCTTCACCACCCAAATTGTGATCGCACGACTGAAACCTGCTGTCACCTTCACATTGACCGACGGGTCTTTTGATACATATGAAGAACACTAGTCAGCAAGTCATACATGTTTTCTGATGCTGTTTGAGGGTTAACACAGCAATGTTTGTATGCACAGGAGTAAAAGAGGCCTTTATTTTCAATTACAGTCAGTTGACAAACCTTTAATCACTAAGACGAAATCTTTCAATTGTGTATGTGCATTTAGCTCAAACAATGTATCTATGGTCAAAAAAGTACAGACCAGGCCTTTCATGCGTCTTTTGTGTGTGTGGGCATGGAAATCATGTTACGTTTACATTGTTGAGGTGCAGCCCTGCATTTAAGGCCTCAGCAGGTTGGAAGTTCTCTTGAAGGTTCTGTGTCAAATTTGGCCGAAGCAAAGGCTATTTGTAAGTTCATAATATTTGTGTCAAAAGTAAATCATTGTAAAATTGTGTTTTTAATCTATTTATAGAAATAAAATAACTTATTCATTCTATGATAGGCTCAATGTCCATTTTCCACACCTGAAAAATGATTAGCACCTTCTTGCCAAGGTTCTCCTTCAGGAAGTCCTTCGTTGGTTTTAGTTGTTTTTTTTTTTTCTCACAATAGATCCTTATGAAACTTCAGCCATCCTTTGAAAAAAAAAAAAGTTAACATATCACCTCTTTTTGTCCACTGTTGTCCTATAAATATTAGAAGAAACCAAGACTGCAAGCAACGTTATTTTTCATTTCCTAAAACTGTAAATGTGTGTTCTGCTGCTGGGATAAAATATTCTGAAATGAAGACAAATTTAAATGGGTAACAATCTGCATTTATATCTATGATGAACTCATTACTAATAATGTAAATACTGACCAAATGACAAGGTTTAAGCCTTTTAAATAGCCAATTTCGATATATATTTATGGCAAATGTAATGCAACCTACAGTAAGCAAGTGCATTACCATTCTTACTTAGAATAATCCTTAAATATCCTATGTTTATTTGTCAGAAATATCCCTGACCACAATGAAGGAGACCATAGAGAATTTAAAAGCTTGGGGAAACAGAATAAACACTTAAACTGGAGTTTGGAGACAAATTTTAATGGGGAATCAACAGTAGCTGATGGTAGATCAAAAATGCTCACAAACATATGAGCTGCAGGATGATTGATGGACATAAAATAACAGCTACTGATGGTAATTTTCCATTGTCGAGTGTGTTATGGTGATGACAGAATGACATTTCCTTTGGTGGGAGACTCTTCAGGAAAGCACAAATAAGCATTCATCAGCATCCATGTTACATTATCTCCTCACACTTCATATTCACAGTTCATTTGCCATCAAACCAATTGACATTTGTGTATCACGGTAATTCAGCAGGCTAAAAGTACAAACCATACAACAATGGCATTGTATCAAATCATGCTCACATGTGTTCTATGCCCTCAGACTCTCTTTTCTCTGAACTCCCACACTTATTATCACTCTCCATCAGAACAGTCGGTTGAAGTAGAAATGTCACAACTTATTCTTGGAAAAAACTAACATTGTTTAAGTATCTAACTTTCACATGTGTAGGAATTTCCACACTCCACAGTTTATTTAATCCGAGTCTGTTTCATTCATTTGTTATCATTTACGTGTTAAACATCTAATCAAAATGACATGGCACAAAAAACAGTTATTCTACTATGAAATAAATTCCTTGTGCTTGCAAAATAAGTTAAAAAATAAAGACATAAAACCTTTACTAACCCTTCCTTTCACCCCCACCCCGCTGTCCCCTCATCCCGGCAGTTCCTTATGGGCCTTATTGAACTTTGACCTGTGTTCTTCTGCAGGCACGGCCTCAGCCGTCTCATCTCCTTGGGCTGAGGTCCTTCGTGCAGCCTCGGGGCTGTCAGAGATGGGACTCTGATGATCACTTTATCGCCAGGCCCGGTTGAGCAGTTTGACTTCTGCCAGGCGTTTGCTGATCATGGTGGCAAAGAAAAGGGCGAAGAGTACACTACTGATCAGCATGTAGTCGTAGTCGTCTTTTAGTACGTCAAACTGCTTCGAAGGATAGACACGTGTCTGGTAGATGTCGAGGCCATATGCTACCACCTACATGGAAAAAAAGAGAAAACAATATGTTGACTGTATAAAACAGCTGTTTTAGAGCTTTTTAGACTGTTATTCAGTATTCTCTGGGTGTTCAAAACTAATAAATACATAAATATAATATTTCCTTTATTGGAATTGATTCATCCTAATGTCATCCTACATGCCAGTGATCATTTATCATATAACCTCAAATGGCAAGCAAATATCATATCATATACTGCCACTAGACATTAAGATAAGTTAATGAAGACTTTAGAACATCACAAATGGAAAATTAACAAATGAAATTCTGACACAATTGTAGTCCAAGAAAAAAAAGAACAAGAAAACAGCTACCAAAAATAAAGTGCCACCTTAGTAATGGTCACTCAATATGGTTATGTTGTCAAGGCAGACTCACCAGGCAGGTCGACTCCAGTCCAGAGGGGGCAGTGTAAATCCCTCGCACTCTCGATACAGTCTGGTTGTAATTAATGAACCACTCTGTACGGATCAGCAACTCCGGTGCGTACGGTATCAGGTTCTCTTCCCTGGAGATCAGGTGAACAGGTTAGAGAAAAAAAAAACAAAAAAAAGAAAACACACCCACAAAAAAATAATACGTGAAATATGAGGACTAACTGAACGACTCACCGGCTTTGCTCAGATACTATTTCTGGCCTCCGAGGGTCGAGGAACATCTTGGGTAATGACAGAATCCCTCCTGACGGCAGGCCAACTGTGACAAAGAAAACCCAAAGAAACATATTAAAAAAAGGCAACGGCCTGAACAATGTTGAACAGACCTTTTTGGTTTATGAGAAAAGAGGGTTACGCTAAAATATCTCAAGCGAAAAATTACAGACAAAGAATTAGCCTGCAGCAAATAAAATTGGACGTCGCTGAAACTTACTGAGCAGATGGCGGCTGGTGATGCCCTTCTCAGTCAGTGTGGCCTCCAGGGTGGAAATGGACGAGGGGAAAATGTAAGACTGCTGAAGTACCTGAGGAGCATGTGGCCGATCCAGTGAGCTGAACACGGTGCTGTTGTAGAGCTCCATCCCTTCATACAGTTCTATTACAGAGAACTCGTTCCTGCGAGACTTAGTGCTCCAATATTCATACTGTCAAACACAGGCAAGGGACACATTTAGTGGTGGGATCACACGGCTCTCAAGACACCACCTGTGCAACGGTTGTCTACTAATGTGTTCAGTGTTGTACTGCAATGTGGTTGATTAGTTATTTTTATCCAGCTGCAGTGAGAAAACAGCATTTTCTTACTGTGACCGAGCAAAAAGCAACAAGACAATGTTGAGAATAATCTTTTTTTGTAATCTTAAGAGTGACTTTAGTGATCAATACTACTCACCACCACCCAGTTTTCAGAGTGCACAACATGCACTGGTCCTCTGGCCTTTCTCTGAACAGCCTCGTGGATGATGCGACCAGTCACGCCGTCAAGGAGAAGGATCCCGACAAAGCTTCGCTCCTGATGCAAGTCTGTGCTCTCAGTCACCACAGCCAGCAGATTGGGGTTCAGGTACTGCAAGAAATGAGATTAAAACACAATTCAGCATCTTGTTCAACTCTGAAAAATATATATATTTTTTGTACTGAGCACAGATTTGTAGTCAGATGCTTCAGATGCGACCTTACTTCTTCCTTACTTACTTCTTCAGGAGTCCGCCTTGTAGATGTAGAAGAAAAGCTTAGGAAGATGACTTTCCAAAGTCTTTCAGTTACATTTTACCAAACATATTAAATCTAAACAACCTCAATGATGAAGGGTAAGGTTTAGATGTATATGGGTACCATGAACATTACATTCTCTTTTGTATTGTTATTGTACATTTTGTTGATTCAGGTGAGAGTGCCTAATAATGAGGACAAGAGTAAAACGCGATAAATTTTCTAAAAGTTATAAGCAGGATCTACAGTAAGGAGTTTAAGAGTCTGAGTAGAAAATAACAGGGTTTATTCTTGTTAGTCAGTGGTGGAGAGGAGATGTGATTCATAAAGGAAACAGTGACGAGATGTACGGTATTTCTTGGAAAGATGAGTTTTCTGCCTAAATTGGTCGTAGATGTTGTTGATGACTGATGTAGGAACATTGACCAAAGCCAGTGTTAGTAAGGTTTTATAAATGTTTTTAAGTTGTTGTACCTTATAGAGGACACTACGGTCTCCCATCACTCTGCCCTGAGAGTGCACATGCTCATTGGGCCTTTTCCCTTTGATTGAGACAATCCTCTGCACTTCGGTGGGGATTACGACCTCCCAGATCAGCTCAGTCGACAAGTCCTGAGAGTAGAACATCCACATCAATTCTTTGTGTGTTGTGTAAGTATCATTCTGTGCTAACTCACTGTGAGAAATGAAACAATTAACAGACCTCCGACTATAATGTTTGTTCTCAGAATATTTTGAGCATTTTTGTGCATGTCCATTTGCTTTTCACAACAGAGGTATAGAGCTCTATTGATTGCCTTCAAACTGAGAGAAACTGTTAGTGCAGTCAAGTGTGCCCACATAAAAATGCCTATTGATCTATTAAGCATTTGTTATGTGCACATTTCATTCACATTTTCACTACTGACATGTAAAGAAAAATTGCAATTATAAACATTACAACTTTGGCAATCACTGTCGCCATATATGGCATCCAAAAGCTGTAGACTAGTATTGCTTAAGTTTTCTAAACCTGTTGAGCCCTGATGGGCAAAGAAGCTTGAAAAATAATAGCTCAGCAGAAGAAGGTTCACTTGCCGTTCGTAGCCTGTAGCCAGAAAGTCTTCCCTGGCTGGAGTCAACAAGATAAAAGAATATGGATGAGGCCATCTCCTGGAGCTGTTGGAGTACATTCTTTGTAGAGGGAAAAGCAGACACCTGTGGGAAAATAATAGTTGATACACTTTTTACAAGTTACAAGAGAAAATAGCTTTGAAACGCAATGTGTGAGTCTGAATCTCTCTCAGTTAATACATAAAGTTGATCTTGTGGATAAGTCGGTTTGCAGCTTGCCACTCACCTTGTACTGGTCATCAACAAGAAGTAAGACCTTAGCATAATCCTGGTCCATAAGAGGCAGCATGAGGGACTGAAGTATTGGCTGAGGTAGAGCAGGTGGGGTGATGTGACTCTTCTTTCCAAAAATGGGATTAAATACATGGAGTGTGGCCAGGCCTGAGTCCTTAGAAAAAAAGAATAATAAAGTATTCAGCTTTTGCCAGGCTTATAAGGCAGGCTCAGTAAAATACACTCACTCTATGTGAGGTGCACATATTAGAAATGAATCTGCTGATTTCACAGTAAAGTTACTTGCTTATTCATTCATACTTTATTCATGGTTGTGTGGCCCCAAAGATAATGAAATGGAGTCCCACCCTGAAGCTATTTCACAACAGAGCTCAGAGCCCTTGTTCTCAGATACCTTGTCTTTGATGAGCAGTGTGCACTGTGGCGGGTGAGGAAAGTGCGCAGTGGTCCGTTGCACCATTAATTTGAAAGCTGCATTAGTTGGGATGTTCTCCAGGAAGTGCCTCCATAAAATATTGCCAGTTTTGCTGTCAATCCCAAAGAGCTTAGGAGAAAAACGCAACAGACAAAATAAGGGTTTCCCAGTGGTCTGATGGAGTCTATTTATTAGTGTTTAATTTCACTTCAGGCCCACCTGCCCACAGACAAAATAAACAGAAACTAGAGTGAGCACAAGTATGCAGCATAGCTCACCCCTCCCAAACACGACCAAACAGTAACTAAATGAAGGAGCAACCTTTAGTCTTGTACCTTCCCAGATGCAGTGACCATAACCATCATCTTTTGCAGGTTGAACTCATCTCTAGAGAGGTTCTCAATGGTCACATCATTTTTAACTTGACTGCGTGGCTTCCGTGCATCGTAGAACAGCTTCCAGAGATGGGCAGTCCAGGCTTGCAGCAAGATGAGTTGAGAGGACAGCCTCTTGAGCACCATGGACATCAGGCCATCTGGACAAATTACAGTGCGAACACAGGGGCTGCTTAATGGCTTTCAGTGGATTAAATTTACATTTAAAGATTTATGGTGATTTGAGAATTATAACTTTTGACAGATTTCTTGCAGTAGACATTGTGATAATAAAAATGCTGAATATGAAAACTTGTTTACTAGCCCATTTCTCACATCATTAATTAAAAAAAAAAGATTTTTTTTAAAAAGGCCAGAACATAATTGGCTTGGTAAAAATAGTATATGACTGGACCCAAAAGAGAAAGTGATGGACAGGGGTGACTAAAATAAAAAAGAACATGACAGGGAGGTTATCAGTGACCATCAGAAGTTCTTAGTCTTAAGACCAATTAATCAGCTTTGCTGAAGAAGAGCATAAGTGTTACCTTGAATGGCTGAATCCAAGTGCAGCAAATAAAAAAGACAGAAACAAAGACGGTGAAGCCAATAGCAACCAAGTGAGCACACCAGTGAGTCAGATGTTGCAACATCAAAAAATAATAAGAAAATATAACTTATTCACTTCATTAAATGCCAGTGCTGAGAAGTTGAAGTAAGGATAAAGCAACAATTAAGTGTGTTTAATCATAAGTTCTACATTAATGGAAAATGTCAAAATTATTAAACAAGTTGGATAAAATACTCCAAGATTAGAAATTATTTCTAGGACATGCAAGAAAATTAGAGCACACTAGAAACAGAAAATAACAGACAAAAAAGTGAATATCACTTCACAGCAGAAATTAGTGCTTAAAGTTGGAAACTTGGGAGGAAAAAACAGAGAGATTCTGGTTTGACATTTACCGGCCTTTTTGCCAAACTCTCCTTCCAGCTCTGCCTGCGTTCCTGTAAGAGGCAGGTCCACCATTTCCATTGTCACCACATCTGACAGGGCCTCCTCTCTTGTCCACATTACACGCCCTGGAAAACAAGACTCGTTATTGTTCAGTAATCATTCATTCCATTTTCCACACCCTCTGACAGTATGCAGTTTGTGTTGACGCTTTCCATGAATTATGACATGAAACATTTTTTCCCCTCCTCATGCTTGTGGAAAGGACAAGATTATGTGTACATAATGAAAACCAAGAGCCTGTTTATGCTGGACACAGTGGTCAGATGTTGGCAGTATTTATGATTAAGAAGTGGAATGTCATATCATGAGGTAAAGCATGGCTCACCAGTCTTTTTGCACTTTGGAAAGATGTACTGGATCTCAACAGTTAACACAATGTTATTTGTTATTTTTATGACTGAGCAGGATTTTTAAACTGAGCAGGGTTCTGACTTTGGCATGCACACTGTGGTAGAATTGTGATGTGTGTCACTACATCAGATAACATTAAAGCTTCCTGTTTTTGTCATTCATACCTGGCTGTTGTATGAAAGTGAGTGTGTGGTCTTCTGTCTGCACAATGACCCTGTAGCCAACGGAATCGTCTTTCTTGAGGAATGACTGTACATAGAGCTGGGAGACAGAACAAAAATGACCGGGATTGTGTTATATTATAAAAAAAAAGCACTGCCTCTTTAAAATTAAGAGTTGTTAATATACTGATGCTTTATGTGCACAAGCCATCTCTGAAACTAGACTGATCTGCTCCGAAAGCAATCATATTAAACTTTGGTGTCATGACCAGCCAAATATCAAACAAGATGGAGAATCACTGGAAAGAAATTTAGACTCACCTTCTCTGGCTTCCCACCATTAGGATCCATAGTGAAAATCAGTGTTGTGTCTAGAAGCCTGCGTCCAGTTTCTGCACTAAAGAGGTTAAGACTGCAAGCCTATAAGGGAGAAAACACATGACCATATAACGTCTTTCAAAACAGTTAAAAGTAAATTGCTCATTTTCATTGGACATTAAAGTTTATACTAAAGCTCAGAAGATGTAAAATATCTTTAGAACTTTGTTTTCAAGCAGCCAGATAAAAAGCACATTTAAGAGGTTTCTCAGCCTCAAAGGGTGACAAGCATAGTCTGTGAATCAAAATCAACATGTGACGTGTCAACATCACAAGTCAAGCATACAAAGACTGCACTACACCTGAAATATGCCTTCATTTGGCAAAAGAGCACAATGGCAAACCACATCTTTGACATACTTTTATAATTTCACTTTAACTCACAGTTTTATTCTTGGGCGACATGACAGCAGCAACAGTCTTCTCTCCAGTAGTAGCAAATGAAACCAGCATCGCCTATAAAGGGAGACAAATGCATAACCAACATTAACGAATGCAATATCTGAGCATGACATACTTAGATTTACCCCTTCCTAAATAATACATAATACATTTTAGAAAACAGAGCTCATAAATGAGGACATATCCTAAATTTTAGAATTTTTTTTTTTAAGTTTGACTTTACAGATAGCTTAGATGTTTTGTTTTTTTAACCAACCATTTGTCAATGACAATCTATGAGTTCAGCAAGAAAACCAAGTCACATATACATTTTAAGAGTGGAACTAACGTATGTAACTAATATTTACAATGCTTGAAGGAACATTTCGGATGGCACTGCAAGCAAAAGGTTGTCAGAATGTTCAACAGAGAACGGCAAGAAAGAGAAACAGTTACGTACAGGCTTGAAATCCCTCAGTGTAACTATCTGCCCATTGTTGAGCTGAAGAAGCAGGAAGTGCTCAGGCCCGAGCTGAAGGAAGAACTCTGACAGAGGCTGCCGGGCTGAGTTGGGCTGGGTGGACACCAGTACTGGATGGAAGTTGGGGGTGACTTCAAGTCCTAGTGACTAGAAGATGATAAATAGTAGCATGCTTACAAAAATGGTGAAAAGCATTCGCACTGAAAAAAAAAAAAAAGATGTAGATATAAAGACAGACTGTTTTGTTGCCTGTGTCATTATGATGGGTACCTGCAGGGGGATCTGGGTCATCTGTGACTGCTCGTGCAAGTCAAGCATGTACAGTGATAAAGTTGGAGAGTCGACGCACGTCAACACCCCCTGGCCAATCACAACACAGCTGGCCTGTATGTTGGACAGCCACAGAGCTTCGACTGAGATCTGAAGACAACAAAAGCAAAGATGTCACATCTTTTTACCATTTTTTTAATGAATATCATATTGTACGTATTCTACACAGTATGTATTTATTCTACAGTTACAATAAATCAGAATTACCTGCTTGATTATCTCTCCATCCTCCAAACTGTAAGCAACAATAGTAATGTGTGAATGGGGAACAACACCTAGCGCGTACACTTCACCATTTCCACTCGAATACACAGCCTGGTAATCCACGGTTTCACTGTAGGGATTAAAACCACAGACAGTTATTATTTTTTAAGAAGACAACCTCGCTCTTAAAAACAGGCTTGATATTTAGAGTACATAATCAGAAATTGTGTTTTACCCAAAAACATGGCCACTTGCCTTTCTGGTAAATTCTCTATCCATTTCTGATGACCATTAGAGAGATAATGGACAGAGATCGCAGTTTTCTTCAAAACAGCCACATGTTTTACCGTGTCTTGCTGTCCAACCAAACATGCCGACTGAAAACTAAAATGTACAACAAAAGCAGTTAACATCTCATCAAATAATAGACTCTTCTAAACTTAAAAAAAATGCACGTCAAGAGAGTAATCACCTGCCAGAGTCGAGCACAATCTCCCAGTTCAAACCGCCAATATTTGTGTCCCAGGACCGCAGCAGGCGGCCATTACCAACCACCAGCACCGCATCTAGGAGTCAAGAACAGTTTAATGAGTTATCTGCTTTTAATAGCAGAACTAAAAGTTCTGTGAACCTAACTTCAATGACAAAAATCACCTTGTCCATGTTGCAGCAGAGCATCTATATTTCCTTCTGGCCCAGTCTTATCCACGTGTCGCCAGACTGAAACAGACATTGAATAATACTGATATAACAACCAAGTATGTCAACTGACAGCATTTCTGTACTTGGCTCTACAGAACTAAAAGCTACAACAGACTATATACTCACAGAGATCTCCACTCCTTGTATTGAGTGCAGCGAATACATTCTTCTCTGTTGCCAAAAGCACCTTTTTGGATGACTGCATGTGTGTGTCGAAATGGGCAAAGCGAACCTTTCCAACATACTGCTGCCTCCTGTCAATCACAAGAAGGATAAAAATATGTTATAAGGCAAAATAGTTAATAATCACAAATACTCATATGAGTGCAGAGATCAAACCCTAGTTTTATGACACACAGCTCAAACGAATAAACAGAAAACACTGGTGCACATTACACTGGTTATGATTGGTTAAATGCTGTTTAACTGCTTAGAAACCATATTTATCATAGGTCACTCAGCTTAAAGGACCATCATTTTCGTACTGGCAAATGAAAATTTGTGAACATTCTAGCGCCAGCAACCAGTAAATAAAATGCCCACTGTTCATTTTCATTAATTTTGGCCTGTTCTCTCATTCAAAGTCCACTCCAAACACACCGGGTCGCAGTTAGTGGCTGTGACAGGTGTTAGCATTAGCATATCCACATTCAAACATGGCTCTGAATAGCACACACATTTGGTCATTTTCTAGATTTCTCTTACCAGTCAAATTTCCCCACTTGATCCTCGAACACAGCCTCGACAGAGCTGTATAACATAACAAATTTCAGGCACAACGAAATTAGCTTTGCCATTGCAGCAGCTTTGGCTTGCTCTTCAAGGGAAGGAGGAAGTCGGAAGTTGACTGTCTTACCTTTTGTCTTGTGGCTGAGACGTGCTGCCCCCTACAGGTTAGAAAGGTATATAGTCATTAAATGTAAGGCAGAGATCATAAAGACTAAACTAAAAAATGATTTACTTTCCACTTTCATCTTTCCACAGAGACGCAAACTTACAATAATGTATGTATGGTCTTGCATGCAATAAATTAACACGCGTCTTGTTCAAGATAAAGTAGTTAAATAAAAAATAGATAAAAGGTTTTTTTGTGCAGAGAAATATTTTGGCTTTAAATTTTTAAATCAGACTTATGATGACATGAGTATAAGAAAAAAGGCACGTAGTGTTTACACGTGTTTACAAAAGGTTAAAATGAGCTGTCTACAGAAATTATATGTGTATAAAAAGTATTTATAATGTCAGAAATAAAAGAAATAAAGAAGACCAGAATTTTCTGCTCGGTCGCTATTCTTAAATAAAGTCCTAACCATATAAGCATATATAACCTTACCATTATATACTTGGAGCAAACTTTCGGAAATGAAGATTGCAAGGCCTGTAAACTTTGTGATCCACTCTCATATAGTCTACATCATACTGTACCAGCATTACGGTGGGCAATGTGGTCAGATTTCAGGTAAAAATTTCCAATCTGCTAAACACTTGCACAATATTCAATATTCAGAATATTCAAACCTATTTATTTGTTTTATCAAACAAACAAAAACGATTCAAATGAACGCCACTTAACTATGGAGTGACATGTGAACAATTGCAATCCAAAGGAGAAAATAAAGTTATTTGAATGAGATATTTACTATTATGTGTCGTAAATGTAATGTAATAATGGCGCTTTTTTTATTTTTTATGTACAAACTGTGAATTGTATCAGTGACACATGGATGAAAAACTGTTCCGTAACTGGAGGTAACTGGAGTAATTTTAGGATGAAGTGGACTTGTCCTGTCTGTTGCATTTTATTTCACCATGAAGTGAGCACCACATTGACTGTATAGCTGTATATTATTATGTAGTATACATGTGTATGTATATTCATGTACAGTGTATGGAGCGCCCCCTCTGATTTACTCTCACTGTTTCTTTCTCGGGCAGCTAGTTTTTTCTATGGGATTTCAAGATGGCGTCGAGCGGAGGAGATGGGGAACACGAATGGACAGCGGCAGTGCGGCCGCTTTTATCAGCTTCGTACACCGCATTTGAGACGAAAGAGCTACCTCAGCTTATTGGATCTATAATCAACAGGTAACCGGCTACATGTCAACAATTTGCGTGCCTCTGTTTGCTCAAATACCCGCCGTGTCCACCCAAGAGTGAGCTAGCCGGCTAACTTGCTAACTTAGCTCGGTTGGTTGAGCTCGATGAGAAACGTTAGCTGCTTCGCTAGCGTTAGCTGTTAGCAGGCTAACTGGAGCTTAACTGACACTGGCAGCCAGTCAGCTGCTGACGATAGCTAATATGCTAACTTTAGCTAACTTACTCAAAATGCGTTTTAGCCTGCCTGGGCTAGTAACCCATAAACGGTTTGAAAGAAGGTACGACGTGTGGCTTCTGGACGACAACATTTAATGTGACTTTATTGTGCTGCAGGCGTTAATCGACGTCGCAGTGTAACGTTTAAAAATGTGCTTCATCACTAGCTAGCTAACACAAACATTAGCTAGGTAATGGGCCTTACAAACGGACTGTAACGTTGCAATGTCCCTGACACTGTAATATTTGACTACGTCAGCTAACGAAATGCTGCATCGGATCAGTTTGTATACCGAGTTTGCCATATTCAGTTAACTCTGGGCACGTCAGTAAACAGTTTATACATTAAACTGATTAAGTAAGTGAGATTTTTCTGCTCTATGTCTGTGGTAGGGTTAAAAGTAGGCGGGGACCCTATAGTTTCTGATGAGTTGGGGATGGGTCGCAGTTTATGTATTGTTTATAAAACGACGATTTGCTAAAATGTGAGGCTAAATGTTTTATTGGAAACACGACATGGTGCTGCTAAACAGCAGTGAAGTTGGTGCAGTGTCACACAGGAACAACTTGTTTTTGGAGACAAGTGTCGATGTCGGGAGGAGTGATTTTTTTGGGGGGGACCTTCTCATTAATTTTCTCGCAAAACGACGTAGTATATGCGCATTTCATCCAGCAAACTCCCATTGCATAAATCACCATAGAGTGATTAAGAAGTCAGTAGATCTTCCACGGTAATGCTAGCCAGGTTGTCACTTGACACTCCTGTTCAGTGGTGGCATCAGCTGACTCTTCTGGGCATTAAAATGAAGAGCTTCCTGCGATCTTTATTGGTTTCGTTTTCTGATGCAACATTCAACCTGCAAATAAGAGCAGTAATGCTGCCACCAGGCCTGTTAGTTTCGTTTTCATAGGAAACAACCAAATTGGCCTAGTACACGTGTGATATGTCTGTTACTATAATGGCCAGTCACGAGACATGATATCAAATGTAAAGCAGTTTTTCAGAACTATTTTATGACTGTACAGTAAATTTCAACATTAGTACAAGACTTGCTTTATGCTGAGTAAGTGTTGCAAGAGTTTTTTGACTCTTGTTTTTTTAAATGTTGTCATTTATATCTTTACAATTTTTGGTGCCAGCACAAGAGGCGCTGTGTCTCCAGCAGGACATTTCTGTGATGTATGATAAAGGGAACTGTAAGCTGTTCACGATGAAACGCAGAAATGAAGGTCTTTAAATTATTTACCATATTCCTAATTTTAAAGCAAAAGAGAGCAGAGGCTATCCACATGAGATGGAATAAACACTAGCAAGTATGGAATTTGGATGGATTAAGTCACAAGGGAGGTAACTTAGAAAGGCAACCGGTCTGGGATGTTTTGATCTTAATGTCCTTGTACCATTTCCCAGTGGATACTTTATGAAGCAGATGTTGACGTGAGGATCAAGTGTTAGTAGGAGCCCTTCGAGTCCTTTGCCCTGGTCATATGCAGGTTCTCTGTGGTCGGGGAAAAAAGACAGTAAATTACTGAATCAACAGTACTTTGGAGCTTGTTTTAGAAGTGGGAATGGGGGGAAAAAGCATTGTCATGGTGCAGCACACCAAAGGGGTTGTAGCACATTGATGTACTGGAGGCTGTGGAAAAATCCACTAGTACACGGGATAGATAAAAAAAAAAAAATCACAGGGTACATGATATGTGCATGATATGTACAATATGTGACCAGATCACAGGTCAGAGAGGTGTCATTTGCTCAGTGTCAGTGCTGAAGTATGGTTGAGGACACTGCTGAGGCCTGTCAAAGCTGTGTGAGTTTCCAGGCGTCTTAAGGATGGCCAATTAGTGTAAGTTTCAATTAGTGTATAGTTCCTGACAAACTGGTTTTCCCTGGTGACAAACCACAATTAGCCAAAAGCAGATCTGTCAGACATTGTAGAGAAGACTGCGTAGACCTTGGTGTGCAAAGGTATTGATTTTACCTGAGGGTACTGCACAATGTAATGTCAATATACTGACAGCCAGGGCCTCCTCTATTGTTTTTTTTGTTTGTTTGTTTTTTGCTGACTGTGGGAATATGTTTATCGACACTCACTAATAACAAATCATCATGGTTTGTGAAATATGGCAAAATGCATACAGACGTGTCTATACAATACACAAGGTGCGTTTTAGAAGTTTTAATTGTTGTTCATCAGTCACCAACCACGGAAAAGGCAACAGAAACAAAAATCTAAATAAATGCCAAGATAATACAGTAACAAACAAAATTGTTAATAATGACAATTGCAAGGTTATCAGTTCTTGTTTTTTTTTGTTTGTTTTTTGTTTGTTCTTTTTGTGAAATACCAGAACTTTTGGAAGATACCTGTTTGCGCTGAAGGAAGTTTTCTGACTGTTATTAAGTTAATTGCACTTAAGAGTTTCTCATACAAACTCCATGATATTATCTGTCTGTTCAGTCTCTCCTAACTCTTCTCTAGAGAGAAAAATGCTAAAAACATGTTTTATATAAATTCATTTTTAACAGAATTTAATGAGATATTCCACCTGTCATTTGCAGTGAATCGGACATCCTTCACCACGACAAACAGTATGAGCCTTTCTACTCGTCATTCGTGGCACTCTCTGCACACTACATCACCACAGTATGTGGACAAAGTATGTATCTTTCATTTTCTCTTTTGTGTAATAGAAAATCACTACTGCCATTGATCTATAATGTTTAGATGTTATAGGTTGTGTTTCTTCCTGCCAGCAAATGATTTTTGCTCTGTTTCTCTAGTACCAAGAAATCAGCTGCTGTCAGTTGCTGCAGCGTGCAAAGTGTTGATTGAATTCTCATTGCTGCGCTTGGAGAATCCAGATGAGGCATGTGCGGTGTCACAGGTGAGAGAAGCAAATCACAAAGAGAATTGTAATGTTGTGAGCCTACATTTAACTGCTAAACTTTTGGATAGATAATAAATTAATCAGTTACTAACAATAAATAGACTTAATAGACAGTCTTTTTCTGGTTATGTGGTATTTAAATTGAGTAATGTTATTTTTTCTTCAGAAACACCTGATCCTTCTAATAAAAGGACTTTGCACTGGCTGCAGCAGATTAGATCGCACAGAAATCATTACTTTCACCGCTATGATGAAATCTGCCAAGTTGCCTCAAACCGTGAAGACCCTTTCAGATGGTAAGTGTCCCTGAGGGGAAAGACCAAAGTTACAATACTTCACTGATTATGATACATCACTATTTTAAAAATGATTCATGTATTAAAAGAACAGAGTATTAAAAACTGGCGAAAAGCATTTTTGACATTGGTATTTATTTCATTGATATATTGATTTCCTGTATTTTCTGGTGGCAGTTGTTTATTGATATATTAATATTGTTGGTATTTATCAATGCTGGGGCTGAAAAAATGAAAGAATAATCTCATATGCCATTTTACAGAACAAGAAGTCTTCAAAGCTAAGAAAATTGTGTCCTTTATTTTATAGTGGAAGATCAGAAAGAGTTGCCCAGTGCTGTGAACCCAGAGCTTCGACAAAAAGAAGTCCAAATGAACTTCTTTAATCAACTGACTTCAGTTTTTAACCCTGACCTTACCACCATCTTGGCCTCCCCGTCAGCAGCACACATGCAGGCAAGTGTTACAGATTATCCCTTCACCTGCCCAAACCATTAGTGTTGTCATTGATTCTCAGCTAAGGTTAACCATAACCACTTGTTTAAGTTTCCTTTTTTCACCTTTAATTTAATTTGCCCATTGCAAAACTGCTGCTCTTCCACTGAATTTGCTGTAACTGTTTTCCAACTCTCTAATTATAGGCTGAGAGTGATTGCGATGACCAAACCACAGATCAAGCCCTTCAGGCCAAAATGAAAAATGCCTTTGTCTCTCAGAATGTGTCAAGCTTACAGGAACTTGGTGAGTAATTGTTCCATTGTTGTGACTTTGTTAGTGTGTTAACACAATGTTAACAATTATACTGTTACCTGTCTTGAATTAAAAGTTTTATCCTGTCTGTTTTATTTATTTATTTTTTAAGCCTGATATCTTAGAAAGCCACCATTAATTAAAACGACCATCAGAGTAGTAGAAAAATGGTAGGTTAAATGGTCTTTAACATTTAGAGCTTCAAAGTGCTTTTTGATTTTGACATTGTCCTTTTACATGGCAAGTCTGTCTTTTTGTTCTTTTTTTATTAGAGCTAATAGTAATTCTTTACCCATAATTTGTATTTCCAGGTGGGTCTGAGAAGTTGCTACGAGTGTGCCTCAACCTGCCCTACTTTCTACGCTACATCAACCGTTTCCAGGATGCTGTATCAGCCAACTCTTTCTTTATCATGCCTGCCACAGTGGCTGATGCCACTGCTGTTCGCAATGGGTATTTATTTATTATTATATTATAACATATTTTGAAAGGGCAGTGTACTCTGTTTAAGTTTCACTGTGTAAATTAGATGACTAGAAAGTCTATTTCTTATAAACATTACATTTTTTTATACTTTTTATCCATACCCAGCTTTCATTCGCTGGTGATAGACGTAACCATGGCTTTGGATACACTTTCCCTGCCTGTTCTGGAGCCCTTGACACCGGGGAGATTACTGGATATGACTGTGCTGGCTTTAAGCTGTCTCTATGCTGGTAGGTGATCACACATTATTGGTAAAATATAATGAACAGTAGATCAGACTGCCTTAACATTCAACAAACAAAGAAAAAATTGTAGGCTGGACAGTGAGTGATACCAGTTTTTTTTTTCCACAAATGACAAATCTCAATAGACCATGACCATGTGTTTGAATTTACTAGCACCAGCTTTAACTTCTCCACTACTCTTATTTCTTCTATTTATCCTAAAAAATATTTTTATCTATTCAGGTGTGAGCGTGGCCACTTGCATGGCCATTCTGCAGGTAGGTAGCGGCTTGCAGCTTCGCTCTGCCTCCACTGGGACTAAAGAGGAGGACTATGAAAATGACGCAGCCACAATTGTCCAGAAATGTGTGAGTATTATAGTACAACATTTTCAGTGCTTCTGTGTTAATTATGGCACATAGTCTGGTGCTACAGAGAAAAGTTATTCACTTACTTCACTTATATGTTGCCATTCACATGTTTTTAACATTGACCTAGAATTTGTTTTCTGACTTAAGATAGTGAAATAATTGCAGGGAGATATTTGGTATTCAGACTGTGTTTATGTATAGATTATTGTCACACATTCTTACATTGCATCTAAATCACTCCACATTTGTTTTTAAATCTTCTGTGATTACCTTGATAGCATGCACACAGCACATTTAAAATAAAAACAATAAAATTTATGTTTGTAACAGCTGGAGATCTATGAAATGATTGGACAAGCCATCAGTAACTCTCGAAGAGCTGGAGGAGAGGTGAGTGAAAGGTTTAAGTTCAATATTAGAATAGGAAAAGAATAATACCAGTTCACTGCCTTTTGATTTACTTTGACTCTGGACTGTTTTGAACTCAAAGTTAGGAATTGTATCAGAGGTTTATAGAAAGCACTCTTGGTGTTGATTTTTTTTTCTTTTGTCGTGTATCACAGCATTATCAGAACTTCCAGCTGCTCGGAGCCTGGTGCCTTTTAAACAGCCTGTACCTGATTCTTAACCTGAGCCCCACGGCCCTAGCAGATAAAGGGAAGGAGAAGGATCCACTGGCTGCCCTGCGTGTCCGTGATATTGCTGCTCGCACCAAGGATGGCGCAGGATCGCCTAAACTTGGTCCTGGCAAAGGGTAATTTGTTAAATATGAAATAAGTTAATACATTGTTTCTTGAGCCATGTCTTTTGATCTTCATCAATGATCCAGGTTTTTTAATTTATATAAATGAATGGGTCAGAGTTGGTACTGCAGTTAAATATTTACTTGAGCACATTATAAAATAACATGCCAATTTCTGGTATGTAATGCTTATGTTATTCCATTTTAGAGAAAAAGTTACACTGGAAAAGTAATTTGCATGCATTCATTATTTTTGTCCCTTCTCTTAAGACACCAAGGGTTTGGCGTTTTGTCCGTTATCCTGGCCAACCACGCCATCAAACTTTTGACTTCGCTTTTCCAGGACCTGCAAGTTGAGGCTCTGCACCGGGTAAGTGAGGCAACAAACAAATACACTCACTTTCTGTTAGATTTAAAAGAAAAATAAGCATAAGCACAAGACTAGCCACCCTCATTGTAGCAGTTATAGATGTAAACCCTCTGCTGGAAACATTACAGTGAAGTAAATGCAAGTGCCCACTCTGCTGTTTGAAGAACCCAAAAAACTTCCTGTGCTTAAGTCAGGTTTTCATGACATGTCTCAAGTCTTGAATTATTACCCATCCATCAACAACATCCATCAAACATCTGCAAAAATCCATGTTTTCTCATTCCAATTCACCCCTTTCTCCACCTGCAGGGTTGGGCGAGTGATGGGCCACCAGCTGAGCTCAACATCATGGCACAGAGCACTTCCATCCAGAGGGTCCAAAGGCTCATCGACTCTGTGCCCCTGACCAACCTACTTTTCACCCTTCTCTCCACTTCCTACAAAAAGGTGCAATCATTATGTATTTATATGCATAATTTGCATAACTGTTGTTAAGTGTTATTCAGCATCGCAAGTAGATAATCTGCTTTTGGGAAGACAAAGATCAAAGATGCATCTCACTGTTTGTTTTTGTAAAAAACAAAAAACCTCTCCACAGCCAAGAAATAGTATGAAGTGTAACTGAAAGATTGAAAAGTGTAATCATTATTAAGACTGTACATGTTTTTGTTTCCTTCAGGCTTGTGTTCTCCAACGCCAGAGGAAAGGCTCAGTCAGCAGTGATGCCAGTGCATCTACAGATTCAAACACCTACTATGAGGATGATTTCAGCAGTACAGAGGAGGATAGCAGTCAAGGTAAATTATCATTCTGGATTCAAGCAATTCTAGCATCACTTCAGAAAGTTCTTAAAATTGAATGTTCATGCATAGCAGCTTACATAGCAGCTTTAGGTTTGCAAAACAAGAAAAGACTGTACCTTTTGCTGTTGTCTGGACATTATGTTTTACTTAACCCTGGCACAAATGATAACAGCAGTAACTAGGCTAAGAATTTACAAAGTTATTCCATTTTCTATTGTAACTTTTCTTGTAGTGTTATCAGTTATTGCTCTAGTATCGGCCACAACAAACAGATAATTATGGGTCATTGTTTTGGGCTCTAAAATTCTGTATGGGTACATCTCTAATAATTTTGGTTTAGAAGAAACTGTTAATGGACCATAAAATGAAGGTAGTGTCAGGGCATCACACAACTGTAGCTGATGTGATTGAGTCACACCTATGTGCTGATCACTTCATGATTAAATTGACCAAGCCAGTATCCCAAAAGCTTTGTGTAATGCCTTCAAGGTATGTGTCAGATTTCTCTCTATGACAGTGTGGATGCAGGTGCTGAAAGCAGAGTCATGTTTGTGTTTGATCTTTGAGCTAGTGTCAGTGCTGAGCTGTATCAGTAAAGCAGTGAAACAGGTGTGCTGTCAGTGGAGCAGTCAGTCAGGTTATGGCAGCAGTGAGAAGGGTAAACGCATACACACGCTCACAGTAAACTAATTTAAAATGTTGTCCCCTCATCACACAATGTCAGTTTAGTTGACAGTGTCTACTATTTCAGCAGAGAGAAGACAGGAGAAGACAAGTGCAGCTTGTGTCTCAGGTCAGCAGTTTCCTGTCCTCAGGTCAAAGACTTGGTGTCCACTTCACTGTCGTAGATTCATTTTGTTCTTGTATGTCTCACAATTTAGGCTCTGAGCTGTGGCCCTAGTAGCTTAGAAAACAACAGAGCCACAGATGAAGGGGTAGAATAGCCCCTGGTCTGAAAGGTGTTTTTCACTAAAATTGGCATCAGCTTTTTTTGTCAAATATATTCATCTGTGGCTCGGTGTTGTCCAAAGGATAATACCAGTGGTGTTGACATATGGGTGCTCATTATTGGTTTTACAGGCAGTAAAGCCTTAGATTAGAGGTAGTTGATGAAAGAAAAATTTACTGATAAGAACATTTACAGTAGCTGACCTATTAAATTGCTTCTCATGGTATATTTAGTAAAGGTTTTCTCCAGGGGCTTTTGAGAGCTGCCTCCTTAAAACACAGCTTCACCCATTTGTCATCCATCTGTACCCCTGCCTTGTCTTGGTTTGATATAATGCAGACCTGAAGTTGTCAGACAGTTTTTTTTTGTACATGAAATAATTATCAATACAGAGGTAAATATTTACAATTATTATGATATTGATTTTGTGGTCATGTTAATAAGCCCTACCTCATTTTTTCATCATTCTTCTTACCTCTCACTGCATTACTTGTCACACATGTCTGAAAATGTCCTCAATACAAATATGATGTAGAACCCATGTCAAAACAGTGGTATTACTCTTGAATACAATAAATTCAAGTGCTTGTAAACTATGGGCTTGAACACTCGTGCTACGTCTTGCTGTCACCTGAAAAGTTATGATTTTTGTGTGTTGCATGCAAATGTGAATATCAACTTAAAGTGATATTCTTTTAACCCTTAAAGTTGTTTCTTGTTTTTGTATTTAAATTAATCTGTAGATTCTTCAACTGGCAGCGTCTGCAGTGAGATGCTTTTCAGGTCTAATCATAATGTGGTTAAAATATATTTCATTGATTTGTAGCTACTGAAAAAGGTAGCCCTGTGTGGCCACCACTCATGGTTAGGATAGGTGTGAGGTTTTGGTGTGTTGCCTGTCAGGTGGCAAGCAAAAGTGGAGACCTTGCTGGATGAACCCTGGGCTATAAGAACCATCCTTTATAATGCAACCTCTTTGGTTGCAGGTTAGCAGTGGTACTTGCTCCTTTCCTGGAGTTGTCCAGGATGAGAGGCATTAAGTGGTTATGGGAAACCGTATAAGCAACCAGTTGAGTATTTCTGTGTTGGAGGGGTCACCTCTTTGCAGCTGCCTATTCCTGGTAGAAAAGCTATCTCTGTTCTCTGTGCCTGTACCACAAACAGGACCTTAAGAGTATCTGGCTGTCTTGAATTTTCTGGGTAGAGTCCTAAGGGCACCTTCTGAATGTTCTATAGTCCTTCTGGGAAATGTCAGTGCATATGACAGAAATGACAGAAAAGGTGAAGAGAGGAGCAAAGCTGTCATCTGAGTTGGTTCAGGTGGTTCAGTTAGGATGCAGCACAGGCTCTGTGAAACCAGATGTGTTATCAGGGTGAGCTAAGAATGAAATTCCCACCTCCAACGGAATTCTTCCTTTGTCAAATTGGAGGTTGGTGGTGTAGAATCAAAGTGGACATTAATAAAAATTTCCTTAGCTGAGTTATGGCCAAAAGTTAGTTGAAACCTTTTTCTGGCAGCAAACCAAACAACCTCTTACTGGACACCAAGAGAGGGAAGCAGTTTCAGATTACAATTTACAGTATGAAATAGAATCCCATTAGAATGGTGTTTTTAATGTTTAGAGACTTTTTCAGTGGACTTTCATAGTTTTCATATTGCTAACAGAGATAGTTGGCCATGTGACAGAAGCGGCCTTTTATGACACCAAGATATTCTTTGATGCACAAAAATGTGGAGAGCTCGTAAAATTGACACTCATATTTTAACTTGATTTAAAATGGCTACAGCTGGAGCTGATGCATGTCACATTTCTGTGAGATGTTTATTGTAACACAATGCTTTCGGCTATGGAACAATGCAGCAGTGATGTGTTCTTAGTTCAATAGATACTGTATGGCTTTCGTTGGACAGTACAACAGCATGTTTTGTATTAAGGGTCAATCTGACTTTTGTTTGTCAATTGTTTGTCTCATAGCCAGTAGCATCATAGTGTGTATAAGAACACACACACAAACAATGCAGCTATGAACTCTACACTACATGTAATTTAAATGCTTATATTGAAGTTTTGAAAGGCACTCAACTTCTCCTTGTTTATGTTGGCTTTTCCCAAGCATTCAAACTGTTTAAAGCTGTACTTTAGAGTACTTCTAGTATTCCGTTGTAGGGTTATGTAGCTACACAAAACTGGAACACTGTAGAGCAGATTTTAAATTTTTCAGCAACTAGGGTGACATGGGGAATCACTTCAGCATGACCTCTGTTATTGTTATTTCACAACCTGTTTTAATAGCAGGTTTGTTGGAGAAAGGGGAAAATGAATACGAAAAATGGACTTTCACTTATGGTCAGTGATAGCCATTCAAATGGTTGTCTTCTAAGAATAATAAATTCTGTGTTATTCTTCTTTAAGTGGATATTCACTAATAGGACATCACTATATGTTCACTATTCACTGCAGTCTTTGGCTCCTGTCCACCGCCTGCACAGTGTTGTAGGTGTCATGAACTAGTTTGAAGCTTTTTACATTTTGCTTTTTGATGACACCACTACCACTCCACAAATATTTTGTCTTGGAAGTCTTGGGACATTTCTCACCACCACTCTAAGAAATTTGTCTAAATTATGTGTCTTTTCTTGCAGATGATGACAGTGAACCAATCTTGGGGCTTTGGTTTGAAGAGACAATTTCGCCTACCAAAGACAAAGTTGCTCCCCCACCCCCTCCACCACCCCCACCCCTGGAGACCTCTCCCAGATTGAAGAGCCCCAGCAAGCAGAATCCAAGCGAGAATGGCAACATTTTAGCTGGACGTAAAGACCCAGAACTGGTGAGGACTTATTTTTATGTATTTGACCACATACAGCATAATGTTGCAGCATTAAGTCCAGGGGAAACGGCACGTGTTTCTAAAAATGCTAGCATACTGTTGTTATGTCTCTACTAATCGCTTATGAAAGTTTTTTGGTTTTAACGTGACAGCCTAGCAACTCAAAATTGTTTGTTCCCTTAGTTCCTCGGTTTAGCCTCCAGCATTCTCAACTTCATCACCACTTCAATGCTCAAATCCAGGAACAACTTCATCCGCAACTACCTGAGTGTGTCTCTTACAGAGCAGCACATGGCTACACTAGCCAGCATCATCAAAGATGTGGACAAAGATGTCAAAGGTACACCTGAAAAAATAACTGCTTGTTGTCCAAATGATCCCAGATCTTACCCTAAATTTCTGTTGGCTCAATAGCTATTGATGGGCGTAGACAGCCATGAATGCTGCTAGGTTCTGATACATTTTTCTTTCCCTTCAGGTTCCTCCGATGAAGTGTTTTCTTTAGCTCTGTATCACTTCAACCACACACTGGTAACATCAGATCTTCCATCGCCTGCCCTACAGGTAAGAGAAATGTCTTCATTATGCCAGCATCTTGTTCACCAATACCACAAATTTACCGGATAAATTAAAATATACACATGCATAAACATGCATATTATTTTTGAATAGTTTATTTAATGTCACATTTTTATTAATGTCATTGCTTGTCATTTTCCAGAGTACCCTTCTCCAGCAGTTGGGTGTTGCACCCTTTTCAGAGGGTCCATGGCCTCTGTACATTCACCCGCAATCATTATCAGTTCTCTCCAGACTTCTCCTCATATGGCAGCACAAAGCCAGTGTGCAAGGAGAACCAGATGTGCCTGAGTGCATGAAAGTCTGGGAAAGGTATGGCACTAATGACAGTTCTCCTCTGGCTCATATGGCTCACTGGTTTAGATTTGTCCTTAGTGCCCTTACTATAACACTTTTAATATCAGTTGGCATTGTTCTTATAAACTTCTAAACTAGGTGTAGCTTTGATAATGACAAAAACAACTGGAGTTGGACAGACAGAAAATGCTTCATTTTGAAAAGGCATGTTCATATTAAGATAATCAGGATTTCAGTATATACCAGCAGCTAGCGTGTTGTGCACACCACACATAAACTGTGGGAATATGTAGAAAATGTACTTGGTGGAACAAATCCTAGTTTACTTTTTTACATATTTCTCCTTTCTAGGTTTTTGGGAACATTAAAACAGCACACTATCCAGAGTTCTGTTCATGGAGAAGATGACCTTAATGTGGAGCATCTCCAGCTCTTGTTGCTCCTCTTTCACAATCTGTCAGAGCGCGGTCGACGGTCAGTCCTGACCCTGGTCACCCAGGCCATCACTGAAGTGGCACAGAGCAGAGACTCCCAGCTGAAGGGAGTGCCACTCAACTTAGCTCGTCTGTGTCTGGTTTTTGACTACCTTCTTCGCCACTACTCCAAGGCTCCCTTGTACCTCTTTGAACAGGTTAATTGCTTATTTTCTAATGGTGGTTGTCTTATCATTATGGTAAATTATTGTATTGGTAAATGGTAAATGTATGTATTCGTTCTTTGTTTTTATACTCTTCAGGTAAAATACTGCTCAGCAAATGCTTTACTTTATAATTCACAAATCCAGAGTAAGGCTAAAGACCCCATCCTGAATATTGTATAAGGCTCCTTTTAACATGAAAATATCACTGTCTAGTAATTCTTTTGGAGCAGATACTGCTTTCACTTACTTGATTACCTCAGAGTAACATGACACCAAGTGATAGTCCAGATCATTATTATTCTAATGCTGAATCTTTGAATAAATGTGACTGTGTATGTGGCTCTGTGATGGCAAGACATGCATCTTCTCTCTACCATGAATATCATTTATAGGTGCAGTATAACCTCCTCACCCCACCATCCACTGGACCCTGTTCTGTTCAAGAAGGTGGCAAACGCAACAGTCTCCCACTTTACTATGGATTCAAAGAGGTGGAGGAGAACTGGGCCAAACACTGTTCAGCAGGTAACAACATTGAAAGAAATGTACTTTTTCATCCACTGGCCAGAGGATGAAGGTATGCACAAAAATCTACCAGTTGCTTGGACCATTTGGTTCTAACACATTTTATTTTAGCATCATCAAAGGTGACCTGTGCACACAACATCTGTGGTTGTTCAAAGCATTCACCCTGCTGGCATTAATCTCCCAACTTGCGTTTTATGGAAGTGCTTATTTCCTGCAAGCCATTCACTGAAAAATGTTTCTTGCTCATATTGTGGAGTGTTGTTTGAGTCTTAGCTCTGAGGACATTAGAGAAAGCATTGTACATCTTGTATCAATTAATTCCTCTGCCACACACACATTTCATGTTGTCTGTGTTCTTATTTCTTATTTGCTGAGTAGGCGTGACAGTGATTGTATTATATGAGAAAATAATGTTTCGTTGTCATGCATTTCAACCTTTCTTAGATTCAAATGTTCAGCCCAAATTCTACTGCGTTCTGTCCCCTGAGGCATCCGAAGATGATATCAGCAGATTAGACAGCAAGGTGAGACTTTAATGAATAAATAAGTAAGGAAACAATAGAATATAATATATACTTTTCCCCCTCTGCCTCACTGTATTCAAACATAACTTTTTTTTTCTTTTCTGGTAGGTCTTTCCTAAGCTGTTCAATGGAGCTATTAAATATGATGAACTGTACGGCTGGCTCATCTCACTTCTGGTAGCAGGCTCCCAGTTTGACACAGCAAGAAGACAAGAGAACAAACCCATCACACCTATGGTGAGAACACACCTCATGAACAAACCATGTGGCATCACAGAAATGTTCAAACTGCAGTAAACACCTCTTGCAACACCTGCAGCATTTCAAGTTGCCAAAAACCTTTTCCAATGTGAAGCTCAGCAAGGATGTGTTACATTTTAATTAAGACTTAACAGCAACATACTTCAGCCCTGACATGAACTGAATGTGGATTTGAAAACACGTGTTTGTTTATCACCCTGCACAGGAGGCATGCTCCCTTCAGTACTACTTCCTAATACTGTGGAGGATCCTTGGTGTTTTGCCACCTTCAAAGGCCTACATGGAGCAGCTGAAGACTGGCTGCAGTGATCCCAGTGAGAGCGACATCCTGCACACACTGCGGTGGTCCTCGCGTCTCCGGGTATCAACTTATGTGAACTGGATCAAGGTGTGTTTACACCTGAAAGTCCCACAGAATACTAATTAGCTTGATAAATACCAAAATAAATAAATGAATGTTACATTTAACCATGTGTCATAGCCAAAGTCAGTTTTCTTACATTTACAAATGAATGCTTTAAAACTGGATTCTGAAGTATGTGATGTGACTGACCTTTGATTTCTGATACTGTTCAGTGTACTGCTCTTTAGTCCTTTTCATTGCCATTAATTTTGACGTATGACTATGCCCATATTATCACTTACAGGAACACTTGGTGAAGCAGGGAATGAAACCAGACCAAGCAGCCTCTCTGGTTGAGATGACAGCTGCTAAGTGCAGCACTGTTAAATACGACGTGGAACTGGCAGAGGAGTACATTGCCAGACAGGTAATAATTACCTGTGGCTATTTGACGTAGAGTATATATCGATTGTTGTCCAAACCAAGTTTTGAACATCACTGTCAGTCTTTGACGGCTTGATTCTTTTTGCAGATTTCCACCTTCTCCAGTGTAGACCCAAATGTCATCCTTCCGCTTCATCAGTTACCCTCTCTACAAGCCATCTATACACTGGATGCTGTCATCTCTAAAGTGCAAGTTTCTTTAGATGAGCATCTGTCCAAGGTTGCCATTGAAGCAGACACCCACAAGTCATCTGAGATCACAAAGAATCTGCTGCCTGCCACATTACAGCTCACTGATGTTTACACAGCCTTTACAAGGTGAGAAAGGGGGCACTAACTTTTTCTGTACTTTGATCAACATCGAACACCAGACTAGCTTGTCCAGGTCATGCATGATGACTAGCAAGCTGGTATATAAGGATGTGATGAAATAGTGACAGGGTTTGTTTATTTATTACTATAAATGCATGATAACTGTTTTCCTGTTTTTTAATCTCACAGCTGACTTAAGGACTTTACAAAATTGTATTTCATCACTTCTTTACCTGTTGAGTACAGTCTAAGACATGCACAAGGTCAAACAGTATTTTCCATCAGATATATCCAAAAAGTGAATGAGGGTGTGTCCACTATGTTTCTGTTTAACATAAAGACCTATCAAAGTCTCAAGATGTAAATCATTCATCCATTTATTCAGATTACAACAAATTACAAACCAAATCTATTGTGACCAGGTCTTACCTACTGATGAACATCCCAGAGGAAGGAGAGAACAAGCTGACAGATGCCAAGCTCCAAGGTTATGCTGCAGTTTTGTCCATTGGCTCCACTCGCTGCAAAGCCAACACGCTTGGTATGTAAAAGAATAAACAAAACTTTTTTGAAACAGTACATTCACTTTCACTGCTTTTCTGCACACTCACTTTTTTAATCTGAACTCTTTAAAATTAACTTTCACAGGTCACAGTATAATGCAGAACTTACCATCAGCTGTACAGACAGTATGTGAGACTTGGAACAGCATCCACACCAATGAATTCCCCAACATTGGTTCATGGGTATGTTATTGTGTATGATTCAGTTTGAGTTTGACCTCTTAGTAAGCACTTTGTAAAGAAGAGTAGATTTTTTGCTCACCACTTACTCTTAGTGTATTTATTACACTGTAATTATTATTTCTGTTGAAACTTCCAATTTTATACATTAGTTATAATGTGATCTCCTGTCTGTATCTGATTGAGCTCTATAAGATCTAGAGTTTACTAATATTTTTTACATATGTTTTAAAAGATTATTGTACCAACAATTGTGAGACTAGTAGTCTGGTGTTTTTTTTTCTTTCTCAGCGAAATGCGTTTGCCAACGATACCATTCCATCAGAGAGCTACATCAGTGCCATCCAAGCAGCTCACCTGGGCACGTTGAGTTGCCAGTCCTTGCCTCTGGCGTCTTCTCTCAAACACATTCTCCTCTCTTTGGTCCGCCTCATTGGTGATCTCATTGTGTAAGTTCTTGTCCAGTCCTATTGAGAAATCTGAATCATTTCGATAAATAGAATTCATAGATGAAAAACCTGTTCTTCAATTAATACTGCTGTATGTTTGTCTCTGCAGCACAGAGGAGCTGAATCCTTCGCAGGTTGTGCGCACTCTCTTACCTCTCCTCTTGGAGAGCAGCACAGAGAGCGTGGCTGAGATCAGCAGCACCTCACTGGAGCGAATCCTCGGCCCATCAGAGTCAGACGCCTTCCTAGCCCGCATCTATGAGCGTTTGGTGACTGGCTGTTATAACATCATTGCTAATCACTCAGACCCCAACAGGTATGCCTGTTATGACAATGAATTAATAGTTTTAACAATATATTTGATATTAATAGTCTAAATAAAAACTGTGCAGTGTGAAACAGGTTTAAGGTTAAAGCTACTCTCTGCAGCTTTTAGATTATTTTAGCTTACCTTCATATTATGGTTTAGTTTAGTAGCCTGCAAATCTAGTTTTTACTTGAGTCTCACTGCTCTTATCAACCTTTGATCTCTCATATGTTTTGTTTTAGTGGTTTGGATGAGTCTGTCCTCGAGGAATGCCTTCAGTACCTTGAAAAGCAGCTTGAGAGCAGTCAAGTTCGAAAGGCCATGGAAGAGTTCTTTTCATTTAGGTATCTACTAAACTGATAACACAGGCTGCATTGTAACACACATCGAGCCATTTCACTAATTTTGTGTTGCTTTTTTTCCAGTGGTGAACTTGTCCAGATTATGATGGCAACAGCCAATGAAAATTTGTCAGCAAAATTCTGCAACAGGGTGCTGAAATTCTTCACCAAGCTTTTCCAGCTCAGTAAGTCTATTGTTGGCGGAGTTCATTCCAATCAAGAAAAGCTAAAGGCTGGGGTATGCTTCAAATAGATTGGTTCATTTGAAATATGGTCTGATCACATGTAATGGCAAAAATGCTTAGTGCTGTTCCAAATCGCTATATTTGAAGGCAGAGTTAAAAGTTTGATGTTTAAAAATCCTACAAATGAGGATAAAGCCCCAAAGTCTCTCCTGGAACTGCTTACATTGGTATTTCACTACACACAAAAAGTGATGGAAATTATTGCGTGAATAGAAAAAGTTAATGAAAACTTCAACCTCTGCACAAATGGTGCACTCTTTGCACCTGGTAAATAGCTATGTGAAGTGGGTATGCTTGGCTGATGATTTGTTTTGGTTACAAGTTAAAAAAAATTGTCAGACACACTCTCCTTATCTGATGTAGGAAAGGGGAGGAATAGGGTTTTTCCAGACATATTTGATTGTCAATAAGCACTTCATTTGAAACATACTAAAAATACTAAAATTGAAAAATCTTAAAAGTAGCAAGCTGCAGATGTGACAGTTTTTTCAGTGAACCTAAATCTCTTTGTGATGCTGTCATACACAGCGGAGAAGAGCCCAAACCCCAGCCTGTTGTGTCTTTGTGGCACGCTGGCCCAGCTGGCCTGTGTGGAGCCATCTCGTCTTCAGTCCTGGCTGACACGCATGACAGCCACCCCACCAAAAGACTCAGAACAACTGGAAGTAGTGCAAGAAAACCGACAGCTTCTGCAGGTGCTCACAACACACATTGTGCGTGACAACAGCCAGGTGGGCGAAGGCGTGTGCACTGTCCTCCTCAGTACACTCATTCCCATGGCAACAGACATGCTGGCCAATGGTGATGGGACAGGCTTTCCTGAGCTCATGGTCATCATGGCCACACTTGCCAGTGCTGGTCAGGGGGCCGGACACCTGCAACTGCACAGGGCAGCTATCGACTGGCTGACCAGATGGTAAGAAATCAGTTCCACAGAGATGCTGTTCCCTAATTTAATTTACATCAGGGAGAGCTGTTTTTTGGTATCAGTTCTAAGGCTAAAGTCACCAGAAATATTGCCTGGTAAAAGGACTCTAATCACCACAGATTGAAAAAGTAGTTGGTGACTTAACTCATCAGCCTTTATGAAGCAGAAGTATGATCTTACAGTTCCAAATATTTTAAAATGACTCTTCATTTTTCTCTGCAGTAAAAAGTATTTAACACAGAAGAATGTTGTGGAAAAAGTGAGCACGAACCTAACACAAGGAAAGGTATGGTCTTCATATTTGTCAATATATTATACATATGTATAGACGTGGCCTCATCCAAGTTTAATTCCACTTTAAACACCTGCCTAGCGTGTTTTCCACATGGCATTTCCAAAGCATTTACACACTTGTATCTGTTTATTGATTTTAGCACGCAAGCATGCTGGAATGCTCGTGCCACATCATCTCCTATCTGGCTGATGTGATGAATGCCTTGCGGCAAAGCAGTGGTCAAGGCACCTCAGCTCTGCTGATGGAAGGAGAAGAGAAAGCCATGGAAGTGGACTCGGACTGGGTAGAGGAACTTGCAGTAGAGGAGGATGATTCCCAGGCAGAGGACTCTGTGAGATCTCATTTTTTTAATGTCTTTTTTAAAAAACTAAATGCAAAAGCCAGACCATTGTACAATAAGGCTTCTGTAAAATCTCAGTTAATAGAAAACTACAAACAATGCTGTATTACTTTAAGCATGGTGCAGCTTTTTTAATAGTTGTTTTCCTGCTGCTGGTTGACATAGAAGGAAAAATCTGGTTCTGGTTGAGGTGTACAGATGATGTCTTGGCTCCTAGCTAGCTCATGGCACTGCCCAGTAAAGCAAAAATGATGATAAAACATTTACCTTCATGCTATTATTGCGAGGGAATGTGGAACATTTTCTTTATCCAGATGCCAGGAATTCTACTTGTGATTTCTCTACTGTTTGTTTAAAAAAGCTTCAGTTAAACCAGAAGCAATGAAACCATAATTAAGATGATTGTTTTTCAACTTGGCTGAAAAATTTGTAACAGGACATTTATGCCTCACTTCTTCTCAATGTGCTGCATTTATACCCATTTCTTCTTCAGTCTAATCAAAGGAACGGTCTTAAAGACAAAATACTGAGAATATTAATATGAATTAATTCATTCATTTTAGAAGTCTGTACCACTTGATTTTTACTGAAACACATTTCATTAAGTTAAGCAGTAAATTATAGTCAGTTTTTCACCATTTGCCACATGAAGAGTTAACTTGTTTGTCACTTTGCAGGATGAAGACTCCCTTTGTAACAAGCTCTGCACCTTCACCATTACCCAGAAGGAGTTCATGAACCAGCACTGGTAAAGAAAAGATCATTGTTACTGTGTTTTGTTCTTTTTATTTTTCTTTTTTTTAATAAGGCCAGAAATTGTTACAAAAACAAGATCACCTGAAAATAGATTTCTCTCACAGGAACTTTCCTGAGAATAATGGGAAAATCAAGGTTTACAGGAATCACAAAAGCTGTTACTTTTGCTGTTGTTAATATCCATGGCCACAAGACAACTTCTTGCATTTGAGATAGTCAAAAACAATATGTTACATTATCTTCCTTTGTAAGATAATTTAGCATGTAGATAAAAGGAAAATTTCAGTGTTTTTAATCCCACTGAGCTGTGTCGCTGAAAGTGAAGTTAACATGAACAGTTTAGTTTTGGGTTCCCAACAATTAAACATGCCTTAATGCAACAGAAGTTTCTCTTTTTAGAATCTAAACCAAAGCCAGAAAAAACATCTTTTTTTGTTGTGTGAACTGTGTTAAAATGCATTTTAGCAGGTGACATTTTGTCGTCACTAAATTGTTGATGTACTATACACAGTCTTGTCCCGGTCCTTTTCATTTTGCAGGTACCACTGTCACACCTGTAAGATGGTGGATGGGGTAGGTGTGTGCACAGTGTGCGCCAAGGTCTGTCACAAAGACCATGAGATCTCCTATGCCAAATATGGCTCTTTCTTCTGTGACTGCGGTGCCAAAGAGGATGGCAGCTGCCAGGTGAGACCGAATACCTCAGGTCATCATGGGAAGAGAACAACAGCGGTAACTTTGGCTTGCAAGTCATTCCCCCATTGACTTCCATCCAGTCATTTCATTTGGTCAGGGTTATAGCTAGCCCACACACGTGGCCAGAAAATGTGAGAAATCATGTTCCAAATGTTTTTGGCAACATTTTGTTTACTGAAAGGCCAGCTTTCCTAGTTAATCTTATATGATGGAGATTTGAATGTGCATGTGATGCTGAACAAACCATCAACTACATTTTATTTTTAGTTTGCTGTTTGATAAAAATTATTTTTTGCATTCTTTCTTTGTGTTTGCAATGTTTTCTTCTGTGTCAGTTTTGTGATTACATTGACCCAAAATAGTTTTGTTGAAGGGCATAACAAATTAAAAAGTGTGTTGTATTAGCATTCAGCAAATTCCAATTGTGAATACAGTTTATAATTGTTCCAAATCTTCATATCAAGAGTCTTGTCAATCCATAATTTTTGTTTGCCTTTGGAGGCAGTTTAGATAAAGTGCACCTTCATCCAACACAATCTCTCTAACCTATTGACTAACTATATACTCCACAATGTGGAGGAGCTAGCAAAGTGAAAATAAAAGGTTATCCTAATTGTAAGGATTCATGTGAAAAGTTTGTATTTGATGTGCTCTCATCAGTATATGCACATGCATATATCAACAATGCTGTACTCACTGCTCTGTTTTGTGTCATACCATCCACAGGCCTTGGTCAAACGCAGCCCCAGCAGTGGCATCGGCTCCACTCTCAAAGAGGCTTCTGCGTTCCAGAGTGAACTGCGTATGCCTGACAGCGCTATTCGCCACCAGAATGCATCGCCCTCTGACAAAGGCAAAGTCACCATCTGTGATGGCAAACCTGGTGATGAAGACAGACCTAAGAAGAGCAGTGTGTGCAGGAGTATTGAGGGCTGCCAGGAAGAGCTGCTGGCACAAGTGGTGAGAAAATATGTGTATTTATTCTGAATTTATCACTCAGTCTGTCTCTGTCTTGTGTCTTTTTTGCAACTGCTCAAATGACTTCATATAACTGCACTTGTTAAAGCAGAGGTATTTTACAGTTTCTTTTACATGCACTGCACAGTACATTGCTTGATTCAGGAATTTGGCTCTCTTTCACTGCAACAGATGGGATCATCCACTGCAGCAGTCATATTGGAGATGCTCATGTTTCTCATGGAGGCCATCCAGACCAACTTCCAGCAGGCATCAGCCGTGGGAAGCAGCAGTCGGGCTCAGCAAGCCCTCAATGAACTGCATACTCAGGACAAAACTGTGGAGATGACAGACCAGTTAATGGTATGAAGGCCTGTAGAAATTCAGTTGATATATGTGAACCTTATTAGAAACTACATTATATGTAATAAATTGAATGCAAACTGCTGTGCTTTTTCTCAGGTACCCACGCTCGGCTCTCAGGAAGGGGCTTTTGAGAATGTGAGGATGAACTACAGTGGCGACCAAGGACAAACTATACGCCAGCTCATTAGTGCGCATGTCTTGCGTCGTGTTGCCATGTGTGTGTTGTCTTCACCCCACGGTCGCCGCCAGCACCTTGCAGTCAGCCACGAAAAAGGAAAGGTAAGCTCCACAAACCAGTAAGCTGAAACCTATGATAATATTGTTTTACCATAAAAAGATTGTGAGAAGCAAATATATAGTATATCTACAGGATATATATCTATATCCTGTAAATATGTACATCCTGATTTGAAATCCACAATCGTATTTATCTGTGCTGGGTTTTTTTTATAGCATTTCGTTTAATGTATACATTTGGTATGAAGTTTATTCCTACACTCTTTAATGTGCATTTCTGTTCAGTCTCCTGTCATGTTATATTGGTTGCTTTTGTTATAATTGCCTAAATGAATCATCACCAGTTGCATTGTCTTCCTTGTCTTAATGCTCCATAACACACGTCTCTCCCGTTTAACAGATAACAGTTCTGCAGCTGTCCACCCTCCTGAAACAGGCTGACTCGAGCAAAAGGAAGTTAACGCTGACCCGTCTGGCCTCTGCTCCAGTTCCTTTCACTGTCCTCAGTCTCACAGGCAACCCTTGTAATGAGGATTACTTGGCTGTGTGCGGCCTCAAGGTCAGAAAAATGGCTAGTTCAGTTTAAGAGTGTGTTTTCTAATTCCATGTGTACAAATAAACAGTCTAAATGTTTTCATTAAGAGACAAAAATATAGTTATTTTCCTCGAGATGATGACAGTAAGGCAACCTAGGTCATGACCATGGTAGAATTCAAATTTGATGTTCATGCTGACCATTGACCTAGCTAAATAGATTTAGAAGAACTTTATTTTTATATGAATTATTAGTAAGTTATATATAAGTTACTTTATTGGACTTTGGTATTTGACTGTTTTGCCTTTGCCATTTTTTCCACAGGACTGCCATGTGCTAACTTTCAGCAGCACAGGTTCTGTGTCAGACCATCTGGTGCTACACCCACAACTGGCTACTGGCAACTTCATCATCAAAGCTATCTGGCTACCAGGCTCGCAGACTGAACTTGCCATAATCACTGCTGACTTTGTAAAGGTATGTATTAACTTACACTTTGTTATGTATCTTACTTATAGTATGGACCTATTATTGGTTGATATTTGATTAGTTTTCTTTTGATTTGGGAAGAAAACCATATGTACCTAACATGATAATTACACAATATTGACACATGTGGGACTTGTCTTATTTGTCTTTTTGCTATTTGTCTCTCTTACCCAACAGATTTATGACTTATCAGTGGATGCCCTGAGTCCCATGTACTACTTCCTGCTCCCAAGTTCAAAGATCCGTGATGCTACCTTCCTTTTCAATGAAGAAGGGAAGAACATTATTGCCATCATGTCTTCAGCAGGCTACATGTACACGCAACTCATGGACGAATCCAGCAGTGCCCAGCATGGCCCCTTCTATGTCACAAATGTATTGGAGATAAACCACGAAGACTTGAAGGTAAATGGGGTGTACAGTCAGGCCATGCCATTGCCCCCACAGAACTGTGTGATGTTGTACAAAATATTAAGTTAATAGCAAAATATGTTGTTGTTTGCTAAAACTACATGTTTGATTTGGAGTGATGTCTAAGCATGAAATCAACCAGGTTTCTTGAAAATGCTGAATGGCAGAAAGCAATATTGAGGTCAGTTCTTTCTGTTTGATTCCAGGATAGCAACGGACAGGTAGCCGGTGGTGGTGTATCTGTCTATTACTCCCATGTGCTACAGATGCTTTTCTTCAGTTACAGCCAGGGAAAGTCCTTTGCTGCCACAGTGAGTCGCAGCACCACCGACGTACAGAGGCTCTTCCCCATCAACGTCAAAGGGTAACACTCCCCGAATAACATATATGGTCACTTCAATTCCCACCCTGGGTCTGGGATATGTAATGGGCAACTGAAAGAGCTAATTAAGTCTCCATCTCTCTCTTGCCCTTCTGCCTTCTTTAGCTCTAATGGCAGCAGCAGTAAGATGTCTCCTGCTCTGTGCCAGTGGTCAGAGGTCATGAACCACCCAGGCCTGGTGTGTTGCGTGCAACAGACAACAGGCATACCGCTTGTCATCATGGTCAAGCCAGACACCTTCCTCATCCAAGAGATTAAAACTCTGCCAGCCAAAGCTAAGGTAATGACCACATACTGTACTAACATGGGACAGTCACTAGTAGGTTGGAATATGAACTAATGTGCTGTATTTCATACCATGTCTCTTTTTGAGTGGTCACACAGACATCCTTTCTGTTGTCAGGTTGCTGTCTCATTTTTGAGTATACAAGTAGAGTAGAGCACATTTGAATGCAAACCTTTAATTGTAGTGTATATAGACACACATCATGATAAGTAAACATGAACATCTGAACTTATGTGTGTTTTCCTAATAAAACTGTCTCCAACTGTTTGATTCCTTTGATATTGAGTAAGGTCAACATTTATGCATTTTTTTCCCCACAGATTCAAGATATGGTAGCTATCCGACACACAGCTAGTAATGAGCAACAGCGTACGACCATGATTCTTCTCTGTGAGGACGGAAGCTTGCGTATCTACATGGCCAATGTGGACAACACCTCTTACTGGCTCCAGCCCTCGCTGCAGCCCAGCTGTGGCATCAGTATCATGAAGCCTGTCCGCAAGCGCAAAGCTGCCGCGACTAGTGAGTTTGAAAACAATAAAAAAAAAAATGCAATTATTTTTTAATCAATGAAAACATAAGCAAAGGGATCCCAGCGTAGATGATGAACATACACAAGTCTGAGCATGCAAGTGAGGTGGCCACACCAAAACAATAATTGATTATTTGCCAAAATGTCTGGTTAACTGACAGTTGAGTTAACCCATAGCCATATCTCAAAAATATTTTCGTCTATTGCCTGACTTTATTGCATTTTTTAACACATTCACTCACTGTTTACTGTTCACCAGAAAATGTGCACATACATTGCAAATGCTGTGTGCCCAGCAAAATTGAAAATTTCAATATAATCATTTTACTTTCAGCTACACGGACCTCCAGTCAAGTGACATTTCCAGTGGACTTCTTTGAACACAACCAGCAGCTGACAGAGGTGGAGTTTGGGGGCAATGACTTGCTGCAGGTCTACAATGGACAGCAGATCAAACATAGGCTCAACTCCACTGGGATGTATGTGGCCAACACAAAGGTAGGGACATTTTGACAAAATGATTCTGTGTTAAAAAAGGTGCAATAGAGTGCTGTGCCTTTTTTTTATGTAATGGATTGCTGGCTTAACAGCTATGCAGTGATGTTAATAATGGCCTCACTTATTTGAATCTTTTATAGAATACTATAGAAGAGTATATGTTTAGAAGCACTTCAACAATCTGTGTACTGTACATGAGTATATGAATGTGAATATACACCTCATCTGGCAGCACTTGTATTGAACCTTAAGTATCTTTTGCCATTTACTATCATACAATTTGTTATTTCCTCCTAGCCTGGAGGATTCACCGTGGAGGCGGTCAACAACAACAGTTCAATGGTGATGACAGGCATGCGGGTACAGGTGGGCACTCAAGCTATTGAGAGGGCCCCTTCCTATGTGGAGGTGTTTGGCCGCACCATGCAGATCAATCTGACGAGAGCACGCTGGTTTGACTTTCCTTTCACAAGAGAGGAGGCCTTGCAGGCTGACAAGAAACTGTCCATCTTCAGTAAGTACAATAATGTACAATGATGATCAAATGTATAACTATTATTTGGAAAATCATTGTAGTTATTTTTACAGCTTCTTGATGTAAATTACAGGACTTAAAAGTTCCACTTAAAGCACACCAAACTGTACATGTTTGTATTTTATGCCATGTCTCTGTGCTCTGTGCATATCCAACCTTTCAGCACCAAGATTTTTAAGTGTCCCAATAAAATATTTTTTAATTAGTGTGAAAAGAGCATAAATAGACTGTCTTGGAACTTGATGTGCAGCAGTGGTTACATTTTTCATGATTTTCAACATAGTGAGTGTGAGCTGTTTCTTGAACTTGGCTCACATTGAATTTGCTGCAGCCTCTCCATCTTCTGATTTTGTCTCATTGTTCATTTTAAAGTTGGAGCCTCTGTTGATCCAGCTGGAGTCACCATGCTTGATTCAATCAAGATTTATGGAAAAACCAAGGAGCAGTTTGGCTGGCCAGAGGATCCACCAGAGGACTTTTCCTCTGCCTCAGTTAACAATGTCTGCAGTCCCAACCTCAACCAGGGCAATGGTACCTCTGATGGAGACATAGCTACCCCAACCACCACCAGTGGAAGTGTGCTGGAGAGGTATGGGCTTTCCACCTTGGGTTTCATAAGGTCAACACAAGTTGTTGGCATTTTCACTTCTCAGTTCCCTGAAGTTCAGTTATTCAAACTCATGATATGATGAGATAGTATGACTTTTTCTTTGACCTTCAAGTAGGCTAGTCTAATTTCTTCCACTATAAATCTTACTTGTATCACAACCGTCAGATTTTGTACAGTTTTGTACATTTATCTTTAAAAACTGTAGGTGTAGAAGACCCCAGTGGGCAGCCCAGTAGGAGTTACTGTTTCATGATAATACTGGACTTGTATATCCTCCTTGCATAAATGTGGTGAAGTACATTTATTTTGGTAGATTAACCAAAACATTTTATGGTTATTATATCCATAAACAGTTAGTTACATTTGATTTTTCAGAAAAATAACTATTATCAAAATATTAACAGATGTTATGATAAAAACATATTTTTATACATAATACTTTGATACATGTGATAGATTTTATCCATATTTCCCTCTTTTAGCATGACTTCATCAGTCTAGCTATGTAGCCGGAGTACTTGAGGATGATATTGACGTTGGGAATGTTGGGTTCTCTCAAGAGTATTTAGTGCATGGCTATCATGATGTCATCTTTGCTTGCATGCTTCTCTTATGTTCAACTGAATCATTTAATTTCACTTGTTTCTTTCTGTGATCCTCACACTTATTTTTGTTCTTTTTCTTTTGCTCCCAAAAATACAATAAAAAGTTGTGAAACTGAGTCCTTATCAACCTTGGACCGGTTAGTAACTGCCCTTTCTCTGCTTGTCTGAATGGTTTTGTGCATGTGTGCCAGTTTGTGTGTCCATGCCTGAGACTGTGAACATACCATGCACCATCTCCACACTTGTAGAACAAGAACATTTATTTTCCTGAAAACATTTACTCTTGCATTCAGTGTTGTTTTGGCATTTAAATCAGCACAGACTGCAACAGGTTGAGATTTTCTCTTTTTTCTGTTTGATTGATTGATTTAAGGCAAAATCTGCAGTAGAAGCAGTGTTGATATTCCTTCTTAATTTCAGGTTGGTAGTCAGCTCCCTTGAGTCTTTGGAAAGCTGCTTTGCAGTAGGCTCCTCCAGTGAAAAAGTAAGGATTTTTTTGTTGTCTTTAAAAGTAAAAACACATCTGACTGAATGAATGAAACTTGCTTGTCTTTAGGGAGCACTGTTAACTTCTTTTCTTTATCTGTACGCAGGAGAAGAATAAGGCTGCAGCGCTAGAGTTGGCCACTCTACTCCTATCAATGCCAACCCCTGCAGGTGTACAGCAGCAGACCAAGGGACTTCTTGCCAGCCTGCACACCAGTCGTACTGCCTACCACAACCACAAAGTAAAGAAAAAATCGCATGTGTCAGGCCAAAATTATTTTTCATGTGCCGAGTGTTTCAGTGTGTCATGCAAACAAATGTATGATTTATTTATTTAACTGTTTGATTATCACCAGCAGTTTGGTCCTCCCTTTATAATGCAATATTTATCTCTCCCCTCTCATCAGGACCAGTCCTTGCTGAGTAACGCAGTGCAGTGTCTGAATAGCTGCAGTCGTGAGGGCAGGGAGCTCGACCCTGATGTCTTCCAGAGGCTCGTCATCACTGCCCGCTCCATTGCAATCATGAGGCCCAACAATTTGGTGCACTTTACAGAAACAAAGTCTGGTAAGAAGCTATTTTACTGGTGGCATATTTTGTGCAAATGACTTTTGAGTTAAAAGCCTCATAGAAGACTCAATCATGTTTGTCTCTTGTTAACCCAGAAATGACAGAGGAGGGGCAAAAACATTTGGATGGTGAAAGCTGCAATTTCATCACACAGCTGATGAATAATTTCTGGAAGCTCCATGCCCTAAAACCAAAGAACGCCTTTCTTGCTCCAGCTTGCCTGCCCGGTAAGTTCAAACTGCTGCAACCCAAAGTTACTGAGTTTGAAAATGTGTTGACTAGTTAAAAGTAATGTGATTGTGTACACCAAGTGTCAACTCGTATTTAATTGTCATATAGAACATTGTATACTGTCCAGAAGTGCTCATTTGATTTTGGTTCTATACGCCCAATTGAAAAAGTCTCGTGGTTTGTCTGATGTGTTTTTCTTCTTTATTGAAGGTCTCACTCATGTGGAAGCAACAGTAAATGCTTTGGTGGACATCATCCATGCATACTGTACATGTGAACTAGATTACATCAACGTAGCCTCAAAGATCTACATGCAAATGCTGCTGTGCCCAGTAAGTATAGTACTTCTATTGATCACGAGAATCCTAATTTAATTGGCATTCAAGACACCATGAGAGTAATGAAATATAAATTATATATTTAATTGGATTTTGCAGGACTCTATAAGACTATATAGGCTATAGGCTATATCAGGATGTTGAGGACTCAGGAAATGTCTTGAGATAATTTTGGAATGACAGAATAGGAACTGTTATATGGAAGAAAGTAGTTAAAGGTAGCTTAGATGGACTGTCATTAGGTAACCATTTTATATTTTAACCTATTTCAGGACACAGCTGTTAGCTTTGCTTGTAAGCAGGCTCTGATCAGAGTGCTTCGGCCAAGAAACAAACGGAGACATGTGACCCTTCCATCTCCCCCTCGCTCCAACACACCCATGGGTAAGATTGTGTTGGCTTTATACAAAGTTTCTGTGTATATAATGTATGTTACTTGATGTGTGTGAATGTTGAGGCTGCTGTGGCTACAAGCGGATCTCTATAACGTGTTGGTTGATTTTCTTCATCAGGAGACAAGGACGATGATGACGACGACGATGCAGATGACAAAATGCAGTCATCGGTGCTGGCTGGAGGAGAAGAGGGTAGACAGGAGAGTCAGGAGCAGAATGAAGTGGACCATGGCGACTTTGAGATGGTGGTGAGTGAATAGGCCAATAGAGTCAGAGGGTTAAACTTGATATTTACTCCTGCATCACAAAAAGAAAAATGGAACAGCCACAGATTGTTAACCTTGTTTTTACTTCCCCTATGAGTTAAATTGCAAATATAATTTTGGTTACAATCTTTAAAAAAAAAAAACCAAAAAAAAAACACACGTTCGTTTTTTCTGCCTCTTCAGTCAGAGTCCATGGTTTTGGAGACAGCAGAGAATGTTAACAATGGAAATCCGTCTCCCCTGGAGGCCCTTCTGGCTGGAGCTGAGGGTTTCCCCCCCATGCTGGACATCCCTCCTGATGCAGATGATGAAACTATGGTAGAGCTGGCCATCGCTCTCAGCCTTCAGCAAGATCAACAAGGTAGATGGTTAAAAAAAACACAAAATAAAGCCATAATTCTGTGGTAGCTGCGGACTGACAGATTAGACCTGTGGACAGCACAAAAACACAGAGCAGTGGATAGCAATTGTGGAAAACATTGTTACCAACCAGGCCAGATTGGAGGCTGTCTGGGAGCTTCTGACCAATCCTTGGGTGAAGGTTGCGGTGTCTTTTAAAAGCACCCCCCACACGGCAGAGGCGGTGACAACAACAAATAGATTTAAGTCATAAATTTTCAGTTTGATAAGTGAAACTTGCAGTTATAGAAACACTCCTGCAACTGAACACGGTTTTGGACACTAGTTAACCCTAATTGTCATGAACGTCAATTATATGAATATGCTACTCTTCAAAGTGAAATGTTTCACCTCTTTATATATCAACCAATTTTGGCATTTTGGTCATTGTTTACCTCAAGAGGCTGACTGATTTATCAGCTGAATCATCACTTAAGATATCACTATTTTGGGGGAGTACTGTTAACGTACTATACATATTTTTGACATTTTTAGGCAGTAGCAGCAGTGCCCTTGGCCTTCAGAGCCTTGGCCTGTCTGGCCAGGCCCCAAGCTCCTCTTCACTGGATGCTGGCACCCTTTCAGACACCACCGCGTCAGGTAATAAGACCACCTCCGTGATAGTATGTAATCAGCAGGAAGCTAGGTTTTTATATCTGCAAGGTCACAGAGGCTAGTAAATACTTAACATAAGACATCAAGACCAGGGCATTTTCTTTTGCCTGCAATTCTGAACTAAATTGCCAATAACTCGAGGTATGTGTGCTGTGACCATTGATGATATTCCTCGTTGATAGAGTGGCCCTGAGAGCTCAATGCAGTGCAATTTAAGAAAATGTATGTAGACAAAACAGAGGCAGATTAAGAAAACATTAACATCAATTTGACAACATATGCGCAGCTATTTGTAACGTGTTTCCTGAATGCTGTGCATGTGTTATTTTCTTCTCTATTTGCATGTATTTTCTTTAGTTGCAAGATGTTAAGCTCTTAACCTAATCTGTGGCACATGTTATAGTCTTGGTTCAGTATTTTTGTCCACTGTTTGACCATTTTCAGTCTGTCACATTTGCTCAAGTAGGTAGTGGGTGTATATGATAAGGCCGACAATAGTTTTAACAGAAATAGAACATTGGCAGATTGAAGTGTTTTGATTCTGTTGCATGCTTTATTGCATGGATGGTGCACAAGTATAAACTAAAATCATGTACCTTGGCCAGATGACCGCGTTGTATTTACTGTTACAGCTATTGCTATGATTTCAGCACCAGCATCAGATGATGAGGGCAGCACAGCTGCTACTGATGGCTCTACACTGCGGACCTCCCCAGCTGAGCATGGTGGCAGTGTGGGCTCAGAGAGTGGAGGTTCTGCAGTCGACTCTGTAGCAGGGGAGCACAGTGGTGAGTGATTTTCAGAATAACATCAGAACTAACAGGCAAATATGTGATATCCAAAATGATATCTGTGGATGTCTAAAATGAGATTAGATCATTATAAATAAATTGATCAGACATCAGTCTGTACTGTATGTCTTTGCTGACAAACCTTCTTCTTGCTGTTGATCAAGTATCACTTCAGTTCTCAACCTACTAAATCTGATGTTTTTTTTAGATTACAAATCATCACACATGGATCTTATCCACATTGCTATTTCCCAGACCACAGTTTGAAATTCTAACCTCACACTAAGATTATCATAACCTATCATGTCAATAATTAAAGTCCCATATTAATAGTTTTTAGGTGTCAGTCTTTTTGAAGAAGCACATACTACCTTTTGATTTGAAAAATAACCTAATTTAACCTAATTTAACTTAATTATTATGTATAACCATGTTTCCAGTTGGCTTAGTCAAATTTGTGCATGCATGTGTATGTCCAGTGTCAGGACGCAGCAGTGCATATGGAGACACAGCAGTTGAGGGACACCCTGCTGGTCCAGGCAGTGTGAGCTCCAGCACTGGAGCCATCAGTACCACCACTGCCCAACAGGAAGGCGAAGGCTCAGAGGGAGAAGGCGAGACCGAGGGGGACATCCACACGAGCAACAGGTCAGACATCCCAAATGCAAAGCAGGAGTTAAGATTTCATACAACAACAGATGCCTGTAAAGAACATGTATCTCCTTTCTATGGCCACTACCATGAGAATATGCATGGGAATGAAAGAGAGAAATTCTTTCAGTCATTAAGAACACTACATTAGTTCTAAAATGTTCAACTCATTTGTAGAGTTAAAAATGCGTTTACCTTTTTATTTTCTTGTCAGGCTACACATGGTTCGTCTCATGCTACTGGAGCGCTTGCTTCAGCACCTTTCCCAGCTCCACAATGTTGGTGGAGTCCAAGCCATTCCTTATATGCAGGTTATCCTCATGTTGACCTCTGACTTGGATGGTGAGGATGAAAAGGATAAGGGTGCCTTGGATGACCTGCTAGCACAGCTCATTGCTGAGCTTGGCATGCACAAGAAGGTAACCACAGTCTCTTAATGATCAATCAGGCTTAATGTGTCATTGTTTTACTTAATCCATGTTACTGTTCTGCAGGATGTGTCCAAGAAGAACGAGCGTAGCTCCATCAATGAAGTTCATCTGGTCATCATGAGACTACTCAGCGTCTTCATGTCTCGAACCAAGTCTGGATCTAAATCCTCCTCTGAGGTAGAATCTCTTTCTATTCTTAATGCAGTACTGATTTCACTAACAGATATCAGATACATGTCTTTTGGAACATAAATTGAACAGAAATTGTGTGATGCACCATATTTAAATGTGTGAAAACTTAATGAAGTCAGACATCATAGTTAGTTCAAAAACAAAAGTAAGTTGCTTGTACATTGCACTTCATAGCCAGGTCCACCCTCTTTCTCTCTTCCAGTCATCGTCACTTATTTCGAACGCCACAGCAACTGCCTTGCTCAGCTTGGGTTCTATTGACTACTGTCTCCACGTGCTGAAATCCCTTCTGGAGTTCTGGAAGAACCAACAGGGTGAAGAAGAACCTGTGGCCGCCAGCCAGCTCCTCCGCCCACATACAGCCTCCTCTCCCCCAGACATGAGCCCTTTCTTCCTGCGCCAATATGTCAAGGTATCAGACAGCAGAGAACATTTTTAATCTTTAAAACTTTAAAGTATTTCTTTTGTACAAGAATGTAAATCTGAACTCATGGTGTTGCTCATCTCATTAGGGACATGCTGCTGATGTGTTTGAAGCCTACTCCCAGCTATTGACTGAAATGGTGCTCCGGCTTCCATATCAGATAAAGAAGATCGCTGACACCAACCCACGTATCCCACCTCCTGTGTTTGACCATTCATGGTTCTACTATCTGTCTGAAGTAAGCAACTGGTTGTAATACACAATGTGATTTCCTTTTTCAACCCCTGTCTACACAAAAGACAAATACAACCCCTTAATTTGCTCTCTCCCCCTTTTTTCTCAGTATCTGATGATTCAACAGACACCTTTCGTCAGGAGGCAAGTCAGAAAGCTGTTGCTGTTCATCTGTGGCTCCAAGGAAAAATATCGTCAGCTGCGGGATCTGCACACTCTTGACTCCCATGTGCGCAGCATCAAGAAGCTCCTGGAGGAGCAGGGCATCTTCCTTCGGGCTGGTGTGGTCACAGCCACGTCTGGCTCTGCTCTACAGTATGACACACTCATCAGTCTGGTGAGTTTCCTATGAAAAGTGTTTAAGACTGCTCATGCAGAGATTCGTTTGTGTGCTGTGGTTCAGCTATAGATAGTGTGTTTCACACACGTTGTTTCATTGTTTAGTGGCTTGGTATTCTAAAACATATTGTACATATGGTCTATAGCCTTCATTTAAAACTCAAATTTCTTTGCTCTCTGATACAGCTGAAAGGACTGAGATTTTTGTTACTTTCTGTGCTGAAGTGTAACTTGCTTCTCTTGGTTCAGATGGAACATCTGAAAGCTTGTGCTGAAATTGCCACTCAGAGGACGATCAATTGGCAGAAGTTCTGCATGAAGGATGACTGTAAGTTTCTTTAGATGAGCTTTTGTAAGTGACAACAAACCAACTTTAAAGGCCCGTAGTGTTAACATTATTTGTGTCTCTTTCCCACATCTCTTATCCTTCTCTCTTTGCTGTCCAGCTGTGTTGTACTTCCTGCTTCAGGTCAGCTTCCTAGTGGATGAAGGTGTTTCCCCAGTACTTTTACAGCTGCTCTCCTGTGCCCTGTGTGGCAGTAAGGTGATGGCCAGCTCCTCCTCCTCCTCTTCATCATTCTCAGGAGGAGGCTCCAGTGCTGGACAGGCAGGGGCTTCCCAGTCCTCTCAGAGCAAGTCCTCCAGTAAAAAGAGCAAAAAAGAGGACAAAGAGAAAGACAAAGAGGGTGAGACAATGGCACCGACTTTTCATACTAGTTCTTTTTGTTTAGAATGGCACACATTAAATCCTGGGATAGCCTCGAGCTGCCCAAAAAACTTGAACATGATAAGTGGGTTTCAAAAATGGAAAACAAATGCTTGTGTCCTGACTGTGTGTATCTTTGCGGGCTGACTACAGGTGATGGAGTTGGCAGCCAGGAGGATCAGCTGTGTATGGCTCTGGTCAGTCAGCTTAACAAGTTTGCAGACAAGGAGACCCTCATACAGTTCTTGCGCTGCTTCTTGCTGGAGTCAAACTCATCTGCTGTTCGCTGGCAAGCCCACTGCTTGGCACTTCATATCTACAGGTACAGGGATTTGTAGTGCCAGTGAATAAACAATGGAAAGAATGTGGCAATGAATAAATGACTAAATAGTGAAATCACATTTTTGACCTGTAGCAAACATATGAATTTTTCTGTAGAAACTCCAGTAAATCTCAGCAGGAACTGCTGCTGGAACTGACGTGGGCCATCTGGCCTGAGCTACCTGCATATGGCCGCAAAGCAGCCCAGTTTGTCGACTTGCTTGGATACTTCTCACTTAAAACCCCTCAGACAGAGAAAAAGGTTTGTTTAAAGGCATCACATCCTAGATTTATACAGATATTGTAGTCATTGTTATGAAATCAGATCATAAACATCTGTCTTTAGAACTATGTAGTTTGTGAGCCTTGTGTGGGAAGTCCATGTATAGCTGTGTTATTTCTTCCTACTTGTCCCAATTCATTGTTGACATGCCATCTGGATAACAAAGGACTTTTTGGCTGCATTTTGATGCAGTTTGGTTCACTTAAAATACAAGGATAATGAGTTTCAGCAGAATACAGCCATATACAGCCAGCAATAATAATGCAGCAAAGTCTCTTTTCTGTTTCAGTTGAAGGAGTATTCCCAGAAAGCTGTGGAAATCCTGAGAGCACAGAACCACATCCTGACAAACCACCCCAACTCCAACATCTACAAGTATGTCTATAAAAAATGCTGTCTTGTTGCAAGGAGAATGCAATTCTTCCAATTCATCTACATAAAAATGTGATGACTTGATTTTTTTCTCTTGCAGCACTCTCTCGGGTTTAGTGGAGTTTGATGGATTTTATCTCGAGAGTGACCCCTGTTTGGTGTGCAACAATCCAGAAGTTCCCTTCTCAGTATGTTCACCACAACTTCACTTAAGAGACATCAAAATATACACAAGATTTTTAGCTAATAGAATTCTATTGCACATTTTTATAGACTTGCAAGTTTGCATAGCTTTTGCATTTGTTAAGATTAGTTAAACTAAGAGTAGTTTGGAGTTTGTAATTTGAACAGTTAATAAAAGTTATGACAGACCGACAGAAGATGTTCATCTGTATATCTATACTACTGTTATTTACTATGAATATGCTGACAGGACGAGTCATGTCAAGTCATGAGAACCCCTCGCAAGAGTGCTTTTGGAAGACCCTATTAGCATAAACACAGTTGGTTAATGTTTTCAACAATGTCTCTTGTGTCCTTTGTTTGCTTTCCAGAATATAAAACTGTCATCAATCAAAGTGGACACCCGTTACACCACAACTCAGCAGGTTGTCAAGCTCATTGGCAGCCACACCATCAGCAAAGTCACAGTTAAGATTGGTGACCTCAAACGCACCAAAATGGTGCGCACCATCAATCTCTACTACAACAACAGGACAGTACAAGCGATCGTGGAACTGAAGAACAAGTACGTATTAGCAAAGAGTGACTAGTCTTTTGCTCCATGTGTTCGTAAAGGTTATTTAACTACAATGTTTTAAGATACACGATTACATAGTAGCAGCTTCTCACAGTCTCACTCTCATTTACTTGACCTAATTAAAAGCTCTTAAATTTACTGTCTGTTTTTAGGCCTGCTCGTTGGCACAAAGCCAAGAAAGTACAGCTAACCCCTGGACAAACAGAGGTGAAGATCGACCTTCCTTTACCTATTGTCGCATCCAACTTGATGATCGAGTTCTCCGATTTTTACGAGAACTACCAGGCCTCCACTGAGACCCTGCAGTGTCCACGCTGCAGTGCCTCTGTGCCAGCCAATCCTGGCGTGTGTGGCAACTGTGGTGAGAACGTGTATCAGTGCCACAAGTGCAGGTAAGCAGCAGGTTTCCTCTGCATATTAAGACACATTAGAGGTAATTTTATTTTAAATTTTTGGTTGTTTTCTTTTAGGTCTATCAACTACGATGAAAAAGACCCCTTCCTGTGCAATGCCTGTGGTTTCTGCAAATATGCCCGATTTGACTTCATGTTGTATGCTAAACCATGCTGTGCTGTGGATCCCATTGAGAATGAGGAGGACAGGAAAAAGGTAAATTGTCAGTCCTTGGAAAATACAAGTGAAAACAGTCTTTATATTTTGCTGAAGAAAGTACTTTTCTCTGAATTAATTTTGGAGTCTCTGTCTCTACTGCCACATTCATTTTTAACCTTTAATGTTTTTTTTCCTTTGCAGGCTGTGACCAACATCAATACACTGCTGGACAAAGCTGATCGGGTCTACCACCAGCTGATGGGCCACCGGCCCCAGTTAGAGAGCCTCCTGTCCAAAGTCAATGAGGCGGCACCAGAGAAACCACAGGTCAGTCACAAGACAGGCCTGATCATATGACAAATAAACAAATAAACAACTTGAGATGTCTTGAGTCTTACGCTGGTTGTTCCTTACAAAATTTAGGCTAACCCTAACCCTATCTCACAATGTTATTTTCTCTTTTCCTGTGTTTCCTCAGGACGACACTGGAGCAGGTGCAGGACTTGGTACATCTTCTGCTAATGTGAACAGATACATTCAGCAGCTGGCTCAGGAGTACAGCGGAGACTGCAAAACATCATTTGATGAACTCTCCAAGATTATACAGGTTAGATAGGAAGAACAGTTCATTTTCGTATTAAGTCGGAGGACTCTTTCTTTTCCCCTGCTCACATGTAACTCCCGTCTTTTCTCATCATTTACAGAAAGTGCTTGCATCTCGTAAAGAGCTCCTGGAGTATGACCTACAGCAGAGAGAGGCTGCCACCAAGTCATCGCGCAGCAGCAGCAGCCACCAGCCCACCTTCACCGCCAGTCAGTACCGTGCCCTCTCTGTGCTGGGCTGCGGCCACACCTCCTCAACCAAGTGCTATGGCTGTGCCTCAGCTGTCACGGGGCACTGCATCACGCTGCTGCGCGCGCTGGCCACTAACCCAGCCCTCCGACAGATCCTAGTCCTCCAGGGTCTCATCCGTGAGCTCTTTGAGTACAACTTGCGGCGAGGTACAGCAGCTATGAGGGAAGAGGTGCGCCAGCTGGTCTGTCTCCTCACAAGGTATGCCCTTTCCCCATCTTTAAGTTAAGTAGAACAGCTGAGTAAAAGTTGATAGACTTCCAGAGTTTGAACTTAGTGACTAAAGATAGGTACTCCACACTGAGTTATGTGTAGTCAATCCCACAGGCACACGCCTTTAAGTTACTACATTTAGTACAACACATCAGTGTGGGGATTATATTAACACTAGACCAACCTGAAGAACCACCCTCAAAATTATTGGCAAGGTCAGTGAGACCATTGTGATCTGGACCCACATATATCCACATATGTAGTTTTCTTGCCTAGATGTGACAGCCCAGGATGGAATGATTGGAATTAACTGTACATTTAAATTAACTTTTTGCTTTTTACACTCATGGTGTGCATATACGCTGTATTGTAGTGGTGATTAAATATCATTATGTCTCCTGTTTCCTTCTATATTTTCCTGCTTCAGAGATCATCCAGAGGCCACTCAACAGATGAATGACCTCATCATCGCCAAGGTGTCAGCTGCCCTCAAAGGCCACTGGGCCAATCCTGACCTGGTATATCCGCTTACATTTTCTACTGGAAGATGTGAAAATTAAGCAAAAGAAGCACTTTGATTCTGTTATTACAAGAAATATTTGTTTTGTTGGAAAATCACTTTTTATCTAAACAGCATAGTTCATAGTGAGCAATTTAACTTGTTTAAGTATTTGGCATCTTGATATAAACATGATGTTTTTGTCTGTCGGACAGGTTAGTAATCTGCAGTATGAAATGCTCCTGCTGACAGATTCCATTTCAAAAGAGGGAGGATGCTGGGAGTTGCGGTTACGTTGTGGTAAGTCTGATTACTTAACCTCACTCATTGTGTATTTTTGGTGTTTTTTTGTATTTTATCAGACTGTGGGGATTGGTTTCATGGGGACCA